>CM060903.1:1305329775-1305966442 GCA_030737815.1 Allium fistulosum | reverse complement strand
TATGTATATATTGCTATATATATAGATATATCCTACTATATCTAATATCACATCCAAATAGCAATCAATAACTGCAATCCAAATTTAAATCTGAGTGAGAAGATCTCACCTTAGCTTTTCAATTTGCAATCCATTTTCCAATCCATTTCCATTTCAGTTTATTTCTCCCTTTTAGACCTTGTATAAAACAATTTTATACCGTTTATTAATATTCGAACTTATCGAAAATAAATTTCCATTTATCAATTTTTTTTATTTAAACAAATTTTTTTCCTTAATCTTCTAGTAATTAAATAATTAAACAAGTTTATCTAACAAACTAATTCCTTTACTCCACTATTTTATAATAACTTTGTACACACAAATATGTATATGTATATTTGTTTTAGTTTTATATTCTGAACCCACATGTATATATATAAAATAACTTATATAGATTTCATAAAAACAAATTTATATAAACTTTCACATACTTTTCTCAAAATTCTATGCTTTAAACATATATCGATATATATTTTATAAAATTGAATTTAAGAAAACTGCAGGTACCTCAAGCCTCACAACGAGCTCTGGCCACCAGCGAATCGCTGCGCCACTCCGATCCTCCTTGAACGCCGGTCCCACGCGAGCTCGAGCCAACATCGCGATCCCCAAAATCGTGTGCGCCTCCTATCTGGAATCACGAGCATGTGACTTCACCGCGCTCGATATCGCGATCACCGCCTGCTCGTGCTCGCCCTCGTAGTCTTCGCGAATCCCCAGGCTCGCGCGTGATTTCTAATTATCGACCCTTCACATCGCCGCCTTCGCTTCACTGCTCCACTTCGTCACGAATTCCCACGAGCGCGCTATCGACCAATACCCCCAACAAGCTTCAACATTGCCCACAAATTCGCGAGCAACCCTCGATCGCCTGAGGCTTCGAATCGCCTCCCTTTCCTGGTCGCGAGTTCGTTCGCGAATCGGTGTATGCTTTTTCGAGTTTTATCTTGGCCGAGGAAGTGTGTGTGTTGAACTAAAAATCGACAGAGGGAAATGCGATTTGAAAAACTAGGGATGGGTTTGATTTTGAACGAAGGGTTTTTGTTTGTTTATTTTTTTGAACGAGAGAGAAGCGGCCATACTTGATTTTTTTCTCTGAATAAAATTTTGAACGAGATGATTTCTTTTGAACTTGCGTGATTTTTAAAAAGAGATGGGGAAGACAGAAGAACATGGGTTGCACGATAATTTCGTGATCGATGGCGTGATTTTAGGCGTGGATGAAGGGATGCTGTCCTTTGTTTAAATATTTAAATTTAAATTCAATTTGTTTCGGTACAATTTTTTTAACGCGTTTATGTGTCGTATTCTTATCCAACAACTCTGAACGATACGAAATTTAAAACCCGGTGATAATTTAACGTCACGGACCCAATGGAACTGGTTTCGTCGAATTCCGAGACTGCGCCTCGGATGGCTATTTTTAAATTCGATTTAAACGATTAAATTTCAAAACTGAGCAAAACCGTTTAAAATTCAATTCTGAAAGTTCGATTATCTTCGGTATTATCAATACGAATATTAAAAGATTTCGAAATATTTTTCTTCAACTTAAAATTGAAGATTCAAATTTTCATTCAGCATTCAATAGATTAAATTTTATAATTTAATCGCCAAATTCAAAGTTATATTGGGGATTCAAATTAAATCATCGTTCAAATATTTAAAATTAATTAAATATTTTCAATTTAATTTGTTCAAGATTCTGGATCGTTACAAACTTCCCTCCTTAAAAGAATTTCGTCCCGAAATTACAAGTCAGGAAGAAAAAGTCCTTAACTCGTCTATCATTTTTCAACATCTAATGGTTTTATCAATTTATCAAAACAAATCTTTCTACTAAAGATTCGTTATCATTCAACTAAATTTTCCAACTTAAATTTTAAGTTTCAAAACAATATTGTTTACTTCACAATTCAAATTTAAATTTTCAAAATTTCTCAAAAATTTTCTAACACCCGAAATTTTCGAAAATTTCGCCAGCGTCTCCTTTGCGCGGCTAACACGGCACTACTACAAAACGTCCCTACAGACTCTCAGATTTCAAAAAGAAAAGGAAAATGCCAAGCGGCTAGACAAGAAAATCAGTAAATCTCATATTGAAATTCAAATACTTACCTTTTGTCGAGCAATTCAAATTTATCTTTTGAAGATCAAATCCAATTTATAACACCTGTATATCCTACTAGCAGTAATATCTAGTTACAACATTCAAACTATTTTGCAAATTCAATTTCAAAATTTCCAATCCATACTTCTTATACATTTTTAGTTTACTATTGAAGCTACACATATTCATTATCATTCAATTTTACATTTCAAATTCATTTGAATTCAATTCACAATCTAATTTGGATTCAGTTTAACTTCTGAATATTAAATTCTATCAACCATCTTTATTCACAACTGCACTATTTTAGATTAGTTACAGTTACTAATTCATCACAAATTCTATTCTCTTTATTCAAATTCGGTTTCAACATTCAGTTTCAATTCCATTTATTTGTTACTACCCCAAATTTATTTTCAACTTAATAAATTTTCTTTAAGTAATCTTTTCACTTTATTTAATTGATTCACTTATACTTACTTTGATTTAACTTCATTCTTTAAGTTAAATTTATTCTATCAAAATTCAAATTGTATAAGTTATCAACTTAGTAATATTTCATAAATATTTTTATATAGTATTCCAGAGTCTTTTCAACCTTTTCAAAACCATTTTGAAAACAATTCAAATTATCCTTTGAATTCCAAAAACCAAACCCAAATTTTTCAAACAACTTCCATTCAAAACAATTTGGCAGCAATTCCTCTTTTGGAAACCCGAAAATGAACACCAATGATGCCGCGGTCATCATCGAAGTTATTTTCCAGCGACCGAAAAGAGTTGAGAGCTTTTCATTCATTCAAAACATTTTTCCAAAATCTTTTGAATTTCATTTTCATCTCCAAAAAGGATTTAAACTTTCCAAATCTCCAAAATTTTCAAATTCTTTTCAAAACATTTCCAAATACTTCTTTGGAATTCCGTTTTAAATTACAATTCACATTTATAATTTACATTCTTTAATTTCATTTGTATGTGAATTTATTTCTTAACTTTGGAGTTATAATTCCAATTTCTCATTTAATTTCAATGATAATAGTTTAATATTATCACTTCTAACAACCATGCAACCATATACTATAGTACTTCATAGAAAAACATTTCTTTTCTATACAAAAATAGTTTTGGGTAAAATTATTTCATTCACCCTATTTAAAACAATACTGTGTCGGTTTATCTTGTTTAAGAGTTTAGAAACCCCTATCGATTTCAGTTAGCTAGACTGCACCGACCAGAATCCATAAACAATCAACCGATAAGTCAACACAATACAAAACAAAATTTTATATTCAATAACAAATACGCGCTCGTATCTATTATTACACTCAAACTCATTCTAGAGTACTACTGACTCTATCTCTAATGAGTAACACCCAACAGAGCAGGGTTGTCGCTTAACCATATGCTCTTATACCAAATGTAACATCCCGGAATTTTCGACTTTCGAAAATTCGACATCGATACTCACTTTATCGACTGTCGAGCCATCGAGTGCCGGAAACCCGAAAAGTTATGGTTTTAAAAAGAAGAAAAAGGTAGAAGAAGAAGAAAAGAGTAGAAGAAAAAGAGAAGAACAACAGAACAACAATAGAAACAGAAAACAATATTAGAATCTTACACATCGCAGCGGAACAATATATAATAGATAACACTAGTCTTTTAAAACAAAGAACTATATCAGTTTATACATACATCAATCAGAGTTATATACAACAATGAACAGTTATATAACTTGTCCTCATACAGAATACACAGCGGAATAAATAATTTCAGATACAAATACTACGTCTCGCCATCCAGCTTGCTTCCAAAGCTCCAGAATATCCTGATAACATAACTCTAGACTGCCCGTGTGGAAATTGGTGGGCACCCAGAGTTTAGAAGGGAACAATAAACTCCGAGTCAGTCATGGTGACTGGTGTGAGATCGTAAAACAGTTATTTTTCACAAAGAAAATAAAACAAATTCGCAATGCTTTTGGAAAATGAAACTACCATAAGACCTCCCGCCACACACACAATGCAAACGCAGAATTGGAGGAGATTTCTTCTTATGATAGTCAAAGATGCTTACTACGCAAAATCAAATTCTTTTTGATATTATTATTAGTGCATAGTGTAGAAAACATTTCGAAAGTATAATATAAATCTTAGCCAGCATAGACATTTCGAACTATGCCTACTATAGCTACCATCCAAACAGTGGGGCGCCACCATAAGTGAATGATAGGTTCTACAACTAAAACCGTACAAGTCACGTATTGTTTCTTTGGATTTCCAACAAATGGTCAGGCTAAGGAACTTCCTATCCACGATGGTTACGTCCCTGGAATAGACGACCCGAGAACCTAACGTTACGGTTAGATCTCTGCCAACACAAGGCCGGGTTACCTCTGCAAAAATAGGTAACTACTGACACGCGTATGCCATCCCCCGATCGTCACCGATCTTCCCGAGGATCCCCGATTCGCAACAAACCACATAGTAAAAATGCAGCAACCACATAGGTTAAGTATTTGGGCTCCATACCATGATACCACCTTTATCCAGAAGGAATGACATACACTAAGGGGCGCTACTCCCTAGAACCTTGCCGCATCCTTCCTGTTTTGACCATTTCCGGGGTATGAGGCTCGACGAAGTCTCGTCCACAAAGCTACGCTTTCTACAAAGCCATGCTTCGGGTCAAACAAATGATCAACCTATGATCACAAAGATATAAGATCAAACAAATGATCATATCGCAAATGATCAAACACTGATCATTTCACAGCAACACTCAGTATGCCACGTTACCAAAGTGGGAGTATATCGCTGATAAATTTCAACTACATAACCTCTGAGCTCGTACGTCTCAAAGAAGGGTGTTAAGCTAAGAGAATAAATTCTCCGCCACCAACAGAAATGTATTTGAAAGAAATCAGCTTTATATCTCAATTTGTAACGTCAGACACACAATCCATACAAGTCTGTTCCGGGATCGAACAGAACCGAAGGCACTTCTCACGAAGCCCTTGCATATCCGGATAAATTTCTAATCACGTCCGGACTTCCCGTCACTAAGGGTGATAAAACCTCTAAATCGAAGATCAGCCGATGTAGAGTAACTCGACGGTAATCCTTCCGTTTTCAAAAATATCTGGTCTTCAACACCGGTCTTCAAATGCGATTCATAACGACGTATCACATATTTGGAATCGGTTATACGACCCCATGGTCCTTCCCCGGCTAACCCGAATAGTGAGCGATTATTTAAAAATAAGTGTGGCATTCACATTCATCCAATTCACAACAAATACCATATTCAAGGTAATTATTGATAGTCGGTTATTTAACTATCAATAAAGATGCGCAACATCATCAGATTCCAAATAATTTTCCCAAATTACTTTATCTTCAAAAATATCTTTACTAGATATAAAATTTCCACACTTAATCATTTGGAAACAATTTCAAATCAATTTCCACATTTCATTTTATCTTTGAAGATAAAATCTCAAAACAGTTCATTTCATATTGGAAAAGCATTTCCATACTTATTTAAAATAAGTAATTCACAAAACTATTTATTTTCAACATTTGGAAAATATTCGATATACTTAAATCAATATTAAGTATATGTTTCATTCTTTAAGGAAATCATTTGAGTCAAAACGAATGTTACGTAAAACATCGTTACGACGACTCAAAATCACTAGTATAGGGATTCGGATTTTGATAGATATATAAATCCCAATACTACATCAAAACATTTCCTTTCGGAAATCATTTACTATAACAACAGTGTTATAGTCCATCATTTCCTTATTCCTCGAAAACGTCTATTTCAACAATGAATGTTGAAATCTATGATTTCGATATTCATTATATTTGAAAACATCTTTAAAACAATTAACTTCATTTCAAATATCACTTTCCCGAAACCATATCCATTTTACTTAAAAATATATTCACTGTCCAAAATCGTGAATATACTTCACTAACCACATTTCAATCTTTTCTACACATTTATTTCAAGAATTTATCCACTATCCAAAATCGTGGATAAAATCCCCTTAATAACCTTCTATATTAAATTCCTCAATTTTGATTGATTTCGAATTTATAAAACAACGTTTATAAATTCACCTTTATATTTTCTAACAACTTCGATTTATAAATCTCCTTTATTAACAAATTCAATCAAGATCCATTTAAAGGTAAAAGATCAAATTTATAAGTCAATTTCTTATAAATCTTTTATTCTACAATTTCATTCAATTTCAACTTCACAATTTATAAATCTATAAATTTCATTCACTTACGGATTCCATATTTTTTTTTTCATTTTTAACACTTATAAAAACTCGTTTTATAATTCCAATATTTGATTTATAAATATCAATTTTTATAAATCTTTTTATACAAATCGTTTAAGGTTATTCAAAAATCCCAACTTAAACCATTTTATAAATAAATCGACTTTTATTTCAAAAACGACACTTTGGTTATATTTCACTAAAAATTATAACTTTTATAACTTTAAAATTTTAGACGTTTTTTTATTTGATATAAATCAAATTCAAAAAGTCAATAAAACGTCTACTTTCAAAAATCACTTTAAAATCCTTTTAAATTAAAAGTCGTTATTTTTAAAACTTGAATCCGATGATGCAACAGCACCAATTAGTCAATCACAACAACAAACATCATATATCAACATATGATAACAGAATATACATCAATATCTGTAAATAAATAAATACTGGTGAGGAATCCAGTTGGATCCCTCCAACCTGTTTCCCTGCATCCACAGATGTTAGCACAATACCAATTCCACTTCGAGGTGGAACATCGCGGTATATGGGTTTTATAAAAATATCCGCTTACTAACGGCGCAATAGGGTCTCATCCGCTATACGAGGCGGGAAATCAATCAATCCAATATATACATATGCCAATATGTATATATTGCTATATATATAGATATATCCTACTATATCTAATATCACATCCAAATAGCAATCAATAACTGCAATCCAAATTTAAATCTGAGTGAGAAGATCTCACCTTAGCTTTTCAATTTGCAATCCATTTTCCAATCCATTTCCATTTCAGTTTATTTCTCCCTTTTAGACCTTGTATAAAACAATTTTATACCGTTTATTAATATTCGAACTTATCGAAAATAAATTTCCATTTATCAATTTTTTTTATTTAAACAAATTTTTTTCCTTAATCTTCTAGTAATTAAATAATTAAACAAGTTTATCTAACAAACTAATTCCTTTACTCCACTATTTTATAATAACTTTGTACACACAAATATGTATATGTATATTTGTTTTAGTTTTATATTCTGAACCCACATGTATATATATAAAATAACTTATATAGATTTCATAAAAACAAATTTATATAAACTTTCACATACTTTTCTCAAAATTCTATGCTTTAAACATATATCGATATATATTTTATAAAATTGAATTTAAGAAAACTACAGGTACCTCAAGCCTCACAACGAGCTTTGGCCACCAGCGAATCGCTGCGCCACTCCGATCCTCCTTGAACGCCGGTCCCACGCGAGCTCGAGCCAACATCGCGATCCCCAAAATCGTGTGCGCCTCCTATCTGGAATCACGAGCATGTGACTTCACCGCGCTCGATATCGCGATCACCGCCTGCTCGTGCTCGCCCTCGCAGTCTTCGCGAATCCCCAGGCTCGCGCGTGATTTCTAATTGTCGACCCTTCACATCGCCGCCTTCGCTTCACTGCTCCACTTCGTCATGAATTCCCACGAGCGCGCTATCGACCAATACCCCCAACAAGCTTCAACATTGCCCACAAATTCGCGAGCAACCCTCGATCGCCTGAGGCTTCGAATCGCCTCCCTTTCCTGGTCGCGAGTTCGTTCGCGAATCGGTGTATGCTTTTTCGAGTTTTATCTTGGCCGAGGAAGTGTGTGTGTTGAACTAAAAATCGATAGAGGGAAATGCGATTTGAAAAACTAGGGATGGGTTTGATTTTGAACGAAGGGTTTTTGTTTGTTTATTTTTTTGAACGAGAGAGAAGCGGCCATACTTGATTTTTTTCTCTGAATAAAATTTTGAACGAGATGATTTCTTTTGAACTTGCGTGATTTTTAAAAAGAGATGGGGAAGACAGAAGAACATGGGTTGCACGATAATTTCGTGATCGATGGCGTGATTTTAGGCGTGGATGAAGGGATGCTGTCCTTTGTTTAAATATTTAAATTTAAATTCAATTTGTTTCGGTACAATTTTTTTAACGCGTTTATGTGTCGTATTCTTATCCAACAACTCTGAACGATACGAAATTTAAAACCCGGTGATAATTTAACGTCACGGACCCAATGGAACTGGTTTCGTCGAATTCCGAGACTGCGCCTCGGACGGCTATTTTTAAATTCGATTTAAACGATTAAATTTCAAAACTGAGCAAAACCGTTTAAAATTCAATTCTGAAAGTTCGATTATCTTCGGTATTATCAATACGAATATTAAAAGCTTTCGAAATATTTTTCTTCAACTTAAAATTGAAGATTCAAATTTTCATTCAGCATTCAATAGATTAAATTTTATAATTTAATCGCCAAATTCAAAGTTATATTGGGGACTCAAATTAAATCATCGTTCAAATATTTAAAATTAATTAAATATTTTCAATTTAATTTGTTCAAGATTCTAGGTCGTTACAAGAAGGCATCCAAACCCTAGCATGCCAGGGAAAATAACTAAGATCAGTGAACCCAGCAATAGCCTTTGTAACACTCCTAATTCTGAATAATATTATTCAGGAGATTTAATTAGATAAATTAGATAGAATAATGTAAAGACTAAAATGATAAGGGGATTGAGATTTGAAAATTAAATAGAGCTCGTGCCTTAACTAAATGAAATCATAAGAATGAGTTTATAAAATGGTTTTATAAGTTAACTACTCAAGAGAATAAGGCAAGGGTATTATGTGAAATAGCCATATGTCATAACCCCATAACCCCTAAACCTTTACCTCATTCTCATTCACGTTCTCACAAAATAAAAACATAAACCAAGTAGCTTCGAGGCCGGCCACAACCCTAGGAGGAAAAAGGATCAAAATCAACTAAAAGCTAAGGATTCAAGCAAGGAAGAATTAAGCAAAATCAAATCTCAAGTTCCTTATCCAAAACAAGGTGAATAATAATCAAAACCATCTCATTTATATTTTAATGAACATTTTGTTTTCGGCTTTAAAGTTTAAAACCGTTTGGATGATTTGAATGATGACATGCTTTGATTATATGCCATGTTTGATTTAAACAAGTATGCTTGAAAAAGGTTTAATTCGATTTTAAGGTTAAAATCGTATAAAAAAGGTTTCAGATGCCATAAGGATTTACTGTATGATGTAAAACATTATTTCGAAGATGGGTTTAAATTTTCATAATTTTCCAAGCTATGGATAATTTATTATGAATTTTGAATGGAAGGAATAGATAATTTGGGTTTAAAATTGATTTTTGGAAATTATATAAATATTTTGGGTCTGAAATTTATATATGTTAGAAAACATATTAAAAGTGAATTAAGATGATTTTTGGGGATTTTTCCTAAGTGATTTACTTTGGAAATTAAATTAATCAATTTTGGGGACTTAAATGTCTTAATTGTTTTGTTAAGGGGAAGGGCTACTTTGCTAATTTTTTTTTATTATTAATGGATGAATTTGGCAGCCTTTTTAGAAAAGATTTTGAGTAAAGGATTTGGCAACCAATCACATTTTGACAAATAAGGCAAATTAGGTATAAAGGAGTTTCTTTTAAAGGAATAAAATCAGTTTTGCTTCGAATTACAAGCTCGCCACTTCCATTTGCTTGCTTCCGAAATCATCCCAGATTGACGTGGGATTAAACGATGAGCTGAAGGGGAGACTCGCCTCTATACAATTGTAGGGATCAGTGCTTTATTAGTGGAATAGTGTTACCGCTGGAATTCCTGAGGAAGAGTTGGCTTGGGCAGAATTTCGAAGGAGATTCGAAAAAAGGTTTTTGTCTGAAATTGCCAAGTCTGTGTTGCTGAGAAAGTTCATGGACTTAGTGAAGGGTGAGATGTCGGTGATTGAGTATGCTACGAAGTTTGATGAGTTGTCCAGATATGGATATGCTACCATTGACACCGTCATCAAAAGGAACGAGAAGTTTATTCGAGGGTTAAGACCTAAGTTTGATCCAAGTACTGTTGTTGTGGAGATGGCAATTCAGAATGAAGAGATGCTTTCTACTTATGGGAAGGAGAAGCAGGTTGAAACCCATGCTTTACAAGGCTAGAAGAGGAAATTCTTTAAGAAGAAAGGAACCCAGAAGGGAGAACCTGCCAAGAAGGCAAAGGCTAATCTAGTTTGTTTTAAGTGTGATAAGAAGGGACATTACGCACATGAATGTCGAACTGGAAAAGGGAAGAAGACTGCAGACAAGAAAGGAGTGAAGTGCTTTAACTTCGACCAGATTGGGCATTATAAGAATCAGTGTCTAGAACCGGTCAGAGTGGACATGGGAAAAGTCTTCGCTTTAGGATCATCATCTGCTAAGCCAACTACTGCCGAGAAGGAAAAGATTGTGATGTAAAAGATGAAGCAAAATATTTCAATATAAAGTTGTACACATTTCCCTCCTTACTCATTTTCCATTTTTAAAACAGCGCCACACAGCTATATTGACATTTAAACCATGGATCTTTACTAAACCTTTTTTCCTCTTATAACTAGTTTTCAAAAAAAAGTAATAGGTTATACATAAGCTTCTGAAGTAAATTTTATACGATTGTATTAAAAATGGAAATTTTGAACTGAAAAGACAAAAACATCATTTCATATTGTTCTATTAAAAATCACTACTAAATGGTATAACCAAGAGACACCAGGTAAGTTAGCAATTGGATACATCATGCCATATATATTTTGCTTGATGATAAAATTCAGGGTATTGTCACAAGGATAAATATAATTTTTTATTTATGGGTCAAAATATATCAATGGGAGTTACTAAAAATTCAGTTATTGGTGAAAGTGATAATGCATTAAAATCATTTTTAGTCTCTATTCAAGTTATTATTTCCACTTGATCTACTAATTAGTCATCTAAATTTTTTGTTTCTTCTTCAAAATTTTCATATTCTCCATGACAAGAAGTTAGAATAAATGTTTTTAATAATAATTTTAATTTAATCATATAATATTTTAAACCTAAAATATAGTTATTGATTAGCATGATTAGTCGTGCACTCTCCTACTTCACTCAGATGTTATTCCATATTCGAAAAAAGGATTAAAATGCAACCTATTATACTTTATAGCCAATAAATTAGTTGCAACTAAACCTTATTTTGTAATATAATGTTACTCTTAATGTGTATAACCTCCATGGTGTTTTTATTAGATTTGACATGTTATTTGAAATTGAAATAATAGACGGTCACATTTATTATGTAATATTTCAAGGATATCAATTTTCTACAACTTTATGACAATAATGTTAGAAATGTTGGTTACAGAACAGCAATTTTACATCCATCGCTAAGGCTGATCTACTATACTTTTGCCTTAAATTTCAAGATACTTTGTTTATAAAATAAAATCATATCACATCATTAAATAAATCTTATTATATCATGGAATAATAACTTTAGGCAATGAATAAATTCTATAATGAACTGTTATTGCAAAACTTTACATTTTACATGTATAATGCATGTTAAAAATTTGTATCGTTTATGTTCTAGATTGGTAATGAAATAGTACATACTGTTTAACTTATTTATGCAATGGATGAGCCCTCCAATTGAAACATCATTCAGTCTAATCATACAGATCCAGTACACATCCACATTTATCATAATTGATGGTCAAAATCAAAATGTAGAATGTAATTTTGACCGTGTGCTTGTTGAAGAATGAGCCAACAACTCATATTTACAAGTACAAAAAATACGAAAAATAGGGAAAGCAGTTTCAATATACATAAAAGGATGACAAAATAAGTCACCCTTCGATTAGGGCATCTCCAGTCGTGCCATTACTTACTGAATTTGCTCGAAAATAATCTCCAGTTGTCAAATTCAAGGCAACAATTCAGCTGAAAGTTTAGGATTCTGTTCAGGATCTTGAACTGGGCTTGGGCACCCATTTAATGGGCGCCCAAGCCCCCCCCCAATCCAACCCCCCTCCCTGCTACACACGGCCTTATTCCGACCTGCAACGGCTATAAATGGCCCGTATTTTGAACTCCAACGGCTATAAACGGTCATATTTTGACCCCAACGGCTATAAACGGCCATATTTAAAATTACAACGGCTATAAATGGTCATATTTAAAATTACAACGGCTATGAACGGTCATATTTATGATTTCATTACATATATCAGACTATTTTCAGATTGTAATACACACATCTCTTCTTCTATTACAATTCTATTCTAAATTCCATAATATTGAAAGTATGTCTCATCCGTTTCAATCATATACCGAAGCGATGAATATGGATAGCTGGGATTTTGATTCCCAACCCTTTCAAAATGTTCATCCCCAGACCGCTCCCTCTCTATCCTTTCATTCTTCTGCTCCATGGTCTGGCGATGAAGATAAGGATTTGTGTTATATTTACTGTCATTTTTCTAACGACTCGGTAAAGGGAAATGACCAAAGTGGAGAGGCGTTTTGGTCAAAAGTCATGACTGCGTACAACAAAAAACATGTTGAAAAGACGAGGTCAATATCTACAATCGCGGGTCGTTTTGGAAAGATTAATCAACAAACACAATTCTACGAGTCCCAGATTCACAAAATAAGAATAGCAAATCCAAGTGGAATGGGTGACGAAGCTGAATTGGTAGCGTTTTGAAAAATATCATTTTTAATTTAGATTCATTTCTGATCACTTTGTTAATATATCATTTTGTGTTTCTATTTTTTTAGAAGAGAATGTCGAACGATCAATTCTTGAAATTATTTTCAAGAGAAAATGGTACAAAGAAACCCCACTACTATCAGTTTGCAAACTGCTATGACTTGCTTGTTAGTTGCTAGTTGGTTATTTAACGGTCCAAGGGGCATAACCTATGCAAACGAACTAGAACAGGAGATAAGACGTCTTCGACTTTCTTTACAGGAGTTGCAGTTTAATCATCACGTCTAGTTTCTTCATATTTATGTTCTATTATTACTGTGTCGTTTTTTATCAGTGTTCTATGTTCGTATATCTTCAATTATAATGTCACTAGTAGTTTTTTTATGTTTATATGTCACTAGTTGGTGCTTATAAGTATACACAAACATATAGAATTCACAGTATACACAAACATGTATAATTCACAGTATACACAAACATATATAATTCACAGTATACTCGAACATTATCATACAAAATCCAAGAAAGTGAAATTATATAAACATAAAGAATACACAGTATACTCAGACAATGACATAAGTACATAAGCTATAGGAACTACAACATATAATAAAACGTCCACTATGCATATACTAAAAGGTATACAACTAAAGGGATGCAATGTCGTCGTCAGCATCATCCCCATCACCATCATCATCATCTCCGTCATCATCATCATCATCCCCATCACCATCACCATCATCTCCATCATCATCATCGTCATCCCCATCACCATCCTACCCCTCGTCCTCATCATCCCCATCGTCCTCATCTAAACCACCAACATCATACCCACTGGAACTAGCATCACCTCCGCCTTGTGATCCGAAAGGCTCATATACAACAAGTCTAGCGGATAGTTGATCAATCTGCACCTCTAGCATCTGTGTATGCTGCATGTACATATCATGCATGGTGTGTGTATGTGCAAGAGTCATATCGCGAAACACACCAAGTGAAACTCTGGCCCGGTCCAATCTAGCAGCATACTACATAAAGATGATATTTGACATAGTAAGAAACTAAGCATAAAATAAAGGGAAAATGGCAATAAACAACAAACGTACCTCATACGGAGGATATAACCCGACTGAAGGCATACCAGGATAATCGGGGTGATTTGGAAAGACTAAAGGCTGCTCAATCAAAGTACCTGTCACATCATATGCTCTAAAAGTAGTATCAGGCTCCAACTGCATGGGAGTCTGGGAGAACTGTGACAGAATCGGGTCAAATGAAACCTGCGGTACCTGAACTGTACCGGCTGCCATGTGAGGTCCTTTATGATCAAAGTTGACCCCACAAACATAATCTGGTACGATGAATCTACGGTGTGCTACTCTAGCCCAATAAGCATCGTAATCTCCATCAATGAAGAAAGTACTACTATCCACCCACCCAGCCTGTCGTAGAGCATCTAAGTACTGATCGCCAATCATCCTATGTCTACCAAACATGTCCTCACAAGATAAAGGATCATATGGTATACGACGATCACCCGTAATCTGATAAGCACACCTCTCTCCCAAATACCACATAGGCATAAATGCAGGTGTATGCAAAGCAACCCTACGTCTAGATAGTGAATACGCAACCATGAAGGGATGGTCGTCCACCATAAAACCTGCATCTGCTAGATGAGTCCAATATGAGGCCCAAGGAGTCCGAATGATGTTACCTCGACTACGCATATCAAGCTGTGACCTAGCCTCCATCAAGTCATGACGTACACCTAAGGGAACATGATGTACGTACTGCATAGTCTCCCATCGTCTCATCATAGGGAAGTACTGCTCAGCATCCTGACTAGCCATGTCCTGGATGCGGGGATGCATGTTTGCCGTGTACTCGTAGTACCATAACGGCAAAATATACCAAAAAGCATGCATCTGCTTGACATCGCCAAGCGCAAATGAATCTAGAACGGTATAAAGGGTGCCTAATATCGCTGTGCCCCAATCAATAGTATGTAGCTGGTCTAATCTGGCAAGAGATGCTAAATAGCCTAGTCTAAACGTACCTTTTTGGTTCGAAAAAAAGGTTGAACCAAACAAGTACAGCATAAATGCTCTAGTAACTGCGTCAATCATATCGGCTCTAGCTATATAAGTGGTGATGTACTGCTGCAGGTAAGTCAACTTAACAGAACCATTAGTGACGCAGGTAACATCTATCAATGGTAGAAAAACAGTAAACAGATTGGGGGACTCGTATAAATCATCAAATGGAAAAGGTCGAAGACCATGTTGTCCAATCTCAATGCCAGTGAACATGTAGAAATCAACTGGGGTGATACCAAGCTCAAAATCTGAAAAATGAAATGTATGCGTGGTGGGCCACCACCTCTCAGCTAATGCCTGAATGAGAGGTCGATCAAAGGACTGAACATGCCTAATCGACAAAAAAAGACCAAAAAGGCTAGCCTGTAGCCTCTCAATAATAGGACCGAGAAGAGAGTCATAAAACTGGGGAATGCACTTAGCCCAACTACCCCGACAATGAATGTAATGGTCCTAAAGATAATTTATGAATTAATAATTTTTGATAGAGTAACAGTTATTTAATATGATTATGTGATGTACATATAAAAATAACCAGATATATTTATGTGCAATTTATACATGCACGGTCGTCAAAGCGGTTTCGGCTCTATGCCGATAACCATCTGGAAGCTCGTGTAGTACATGTAGATCGTCTGGTGAAACTCCAGGTGGCGGTGGAACATGTAACAATCCAGCTTGTTCCGCTGGATGTCTGTGAACCATTCTTCGGGCAATTTTGGCTGGACGTGGCGGCATTTCGTTTAGCTTTTCTAATTTAAAAAAATTAAAAAAAATAAAGGGGAAAGTGCGGAGGGGAGGGAATGGGGTTTTTGTATGGGGAGGGGGGCTGGTGCCCACCCCAGGCTCAGGGCTGAATATTCAGCCCTGAACCCACTGGAGTTGCCCTTACACTAAGTAGTTTCAGTATTTTTGCTCTTAGCACTAAGTTTTGCTTCCACTCTTTTAGATTACTTATCTGGATTAATTTAAATGTCATTATATAGCATGAGGAAACAAATTGAGTAGTCAAGTTGGAGAATTTGGAGCAGAAATGTTATTTTCTGATTAATATTTTTCTATTCGATTATTGAGAAATTGACAGGTAGTTCTTATAGCACTTGACTATGTAGTCATTCACTAGTATTTAGTTATTTGTTGTATTTTGTTTACTGGTATTTTGTTGGACTATTATTTACTAATATTTTTCTCCATTAGTAGTCTTTTAATTATTGAGAAATGGAGTAGAAATGTTATTCACTAGTATTTTGTTCAAGATTAACTACAAACTTGTAGAAAAACAGTTAGGAACTTAGAATTTTCTATGGTGGTGTGCCATGTGCATGATACAATTTAGTAGCTGCCAATTAACTAATTTGATGACAAAATCAAAAATGTATTTTCATAATAGGAAAAAAAATACTTACTAGAAATCGAGTTCATTTCGACATAAACATCAGGCCATGCTACCGTCGAACCAATGACATCTGATATGTTACGTACTAAAGTGTATCAAAGCAAAAGGAAATCACACGTTCACTACATCAAAAGGACTTCAAACACTTGAAAATGCTACATCATGCTAATTATCTGTTCCAGAATTCTTCAATCATATACAACAATTAAAAAATAGCATGAAATAAACATTGACTAAAAGTGGTTGTAGAGACTATTGAAGCTGAAGAAAATTTAAACAATTGAAAGACAATAGTTATCATTTCAGATTTCCATATTTTCATATCTTTAACAAGAACCACATCAAAAGGCCAAGGATTTCTCTTCTAGTTTTTTTTTCCATTTCTTTAGCAATTTTGAGAAAGTATGCAGGTGAAGGACCATTCCAATAGTAAGATTACATCTGTTGCTGCACCTAAAAGACTCTTTCAAGATCATGTTGATAAATCTATTTACAATAGTAAGCAAGTTAGAGGAAAGGTTTCAGATAATTAATAGTATTATTTTTTTACTTAGGTGGTCTTATTTTCTATTATTTACACATTAAAAGTAAGTAAAATAAAATCTATCTTCACTTCGAATGGATATTCAACAGCAAACTTGCATACCAATATATAACTCTTAAACTATTATGCACTGCTACAAATATTAACGAAGATCAAATATACAACATTAAAAGTAAAAAGAATGGCATGTAAATTATTTGACTCAAACTAAGAAGTATTACCATAGTACACTTAAAACATTAAGCAATACCTTGATTACGTGCATATATATAGGAAATAAATATCATAAAACAAATGGAAAGAAGCATTAAATTAGCATTTAGGGACAGGAACCTAATAGTAATTAAACATCTTCTTAGGAAACTTTAAATTAGCAGTACTTCAAATCATCAAATTTTTATTAAAAAGCAAAATTTAATTTTTTTACAAGTAATAACTATTGTGAATACGTCTCTGGTGTGTTTCTTCTTATCTATCCAAGACTACTTACAAACTTTATCACAGCCATCCGATCCAGCGGTTAAGATCAATTCTTATTATTAAGTGAGGATTACCAGTTTGGGCTTTGGGCTGTATTTATTTGTATAAATACTTGTTGTATGTCATTCTTTTTATAACTGAGAAATATTGCAATACAATACTATTTGTAATTTGGCATTAGAGCATTTTAAGAGCCTAACGGCATAAAATTTCAAGATCAGCAATTTCTTGCATCGTTTCTCTCATTTCAAAATTGCTCTTTACTCTCTCCTCAATTAAATTTCATCATCGAAGATTTATACCCTTCCTTGATTCCAGCACCGTATCCTCCTTACCAATTCATTGTGCCACGCCTAGCAAGAATCCGAACAACTTCAGATTCATGACTGACTGCAACAATTTTTGGTGATTCCCCTCAGATTTGAATCATCATCGAGTTATTTCATCTCTCACATTTTTTCTGAACCTGCAGTGCCTCTCCAATACTATTTGGCTGCATTACACATTCAAGAAACCAGATTAGTCAATTGCAAAGATGTCAGACAAAGAAACAGGTGATGAAAGATCATCAACCACTTCAAGAAATGATAAAAGGCAAACTGTTGTATCAGACACAGGATTAATCAAACCCAAAAGTCAGATTATCACCATCCCACCTGATGAAGACAACTATATACTATGGAAATATCAGATTGAAACAGCCTTGAAGGGATATGGCCTCCAAGACTATATCAAAGGGACAATAGCTGTACCACCTGCAGTCATAGAAGAAGATAATGGAGCAACGATTAGTAACCCAGGATACTCAAGATATCTAAAGCAAGATAACTTACTATCATCATGGTTACTATCATCCATCAGCTCAAGTCTATTATCATAAATTGTTGGATGCAACTCCTCGTATGAAATTTGGTCACCAATAGAACAGATATTCAGCTCACAATCAGCTGCAAGAATTATGCATTTTAAAAGACAGTTGCAAAATTCAAGAAAAAGTGATATGCCAATGAGAGAATATCTTGCAAAGATCAAGAATTTATGTGATAGACTTAATGCAATTGGTCACAAAGTTTCTGAGAGCGAGCAAATTCTCACCATAACAAATGGACTTGATGATGAATATGAATCAGTGGTAACTTTTATAGCATCACAACAAACTCTACCAAACTTACAGTCTGTTCAGTCTGCTTTACTTGCTCATGAGGGCAGAATTGAACAAAGAAAGGCTATGAAAAGTGAATTCTCAATGAACTATGCTAGCAGTTCAAGAAACAAAGTGCAACAGGGCAACACAGCAAATCAAGAAAGCAAACAAAATGGTCAAAGAAATAATTACACACAAAGAGGAAGGGGAAGAGGAAGATGGAGCAACAACAATAGAGTGAAATGCCAAATATGTGAAAATTTTGATCATATAGCTAGCAAGTGCTATTTCAGATTTAATAAAGACTTCACTGTTACACAGCAAACTCAAGGAAATCCCAATATCAATATGACACAACTGGATCAACATCAGAAAAACAAGAATGAAAGTTCCAGAACTCAGTCAATCAATTCAGATGAAGCCAGGTTAGACAACACAAACGTGGATGATTGGTACCCAGACTCAGGAGCAACTAATCATGTGACAAGTAACCTTCAAAATCTCAATTTAGGCAACAAAAGTTACACAGGTATGCAAGCTATACACTTGGGTAATGGTGAAACAATAAGTATATCACATGTTGGCATAGGAACTATTCAAGGTAAAAGAGAATTATATTTAAACAATTTATTGAGAGTTCCTGAGATAAAAAAGAATTTAATTAGCGTTTCTCAATTTGCTAATGACAACAAAGTATACTTTGAGTTTCACCCAACCTTTTGTTTAGTTAGAGATTTGCTAAGTAAAGATATATTGTTGCAGGGTAGTTTGAGTAAGGGACTGTACAAATTTAATGCTGTGAAGAAATCTGAACCTATAGTGAAGGAATATTGGTGCAACAATGTTCACACCAGTGTTCAAAATAAAAGAAATATTTTAGGTCATTGGCATTGTAAACTAGGGCATCCTAGTATGAAAATTGTAAAAAGATTTCTGATGGATAATAAAATTTCTTTTCAAAATAATGACATTTATGATATATGGACACACTGTCAATTAGGAAAAAGCCACAAATTGCCTTCCAGCAACTCTGAAACTACATATAAAAATCCTTTTGAATTAATAGCTGCAGATCTATGGGGACCAGCCCCATTGAATTCCACACAAGGGTACAGGTACTACTTATCTTTTGTTGATGCATATAGTAGATACACATGGATATTTTTTCTCAAATCTAAATCTGAAACTCATGATGCTTTAATTCAATTTATTTCATTGGCTGAGAAACAGTTTAATTATAAGGTAAAAATTATGCAAACTGATGGAGGGGCTGAATTTTACCCACTTAAAAAATATTTTCAAAACAAAGGTATATTACATAGAGTCACTTGCCCTTACACATCTGAGCAAAATGGGCTTGTCGAAAGAAAACATAGGCACATAGTTGACACAGGTCTAACACTATTATCACAAGGGTCTTTACCATTAAAATATTGGGAGGAGGCATTCACCACAGCTGTTTATCTTATAAACAGGATGCCAAGTAAAGTGCTTAATCATAAATGTCCATATGAAAAGTTATATGGTATTAAACCTGATTATGACATTCTTAAAACATTTGGATGTTTATGTTTTCCTTGCCTTAGGCCCTACAACAAAAATAAATTGAGTTTAAGGTCAAGTCCTTGTACATTTTTAGGGTATGCTACAAACCAAAAGGGATACAAATGTCTTGATAAAAGTGGTAGGATTTATATATCAAGACATGTTATGTTTAATGAAAATAATTTTCCTTTTGCAGATAAAAGACTGGCAGACAGTAAAAACACAGCAAATCAATGCACTGATCATGTCAAAGTATGCTTGCCCACTATACCAGAACTAACTATTCAGGAAGAACAGAAAAACAATGGAAGACTTGAAAGATCACAATCTACTGCAGAAACAAAATCTAATTACAGTACAAGTGACACACATGAGTGGCCAGCACAACAGCTTGAAGAAAATGATGAAGCACAAGCATCTGATAAATCAATATTTAGCAATAATACACCAGTAGTCACAGAGATTACACAAAATGTGGAAGAAACTGGGCATCATATGATGAGAAGGTCGAAAAGTGGAATTTTTAAGCCTAAAATATACAATGCAAGTGCTGAAATCATGGAACCAGTCACATATGAGCAAGTAGTTAAAAACATAGATTGGAGAAATCCCATGAAAGATGAATATGAAGCATTAATAAAAAATCAAACATGGGATCTTGTGTCAACTCCAAAGGATAAAAACATCGTTGGATGCAAATGGACCTATAGGGTCAAAAAGGATGCTAGTGGAAAAATAGCAAGGTTGAAAGCAAGGTTAGTTGCTAAAGGTTACTCCCAACAATTTGGTTTTGATTTTAATGAAGTCTTTTCTCCTATTGTTAAACCCACTACCATCAGAATCGTACTCACCATAGCATTAAACAATCAATGGAAAATTAGACAGCTGGATGTACACAATGCTTTTCTCAATGGAGACTTACAAGAAGAAGTATACATTCATCTACCAAAAGGATACATAACAGAAGGAAATGAAGAAAAAGTCTGCAAATTACGTAAAGCTATTTATGGCCTCAAACAAGCATCAAGAGCTTGGTACGAGAAGCTCAAAATAACATTAAGAAAATTGGGATTCAATCCAACCAAGGCAGACAACTCATTATACATCAAAACCATCAACCATGAAGTCACATATATATTAGTATATGTTGATGACATCCTCATCACTGGGAGTAATGAGAGTGACATCATTAAAGTCATAGAATTATTGGATCAAAACTTTGCAATCAAAGACTTGGGGACACTTGATTATTTTCTCGGAATTAAAATTTAGTAGACCATCACAAACAGAAATGTTTTTATCTCAAAGACAACATGCTTCAGAAATTTTGGTTCGTACTAACATGGATCAGGCCAAACCTCTACCCATACCCATGGTCAGTAATTTACAGTTATCCAAAAGCAAGGGAGAACCCATTGATAATGTTAAACAATATCGTAGCATCGTTGGAGCTATACAATACTTAACCATTACCAGACCAGATTTATGCTACAGTGTAAATAAAGTTTGCCAATTTATGCAAAACCCCCTAGATAGCCACTGGAGGGCGGTTAAGCGCATTTTAAGATATGTAAAAGGTACTCAAGACTATGGCGTACTGTTGACTCAAAATAAAGAGGTAAATATACAAGCTTACAGCGATGCTGATTGGGCTAGCGACGCCGATGATAGACGATCAACTTCAGGCTACTGTGTTTATGTTGGTGGCAACCCAGTCTCTTGGTGCACCAAAAAGCAATCAACTGTATCACGTTCGAGCACTGAAGCTGAATACAGATCAGTAGCAAGCACAGCAGCCGAGATAATATGGATAGAAACCCTAATTCATGAATTAGGGCTCGAGCTAAAAGGGAAGCCGCTGATTTGGTGCGATAATATGAGCACCATCTCCTTATCTTTGAACCCGATCCAGCACTCTCGAACTAAACACATCGAAATCGACTTATTCTTTGTTCGTGAAAGAACAGCAACAGGAAAACTAGAGATTAGGCATGTTCCTTCCTTCTACCAACGCGCTGACATTCTTACAAAGCCACTATCTTTCAAAAAATTTGCAAGATTAAGAGAGGAAATGAATATTATTGATGGCAGCAGATTTCATGGCGGCGAGAGGGAAAGAGATGGAAACCCTTGAGGGTGGGTATTATGAATACGTCTCTGGTGTGTTTCTTCTTATCTATCCAAGACTACTTACAAACTCAATCACAGCCATCCGATCCAGCGGTTAAGATCAATTTTTATTATTAAGTGAGGATTACCAGTTTGGGCATTGGGTTGTATTTATCTGTATAAATACTTGTTGTATGTCATTCTTTTTGTAACTGAGAAATATTGCAATACAATACTATTTGTAATTATAACATATTTGATTTCAGGAATTAATAACAAGAATACTCAGAGCATCTCCAACAGTTCGGAATGCGGAAATTGGATTTTCCACACTTCGAAATGTTGGAGGCAGAAATGAGACCAGGCGCCTGAAGGAAACCAGGCGCCTGTCGTATGATCCGGTATCCCCAGCCTTTTGCTCCCCCTTTCCACACTATCCAATAATCAACACTCTGTTGGAGGTGGTTTTGAGTGCGGATTTGAGGTTTTTCAATCCGTTGGAGATGCTCTCATGGATGACAGCTACAGTATCTTTTATACAATATTCATTTTTGAAAAACAATTTTGTATGGTTAGTGATTAAAATCTATGTATAAAACAACATTTTGTAGTAGTAGCTCACTTTTGAAACTACGTCAGCACAAGTGTTCAGACTAATAGAAAGGCTCGACTCTAAAATGCCAGATTTTTAATATAACCGAGTGAAAATGTGGTAATGTCTCAAGTGATTACATATTGCACTGTACTATTGATCGGTTGATTATCCAACATGCAAATACGATCATAATTGGTCATAATATGGCAGAGGAATAAATCAGGCATTAAATCCTTGAGTAGATGAGTGGTTCATTCAAAATATCCAAAATTGGAGTAATCCTACTGATTATAAAAAATATAATAATAAAAAACTAACTCATTGTAGCAGTTATAGTCATTCGAAAAAAAATCAGCAATTTTGGTAAAATTGCCCATCTTTAAATTAACCTAACATATCAATGGATGTAGAACTGACAATATTAGGTACAAAAAGAATTTGAGGAATATATTTTTGTACAAAAAATGATTACGTTGGATACTGCAAATGCATTCAACGCATCCAACCATGAGTCTGTTCTTGTTAAACAAGAACGAAAATAGATAACTTTGAAGATGATATTTGTAATTTATTCCATTACTAGTTAAAACTTGCAATCTAGTATTGGTCACAATAAGGAGATATGCATCCTATATATTGAATATTTGGATATAAATACTGAATTCAGAGGTAAGGTCTTGATTTATTGTTCTTGTTTTCCTTTTGCTCACTATTTCATTTTCTATCTCTTTTCTTTTTTTAAGAATGGAAAAGACGAGTATGGAATTTGAAGAATCGATTCTTTTTCCTCAATTATTATCGCCGGTCCTTCCAATTATCTATATTTCTGTTCTATTTCCTTATTCAAACATTTATTTCATATGTATAATTTGGTTTAATAAGATTATCAAGATACTATAATTATGATTATTTATGTAGAAGTAAATCTAAAAATTCATATATATATAATTTAATATATACACTATATATGTGTACAATTTACAAATATATAATTTATGTAATATAATTTAGGGGAAATTTGATTTCGCCCCTTATTTTTAGTTTTGATGCACGTGATCATCCATACCAAAAGCATGTTTTAAATTAAACCCCTATTTTTTATTTTTCTACAAGTAAATTGTTTCTTTGGAAATTAAATTTGAACAGTAATGGCATATTTCTATGATTAAAACAATATTTGGTTCTATTTTGAATTGCGCACACATCAATATTTGATTCCTACTTCGAATCACCGATCACTTTTGTTTGGTTATAAATATTTTCTTATAGTTTACAAAGTTAATTTATTTTAGTGAATTTTAGATTTAGTATAGTGTATTGTTACTGACACTCCACTTTTGCTTAAGAGGGGATCATTTTTTATTTGCACTCCACTAAACTAGTGTGTAACCCGTGCGTTGCACACGACGATGTTAATAACAAATAGTATTTATATTTTAATTATTGCTAAAATTAGAAATTTATTATGTAATTTATGATAAATTTATTGTGATATATTAATCATAAATTAAAATGATATGTGATGCTCAGATGTAAGGTTGAAGGTTCAATCCTCGCTAACTATACATATTTGTAGCAATTAACGTCCTACTAAAAAAACTAATTTTTTTAATACTATAGATGTAAATAATTTATGTCATGTGATATATATTTTTTATATGTATGAGTGAATAAATAACTTTACCATTTTTGTTTTAATTGTTGTGTATATATTGAATTGTTATTTTTCAAGGATTTATAAATAAATTTACGAATGTTAATTTAATTTAATATATGTAAATAATTTGAATTAATAATCAACATAACTATCAAAAATAAGAAGTTGAATGTGAAAAGTTATAGAAAATTACGAAGAGCTTTGTACATATTTGTACTTGAGAAGAGCATCTTATGCCCGTTTATCTACATGTGAACTTTGATCCATTATTTAGTTTTCATTTTTAAACAATTTCATAGTTAACCATAGATTTTATGTTGTTATAGGAGAGTAAACTTACAACTTTGATAATCTCAAATAATGTTACGTAGCATTTAGTTGAGTTATGAGCTTGACATGGTTTGATAACATGTTGAAAGTAAATGTTTATATAATCTAATTTTTATCGATAAAATTTGTGCGTCTACATAGTAATGTTGTAAAATATAAATTTATCTTTTAAAGGTTGTTAAAAATAAAATTATGTTATGTAATGTAACATAATGTACAATAAAAATTTAAAGATAACTAAATTAGAAATTAAAAGAGTTATTGTTATTTATGTACACATTTTACGTTATGCGATTTATATATCCTTATGTCTGAATAAAGAAATAACTTTATCATTTTTTCCACATATAAATGAATATTATATATATTGAAATTCTTATATTTTTAGTATTTATTAGATTGATTAGTGAATATCAGTTAATCAAATTTATTTAAATGGTTTAAATTTAAGATTACACAATTAGTTAAATATATGAACTTGAGTGTAAAACATTAGAAAAAAAATTAAGAATGGTTTCTAAGTAATTGTAAAAAAACATTAAAATTTTGGTGTTTGAAGTTTATAGAATTATATAATGTATTGTATGATAAATTTGTTCAGTAAATAAATTATAAAATAAATTTGTTATTATCGTTAATGTATATAATTTATGTTATGTGATTTATATACGCACACAAACACACACATATCTAAATAAAAAAGAACTTTTTTATACCAATTTGTTGATACGCCTGTAGCATATATATTGAAACTTTAGTTTTTTAGAATTTATTAATAAATATTAGTTGACTAAGGTTGTCCATTAATTTAAAATTTGGATTATGTAATTAATTTAAATATGTGGGCTTTGATGTAAAATATTGGAAGAGAATCGAGTAAGATTTATAAATAATTGTAGACTTATTAAAAGAGTAGGTATTTGAATATAAAATAGTATGAGAAGTTTAGTATAATAATTGTAAAGTGAAAAATTATAAGATTTTAAAAATAAAATATCTATAGTTGGAGAGAATTAAGGGGAATGAAGATAATTCCTAGAATTAATCATAGAGCTTAAAATTCTTCTGCTTTACTATTATTTAATAGATTTAAAATTGTTATGAGAGGTACTCATGATGTACAAATAATATATATGTTTTCCTATTTTACCCATCATTTATTTTTAACCAATCTTCTTCTTCTTCACGTACATTTTTCACTAAGTTCAATTTAACTTTCAGTAATTGTGAGAATCAGTCCTCTGCTTCTAGACCAAAAACACCTTCCTATTTTGCTCATCATTTAATTCAATTTATAATTGTCGACGATCAAATTAACATGTAAAACGGTAGAATTTGAAAAAAATTACTTGTTTGTTTTGTTGAATAAAATCTACGTTACGGATGCTTTCTTGAGTAACAATTAATATTGTTTCTTTCTCTTTTGGAATTTCATCTTCAAATAGGTTTAATTTCTCCATTGATTATTGATTTGGTTTACAGACTAAAGAATAAGAACGGTGAAGATTAAAGGAAATTAGGGTAAAAAATAAAGGTATAAATTGGTCAATTTACAATATAATTATATGAAGGGCCTATTATTAGTACCCCTCGTAGTAAAATTTTATTTTAAAAAAATGGCTCCCTCTTAACGAAAATGGAGTGTCAGTAACAATACCCTTAGTATACTTACTTAATCATTGTATATTTATTATTACGAGTGTTACGGCACGCGCTTCATGCGTGAATTGTTTTTCTTATAAATTGTATATGTTTAAATTAGTTTAAAAAATGATTTTTTTATTATTTTTAAGTGATATCAAGATTTGTATATTTATAAAAAAGTATTTTGAATTTGTAAAAGAAGTTTAATTTTAGATTCTATTTTTAGAATCATTTTGAATTTGTAAAGCATGTTTGATTGTTAGATCCTACATATAAGTACGTTTGAATTTATAAAATATTAGATCCTATTTTTAAGTGATTAAGATTTGATAATATATAGAAGGGCGTTTTTGGTACTTCACGTTGATACCAAAAAAGTGTGACACCAAAGCTATTACAACTATTATTAAAGATATGCCAGGATGCTTTGGTCTGCGTAAAAGAGTAGTGAACATTGAATTTACTGAAATATCTAGTTTAGAGTCAAAAGAAGCTTCCATTTTTTCCAGTTTACGAAAGTGCTAGAAAATTAATTCAGTTGCATTTCTCATACTATTACCTTTTGCTATTATTGTCAACTACTAGTATAATATTTGACAAAAACTTTTCTATGTAAAATTTCAAGTCTTCCAGATTTATGAGTATTTTACTATTATATAAGTGTCATCATAAATTTAAAATGAAGGGTTGATTTTGGAACTATGATCTTTTACCAAAGATTTGTTCTTGAGTTAGTTTTTCTCTTATGAGAACTAAATCATCCTAATATAACTGTAAATGTTACACTTCTTATTTTTATTGTAACTTCATTACCATTTAAAATAAAGGGTTTTATGTTAGGTACACGCATATTTCTAGAATTCAGTTCACTATATTTGTGTGAATACATCATCATTAGTTATCTTTGTATATTGGCCTGAAATCAATTATAAATGAGTATCGCCGGTGTTAGATTGCTTCACAATTTAGGAGTATCCTTTTAACTTCTCATACAAGCATTTATGTCCTAGAAAAATGACAATAGAACTTACAATAACTTATCTAAATTTATGTAATATTCAATTGTACATGTACTTGGCGACAACCATAGCTACCAAAACATACGAGGAACGAGAAGGAGCATGACACAATGTAGTGAAAGGTTTAACCTAACCTCGCTATTCAGAGTTGTAATGCCATGTTCATCTAGATCGATCGAATGTAGAGTTTCAATGAGTGCGGTAGAACATGATGGGAACTCTTTAAAAGTATCATCAATGTAGTGGTTGTTTGTCTTTAGGTTTAAACATGGTTTCCTGAGGTAATTTGATTTCTTCCAATACTTCTCTATGGGAACCCACACACCTTGAATATTTTATGTCCTTTCATAAAATATAAAGTTAAATAAACAAATCACTCTGCTTTATCTTGTTCTATGCTCATATTAAAATGCCAAACAAAAGTGCTTACATGAGTTTTTGATCCAGAAATAGGAATTTTTTTTGCATATATTATAACAAAGCTCATTGTGCAATATTTGATAACTAAAATACAACAAGCTTAATCTTAATTTCCATCCATGTTAATAAATCTCCCCATCTTTTATGATATGTGTTATCGAGGGATGGAAAGAAGATATTAAAATGTAATACTAAAAATACATAAACAATATGATTATAACCTTGAAAATTCATTTATTTTTTCCTTTAAAGATAAAAAAATATTTTTGGATAAGGATAAAATCTTCCTTTTTCATAAAGATAAAATCTTTTATGTTTTTTCATAAATATTATTTGTTAGCAAAAAATTTCATAAGATTTTTTTTCATAAAGATGAATTCATTTATTTTTTTTGGAAAGAAAAATACATGGTTTTACATATCATAAGTCATTTTGAGCGACTTCTTTTGATTCCTTCTATAAAGTATTGCAATAAAAATACATAATTTATACATCATCAGTAATGTCTACTTTGTTAACTCAATAAGATTGTTAGTACCAGAATTGGTCACTAACACCCTAGAAAAGATTTAAGTAGAGAGATAAATGAAGACAATAAATTGAAACAAAGGAGTAGCGCAATATAATGCAAAAATAACAGTAAAAGGCAAGAACAACAGGATTATAGTGGTTCGACGTAACTGCCTACGTCCACTTTGAATGTAATCTTTATTGGTTTTTCAATTGCTTGAATACAGATACAATCCACAAAGAGCAACTTGAATTCAGTTTAGAATGAAAAGGAAATGAGTATAAAAAATGACAGAAGCTCTCCTTAGTTTCTAAAAAGGATCCCCTAAACTGGAACCATGCCCCTCTATTTATAGATGGAGATAGCCTGGCTTCCCCGAGCTTGCGTCTCCTTTCCGCCCTTCAGGCCCATAACCAAGGAAGCTCGGCCCACAATTGACAAGTCATGAAGACCGACTCCAAGCATGCCGAACCCCTTTAGCCGACTCGGGGTTCCCCGGGTTTTAACTCGAAGTGATTCCCACTCTGGCCCGAAGCAATTCACTCCATTGCTTATGTTAAACAGCTTC
This sequence comes from Allium fistulosum, assembly GCA_030737815.1. Lineage (NCBI taxonomy): Eukaryota > Viridiplantae > Streptophyta > Magnoliopsida > Asparagales > Amaryllidaceae > Allium > Allium fistulosum. The sequence goes on along the minus strand of CM060903.1, from coordinate 1,305,937,343 downwards.
TCTTTGCTACAATACCGACCCAAGATAGTCGAGCTGAAATAGCCGAACCCAGGCAACCGATACCAATACTTGATGCCGATCCAGGATGGCCGATCCCAACATACTATGACGATCCAGGATAACCGATCCCAATATGCGCCGATCCCATAAAGACTTGCCGGTCCAAGTTACTATGCCGACCAAAACAACTAAATGTGCCGACCTGCTTCTGCCGACCCCCTATAGCCGATCCGAACATGGTACATCGACCCCATAAGGGTGTGCCGATCAGGAATGACTGAGCCCATAGCTGTCTTCTACTACCGACCCACTTCCTACACTGAAACCTCACAAGTAGACCGATCCAAGGTTACCGACCTGTCCACATTCACCGAACGCACACCAACATGTTGATCCAATCAAATTGCACCGACCCTATTGTGTTCCACTCCTTTCTATGCCGATCCCTAGTAAACGACCCATACCGACTCGAAGTTGTTGATGGGATGACTCGGAGTAAACATTCCCCTGACTCGAAGTAGCTTCCTCAACGACTCGAAGTACATTATTTCTTGACTTGTGCCCTATCAATGTTCGATCGTAGCCTCTGCAACTATCGTCTTGTAGCCGGGCCAAGGTGTCGGGTAATAAAGATTTAATTAGTTTAAAAAATTTAAAATTGATAAATGAATAAATAAGAAAAACAACCGTGCTATTTTAAGTAACTGTTAGAAAGAACTAAATATAGAAGTGTTTTAAAGCAATGGAAAATTTAGTTCCAAATGAGCCAATAGAATCCAAGAATTTGATTAACGTTCAATTGTTGGATGAGTTAACACTAACTTTATATAATAGATTCAAGAATAAGTTGAATACACACACCTCTTTTCATTAAAGATATTCTAAGTTCACCCGAACACTAGTTGTTGAAGGCAGTTCCTATCGTCTGACCATTTTGTTTAAAGAAATAGACTCTTATAAGTGCATATAATTTTGAAATTGTTACATTTCCCAATACTAGCCACCATACTTTATCTTTTATCTACAAATCAAGAATTGAACTATAGAAGAAATAACAACTAATATGCAAACATTTAATTTTTAGCCTTAAAACCAATTATTAAAAATAGTTTTACCAGTTAAAATAATATCGTAACAAAAATGAAGGTTTGAGGTTGTACTTTTATCAATGGGAAATTACACAAGCAAGATGGTCAGCTACGCGATATATATGGTACAAACCAAAGAAATAAGTAACTTGGTGCAAGTGGCTTATGTTTGGATTGAGGTGTAAATTCTTCAGAAGTGGACCACTTTCATCTTAAAAAATACCCGACAATTCACCTTCAAGCTAAATTGTCAAGAACTATTCTACATGATTTTTATACTACCGATAATCATGATTTTATTTTCATTCAATAGGTTTTATCTTAGGTTTGAATGAAAGTTTAAATAATAATAATTAAAAAATGTTATATACCTGACAAGCTATATCTTATTTGCCACTTATTCTCAAACTTATCTTCCAAATTTACTTGTAGCTGCATTTATCTTTTCCTTTTCCATGCCTTTATAAACTTCAGACATTTCAACCGCCCAAGTTGCATTTCTTACTACATTGAATTGATATTGATCCATGCTTCTTGTTGAGGCCAAAAATGGCACTAGCACCTAAATATTAGATGAAAGAACCAAAATGTAGAGATCTAACTCAAACAAGCAAAAACAGTAAGAAAGTAAAAGGAGACACAAGAATTTTTATAGTGGTTTGGCAAATTCTTCGGCTTATGTCCACTTTAATCTTTGTTATTAGTTGTTTTCTCTTCGGATTACAACTGCTTTTTTCAGATCTGACCACAATCTAGTGGATATCAGATTTACAATGAAGTTTCTATTGTATATTTGAGGGAGGAGATAAGAGTGAAGAAGATGCAGATTCCAGATCCCCTCTTCAGTTGCTATAGGGCTTGTATTTGTAGAGAAACTCTCCAGTAGACTCAAGAGCCCATGTAGAATAAAGTCCAGATGCAAGTCCAAGTGTACAGGAAGAAGCATGTTGGCCCAAAGTCTAAAGAATTCCTCTCGGTACCGAGAGGTTTTTGTTGGTGAAAACCCAACTCTTTAACCTGCCTTGCCTTTCTATCTTTAATTCGATGCACTTCGAACTCTTTTCCTTGAAGGTTAAGCTCTTTCTATTGATTCACTTGATATCGCATATTCTATTTTGCTTTCTTTGCTTTCTTGTTATCATTCCTTAGAATTACTTGTCTGTTCTCGGAGAAAGCAATTGATGATGAGTGGTTGGAGTAGAGATGAAGTGTATGGGGTTTATAGTGCAAAAGTAGGAGGAAAAACCTCTTGGTACCGAGAGGAAATGATTGGTTTTCCTACCTCCAAAAGCGATGATTTTTCATGAGTTCCTTTTTTTGTCCTTCTGATTGTGTTTCCAAGTTCATGACTCATCTGGTCTTCATTTTGGCCTTCTAATTCTGGTTTGAAATTTGCTTGGTTAAAAAGTGGGTTAACATTTGCCCCCTAAAGTATGTTAGTCCATGAGATGATGGTTTTGATGACAACAGCCTTAGAATAGATTATAAAATATAAATACTAACATTACAAGTTTAGATATATATGTATATGTAGGATCTAACCATGCAGGTATCAAGAATGAAGACTGCACAGTATAGAGATTCAAGATATAGAGATAGAACACTCATGAGTATCAAGATTATCAAGAGTTCAAGGTAAAGTTTGTTTTAATAGGAATATTTGTTAAAACTCGTAGAAAAGCACTGGCATCTTAATATCCAATTTATTCGTGGAATGGAATCCACTTCAAGCCCGTTAAAGGGATGGAACCCTAAGTAGGATGGAACCTACGAAAATCTAGTGGGACATTGTTTTGTATCCACTAATTTTAATTCAAATGATTTTACAAAATTATCTTGTTTTCAAAATGATTTCAAAACTTTCCTTTTAAAAAGATTCAAAACTCTCTATCCTGATTTTAAATAATTTTAGCCTCAAAACATGTTTAATTTCAAAGTCAAATTACTTCGGATTTTAAATGACTTTTCAAATAATATATTTAACTTTTAATATTTATACTTAGATTTAAATATAAAATTATAGTTAAATTATGTATATATTGTTCTTTATATTTACTTATGAATTTCAACTATATTCAAGTATATTTATAAAGTTTTAAATAGTTTTTATATAAGATAAATATTATTTTTATAGAAATTCAAAATATCAACTTTGGCTGAGGGATGTCGACATGCCCCTAGGCACTATGTCAACATAGTGACAGTTGAAGTTCAAAATTCAAATTTCAAAAGAAGTGTATATTCGCCATAACTCTTCATGAATGGTCATGGCTGTTGATCTTCTATAAATAGGGGTCAGTTTCAACGAATTTTTAATCACTTTTTTCTGGTTTTCACTCCTCTTCTTCTACCACATTTCTTAATACAAAATCATACCATTACTCTACCGAAATCAACATCGAATCATACTCGATTACTTCTAGTTTGATTCTACATCACTATCTCTACAAGGTTCTCAGTGCTATTCAGAGTTATTGACTTCTTTGTAATATATTAGCGAGAAAAGGTGTGATTGTAGCCTTGGAAATCAATTAAGCGAGAAAAGGTGTGATTGTAGCCCTGGAAATCAATTGGGTGAACTTGTTGCCCCGGAAATCAAGTATCTCTACCTAGAGGATTGTCATTCTAGAGGGTGTACCTCGTAGCCTTGAAATCGAGGGTTGTAATTGTTGAATTGTTGTTGAAAAGAAATCCGTACTTGTGTTGTGGGACTGGTTGTAGGGTAACTCCGAACCAGTATAAAATCCGGTGTGTTCTTTCCTTTACTGCTTTTACTTTATATTTGCATCTGTGTTTGATTCTGTGTTCATATCTATGTCTGATTAGTGTATACATTATTAACAAATTAAGATAAAACTCAAAAAGATTAACAAATTTCTTAAAACACTATTCACCCCCCCTCTAGTGTTAATTCTAGCCTTAAGATCCTTAATCCGCATTCCTCTCATTTGGTATCAGAGCTTTGTTTTCAAAAGTTTCATTATCTGAATTTTGAAAAAATTTCAAAATGGCTACTAACACTAGTATTGCTATTACCACCAACACTAGTTCATTTGTAGAAGGTCAGTCTACTGCCAGACCACCACTTTTTAATGGCAGTAACTATGCATATTGGGCATGTAGGATGAAAATATATTTACAATCTGTAGGATTAGATACTTGGAATATCACACAAACTAAATATTCTGAACCCACAACTAATTTTGCACAGTGGACCACTGAGCAAAAGACCGTTGCACAAAACAATTCTAAAGTAATGAATATTCTGTTTTTTTCACTTGAAAGAAATGAATTTAAAAGAGTGTCAGTTTGTAAGTCTGCATATGAAATCTGGAAAACTTTGCAAGTAACTCACGAAGGAACAAGCAAAGTTAAACAGACCAAAATTTTCATGCTCACAAATCAGTTTCAGTTATTTAAAATGAATACTAATGAGTCTATTTCAGATATGTATAGTCGATTTCAAGATATTGTGCATTCTTTAATATCTTTGGGAAAGGAATTTTCGGAAGAAGATCAAGTCAGAAAAATTTTAAATTCTCTCACTCCAGAATGGGATCAAAAGACACTTGCAATTGAAGAGGTAAATGACATCAGTACTTTAAAGATAGAAGAATTGATTGGAAATCTAATGTCGTTTGAAGTTCAAATGATCGGGAGAAGAGAAAGCAAAGCATCTGAAAAGAAATCAATGGCATTCAATGCATTTACCGATGGATCAGACTCAAACAGTGATAATAATGAAGAGATAGCATTTATGACCAGGAATTTTAGGAAATTCCTGAAGTACAGAAAATTGAATAGTTCCAAGAGAAACAACTTTAAGAATTCCGGTAATCAGACTACAGTACCAAACTTTATCAAATGCTTCAATTGTGATGAACCAGGTCATATCAAAAGAGACTGTCCGTATCTAGATAGGCAGAATCCTCCTATGAACAATGAACCAGCAAAGAAACGGAAGCATGCATTTACTGCTACTCTAGATTACTCAGACTCGTCCTCAAGTGATGATGATCAAAAGACGGATAATTCGAATTTGTGTTTCACTGCAGTTCACAACTCCGACGAATTCAAAGAAATGGATTCAGAAAAAGGTACACGTTTACAATACAATTGGTTGAAATTGCTTGCATAGAATTAGTTGCTTGATTGTTTGATTGATTGAATTTGAATTGATATGTTGTTTGAATTTTAAAATTTATTTTCTATTTTTACTATTATTTTATTATTATTTTTATTATTTTTGACACATTCTGAAATATATTATAAGTACAATAATATTTCAGAAATATAGACATTAATAATAATATTTATATATATATATGTATTAGATAACTTAGGAAAAATCATGTCATGAAAATTCAAAGGCACATGTCGACATGGCCCCTACCACGATGTCGACATACCTACCTGAATTTGAATATCAAATTTTGAATTCAAATGTTTGAATTTCCCTCCACCTTTTCACTTCATTTATTTCTCTGAAAAGATACCTTTTGACCAGAGAATATGTCCTTTGAAAGTCTATTTATTCACTATCTTTTATCATATCTTTTCACTTTCATTTTCAAATTCAAACTCTCTCTTCATATCTTCAAGCTCTCTACTCTCTACTCTAATTGCTTCTTCAAGCAACCCCTCAACCATGAGAATTTCCAGAAAAATCAAAGAACAATTATTCAATGATCCGGAGGCAATTAAAGCATACATCAATTATGCTAATTATGCCAAAGTCCATCCCGGAAAATTTGCTATTTTTCAAGATTTTTCTTCTTATGAAATTGATTCTCTTTTTGCAAACAATGGTGTTTTAAGTCTTATTGACTCTTCTCAAAATGATTTTGTTTGCTATCCTAATCTTGTCAAAGTCTTATATGCTAATTTAAACCGTGGTTTTTATAATGGAAATGAGAATGAAATTTGGAGTAGTGTCAAAGGCATTCAAATTGTTTTGAATTGTGATCTTTTGGGTACCATTCTTAATTGCAAAAGCACGGGAATGGATCTTTCTAGTTTTAAAATCGATGAACATGATCATGAGACATTTCATCATATTTTTGAAGGAGATGAAAACTTTGAATTTAAAAACCGAAACTTTCGTCCTAAAACAAGAATTGTCAATCTTCTCTTACAACATTCTTTGACCCCAATATCGGGAAATTTTAACAATCCTACCTCAAAAGTGTGCAAAGCACTTTTTGCTATTTTCGAAAATTATGATATCAATTGGGCGCAAGTTATTTTGGATGAACTTCGTCCTAAAAATTTTGAAATGGGAGAAAACACTTTATATCATGGAATTTACCTTACTCGAATTTTCAACTATTTTGGAGTGGATTTCAAAGGTGACGAATTTGTCTCTAGAAAAGTTTTTAATATCTCAAACATTTCTCTCATGAAAATCCCATATGTTTTTCAACCTTATGAGACTCTTACCGAAAAGGAAGAGCGTTTGGCTCATGAAGAAATGGAAGAGGAAGAAGAAGAAGAAAGGGATGAAATGGAAATAGAAGAAGAAGAAGAAGAAGGTGAAACATCCTTAGAAAGTATTGAATATTCTTCCAATCCATCCAACAAAACCCTTCTCAAAAACCAAAAGATAATTGTGGAGAATCAACGGATTTTAAAACGATCCGTTAGTAAGAAGTTGGATAACATGTCTTCGAAGATGAACAAGTTCTTTTCAAAAGTCAGCAAGAAACTTGGACCATCTTCATCTTCTAACTAGTTTTATCTTTTAGTATCTTATTGTATTTGTCTTAGTTTGTTTTATTTCGAATGTTCGTGTAGTTCTTTATGTTTAATCATTGTATTATCCTATTATGCAATGAAATTGAATTTCCTTCCTGTCATCTAGCTTATTTTATATCTTGAATAAATGTTAGTATATTATAGAAATATATATACATCATTATTCACAAAATAAAATTATCATCAAAATTCACTATAGTATGTCGACATACCTCCCTTGACCATGTCGACATGTACTGGTCAGAAGTGATTATTGATTTTGAATTTGAAATTTGAATAACTACCAAATGTCTATTCATTTCAAACGAATTTCTACACCTATATATACCTTTTTCTTCCAGAAATCTTCACTGAAATTTATTTCTCATTATCTATATCCTTCATTTCTTTCTCTAATTCAATTATGGCCAATCCTATTCACAATCTATCTGAAAATCTTGAAGAAACACTCAATTCATTCAAGAATATTCTCTCTATCATCCTCCGTAATCATTGTCACTTAGAATTGAGTCAAATGCAGATGATCAAGGAACAAGAGAGACACTTCGATGCAATTCGTTGGATGATCTCCTCCCTGCACAAGGATGATAATGAAGCACATCCTCCCGTTTCTCTATCTTTTGATAATGAGAATTGGGATGCCATCAAACAAGACCCTATAATTGGAGAAGAAGGATGGGTTGATGTTCCTCATAACATTTAATTTTCTTTCTTTGTTTGATTTGTCTGAATTAATTTGTTTGATTTAATTTAGTTTGAATTGATACTTTGTGTGGATTGATTTTATTTGGTTTGAAGATTGGTGTGTGAAACATATATATATATATACACTGAAATGAATATAGAATTTAATTAAGTTATTATGCTCATAAGTATCATTATTTCTTAATCTATATATTATATATTCCGTTGTATAGTTTATCAATGCAGGTACTAAAGTTCAAGAGTAAGGGGGAGTAAAAAATTTTGTTGATGACAAAGGGGGAGAAATATAAAATAGGGTAGTTAGGCATAGATTAAGGGGGATTTGTTAGTTTTAGGGGGAGTTATTAGGATAGAAGGAATATTTTATAAACAAAGGTTGTCATCATCAAAAGGGGGAGATTGTTAGTCCATGAGATGATGGTTTTGATGACAACAACCTTAGAATAGATTATAAAATATAAATACTAACATTACAAGTTTAGATATATATGTATATGCAGGATCTAACCATGCAGGTATCAAGAATGAAGACTGTACAGTATAGAGATTCAAGATATAGAGATAGAAGACTCATGAGTATCAAGATTATCAAGAGTTCAAGAGTTCAAGGTTAAGTTTGTTTTAATAGGAATATTTGTTAAAACTCGTAGAAAAGCACTGGCATCTTAATATCCAATTTATTCGTGGAATGGAATCCACTTCAAGCCCGTTAAAGGGATGGAACCCTAAGTAGGATGGAACCTACGAAAATCTAGTGGGACATTGTTTTGTATCCACTAATTTTAATTCAAATGATTTTACAAAATTATCTTGTTTTCAAAATGATTTCAAAACTTTCCTTTTAAAAAGATTCAAAACTCTCTATCCCGATTTTAAATAATTTTAGCCTCAAAACATCTTTAATTTCAAAGTCAAATTACACCTGATTTTAAATGTCTTTTCAAATAATATATTTAACTTTTAATATTTATACTTAGATTTAAATATAAAATTATAGTTAAATTATGTATATATTGTTCTTTATATTTACTTATGAATTTCAACTATATTCAAGTATATTTATAAAGTTTTAAATAGTTTTTATATAAGATAAATATTATTTTTATAAAAATTCAAAATACCAACTTTGGCTGAGGGATGTCGACATGCCCCTAGGCACTATGTCGACATAGTGACAGTTGAAGTTCAAAATTCAAATTTCAAAAGAAGTGTCTATTCTCCATAACTCTTCATGAATGGTCATGGTTGTTGATCTTCTATAAATAGGGGTCAGTTTAAAAAAAAATTAATCACTTTTTTCTGGTTTTCACTCCTATTCTTCTTCCACATTTCTTAATACAAAATCATACCATTACTCTGCCGAAATCAACATCGAATCATACTCGATTACTTCTAGCTTGATTCTACATCACTATCTCTACAAGGTTCTCAGTGCTATTCAGAGTTATAGACTTCTATGTAATATATTAGCGAGAAAAGGTGTGATTGTAGCCTTGGAAATCAATTAAGCGAGAAAAGGTGTGATTGTAGCCGTGGAAATCAACTGGGTGAACTTGTTGCCGCGGAAATTAAGTATCTCTACCTAGAGGATTGTCATTCTGGAGGGTGTACCTCGTAGCCTTGAAACCGAGGGTTGTAATTATGGAATTGTTGTTGAAAGGAAATCCGTACTTGTGTTGCGGGACTGGATGTAGGCTAACTCCGAACCAGTATAAAATCCGCTGTGTTCTTTCCTTTACTGCTTTTACTTTATATTTGCATCTGTGTTTGATTCTGTGTTCATATCTGTGTCTGATTAGTGTATACATTGTTAACAAATTAAGATAAAACTCAAAAAGATTAACAAATTTCTTAAAACACTATTCACCCCCCTTATAGTGTTAATTCTAGCCTTAAGATCCTTAATCTGCATTTTTCACAAAGTACGCCTTTCGAATGTAAGGTGTGCATTGTTCAAGAACATGTTCCAACAATAGTCAATCTTCGATAGTTGAGCTCTCCGGCCATCCATTGATTTCAATTTTGGAGAATCATTCAATTCCTTTGGATCCTTCTACAAACCAAAGGTCATTCTAGACGTGTTATAGCTTTGGATTCCAGTCCTTGCTTACGTGACAGCCACGAATCATGATTAGTTTGTCTCTTCTCCAGAGGTATCATTTTGTATATCAAAATCATCCCATGTTCGTCTAGGATTTATCCATCTCATTCCGATTACAAGGCATTCAACTCCTTTTATCAAACCAACATCTATTCCAAGACTCGATTTCTTGAAACCGTTTAGCGTCCAATCTAGGATTTGATATCTCCGGATCGTTTGTCTTCCAATCTAGGGTATGATCTCTCTAGATTGTTCTACATCTAATCTAGGATTCGATCTCTCCAGATCATTTGTCATATAATCTTGGATTCGATCTCTTCGGATTGTTTGTCATCCAATCTAGGATTCGATATCTCTGGATCATTTGTCATCCAATCTAGGATTCGATCTCTCCAGATCATTTGTCATCCAAACTAGAGTTCGGTCTCTCCGTATCCTTGCCGAGCCAAATCAGCTCACTCTTCGACGAGGGCACTCAACAACTAAGCAAGCCCATCTGCTCACTCTCCAGTGAGGGGACTTACTTTTGATCTCTTCGAATCCTTGTTAAGCCCAATCTGCTTGCTCTCCGATGAGGGGACTCAACGACAATCAAGTCCATCCACTTACTCTTCGGTAAGAGGAGTTACTTCTTGCGGTCACCGCACCATCCCTCCAAAAGGGACTACCACGATCAATATCATTCATCACATTCAAGTTGATTTCGAAAATCAAATATTCAAGTCAAAGCAAACAAGCAAACAAAATCCTAATTATCCATCTCAGATATCCAACTCAGAGCATGCCTAGAGACCGATCAAGATCCCTTATACGTGTAAGCGGTTTGAGGTTATTGTTATCTTATCTATTCATCTCGGACATCTAACTTAGAGCGTGTCTAAAGACCAATTGAGATCTCGTACATGTGTAACGGTTCCGAGATTATTATTGTCTTAAAATGGAAAGCAAAGCACGAGAAATGAACCCAACTCTTGTCCATCCTAATTATGGGATTACCATCCTCGACCCAGATCATTGGTCATTCCTTGATGCATTCACTGCAGATGGTGGCTGCTCTGGCTGCACCATCGCAGTTCGATTCCTTACGTACTATTGCAACTAGTTGCTCCAAACTAGTTCTTCTATCAAATTACAAAGGTGTTAGCACTCGTTCGTTTCATGTCCGTCCAACTCGTGGAAGATGCAGAACTTTCCAAACCTTCTCTCCTTATCAGTGGGTTCTCTCTTAGCTGGCTTTTGATAGAGGATCTTCCCCTATTATCTTGGTATATCCTCTTTGGGGTTTTGGGTAGATCAGTGTAGAAAGAGAACTTCAATTCCCTCCTTTACTGTTTCGGTTCTCCGAAGTCATTATCAGCTTTTCGTTTCCCTTTGTCTTTTCTATATCCTCCTCTAGCCAGTCCTCCGCTACCTATAGCATTAATGTCAGTATCATCAGCTCAGCGTCCTATTGTCATTGACACCTTTCAGCTTCATTGTAGAACTCTGGGAGATCCATTGGTGGATGTCTTTCTAATGCAATTTTGAAGTCAGTCTTTTTTGCGACTCCAGACACCGCCGCCTTTAAGATTATCGATGGATCCGGCTTGTCGACTACGGTGGCACCACGTTAAACCTAGTCAAATAGCTTCTCAGGAACTCTTCAGGCCTTTGCTTTACGCTTGATAACATCATCACGTTCTTTGGTCGAGATATATGAACTCTGATCCCTCTTAAGAACCTATTCACAAAGTCGATCCATATGCTTATGGACCCAATCTCCAGCTGTCCGAACCACATCACAGCTAAATCGGTCAAATATAACAAGAAGCACTGCCCTATCACCTCCTTAGAAGCACCCAATACCTCCATATGTCGGAGGTATCTCATTAGATGAACTGTTGGATCCGTTTGTCGATCATACATTTCCAGCATCGGACGCTTGAAATCTGGAGGATTCCACGCATTCCAGATGTTAGCGATAAATGGATTCTTGCTTAGGTCCTCTAAACTCTGGTCTAGGGGTCCACCTCTTACTATTTTTCTGATCATCTCGGCCGTTCGGCTATTGTCGTCTAACGGAAGTCTTTGACCACTAGCTGCATTCTTTCCTCTACTCTTGTGGGGGACATCCGATACATATTCTAGAATGTACTCCTCCGGTTGCATGCTTGCATTTTGATCTGTACCTCCAGTTTCATTCTGTCCTCCATTCCTATGGGGAAGTTCTAGCACATATTCCTCCGGTTGTTGTGCACTTGTGTTTTGTCTTGCATTTCTGGCTTCAACATGGTCCGTTCTCGGCATCCCAGCTTGCCTTAAGGGCAATCCAACATTGACCCTGAGTAAAATCCTCTCGGTACTAAGAGGATTTTGATCAGTACCAAGTGGCCTTAGTTGTGGGGGCACCGTTATAGATTGTTCTACTCCAACTCTAGATGTTCCTGCATTACTTCTTGGCTCTTGGTTCTAAAATTCCAACAGCTCCAGCTATCCTTTGTATTCTATTCTCTAAAAAAATACTTCTAGCATTTTCTGTTGTTGATCTATTTTTCCATCTTGCATTTCTTTCATCATTCTCTTCATCTCCTCTCTGGTCACGTAGATGGAATTATTTGAATTTAAGGACACTTACTGACTGCCTCCATGCTCTGGTTGACTTCCTCCAATCTTAGATCTAGTGTTAGGCCTCTTCATCTTCTTCAAGCTTCAGATCCATGCTTTAGGTTGTGAAATCTAGCTCTTTCTTAGTGAAAGCACTAAAATGTTGATGCCAAAAATAGCTCCAACGTCCAAATATCATATGAAAGCGCCAAAATGTAAAGATCCAACTCAAACAAGCAAAAACAATAAGAAAGTAAAAGTAGACACAAGAATTTTTATAGTGGTTTGGCAAATTCCCCAGCCTACATCCACTTTAATCTTTGTTATTAGTTGTTTTCTCTCCAGATTACAACTAGTTTTATCAGATCTGACCACAATCTAGTGGACCTCAAACTTACAATGGAGTTTCTAGAGTATATTTGAGGAAGGAGATAAGAGTGAAGAAGATGCAGAGTCTAAATCCCCTCTTTAGTTGCTATAGGGGTGGTATTGATAGAGAAACTCACCAGTAGACTTAGGAGCCCACATAGAATAAAGTCCAGATTCAAGTCCAAGTGTATAGAAAGAAGCATGCTGGCCCAAAGTCCAAAGAAGACCTCTCGGTACCAAGAGCATTTTTTTGGTGAAAACCCAACTCCTTCACTTGTCTTTCCTTTCTTTCTTTAATTCGATGCAATTCGAACTCTTTTCCTTGAAGGTTAAGCTCTTTCTGTTGATTCACTTGATATCGCTTATTCTATTCTACTTTCTTTGTTTTCTTCTCATTAATCTTGAGAATTGCTTGTCTATTCTCCGAGAAAGCACTTGATGAAAAGTGGTTGGAGTAGAGTATGCAGTGTATGGGGTTTATAGTGCAAAAGTAGGAGGAAAAACCTATAGGTACCAAGAGGAAACCTCTCAGTACCATCTGGTTTCCTTAGCTCCAAAAGCGATGATTTTTCTTGAGTTCCTTTCTTTTGTCCTTCTTATCAAGTTTCCAAGTTCATGATTCATCTCGATCGTCTTTATTTTGGCCTTCTAATTCTGGTTTGAAATATGCTTAGTAAAAAAGTGCGTTAGCACTTCTACTGCTAATTATGGGAAAATGAAGCTAGTTTTGAAGAAAAAATACTTTGTGGAGTCTCATTTCAGGTGCTTAAGAACTTACTTTGAGATGGTGTGATATCTCGTGCATGGATTTTTTTTTTCTAAGGATCCTCAAAGTGGTGTTGCATTTACAACCAACAAAACAGCTGGAGAAAACGAACAAGGTCATGATGCATTATTAAATAGTGTAAATATAGCTGTTGTTGCAGTAGAAGAGAAAGAAATCCATGCATTTGAAATTGACCCGACACAGATGGAAAATGTTAAGAAAGGTGCTTACCTAAGTTACAACTCAGTGCTTGATTTCATGTTTTAGCTCAGCTCAACAAATCACCATTCTCTTATGAAGACATTTTTGCATTGCTATGCTTCATTTTAATGCTGCAATCTATCTCTTATTACAATTTAGTGCACAAATTCAATTTCTAGCTCAGGTCAAAGGAGAAAGTGGTGGATTAATAGTCCAATATACTATAAAAATACTAATGATATAAAATAATTAAACTTTGGAATCTAGAAAGATGATTGAACCAATAAAGTTAATATTTTTTAATTAGTGTTGATATCACACAAAAAAGATACATATGCAAAATAAAATGATGTTGATTGTATTATATAAGGCATAGCTGGAATAAGGCACCAACTATGCATTTTTGACGGATAGTGTTGGGAAAGTGTTGATATCCCACTTGAACTTTTGATGGAAGCACCAAATATGCAAATTTTGAATTATATAAGGCATAGATGGAATTTAATAACCGAAAGACAATTAATTTTTTTTAACTAATTTGTTATTGTGCCACCTTCAATCTCAAAAATACACTTAGCATATACAGATGCAAGGAACATTTTACCACCGATGAACCAAATACAACAACAAAAAATTACTTAATTAGATTTTTACTTATTAAGTTTGCACACACTGTGTAACCATATCAACAGAGAAACTTTCTTGAATTTTGGGAAGTAGCTCCTAACTGCAACACTAATGCTCAACATTAATAATGTTAGTAAGATGTTTTGCACGAAAATGACATTGATTGTATTAAATATCATGAATGCATCAACTTGGAAACCTACCTCGAATCTGGGAGGACTAATATAATATATGAAAAAGTTGTGAAGCAACAAATAAGCATTTTATGCAAAAAAAGATTAATCTACCCAAATATACGTAGTTATATCCATTTAAAAGAAAATGAATCTTAATGTGATTAAAGAACCACACCATAAAATTATTATATTAGGTTTGTTTACTTCAACCTCTCTGCACCTTATAGCTACACCCTAAAATAAAAAAGAGTCGTTTATATCATGGGTAAATCTAAACAACAAAGTGACCTTGGTGTACTATGTGCCTAAAAACAAACACAATAACAACTATGATGACATAGATTTAAAAAAGAAAATTGCTTGCTTAAGAAACACTAAATGTAGTAGCAGTAGAATGTAAACATGTTGAACCTCGGTTAAAAGTTGTATTATTATGCTTATATTGACATTATTTGACGATTGTTGATAAGGAGATTAAATGATTCAACTAACAATATCTATTGTTAACCCGCCTTTTGGCAAGGCCGTGAGCGGGTTGATTTAACTAAATCGACTACTCGTCTGTTGAGGTTGGAATACGAAGGGTTTGAGCTGGTTGGATGGTTCAATGTGGGTCGTCCGGCCTTGATGATGTGGTTCGGCCTTGGAGGCATGGATCGGTCGAGGAGTGGAGAGGAGGCATGGTTTGGTCGGCATCGGTCGTTCGGTCTGGAAGTCATGGTTCGCTCGGCATTGGTGGCTCGGCACAGGTGGGTCGACATTGGTGGCTCGGCCTAGTTAAATGGTGGTTCGGCCTGGATTGTCGCTCGGCAACTTCGAGTCCTGAGGCATTTGACTTCGGGTCCTCACTCGGGTAGCTCGGTGGAGTATCAGGTGGATCGGCATGGTTGCTCGGGGTGTTGCTCGGTATCCTCTAGCTCCTTGCTTCGAGTCTTTGTGGTTTGGCTCCTAGGATGTGGGTTGGTATGATGGAAGGTGGATCAACGATTGAAGGTGGTTCAGCACGCTATGGATCGGTCTTGGGGGTATGGGTCGGTCTGAATGATGTGGTTCGGTGTGGTGTTCTGGGTCGGTCGTGGAAAAGTGGATCGGCATCAAGGTGGTTCGGTAAATGTGGGTCGGCGTAGGTCGTTCGGCATGTGTGGTTCGGCATAGCAGGAGGTCGGTGTTTTAAGGAAGGAGGTTCGGCACTTGGTTGCTCCGAGTCGTGGGAAGGCCTGCTTCGAGTCATGCTCGGGTGAGATTGGTTCGGCATGTTATGAACTCAGGGTCGGTCGTGGTGTTTGAGGTTTGGTTCGGCTATGGCCTTGATGGGTCTGAATTACTCAGGATGCCCAACAACTCAGGTTTTGCCTATAAATACAGCATGTAGTGCTTCAGAAAAAAGGATCTTCATTCTGTTTCCCTTCGTCTTCTATACTAAGGTTGCTCTGCCATTTTTGTTCTAAAAACTCTGGATTGTAACTGTAATTGATTCTAACTTCAATAAAAAGGAAATTTCTGGACTAGACGTAGGCCGGAGTCAGCCGAACCACTATAAATCTATATTCTTACTGCTTTCTTTTTAATTTTAACTGTTCTTCATATTTATAGTCTCTACATACATTCTGTTTGGGATCTGTAACTGCAATTTGGTGCTTTCAACGATGTTTGGGTGTTAGTGACCAATTTTGGCGCTAACATTTTGGTGCTTTCACTGAGAACGCAAGCACTCGGGATTTTGAAATTAGGAACTTGGATTCTAGGAAGCAATGGCTTGGGGAGCAGCCCCTGATCAGCGAACAACTATTAACCCAGATGGACCAAGACTTGGGGGCATACCAACGGGTAATGCTGGACCAATCCATGGAGGGATACCTGACGATGCTATGCAACCCGACATCAACAGGAACACAGGAGTACGTGATGAGGAGTATGTGCCAAGATTCCCTCGTGAACTCGGGGGATAGATCGAAGGCAGCGAACAAGGATTATAGCTTGGCGATAATGATAGATTAGCAGAAATGGTCAGACGAGCTATGAGAGGAGGATTGATAAATAAAGACTTGGAGGATGTGAATAGGAGTCCCTTTACTCCTACTATCAGGCAAGCTAGGAACCCACCGGATTTTAAGCTACCAACGTTGGAGATGTACGATGGGAGAACGGATCCCGCCGTTCACCTGATAAGGTACACGAGGCATATGGAGGTACTGGGGGCATCAGATGAGGTCATGGCTCGATGCTTCCCTTTGTATTTGACGGATATCGCAGCTATATGGTTCAGACAGCTAGAGAGTGGCTCTATCGGCACATGGATGGAGCTGATTGAAAGGTTTATGAGACAGTTTCGGGTCCACATAGTCAGACCCAAGAACGTGATGACTTTAACATCGATGAAACAATGGAAGGGAGAGTCGATCAGGGATTTCTTAACCAGATTCAATGTGGCGGTGGCTTCGGTGGATCGACCCGATCCATCGATGGTTTTGATGGCGGCAGTTTCAGGAATTGTGGATAATTCGGATTTTAAGATATCGTTGGAACGGGATCCCCCAATGGATCTTGGGGAGTTCTATCATGAAGCGGAAAGATTCCTAAGGCAGGAAGACGCGCATGCCGAAAGAGAAGGGAGAGAGGCTGAAGTTTATGCTGTTAGAGGTGGAGGTCCACCCAGGGAGGAACCAAACAAGGACGATAAGGGCAAAAGGAAAATGAGTGACGACGTTACCCCCTCAAAAAGGAAACGGAGAGAATCAAAATTTTCTTCTTATACGGATTTGACAGAAACCCTGGAAAGGATTTACTTGGATACTCGGGAGCACCTCCGGAATCGAAAACCGGCTAGGAGGGAACCATCGGAATACGAGCGGGCGTCAAGAAAGCATTGCCTATTCCATGAGCTAGATGGGCACAACACAAACGATTGTAGGAATTTGAAAGATATCGTTGAGGAGCATGTAAGGAATGGTCACCTGCAACATTTCATAAGGAATCGAGCTGTAGCAGTGGAACGGGAGCGGCCACCGCCTACCTCGAACGAAGATGGCGCTGGATCTAATCACCGCCGGCTTGTTATCAACTGAATAGATTTATGGTTTTGAATAAGTAATAGAATTCGAAGTAATACGACTAGGTCACTCACACATGTACGGGATCGAGGACGGTCCCTAGGCGTGCTCTAAGATGACGAAAAAATGTATTGCTTGGATATATGAAATCCTGTTTTCTTTCTGTTTTTCTGCAAATTCTGGTTTCCTCTTTGGTACTTTGGACATTTAATTCCCTTTGTTGTACGAACTTTCGCCTTGATAACTGAATTATGTAATGATTGGGATTGGACTAATTAAATGACTAATACAGGCCAAACGATTACCGTCCCGACCGGAGGGATGGGGCAGTAATCGCAAATTACGAGTCCCTTTGCCGAAGAGCAATGGAATGGACTCGAACAGAACATAAAAGTCCTCGACCGGAGAGTCGAGGCTGGAGAATATAAAAGTCCTCGACCGGAGAGTCGAGGCCGAAGAACATAAAAGTCCTCGATCGGAGAGTCGAGGCCGAAGAACATAAAAGTCCTCGATCGGAGAGTCGAGGCCGAAGAACATAAAAGTCCTTGATCAGAGAGTCGAGGTCGAAGAATATAAATGTCCTCGACCGGAGAGTCGAGGCCAGAGAACATAAAAGTCCTCGACCGGAGAGTCGAGGCCGGAGAACATAAAAGTCCTCGACCGGAGAGTCGAGGCTGGAGAGTATAAAAGTCCTCGACTGGAGAGTCGAGGCTGGAGAAACATACACAGCGGTTAAGCCCTTAACCAGAGAGTCGAGACCGGGATTGGACATGGACCCGGAGAGGTCCCAGATTTACATAGGGGCCCAAAGTGGTCTTGGATTCGGATATCGGCTCGGAAAGGTTGAGGAGTTGGTTATTGGACTTTGAATCGGACATTGAGTCAGAGCAGTCGCGGACTTGGATATGGCTATGGATGGAATATGGACTTAGGATGTTGGATTTGGAGTTATTCAAAACACACCCTCCAATGCAAGGCATGTTTTGGGGGGCAAATGTTAACCCGCCTTTTGGCAAGGCCGTGAGCGGGCAGATTTAACTAAATCGACTACTCGTTTACTGAGGTTGGAATACGAAAGGTTTGAGCTAGTTGGATGGTTCAATGTGGGTCGTCCGACCTTTATGATGTGGTTCGGCCTTGGAGGCATGGATCGGTTGAGGAGTGGAGAGGAGGCATGGTTCGGTCGGCATCGGTCGTTCGGTCTGGAAGTCATGGTTCGGTCGGCATTGGTGGCTCGGCGCAGGTGGGTCGGCATTGGTGGCTCAGCCTAGTTAAATGGTGGTTCGGCCTGGATTGTCGCTTGGCAACTTCGAGTCCTGAGGCATGTGACTTCTGGTCATCACTCGGGTAGCACGGTGGAGTATCAGGTGGATCGGCATGGTTGCTCAGGGTGTCGATCGGTATCCTCTAGCTCCTTGCTTTGAGTCTTTGTAGTTCGGCTCCTAGGATGTGGGTTGGTATGATGGAAGGTGGATCAACGATTGAAGGTGGTTCAGCACGCTATGGATCGGTCTTGGGGGTATGGGTCGGTCTGGATGATGTGGTTCGGTGTGGTGTTCTGGGTCGATCATGTTAAAGTGGATTGGCATCAAGGTGGTTTGGTCAATGTGGGTCGACGTAGGTCGTTAGGCATGTGTTGTTCGGCATAGCAAGAGGTCGGTGTTTTAAGGAAGGAGGTTCGACACTTGGTTGCTCCGAGTCATGGGAAGGCCTACTTCGAGTCAAGCTCGGGGGAGATCGGTTCGGCATGTTATGAACTCAGGGTCGGTCGTGGTGTTTGAGGTTTGGTTCGGCTATGGCCTTGATGGGCCTGAATTACTCAGGAAGACCAACAACTCAGGTTTTGCCTATAAATACAACATGTAGGGCTTCAGAAAAAGGGATCTTCATTCTGTTTCCCTTCGTCTTCTATACTAAGGCTGCTCTGCCATTGTTGTTCTAAAACTCTGGATTGTAACTATAATTGATTCTAACTTCAATAAAAAGGAAATTTCTGGAGTGGACGTAGGTCGGAGTCAGCCGAACCACTATAAATCCTATGTTCTTACTGCTTTCTTTTTAATTTTAACTGTTCTTCATATTTATAGTCTCTACATACATTCTGTCTGGGATCTGTAACTGCAATTTGGTGCTTTCAATGATGTTTGGGTGTTAGTGACCAATTTTGGCGCTAACATCTATATTATGTAAATTTGGCAGTGACATATAAGAGAAATTGTGAAAACTAATATATATCTACTAGGGGTTTTTAGTCTGAAGGAAAAAGTTAGAGAAAAATTTAGTTTCAGAGACATGAAGTTTGTTTTTTAGTCTGAAGGACACTTTTTAGTGTAAATCACAGAATGATAGTTGTAACTATCATTTTCAATTTACACTAAAAAATGTCCTTCAGACTAAAAAGCAAACTTGTTGTCCCTGACGCTAATTTTTTTTGCAACTTCTTCCTTGTGCTTATGTACCTGTATCTATCTACTAATTGATTGATAGTTAAATAATTATACATTGAAAACTAAGAGATACTTGGTCATTGAACAAACATAACTAATGTTTTAATTTACTTTAAAGTTAACTACTGAGAAACTAAGAGATAAATGGGTAAAAAAAAGTTAGATTTGATATAATTAGCTGTATTTTTATAAATGAAACGTGATAGGAAATAACTAATTGTCAATAGTATATCCAAATAAGAAGAAATAATATTGCATTCATCTTGAAAATAAAAATCAAGCACCAGTCCATCAGAATCAACTTCAAATCTTATAATAGACACATCCATATGATATAATCGGAGAGTATAACCCTAATAAGAGATAAGGACATTATTCGAATACGGTGAGAACTTGATTGCCAACATATATTTTTTTCTAGTGTTTTTGAGATTTAGGGATACATTTCCATTTCGAATTTTATTTTGGACAATCGATGGATGATTTGTATCGACTAAATCTGGTCTGGTAGTGAACATTAGAAGTCAATGGGGGACCTGACACGTTGACAATAGAACTCGATGTGGATGCGCTATATAGTGTGATGTTAGAGGTAGTTGGTGTGATATTTGAAGCTGATGGCGCAATGACGAATCTGATTATGTTGCGTTTTTTAGGAATTTTCAAAGATAGTGGTGATTTGGATGAACTAAGGAATGACACATGTACCAAGTTGGGGTATTTTTATTATTATTATTAGTAAAGATTATACAATCATCATAAATTAACTTGACTCCCAAGCCTCACATGGAAATATAATAACATATCACACATATGAACTTAATCTTTACATGTTCACATTTTTAGAAACTAAGTTTGTATGAGATTCATCTTGGAGATTAACTAATTAAACAATTCTATTATGGTAGAATAGATTAAAGTTTGACGGTCATACGTGTACTCCAATGGAATAAAGATACAAGAAACTCACTGATGGGACAAGCAATGTGCTGATTGCACTTATGCACTTAGTATGTCTAAGAACTCACTGAATATTCCTGGCATGTGAAAAAAAATTAGTACAATGGAGCAAAACAATTAAAGGTAAACCATATTTGATGATAGATAATGAATACAAAGATATAAATATAAGTTACCAAGCTTTGTTCCAACAATAATTATTGTGACACATGAAGCATAATGCCGTAGCTCAGGAATCCACTAAAAAATTGAATATATGTCAATTATCAGTTAAGATCAACTTATTGTGAAATAGTTCATGCTACATTCTTTTCTTTACTACATAGAACTTTTGATTTTATTTATTATTATTTTAATATTTTCTCTTTGAATTTTTTAACTATCGAGTTATTATGCACTAAGAAAAGGTGCATCACTATGACAAACAAAAGAAGCATGAGTGACATGTGAAACGAGAGAAGGCGCACTATCGAAATCATCGGTAGTAGGTAGGGGTGGGTATGGAAAAATTCCGTACCAACCGAGACATTTTCAGTTTCTTCCGATCGTTGACGGAATGAAATTACATGTTTGATATTCCGTATCGCTAACTCCGGAATTCCAATAGGCGGAAGTCGAAAGAAACGGAACGAAACATGGAATTCCATTTTTCCAACAACAAACATGTAAATGGAAAATATGTATCAAACAACAATTATAAAAAACAGTGGATCATTTTGCAATAGGTTCTTGGTTGGAGACTAGTTGAGACAAATGGCGAGATAAAGCTAGAGTGCATGTGGAAGGTAAGGGACTATCTGTCCGGAGTAGAACTCATCAATAGGATAAGCAGAGTAGTAGAAAACGAAGGACACTACCCAAATCTTCATTTGTTGCAACCGAATCATGTTAGAGCAGAATTGTGGACTTCTTCAATAGGTACATTTCATGCGAACTCAATTTTGCTCATCCTTCTTGAAACTGACTCGTTTCTCTATGTATTTTATTTCATAATTAATTATTCTTGCCATCTTCACAATTACATCAATAGTTTAGAGAGGTGCATCAATGCTGTTAAGTGTAACTGCATGCATGGTTCATAGATTGACTATTGCTATTATTAATTTTCAAATTTCATGCAGTTAAACCTATTCATATGTAGGAAAATCAAATCTTAGTTTTGACGTCAGATACAAACCAGTTTCTTCTCCATTCAACTCTATCTATTCAAAGATGTCAAACACAAACTTATTCATATCGACCTTAATCATGCTAACTATTGGCTTTCAGTTTGCTTCACGTCAGTCAAAGTATGTAAAGCAATTGAAGCATAAATTAGCTTTATTCATGCTAAATGTACCTAAAGAACTGAAATTCAATAAAGACGTGGAAATCGTGGAAAATTTCGGAAAGAAAGGAATACCGTGGAAATCGTGGAAAATTTCCGTCTTTTTCCGTTATTTATCGAAAGGAATTCCTTCCGAAATTATTTTTTCGGAAGAAAGCGGAAAACGGAAATTTCGGAAATAGTCGGAAGGGAATTGACGGAAAAGCGAAAAAATGGAAAAATACCCAGCCCTAGTAGCCAACATGTGAAACAACACGATAAGAAGAATGGCTAGCAGTAACACCAGGGGAATAAGGATTAAATACATCAGGTCAAGCTTATGTGAAATGATTTCAGGAAAGGGGCAAATAGACCAAAGCATCGACTAGGCTGTCAAGCAAACCAAAAGGGGAATTTGGCACATAGACATAAGCTTCTGATGTTCAAAATTTCAGATTTCAAAAAATAATGATTTTCCAAAAAAATTATATATAAAATACTCGATATTTTGAAACTTTTAGTTTAAAAAATATATAAATTCTTAATTTATAAAATTAATTTTAAAATGCTTGAATTTAAACATATGGAAATAAATGTTACAATTTTCAAAAGTTTTAATTATAGAGTTTTGAATTTTCTTAAACTTGAAATATTAAAAGGTGATTTTCAAATTCAAAATTTATTGCAATTTTCTATATATGTTAATAGGGATACATGGAAGAAATCATCATTCAGCTTTAATAACTTAAGACAATCATAACAAAATGTGTTAAACACTTTTTGTTAATAAAGGGGTTTAACAAGAAGTCTTATTAAAAACAAACAATAAACAAGCTTCGAAACTAGTAATTAGATGAATCATTAAGCGTTGTTTAGTAAAAACAAACACAACCTAGTAATAAATCAAAAAAAAGTATTTTGTTTCATCTATTTAAGCACCTGAAGATACCTGAAGCAATAGAACTTTGTTGTTAGTTCAACTCTATAGATTTTCTAGAGATTTATTTCGGTAATTAATATCGAACAAAGTTCAGCTAATGACAATCCACAAAGCGGCATATTTGAAATATGAAAATCAAAATCAACAAATGAAATAAACCTAAACATTGATGAATCAAATAAACCTAAAAATAAGGAATTAGGGCTACCTAAGCATGAACAAGGAATTAGGGTAGGGACTATTAAATCCACCAAAGGAAAATCGAAGAATGAGTGAAATTTGTGGGAAATTGTAAATGAAGGAGAATTCATTGAAGGAGCGGCAGCCTGGATAGAAGAGGGTAAAATGATTTTTTTGTAAAGTGTGATGAGAGAAGTGGCAAATAATAAACCTAAGAATATTCTCAGCGTTGGTACGTGAATTATTTTCTTTATGAAATAAGTTTTACTGCATTTTATGTCAAACGCTGAGAATAGGGGCTGTTAAAAGTAAGTTCACTTGTAGTTCGTGACTTCCCAGACATCTTTACCGAAGTTTATAGTCTTTCTCCTCAAAGGGAGATCGAATTTAGATTTTATTTAGAGGAGGATGCCATACCCGTTGCCTTACCGCTTAGACATATAGCTCCTAAAGAAAGATGCTAGCTTAGTAAACAAGTTGTTCGTGAAGTGCTTTATTCAGAGTAGTATTTCAGAATGGGAAGCACCTGTTACCTTTGCTACTAAAGCAAATGACTCTTTAAGGCTTTGCGTCAATTATTGTGAACTGAACAAGCTAATAAGGAAAAATCATTATCCATTGCCACAAATTGATAACCTATTTGACTAGTTAGTTATAGCATGGATATTTTCTTAGCTTGATTTGGCTATCGGATTCCATCAGTTGCGTTTGATCAAGGACAAAATTTAGAAAACCGCTTTTCGAACATCTAACAGACTACGTGAGTGGTTAATCAAGCCATTTGGACTTACCAAATGCACCATCATATCTTGTGGACCTTATGAGTCAAGTCTTTTGAGGGTTGCCGAATAAGTTTGTGGTGGTCTTGCTGATGATTTACTTGTTTATTTGAAAAGCGAGGAAGAGCACAAATTGCATTTGAAAGAAATGCTCAATACTCTACATAGACATAAGTTGAGGGAATCTTTTTTCAAATGTCACTTTTAGCACAAGGAGGTTTGCTTTTTAGGTCATGTTGTTTCCAAACGTGGACTATCTGTTGATCCTAGCAAAGTGCTGCAGTATAGGATTTGCATGTATCGAAGAGTGCTACTGGGGCAAGAAGATTTCTTGTTTTTGCTGGCTATAATATGAAGTTTATTAAGGACTTTGTAAGGATTTCTATGCCCCTGACATGCCTTACTAAGAAGAATTTAATTTTCTTATAGAACTCAGCGTGCGAGTTTGTTTTTATTAAGCTGTAGCAGTTGTTGACTAGTGCGCCTGTTTTAGTACTCCATAATGGTTCGCAAGCGTTTATTATGTATAAATGCTTGTGGTATAGAAGTGGACACTATTTTGATGTAGGACGGTAGAATTGTTTGTTATGGTAGTCGACCGTTGAAAATACACAAG
Organism: Allium fistulosum; assembly: GCA_030737815.1. Taxonomy (NCBI): domain Eukaryota; kingdom Viridiplantae; phylum Streptophyta; class Magnoliopsida; order Asparagales; family Amaryllidaceae; genus Allium; species Allium fistulosum. Next base: position 1,305,912,695 of record CM060903.1, on the reverse strand, counting down.
ATAAATTATCCAACACATGATCTTGAGTCGGCAGCTATTGTTTTTGCTCTTAAATCTTGAAGGCATTATCTTTTAAGGGAACGATTTGTGTTGTTCACAAATCATATATCCCTAAAGTATTTATTCTCCCAAAAAGATTTGAATTTGAGGCAGTAGAGGTGGATAGGGTTCTTAGCATCGTATGATTTTAGTATCATATACTCCTGGCAAAGGCAATGTTGTAGTTGATGCCTTGAGTATGAGACATGCACTGCTAGGTTCTATGTTCGGAATGGAAGTGCTATGAATTTATTTCTGCATTTAATTTTCGACCTTCATTGGACCTTACACTGGTTTCATTAGTAGCTTTAAATGTTCAACTTTCACTTATGGACTGTATCGGTTTGAGTTAAAAGTAAGCTTGGAGTTGTTGGGTATTTTTGAGAAGCTAAACAGAGGGGAGCATCGAGTCATTTGGATCTTTGTTTCATTGATTCTATGGGATGACTACGAAGAGATGGTTGATTGTGTGTTCCTTTTCTTAAAGAGTCGCTTGACTTGGTACAATAAGAGTCCCTTCGTTCTAGGATGACCATTCACCCCGATGGTGACAAAATGTGTTGACATGTGAAGAAGGTGTTTTACTGGCCAAGTACGAAAAAAATGTAGCGGAGTTTGTTTCGAAGTGTGTGACATGTCAAAGAGTAAAAGCAGATCAGAGAAACCCAAGTGGAATATTACAGCCCTTGGATAAGTGGAAATATGAAAGCTTCTCTATTGATTTTGTTGATGGACTACCTAGGAGTAAAAGGAAAATGAGAGTGTTTGGGTCATTGTCGATCGACTTATCAAATGCTCTCATTTTACTCCCATTAGGAGTATGAGGACAACCACATCTTTGGTAACCTTATATGTAAGAGAGGTAGTGTGATTGCATGGAGTTCCTTCTAGTATTGTTAGTGACCGAGATATTCACTAATGAATTTTAAGGGAGCCTTCATGAGGTTTTGGGTATTGATTAAAATTTTACTACGGCCTATCATCCACAGATGGATGAACAAACTAAACCAGTAAATCAGGTATTGGACGATTTGCTGTGGATGTGTATTTTAGACTTTTGAGGTTCTTGGGAGGACCACTTGCCGTTAGTAGAGTTTTCATATAATAATAGCTATTAGGCAAGTATTAGGATGACATCATTTGAGGCATTCTACGAGATGCCATGTAGATTTCCATCATGTTGGTGGAACCCTATGGATATGATTATTCTTGGGCTGGACTTGATCAGGGAGATTCAGAGAACGTAGAATTGATCCGTAGAAGAATAAAGACTACGTAAGACAAACAAAAATCATATGTTGATAGGAGATGCATGGAGTTGGAGTTTGTCGTAGGCGACATGGCTATTATAAAGGTCTTGCCACTTAGACACGTTATGAGATTTGGTAATTCGGAGAAGTTGGCACCAAATTTTGTAGGGCCTTTTTCGATTTTAGAAACGGTGGGGAAGTGGGCTTATGGAGTAGAGCTTCCTTAAAAGTTAGTAGGGGTTCACAATGTTTTCCATGTGTCGCACTAGCAGAAGTGTTTGCACAATTCGACTACTATGGTCGAGCCAAGTTAGTTAAAGGAGATTGAGGTGAAAAGAGAGTCACTTGTTCACTGTGCACCTATTCGTATTATTGAGTATAGGTCAAAGCGACTCTGTAATAAAGTAATTAGACTAGTTAGCGTCCAGTAGGAGATAATCCATTTGAGAGTACTTAGGAGCCATAGGAGAACATTTGAACTTCCCATCCCTCACACTTTATCGAAATGTTTTCCCTTTTTGTTTGCTTAGTTAAATTAGAAAATTGGATTTTGTAGTATGCTTTGTTGTGTGACTTATGTTACTGTATGACTTGATTTACCATACATCATGTTGCATATACATAGAGACTGTTAGTATATTTTAAGATGTTCTGCATCCATGCTTATATGCCATGATCTTGCATTCATATAGGAGTTGCATTAGTATTATGCATTATTTACATGCCATATTCATTACATATGTTTATTATTTATTTGCATCAATTTAGCTATTGCTATGTATTCTTTATTTGCATCTCTTTTACCATTGCTATATATTGTTACTTGGATTCAGATTATAGTTCGTATCTGTATGGATACCATTTCTTATCGCTATAAATTTTAGGAAATATATATATGTTTGTTATGAATTGTTTGGATGTTTTGTGTGTGGTGGAGTGTTTGTATTACACATAAACAGGGTTGCTAGAGTATAGTTGAGTCTACGAGTTATAATTTTTCATCTCTTGGAATTTCGAGGACGTAATTATTTTAAGGTGGGAGGAGAGAATGTAACACCCCATATTTTTAGTAAAAATATATAATTAATTGAAAATGGATAATTTGATAATTTTACATAAGGCTAAAAAACAAAATTTTTTGCAAATGAAGGAATTTGAGAAATTTGACTTTTCATTGTGTCAAGTAAATTTTCTAGCCTAAATTAATATATAAAATGTCAGAAACGAATACCTGATGAACTGTAGTGTGTGTTTTGAAGCAAAATGGGTCAAGGCCCAGGCAGGGCTGGGGGGATTTCGAGTTTAGCCAATATAAGGGTTGTTTCTAACCCTAAATCACCTCATCCTCAACATCATTTTATTCTGTAACCATCGTTTCTTTTAGTCTCCATTTTTCTTTCTTCTTATTCCTCAAACCCTATAAAAATTCTTCAAGTGAAAGACAAATCAAACAAAGAAATAGAGAATAGATCTAATCTAAACAACTTAGCAATATAGATAGAGGAAGAAGACCAAAATACAAATCAAATTAAAAGGAAAAGCTTGAAGATTTCTATTGGGGAATTTTTTTCAAAACAGAGAATATTGTGAATGAGTTTATCTACGATAGGATTATAATGTAGATAAGTAATTAAACTTCCTTTATACATTGGTATAGGATTAAAAATATGGTTTTTGATTTAAATTTGTAATTTTAACTGAAAATCTATGTGAATTGAGACAATTGGGAAAACCTAGGTAATGATTCGATAATATAATTATTGAAACTTAGGGGAAGGGTAAATTGGTTAGAATTCACCTCTTAAACGTATAGATCAGATTCATGTATAGACTTGAATTGATAAAAGCGAATTTTAGTATACACCTCTTAGTATTACCTAAATCTGATTTTATCAATGAATGGAATTGGAAACGTAGATGAATCATTTGAATAGTTACATACAGTTATGAGATAAATTGTATAAATTGTTAAAGATGATTAAGGTTTGAAATTTTACATGGATAAAGGTTAAGAATTGAGATTATACGATTGCAAAGTTCATAAGTAAAATTCAAATAAAAAGGCTAAAGTTAAATAATTAAAATTGGACCACAACGATAATTTAAACATGTGGAAAAACCAAATTGCTGCAAATCCAGTCAATTGAAATTGCTTTGTAAAAACCTAGGAAAAACACGAGTCCAATCGCAAGTAGACGGTTCGTTTTTGGGGTCAAATAGTCAACTAACTGGAGAATCCTTTTTATTGAATTCCTTTTTAGTTGACCGAAATTGTTATCCAATTGACTGATTCAGTAATCTATAGGAAGAGTAGGTTACAGGACTCCAGTCGACTAAAAACCCGTTGGCAGCTCAGGTCGTACCTGGAACTTGTGCAGGTCAAGTAGGACAACTTTAGGGAATTTTTTCCTAGTTCCTTTACTTTCTGGAGCTTATGTAATTGTGTAAAGTTGTTCAACACACTGGACTTGTTTCACACTTAGCGACATTCCTAAGTTCATGCTTCATGATGCTGTATAAAGTGATGCTCAACATCGCGTGCGATTGTATCGTAATTAGTGGCTCCCGTTGTTACTACAATTATCATGGTTGCATTCCAGTGACTACTTGAAGTGGACAGAGATATCCGTGTTAGTAGGAGTGACATCGTTCGGGTGGATGAACCTACGGAAGAAGTCGAATTGTTGACCCTTCTATAGTGCTAGTCGAACAATGTGGGGACATATGCCATGCTTTCCACTGAGGTTGTTTACTCGATGCTTTGGTAGGAGGTTTACCATCGAGGTTATTTACCTGACATGTGCCTTGGCATTGTGATGTATACTCAGTATGGACAACTTAAACGGGTTACCATTGAGAAAGTTTGCTCAATGTATAGTTAGGTGGCTTACCATCGAGACCACATACTAGGGGTATTCCTAGGTTTACTTAGTTTTTGGATGTTCAATTCCTTGGGTGAAATCTCGTAGATTATCATTGGATTCAGTCATATTAAGGATTGTTAGCCCACAGCGCGTAAATTGACCAATTTCTAATACGTAGTACATGCACAAAAATGAATATCCTTAAGCAGTGTAGATTTTAAATGATAATTTAAATACCTATTTACACCATTCCACTAGTAATATAACACTCTAACCAAACCTTATTTGATCCTCTATATTTTCCTCTTTATATATATTAGAGAAGGACATGGTAGTGGGTGAGATAAAAAGGAAAAGGTGTGTGGAGGAGGTGACAGTGTGCTCGAAGATATATTTTTATAGTCATTTTCCTTTGTACCTGATTGTATTTATCAGTTAGACCTATGTTGTATTCATATTTGGACTCTTTTCCGACACTTCTTGTATGTACCACTGCTATTTCGAGACAATAATGGTTTGGGCTATTTTTAGTTTTATATTTTATTCCTTCCGATATGAGAACTAAATTGTGGAATGTTTTAAAGTTATATTTGTCTATATGTCATATAAACCATAAAAACCATAAAAACCAAACGATATTTATTTCTTGGCACAACACATGTTGAAATGTCGTTTTTGGACTTTGTATTAGTGTGTCCGAAGGTGCGGGTTATATAGAAGCTGTCATATATTGAAATATTTAAGTATTGCAAGATGAGTAGGTCAAATCTATTGCATGATTAAGCTATCGCAAGTTTAGAATGACAAATCTATCGCATGTTGAGATAAATAAGTTATGATAATAATTTCAAATCTATCGCAAGTTGAGAATGGCAAAGCCATCACATGTTGAAATAATTGAGCTATCGCAAGATGAGAAGGTCAAATCTATTGCATGATTAAGTTATCGTAAGTTGAGAATGGCAAGGCTATCATATGTTGAGATAATTAAACTATTGCAAGATGAGAAGATCAAAGCTATCACATGATTAAATCTATCGCAAGTTGGAAATGACAAAGCCATCGCACATTGAGATAATTAAGTTATTGCAAGAAGCTATCTCATGGCGATGAAAGTGCTATCGCATGTTGAGAAAACTGCAAGAAAGCAGCATTAGGCACATTCCAAATTAGCTATGTGCCATGTCAGCAAAATCTAACTGTTCATCTTCTAGGGGTGCCATGTATCAATGATCTAACAACGCGGTTTCTTTATAAATAGGCATGTACCACTACTAAGAAGGAGCGAATTATAAACTAGTCTTCTTCCTCACTTTCATTTTGTAACCTCCAAATTAATCGATCTATATTTTGGTACATTAATGGCCTCCTAGGTCAAATTCCAATTGTGATTTTGTAACCGAGGACTTGCATAAACACTTATTTGCATAATTGACAACTTGACTCATGATGACTTGCATACCTGCCCAAGGGATTTCTCTCTTTCCGAAGCACCATTGACTCCCTTGATCTAAACATATAAGCTAGGCCTAATTTTTGGTGTTACATTTTTGGTTTGCTTTCATAGAGAACTAACCTTATGGAAAAGACCACCTTATTTTAACATAAATGGGAAGGATAAAGAAGACTAATGGCCAATAGAATGAGGTTGTGTACCACATCAAACTTAAGGAGAATGTAACATCGTAATTTAATGTTGAGAACATCAAGACTGGACATGCTTCAATTCTTGTTGAAGTGACAAATGAGAGTGTCAATATAAAAGAACACAAAAGCAACTTCAACCTATGCATGAACTGATTGAAATGCTTGTATTTCAGGAATCATCAAGGACAACCAAAAGGGAAAGAAATTGTGAAAGTGAGGAGTTGCCACACAAAAATGATGATGTATCACATTTGAGGGATACAAGCCTTAGGAAAAATATCTTAGAACCCAAAGGAAAAGATGAAGCCGAAGCTATTAATTCAGCAAAAGCTTATGATAAACCTTGATTAAACTTGGGAATAGAAGCTAAAGAAAATGATCGATCAAATCTACGGATGAGAAGCTCAAAAAAATCTCCTCTTGTGCAATCCACAAGCTTATCTTTTAGTAAAGAATACAAGCCAGAAAGGAGAGATTATAAGGATGATGAGACATCTTAAAAGACTTTGCTAATAAATTAGTCAAGGATATGATGGAAATGAAAGGGAAGAGGATGATGAATCCTGGAGTAAATAATAATGATAGTTTGTTCCGTTCACTAAGGAAATAATGGCGGTCCCATTATCATCATATGTTAAAATCTCTTCTATCAAGCATGATAAGTCAACTGACCCAGTTGATAATTTGATAGCTTTTGAAAGTCAAATGGACGTTTATTATGCTCAAGAAGTAGTGAGGTGCAATCTCTTTAGCATAACCTTCCTTAGTGCAACAGTAAAATGGTATCGCCGTTATAGAGAGAAAACAATCTATTCTTCGGGATAGTTTGCTTATGAATTCTCCGCCTAGTTCTGCTCTTCAAAGGAGCCAACTATAGACTCGAGTGTTTTGGCTAACATAGAGCAAAAACCAAGAGAGCTATTAAGGGACTATCTTAAAAGGTTCAATTTTGAAGTCACGAGAGGTGAGAAAGTGAGCGATAAGGAAAAGTTGATTGCAGTAAAATATGGATTGATAAAGAATACCCCATTATGGAAAGTGCTTACCTTCATGGATGTAGGAGTTTGCAAGACTTTCACTTTCAAGCCGATAAATTTATCCGTATGGATGAATTCTTTAATGAAAAGAGGAAGTCACAAAGGGACAGTAAATTGGAGAGATCTTGATTTTCGATTCAAAATAAAAGAGGAAGATAGTATGAAATACCAAGGGCCAACTACGGTGATTTGAACCAACCTATCTTGTATATGTATCAAAAGATGAAATGGAGTAGTTAATTCTAGAAAAGGCCAAAACCAACCCAGAACCAAATAAAGGCGGAGACTACTATGCCTTTCATAAGGTAAATAAACATAAGACAGACGATTGTCGAGTTTTAGATGGAATCATTCAGAACATGATCAGGAGAGGAGCTCTCAAAGAATTTTTAAGGAAATCATAAATTCCCATGTCAAAAATAACAATGAGGGTCTCCATTAAGTAATAAAAAATTTCCAGGATAACGCACCCCTATAATAATTCCCACCACAAATCAATTGTATTGATGTGATCCATGGTAAGCCTCATATTACTAGAATAAGTAATGGAGTAAGGAAAAGATTTATTCACGAAGATAAAGAGGAAATCTATTCTATAGAAGAGGAGCCTCTAATGAAGATCATCATGAGTGCAATGTGGATCATGGATTGAGTGGTCACTCTATAAGTGTTAAAAGGAGTAATGCACCCTCATAATGACCATTTGATGATTACCTCCCAAGTCAAACTATCTTTGGCATCCAAGATCTTGGTGGATACTGTAAGTGAAGTAAAATTTCAAATTCAAGCATGCATTTAATCAAATGGATATTCTTATAGAAAAGCTTGTGCCCAGTTTTAGCCTATCCGTCGTTTCAATAACAATGGTTCTAGTTTGAGGTCAAATAAAGCTATATGTCCAAATAGGGATCCCACCTTATTCAAGGACCTTCGAAACCCTATTCATAGTGATGGACCAACCCTCTTACTATAGTTCCTTCTTTGCAAGGACCACCTTGGATGGAGTGGATGCTTTTTCCTCTTCAAAGCACTTGATTGTTAAATTTACCGCTAAAGATAGATGGGGCACTGTGCGAGGAGAGTAATTTATTTCTAGGAAAATGTACTTTTCAACCGTGGAACAACGTACTAAAGAGAATGATTTCAGTTATGAGGATGTATAAAAATTGCAAGCCCTCATATATCAATCGCCAAGAATTGACATCTAAGGCAGCTATGCTAAACGCATCAATTGAGAAATAAAGAGCATTGACCAAGAAAACCAAAATTTCAGAAAAGAAAAGGAAATATGTTGAAATAAATCAGACAAGCCAAGAAGTGGACATTGACAAACCATCGGAAGTAATCATTCCGACAAGTGGTTCCAAAAATAATGAAGATAATATAAAGTCTGAAGAGGAACTAAAAGAGACAGAAATAGATCCCTATGATTCCACTAAGATAGTAAAGATTGGAAGAGGGCTGGATAAGAACATTAGGGAAAAACTAATCCATTTTCTCACACACAAGCAAAGATATTTTCACATGGACTCATGCGGATATATTTGGAATAAATCCTATAGTAATGTGCCATGCACTTAATATAGATCTAAATTCCACGCCTACAAGGAAAAAGAAGAGACAATTCGATAAAGCACGAATAATTGCATTATAGGAGGAGGTAAAATTTTTATTGGAAAATTGGTTTATCAGAGAAGTATTATACCCAAAGTGGTTAACAAACTGGTGTTGGTTAAGAAATCAAATGGGAAGCAAAGAACTTATGATTGTACAATTTAAACAAAGCATGTCAGAAGAACAATAATCATCTTCCAAGGATTGATTAATTAGTAGACACAATTAGTGAGCACAAGTTACTATCATTCGTGGATGCATATTCAAGGTATAATCGAATTCCTATGTTTAAACCATACATAGAGCGAACAAGTTTTGTAACCAATGGGGAACATATTGCTTTAAAGTACTGTCTTTCAGACTAAAAAATGTAAGGGCCACATACCATCGATTGGTAAAAAGGATGTTTAGGAACCAAATTTGAAAAATATAGAGGTATCTGTAGACGATATGTTGCTGAAATCCAAAGAAGACTGTATTGTATTAAATACTTAAATTAGATGTTCGAAGCTTTGTGGAAGTATAAGGTAAAATTGAATCCGCAAAAATTTCTTTTAGGATCTAATCTGGGAAATTCTTATGGTATATAGTCAATGCACGAAGAATAGAAGTAAACCCCTAAACAAATAAAAGCAAGTCAAGAAATGGCAGAGCCAAGAACAAGTAAAGATGTGATGATTTTAAATGGCCGTGTGACCCTGACACTAGTGATCGAATTATCTGAGGGAGTTTACCGTCCGATAGCGCGAATCAAAAGGCTTAGAAGGAGCGGATCAAAGATTTGATTAATTCACTTCACATATCATAATTAAATAATAAGTAAAATATCATAGAGGAACTAAAAATATATACATATCAAAATTTATAATACATTTGGACGTCGAATCAAAACACAACATATACATACATCATCATCAACCCCCAGACTATATACACAAATGCCCCAAAACCATGACATCCAACCACAACCATAGGTAAACTATATAAAAAGGTACCTGCCTACATACTAACATTACTCTACCGACTCAAGATGGATCTCACAGCCATTCTCCCTCTTGATAACTCCAAGTTCCTCTTACTCCAGTCGACAAGGCACATCCTTGATGTTCCGGGTCTATAGTGACTATAAACTTATAAATACTATTCGAAACACCATCCATCTCAATTTCATAGGAAATGGCTTCAAAATGTGAAAACAATATCATCTAGGAAACAAATCCTCGATCAGACCCGATGAGATGTCGCAAAACAAAATGCCGAGAGGTTAGAAACTAGTTGTGAGTATAACAGTACAACAATATACACATACACACACACAGACACACACATACACAGAGATATATATATGTGTGTGTGTATATGTGTTAATCCGCCTTTTGGCAAGGCCGCGAACCGGTGGTTTTAATTAAATCGACTACTCGTTTGTCGAGACTGGAATACGATAGGTTTAAGTCGACTGGACGGATAGATGATGTAGTGCGCTTGGAAGATGGATATTGGATTGGATGAAGTGGATCTGCATAGGCTAGTGGCTTGATGTTGCAGTCTCGAGTGAGTCGGGATGTTGGAGTCTCGAGGGATTCGGGATGGTGGAGTTTCGAGGGAGTCTTGAGTGAGACGGGATGCTGGAGTCTCGAGGGAGTCGGGATGTTGGAGTCTCGAGGGAGGAATGGGTCGTTCGGCATTGGTAGTCGTTCGGTCTGGGAGGAATAAGTCGCTCGGCATGGAAGTCGTTCGGCGTGGAAGTCGCTCGGCGTGGAAGTCGCTCGGCGTGGAAGTCGCTCGGCGTGGAAGTCGCTCGGCGTGGAAGTCGCTCGGCGTGGAAGTCGCTCGGCGTGGAAGTCGCTCGGCGTGGAAGTCGCTCGGCGTGGAAGTCGCTCGGCGTGGAAGTCGCTCGGCGTGGAAGTCGCTCGGCATGGAAGTCGCTATAGGAAGTCGCATAGGAAGTCGCTCGGCACAGGAAGTCGCTCGTACCATGGTGAAGGATGTTGGCTTGGCTATGGTCCTAATGGGCCCGGACTGCTAAGGAAGCCCAATAACTCGAGATTTGCCTATAAATACAGCATGAGGGGGTTCAGAAAGGGGATCTCCATTCTGTTTCCCTTCTTCTTCCTCATTAAGGCTACTCTGCCATTATTGTTTTGAAAACTCCAGATTGTAACTGTAATTGATTCTCATATCAATAAAAAGGAAAATTTTGGAGTGGACGTAGGCCAGAGTCAGCCGAACCACTATAAATCCACTGTTTTTTCTGCTTTCATTTTAATTTTGACTGTTCTTCATATTATTACTCTCTACATACATTCTATCTGTTATCGGAGACTGTTAGTTGGTGCTTTCCTTTACATTTGGGTGTTAGTGACCAATTTTGGCACTAACATTTTGGTGCTTTCACTGAGAAGGCAAGCACTCGGGGATTTCGGAGCTAGGATTTTGGATTCAAAAGCTTAGGAACTTGGATTCTAGGAAGTAATGGCTAGGCTACCAACAAGGAAGCAAGTGACAGAAAGGAGCAATCAAGAGGGAAGTCAAGAGGCTTCCTCTGGAGCTGGAGTAGGTCAAGCATCCATCTACATCACTAGAGATGAGATGGAAGCGATGCTGAAAAGACAAGAGGAGATGATGCAGGCTCTTCTCAGACAATTTGCACAAGCAGGAAATGCAGGAGCTCAGATCCGTGGAGCTGGATCAGAAGCGCTCAACCAGCTAGCAGAGGGAGTGGCTCAACAAGGGCAACCCCCAATCAACAGACAGCTATCAATCTGGATGGACCTAGACTCGGGGGCACACCACCAGGAAATGCTGGACCAATCCATGGAGGGATACCAGATGACGCTGTGCAACCCGACACCAACAGGAGTGCAGGAGTACGTGATGAGGAGTATGTGCCAGGATTCCCTCGTGAACTCAGGGGACATATCAAAGGTAGCGGACAAGGATCACAGTTTGGCGACAATGACAGATTAGCGGAGATGGTCAGACGAGCTGTGAGAGGTGGATTGGTAAATAAAGACTTGGAGGATGTGAATAGGAGTCCCTTTACTCCTACTATCAGGCAAGCTAGGAACCCTACGGATTTTAAGCTACCAACGTTGGAGATGTATAAAGGGAGAACTGTTAGTCCATAGGATAGTGGTTTTGATGACAACAACTATAGAAGTGTTATAAAATATATATGTGCAGGAAATCTATATGCAGGTATCAACAAAAGAAGACTGTACAGTAAAGAAAACAAAATTGATGAAGACAAAGATCAAGAGTTCAAGATTGAAGACTCATGAGATTCAAGATATTCAAGAGTTCAAGACAAATAATATAGTTAGGTTAGATATTTGTTAAAACTCCTTGAAAGCACTATCATTCTTTTTTATCCAATTTACTCGTGGAATGGAATCCACTTCGTTCTTGTTAAAGGGATGGAACCCTAGTGAGATGGAACTCACGAAATATCTAGTGGAACGGATAGTAGCCCTATTTTGTTATCCACTAATTTTGATTCAAAATGATTTTCAAAATCATCTCTTGTTTTATAAAATGATTTTCAAATATTCCTTTTCAAAAGAAAAACCTTCGTTCACATTTCCAAAAATGTTTTAGCCTCAAAATCATATTTATCATTTTGTTATATTTTGATTTCAAAATTGTCCTTGATATTTTAGCCTCAAAATCTATTTTAATATTATATTTACTTTAGTTTATTTACTTTGATTTTAAATATATTTTAGTATATATACATATATACATTCATAAGTATTTCTACTTCTAAATACCTTCTACAAATACATAGAGTCCATTTGAATAAAGTTGCATATGTTTTAAATCATCATTTTTCAAAGTAAAGCAAATCATCATTTTCTACTAGACCATGTCGACATCCTATTTACCTGTCATGTCGACATGCTTCCCGTTACAGCAAAGGTTGTTTTCAAAAGAAGTGTCTATTCGTTTAAACCTCTTCGAATGGACACATCCATTCATTCTCTATAAATAGAGACTGTTATGGACGTTTTCCAGTAACTACTTTCTTTATTTTCTCTCCTCTTTACTCTCTTATCTTATTTTCTAATCATCCTATCCATATTCTGCCGAAATCTTAAGTGAATAAAACCAGAATATCTCTAGTTTGATTCTCTGCCACTCTCTCCAAAGAATCTCAGTGCTTATCAGAGTTATAGATACATTTGTACTCAAAGAAACTTGTGTGGGGTTATAAAGGTGTGATCGTGTCCTTGGAAATCGATCGGGTGAACTTGTGTCCTGTGAATCAAGTGGTTCTACCCAGAGACCTGAGAATCTGGAGGGTGTACCTCGTTGCCTTGGAATCGAGGGATTGTAATCTAGATTATTGTTGAATAGAAAGCCGTACGGGTTGTGCGGGATTGGATGTAGGGTAACACCGAACCAGTATAAAATTCCTGGTGTGTTCTTTCCTTTACTTGCTTTTTATTTATATTTGCATTTATTTGTGATTCTGTGATTTGATCTGTGAATGTGTATTAGCATTAAGTTAGTTAATTCAATTTATATCAAAGAAGTTTTAAAGAAATTCTTAAAACACTATTCACCCCCCCTCTAGTGTTAAATAGCCTTAAGATCATCTTCCGCGTCCCTTTCATTTGGTATCAGAGCAAGTTTTTCAAAGTATTCATAATTTGATTTTTGAAAAGTTCATGGCTAAGTTTGAAATGTTTCCTAAAAATATTTCTTTAATGATCAAATCATTGTGGTCTCATAAATTGATGCATGATAGTTATATAGAATCAGGTAGTCTACAAAAGTTGCTCACTGTGCAGGAATCTTGCTTCATGGCGACAAATGAATCTATTCACAATGGACAAGCTGTGCAAATAAGGAAAAACAAGTGGATACTTGATAGTGGATGTTCAAGACATATGACAGGAAATCCAGAGATACTCAATGACATTATTTACAAGGATGGAGGATTGGTTAATTTTGGGGATAATTCAAAAGGTTATGTGGTTGGCATCGGCAATGTAGGTAATTCTGAAACTCCTATTATTTCAAATGTTTTGTTAGTTAAAAATCTACAACATAATCTACTTAGTATTAGTCAGTTATGTGATAAAGGATATAGGATTAAATTTGAAAAAGACAAGTGTCACATCGAAGATAATAAATCTAATATTATCTTTGAGGGAGTTAGGAAAAAGAATATCTATATTCTTAGTATGAAAATTTCAAATGATAATCTATGTCTTTTGGCCAATACAAGTGACCCTTGGACGTGGCATAAGAGATTTGGACATTTGAATTTTAAACTCTTATCTAGACTATCCAAACTTGATCTAGTAAGAGGCCTCCCTAAGATGCAATTTAAAGTAGATAGTATATGTGATGCATGTCAATTAGGAAAACTTAGAAAAAGTTCCTTTAAACTTAAAGCTATGATCTCTACTTCAAAACCTCTTGAGTTACTTCACCTAGATTTATTTGGTCCATCTCAGATTCAATCAATCAACCATAGTAAATATGTCTTTGTAATTGTGGATGATTATTCCAGATATACATGGACAATCTTTCTGAAACATAAAAGTGATACTTTTGATTATTTTAAAAGTTTTTCAAAAAGAGTTCAAAACCAACTTTCTTCAAAGATCATCACTATTCGTAGTGATCACGGTGGTGAATTTGAAAATGAGAAGTTTGAGGAATTCTGTAATCAGAAGGGAATTACTCACAATTTTTCGTTTCCAAGAACTCCACAACAAAACGGAGTAGTTGAGCGTAAGAATAGGACGATTCAAGAGTGTGCTAGAACTCTACTTTCTGATAGTAAATTACCAAAACATTTTTGGGCTGAAGCAGTTGCAACAGCCTGTTATATTTTGAATAGGATTTTAATTAGACCTCTAACCAATAAAACACCTTATGAACTTCTTTTCAATAAGAAACCTAAGGTATCTTATTTCAGAATTTTTGGAAGTAAATGTTTTATCTTAAATACAAAAGATAATTTAGATAAGTTTGATCCTAAATCCGACAAAGGAATCTTTATCGGATATTCTAACAGGAGTAAAGCTTATAGAGTTTTTAATCTAAGAACAAACACTATTGAAGAAACTTTACATGTTTCCTTTGATGAAAATTTCAAAGAAGTTGATCAGACTAATGATGAGGATGACTTAGTTATTTCTAATCATGAATCTGTAGATGCTACAAATGAAACTTTTCATCCAAATAAAAAGATTAGGCTTTTAAAAGATCACCCTGTAGAAAATATTCTAGGAGATATGCAATCTGTTGTTAAAACTAGGAATCAATTAAATAGTATGAGTCATGTTGCTTTTATATCCTCAATAGAACCTAAAAATCCAAAGGAAGCATCAACTGATGATTCATGGATTCTTGCTATGCAAGAAGAATTGAATCAATTCACCAGAAATGATGTTTGGGAACTTGTTCCTAGACCTGAGGATAAATCCATTATAGGCACTAAATGGGTATATAAAAATAAATTAAATGAATTAGGTGAGGTCGTTAGAAATAAGGCTCGACTCGTTGCACAAGGTTATTGTCAAGAAGAAGGTATAGATTATGACGAAAACTTTGCACCCGTAGCAAGATTAGAAGCTATTAGAATTCTGCTTGCTTTCGCTAATTTCAATAATTTCAAACTTTTTCAAATGGATGTCAAGAGTGCCTTTCTAAATGGTTTTGTAAAAGAGGAAGTTTATGTTGAACAATCTCCACTCTTTGAAGATACAAAATTTCCAAATCATGTTTTTAAATTAAAGAAAGCCCTGTATGGTCTAAAACAAGCTCCTAGAGCTTGGTATGATAGACTTAGGTCTTATCTTTTGCAATCTAATTTTGAAATAGGGAAAGTAGATAACACACTTTTTATTAAAAGAAACAAAAATGATATTCAACTTGTACAAGTGTACGTAGATGATATTATTTTTGGATCAACCAATTCTGACATGAACAAAGAATTTTCTGACATTATGACAAAAGAGTTTGAGATGAGTCATAGGATTACAAATCAAACAATTAGATAATGGTATCTGTATTAGTCAAGAGAAGTATGCGAGAGAGTTAGTTAGTAAGTTTGGCTTGACCAATGTGAGTGGAAAACCAACTCCCATGGCAACCAATATAGCGTTAAGTAAGGATGATCTATCCAAAGACGTAGATCAAACCTTGTATAGAGGAATGATTGTATCACTTCTCTATATAACTGCTAGTAGACCAGATATCATGAACAGTGTCTGTCTCTGTGCAAGATATCAATCTCAACCCAAGGAAACTCATCTAAAAGCTGTGAAATGTATCATTCGATATGTTAAACACACCTTTGATTATGGATTGTTCTACCCTAAGAATGATTCATTTGAATTAGTTTCCTACTGTGATGCTGACTATGCTGGGTGTAAGTCAGACCGAAAGAGTACAAGTGGAACTTGTCACTCTCTAGGTCATTCCTTAATTTCCTGGTTCAGTAAAAAGCAGAATACTGTTTCCCTATCAACAACTGAAGCAGAGTATGTTTCTGCTGCTTTAGCTTGTTCTCAAGTTTTGTATATGCAACAAACCTTGAATGATTTTGGTATATCTATCACGAAATCTCCAATTTTCTATGATAACACTAGTGCCATTAGTTTGTCCAAAAACCCAACTCTCCATGCCCGAACTAAACATATTGACATTAGACACCATTTTCTAAGAGATAACGTAAATAAAGAGAAAATTTCTCTTGATTTCGTTAATTCTGAAAATCAAATAGCTGATATTTTAACCAAACCTTTAGGAGAACCTGTCTTCACCAAGTTAAGAAGAGAATTAGGTATATGTTCTCTTTCTGAAATATAGTATATAGTATAGTAGTATACATAGGGTATATATGAATGTTTTCTTAACCATAGCATTTTGCAACACCATGTCGACATGGTATTCATGCGTCATGTCGACATGCAACGGTAAAAATAACAGTTCGTTTTTTCCCTCTAATTTTTGAATGAGTGGTTATTTAACTCACCCATTCCGAGTCTCTCTTCCCTCCAATCATTATTTCTTCATTCTACTTTCTAGAAACATCAAATCCATGGCTTCCACATCCAATCCTAATCAAATTTCACCGGTTTCTTTCCCTTCTCCTTCACATGGCCCCTTCCAAAACTCCATACTCGCTCGTGTCATCAAAATAGAGGAGAAAGTTAATGATTCGCTGCAGATGTTAACTGAAATGCAAGTTCAACAATTGAGAATGGCAAGAGAGCAAGAGAAACAAGGGAAAATTCTGAGGAATCTTCAAAAATTCCTCATGGATAATCATGCCAATCCAATTGTAATTGAAGATTCTTCTAACATAGAAGCAAATGAAGAAGGAGAAAAAGACGAAGACGAAGAAGAAGAGGAAGAACCAATGGAGGAAGAAACTGATGATGAAGCAGTATGTGTAGGGGAAGTTTGTTTTGATGCTTATGGGAACATTGTGGAACAACATGGAAATTTCTGCTTCCATTACCCAAATTGTCCTGTCCACAAGTCTCCCATCATCAAAAACAACTGTTGAGTTGTTTATTTTCTTGTTTTAGTTATTTATGTGTTTATAAGTTTAAATGGTCATGTATATAGTAATATTGAAATGAATAAAATAATCTGTGGTTACACTTATTATTCTTATTCTTATATTGCTCATATATAACATTCTAAGAATACGATGTTTAGTGCATTGTTATATCTAGTTTCAGTATTATTAATGATAACACTATCATTAATATCATAGATTTAGGTGGAGTTAGTGTCATTTTTTTGTTGATGACAAAGGGGGAGAAGTATAAAATAGGTTAGTTAGGCATAGATTAAGAGGGGTTATTAGATTTAGGGGGAGTTATAAGGAGAATATAAATATTTTATAAACAAAGGTTGTCATCATCAAAAAGGGGGAGAATGTTAGTCCATAGGATATGATAGTGGTTTTGATGACAACAACTATAGAAGTGTTATAAAATATATATGTGCAGGAAATCTATATGCAGGTATCAACAAAAGAAGACTGTACAGTAAAGAAAACAAAATTGATGAAGACAAAGATCAAGAGTTCAAGATTGAAGACTCATGAGATTCAAGATATTCAAGAGTTCAAGACAAATAATATAGTTAGGTTAGATATTTGTTAAAACTCCTAGAAAGCACTATCATTCTTTTTTATCCAATTTACTCGTGGAATGGAATCCACTTCGTTCTTGTTAAAGGGATGGAACCCTAGTGAGATGGAACTCACGAAATATCTAGTGGAACGGATAGTAGCCCTATTTTGTTATCCACTAATTTTGATTCAAAATGATTTTCAAAATCATCTCTTGTTTTATAAAATGATTTTCAAATATTCCTTTTCAAAAGAAAAACCTTCGTTCACATTTCCAAAAATGTTTTAGCCTCAAAATCATATTTATCATTTTGTTATATTTTGATTTCAAAATTGTCCTTGATATTTTAGCCTCAAAATCTATTTTAATATTATATTTACTTTAGTTTATTTACTTTGATTTTAAATATATTTTAGTATATATACATATATACATTCATAAGTATTTCTACTTCTAAATACCTTCTACAAATACATAGAGTCCATTTGAATAAAGTTGCATATGTTTTAAATCATCATTTTTCAAAGTAAAGCAAATCATCATTTTCTACTAGACCATGTCGACATCCTATTTACCTGTCATGTCGACATGCTTCCCGTTACAGCAAAGGTTGTTTTCAAAAGAAGTGTCTATTCGTTTAAACCTCTTCGAATGGACACATCCATTCATTCTCTATAAATAGAGACTGTTATGGACGTTTTCCAATAACTACTTTCTTTATTTTCTCTCCTCTTTACTCTCTTATCTTATTTTCTAATCATCCTATCCATATTCTGCCGAAATCTTAAGTGAATAAAACCAGAATATCTCTAGTTTGATTCTCTGCCACTCTCTCCAAAGAATCTCAGTGCTTATCAGAGTTATAGATACATTTGTACTCAAAGAAACTTGTGTGGGGTTATAAAGGTGTGATCGTGTCCTTGGAAATCGATCGGGTGAACTTGTGTCCTGTGAATCAAGTGGTTCTACCCAGAGACCTGAGAATCTGGAGGGTGTACCTCGTTGCCTTGGAATCGAGGGATTGTAATCTAGATTATTGTTGAATAGAAAGCCGTACGGGTTGTGCGGGACTGGATGTAGGGTAACACCGAACCAGTATAAAATTCCTGGTGTGTTCTTTCCTTTACTTGCTTTTTATTTATATTTGCATTTATTTGTGATTCTGTGATTTGATCTGTGAATGTGTATTTGCATTAAGTTAGTTAATTCAATTTAAATCAAAGAAGTTTTAAAGAAATTCTTAAAACACTATTCACCCCCCCTCTAGTGTTAAATAGCCTTAAGATCATCTTCCGCGTCCCTTTCAAGAACAGATCCCGTCGTTCACCTGACAAGGTACATGAGGCATATGGAGGTACTGGGGGCATCAGATGAGGTCATGGCTCGATGTTTCCCTTTGTATTTGACGGATATCGCAGCTATGTGGTTCAGACAGCTGGAGAGTGGTTCTATTGACACTTGGACAGAGCTGATTGAGAGGTTTATGAGGCAATTTCGGGTCCATATAGTCAGACCCAAGAACGTAATGACCTTGACATCGATGAAACAATGGAAGGGAGAGTCGCTCAGGGATTTCTTAACCAGATTCAACGCAGCAGTAGCTTCAGTGGATCGACCCGATCCGTTGATGGTTTTGATGGCAGCAGTTTCAGGAATTGCAGATAATTCGGATTTCAAGATATCATTGGAACGGGACCCACCGAGGGATCTCGGAGAGTTCTACCATGAGGCGGAAAGGTTCCTAAGGCAGGAAGACGCGCAAGCTGAGAGAGTAGGGAGAGAGGATGAAGCTTATGCAGTTAGGGGTGGAAGTCCACCCAGGGAGGAACCAAACAAAGACGATAAGGGCAAAAGGAAAATGAGTGACGACAGTAACCCCACAAAAGGGAAACAGAGAGAATCAAAATTTTCTTCTTATACGGATTTGACAGAAACTCTGGAAAGGATTTACTTGGATACTCGGGGGCACCTCCAGTATCGAAGACCGACTAGGAGGGAACCATCAGAATACGAGCGGGCGTCAGGAAAGCATTGCTTATTCCATGAGCTTGATGGGCACAACACAAACGATTGTAGGCATTTGAAAGATATCATTGAGGAGCATGTAAGGAACGGTCACCTGCAACAGTACATAAGGAATCGACCTTTGGCAGTGGGACAGGAGCGACCACCGCCTACCACGAACGAAGATGGCACTGGGCCTAGGCAACGTCAGCTCATTATCAACTAAATAGATTTATGGTTTTGAATAAGTAATAGAACTCAAAGAAATACGGCTAGGTCACTTACACACGTACGGGATCGAGGACGGTCTTTAGGCGTGCTCTGAGATGACAAAAAACCATACTACTTGAGTCTATGAAATCCTATTTTCTTTATATTTTTCTGCAAACTCTGGTTTCTTTACTGGCACTTTGGACATTTAATTCCTTCTGCTGTACGAACTTCTGCATTGATAACTGAATTCTGTAACAATTGGATTTGGATCAGTGTAATAAATAATACAGGTTTTGTAACGATCCCGGATTTTAATTAAATTTAAATTGATAATTAATTAATTTTTTGAATTAAAATTGTAAAATTAATTGTAAATTGAAGTGAGTTTCCCCAATTCAAATAGAATATATATTAAATCATATGAATTTAAATATTGTATATATGTGATTTGGATTTAAATTTCAAGTAAATGGTTTAATAATAATTTGAATATATATGTATATATATATATTGAGTTTGAATTAAATTTTAATTAAATGGTTTAAAGATAA
The DNA here is from genome assembly GCA_030737815.1 of Allium fistulosum. Taxonomy (NCBI): domain Eukaryota; kingdom Viridiplantae; phylum Streptophyta; class Magnoliopsida; order Asparagales; family Amaryllidaceae; genus Allium; species Allium fistulosum. Next base: position 1,305,892,366 of record CM060903.1, on the reverse strand, counting down.
ATTATAATGATAAAATTTGGGATTGATGGTCTATATTAGAAATAGAAATGAATAAAAGATAAGTTATGAAAATAAATAGATAAAAATAGAAATACACACATATAAGATAAATTAACACTTAACTAAAATCTAATAACAAATTAAAATAGGAATTTGTTTATAAAGTAATACTATAAAGACAAGTCAAAAAGAAACAAATCAAAATTGGATGTGAATAATAAAATGAAACATGGCAGGAAATGAATGTACTAGATTGTAAAAGGAAACAAAGGTATATATGTAGACTTGTAAAAGAATGAAGAAAATAAAATATAGCTTGCAAAGGAAGCCACATCAAACTATCTCATATATTGTACAGCCGAAATGAAGGAAGACATGTAAAAAATATTTATTTGTACATGGCAATTAATGCCATATTCATATCAGCCACCATAGGAGAAAAAATCTCTGACCTCTCTTGTACAAACAAATAATAATATCACTTGTATACTTCCTTTATGTATCAAAGCCTTCTTCATTTCATTTCTCGTCCATTCCAAACTGTGTAAACCTGAAATAAATATCATTCAGACTTAAACAAAATTCAAACATAAATAACAATACAAATTCAACTTGAACCAAAGATCAAGGAAGAAAGTTTCAACTTGCAAATTTTCAAAGCCTGGTTCAAAAGAATGCTCTGTTCTTTCTTCTGGAAATCACTGTGAGTAACCCTTCTTAAAAACAGTTTGATTTGGATTTAACTTTAATGCATGTGAGAATATTGGTTTGTATGGTGGTGCTTCAGCCTGAAAATTTATTTGAAAACTTGATATATATGTTGTGTGAGCTTGTTTGTTTATATATATTACAGATCCTGTTCTCTGTTGTTTCACAGTTCCTGATTTCCTTCTAAAATTCAAAATCTCCCAATCTAAACCATATTAGACTTTGATACTTGAATGGAATTTGTGTGTTAAGGTATGATGATAATTTTAAAAATAGTTTCAAGGTTTAAGATTCAACAAATTATTTTTAAAAATTGAAATAACAGTAAAATACTTATACAAGTTAAAAATTCAACAACCTTAATTTTTATTTTAGATTGCATGAATGAATTAGTGGTCAAAAATCATGATTTTTAATATACATTTCATGATTTTTAGTTTGATGATTCTTGAGAATTTTCGAGATGATCGAATTGGGGGTTTTGGGTGATTGCCAATGATCGGTGTGATGGAGTTGGTCGATGATTGGGATGAGGATGGCCTGAGGCATGGGGATCATGGGAAAAATGCTGGTGGATTTTCCTATTTGCCGAGGAAATAGGAATTAGATGATCTAGGGTTTAACTCACTCGTTTGTTTGATTTGGTAAGGAAGGAAATCGCGAGGTCGTTGGAGTATTGGAATGGATCGCGAGTGGGGGAAACGACGTGGAAGTCGATGATGTAACTCTGGTCAAGGTCGCGCAGACTCCGATGATCTGAATTGACGGTGGTGGTGAAGTTTGGCATCGATGATGGGTTTCCAACTTTCGTCTGGGCAGCTCGTTTTGGTTCCCCTAGCAATTCTGGTGATTTGAGAAGAGAGGATGGTCGACTAGGATGACGACGAAGTGCCGGAGGTAGCAGGTTTGGTCGGCGACGATCTAGTCGACTGTGCACGTGCACACGTTTAGTTCATGTCAGTTGTTGTTGTTGGGTTGATGTGCTTCGAGGAAAATGGAGTTTTACTCGAAGATGATCTGGAGTTTCGTTCGGGTGATGTGGAGGTTGGATTGACGCGGGTACAAACCAGGGTTGACTCGGGTAAATGATGGTTTGGGCTCGGCCTGTAACAAGTATATATGCTTGTTGATAAGGAAACCAAGTTTTTAAAGGATTATCCAGATAATAAGTTTCAAAAGAAATAGAAACTGAGTTCTAAACGAAGTATGGATAGGTTTTAAACAAGTTTTTCCAAGTAATTAATGTAAAATTAAGTAATAATTCAAGTTAATTAATCAAGTAATTAATGAATGATTAATTAAAAATAATTACTTAGTAAAAGTAATTAAGAATGGGTAATTAATGATCAAAGATGGATTAACCAAGTAATTAAGGGTTAATTACTTTAAAGAATAATTAATTAATGTGGTTAATTAATTAGGGTAATTAATTTTAAGAATAATTAATTAAAGGTTAGTTAGTTAAAGTCATTATGAAATGGTTATTAATTAAAGGGTAATTAATGATTAATTAAAGAATAATTAATTAAATGTTTGTAATTAATTAATTATTATTTAACCCTGACTAGGAATTATCCATAGGCAAATGATCTGGTTTAGCTAATTAGATATCTTAATTGGTTTCACTTATGGATGACTGTATTCTATTGAATGCTGTGAATTGTTTGATATTCTCTACTGTTTGATGCTTTGTGATGTAAATTTATTTTAATTCAAGCTGTAATGAATGTAATTTATTTTATCTATGATGAATGTATATTATTTATCTGTGAATTGGTAAATGGAAGATAAGCGTTATAGGAATATACCGCTTATCGATATTGATATGCTTAAATCTGTGATGATGTGATGATTTGTAATGTTGCACTACTGTGTTAAAACCCTGGACCACACTCTTACACACACAAATATGGATTTCACGAGGAAATCGGTTAAGTCACAGATCTTTGAAATAGTTTTAAAATTAAATTTGAATTCAATTGATTTTGTAAATGAATTTGGGTTAAATGTTAAAGCTTTTGAAAAGGAGTTTTTAAGATAAAAGTTATTTTGAATAACTTGGTAAAGTTTTTTTTCAATTTAAATAATTTAATTTGAATTTGAATTCAAAATTGGGAATTGAATTCCATGGTTGAAAATTATGGTTAAAAGATGTTATAATGTGTTTATATGAATTTAAACCATTTTAAAAGTATGGTTCTAAGAATTTGAATTTAACCCAAGGACTTTAACTCGTATAAATGAATCAGATTTTCCGAAATGAAAACTGTTTGTTTTCAAATAATAGAAGCTTTTATATAAGGAATGAATTTCCAATTTGTGTCAAAAGAATTTGAAGTTTGAAATGAAAATGGTTTTCCGAGTTATGAATAAATCTTTGTGAAAGATTGTTGAACTTTTTTTTGAAATTGGAAAGGTGTACCTTTTGTATAAAAGGTCGAAATGGAATTGTTTTGAAAGCTATCAATTATATCTTTGTTTTAAAGATTGGATGAGTTAATTCAATTGAAATGGAAATTGATTTGGAAAATCTATGAATGGATCTTGGTGAAACCGGGTGAACTTTGTGAGATGAATCTTTTTGTGTTAAAGATTAAAATGGTAATGTGTTTAAACCATTTGAAGAAAAGTTTGGGTAATACGTTGTGACTTAACTGAAATCCCAATATCCATATGTTTTAAAATATTGCGCTCACTATTCGGTTTAGCCGGGAGAGAACCTTTGTGTCATATAACACATTCCGAATAATGATACGTCGTATATGGATAGCATTTGAAGACCGGTGTTGAAGATTGGGTATTTGTGAGAACGATAGGATGACTTATCGATTGTCTCTGCACTGAGTCGCGCCGGTATAGAGATTCCCTAAATGATGTGAAATCCGATCGGGATTGTGAATACCCGGATTGCAAGGGCTTCTTTGGAAGTGCCTTCGGTTCTGTTCGAACCCGGAACAGACTTGTATGGTCGTATGTCTGACACTACACTTTGAGATATAAAGCTGATTTCTTTCAAATACATTTCTGTTTGGCGGCGGAGATTTATTCTCTTAGCTTAACACCCTTCTCTGAGACGTACGAGCTCAGAGGTTATGTAGTTGAAGGTTATCAGTGATATACTCCCAATTTGGTGGTGTGGCATGCTAAGTGTTGCTGTGTGTTTGTTGATAAAAGCATGGCTTTCGTGTAAAGCGTAGCTTTGTGGACGAGACCTCATCGAGCCTCACAAACCGGTAATGGTCGAAACAGGAAAGATGCGGCAAGGTTTCAGGGGTAGCTCCCCTAGGGTATGTCCATTCCTTCTGGAAAAAGGTGGTATCATGGTATGGAGCCCAGATATTTACTTGTGTGGTTGCTCCAATCTTATTTACTGTGTGATTGTTGCTTTGTGATCGAGGCGCCTCGGATAAAGGTCGCAAACGACCGGGGGTGGCATATCTCAGGTTTACTACGCGGGAAGGGGGTAACCGGCCTTGTGTTGGCAGAGAGCAGTTGTCTCTCGGGGCGTCCCTCCAGAGGCGTTCCCATGTGGCATAGGAAGTTCCTTAGCCTGACCATTTATTGGAAAATCCAAAGAAACAATACGAGCCTTGTACGGTTTTAGTTGTAGAACCTGCCATTTAAAATGGTAGCTATAGTAGGCATAGTATAATGGTACCTATGCTGGTTAAGATTAATATTATATTTTCGAAATGTTTCCTACACTATGCACTAATAATAATATCAAATGACTTTGCGTAGTAAGCATGTTTGACTATCATAAGGAGAAATCTCCCCCATGTGTGCGATTGCATTGTTTGTTTGCCGGGAGGCCTTATGGTAGTTTCATTTTCCAAAAAGCATATCGGATTTCTCTTTTGAATTGTTTTTATTTCAAACAACTCTTTTTGTTACTCACACCAGTCTCATGACTGACTCGGAGTTTATTGTTCCTTTCCTAAACTCTGGGTGCCCATAATTTTCCACACGGGCAGTCTAGAGTTGGGTTTTTCAAATAGTCAGGTTTAGTAGATTAGTTGGAGCTAGTTCCGTGTTTGGAGTTCACTCACCGACTGTCCTTGCTTATCTTGGAGTTCGTGATGGTGATCCGAGTTTGATGTTGGCGTTGTTGGATTCATTCTCTTTTTCAGATCATTTGGAGTTATCAGTTCTGTTGTTTCCGCTGTAACATTATTATTTGTCTCTGATATTCTTGTATCATATAAATATCATTGTTGTATATCATTCTGGATATTGTATTCATTGGAGTTTTATATGATATCATTCATTTCTTTCTTCTGCTGTGTTGTTATACTTACTGTGTTATAAGCTCCGGCGAGCCAGATTCGGCGTTTGAATCTGCGGCATTCGAGTACAAGTGAAGTACGGGTGTCGATTTTCGAAGGCCGAGTCAGGATCGTTTCAGGTCTCGCGATCACGGCCCCGACCGGTGAGACGGGGCAGTGATCACAAGTTACGAGTCCCTTCGCCGGAGAGCGATGGAATGGACTCGGAGAGAATATGAAAGTCCTTGGCCAGAGAGCCGAGGCCAGAGAATATGAAAGCCTTGGCCGGAGAGCCGAGGCCGGAGAATATGAAAGTCTTTGGCCGGAGAGCCGAGGCCGGTGAATGTAAAAGTCATTGGCCAGAGAGCCGAGGCCGGAGAATATAAAAGTCCTTGGCTGGAGAACCGAGGCCGGAGAATGTAAAAGTCCTTGGCCGGAGAATATAAAAAGTATTTGGCCGGAGAGCCGAGGTCAGAGAATCTAAAAGTCCTTGGCCGGAGAGCCGAGGTCGGAGAACATAAAAGCCCTTGACCGGAGAGTCGGGGTCGGAACAGGATACCGGCCCGGAGTGGTCATGGATTTGGTTATTGGATTTGAATTGATTAAAACTTGGTTGACAGGTTCAGATGGCTAAGGAATTGGCTCAGGGTTTGGTTATTGGATTCGGAATCGGATATCAACTCGGAGCGGTTGCGGATTCGAATAAGGATACGACAATGGCACTAGGATAAAACAGATTGGATTGCGGATCGGATTGTACGGCTATGGATGGAATGTGGACGATGGATTGAAGGCTATTCAAAACACGCCTTCCTATCAGAAGGCATGTTTTGGGGGGCAAGTGTTAACCTGCCTTTTGGCAAGGCCGCGGACCGGCGGTTTTAACTAAATTGACTACTCGTTTGTTGAGACTGGAATACGACAGGTTTAAGTCGACTGGACGGATAGATGATGTAGTGCGCTTGGAAAATGGATATTAGATTGGATGAGTGGATCTGCATAGGCTAGTGGCTCGATGTTGGAGTCTCGAGTGAGTCGGGATGTTGGAGTCTCGAGGGAGTCTCGAGTGAGTCGGAATGCTGGAGTCTCGAGGGAGTCGGGATGTTGGAGTCTCGAGGGAGGAATGGGTCGTTCGGCATTGGTAGTCGTTCGGTCTGGGAGTAATAAGTCGCTCGGCATGGAACTCGCTCGGCCTGGAAGTCATTCGGCCTGGAAGTCGGTCGGCCTGGAAGTCGGTCGGCCTGGAAGTCGCTCGGCCTGGAAGTAGCTCGGCGTGGAAGTCGTTCGGCGTGGAAGTCGCTCGGCATGGAAGACTTGGAAGTCGCTCGGCCTGGAAGTCGTTCGGCATGGAAGTCGCTCAGCATGGAAGTCGTTCGACACAGGAAGTCGCTCGGCACAGGAAGTCGACTCGGTACAGGAAGTCGCTCGGCACAGGAAGTCGCTATAGGAAGTCGCCATAGGAAGTCGCTCGGCACAGGAAGTCGCTACAGGAAGTCGCTCGTACCATGGTGAAGGATGTTGGCTCGGCTATGGTCCTAATGGGCCCGGACTGCTAAGGAAGCCCAGTAGCTCGGGATTTGCCTATAAATACAGCATGAGGGGGTTCAGAAAGGGGATCTCCATTCTGTTTCTCTTCTTCTTCCTCATTAAGGCTACTCTGCCATTATTGTTTGGAAAACTCCAGATTGTAACTGTAATTGATTCTCATATCAATAAAAAGGAAAATTTTGGAGTGGACGTAGGCCAGAGTCAGCCGAACCACTATAAATCCACTGTTTTTTCTGCTTTCATATTAATTTTGACTGTTCTTCATATTTTTACTCTCTACATACATTCTATCTGTTATCGGTGACGGTTAGTTGATGCTTTCCTTTACATTTGCATGTTAGTGACCAATTTTGGCGCTAACAATATGTGTATATATATATATATATGTGTATATATGTATATGTATATATGTATATATGTATGTATATAAACACCATCATATGGTGTCAGGTTATATATGTGGTATACATAGAAATAAGCAGGTCACACACTAGATAAGTTAATCCCACGCACATCCCATCAAATCAAATCATCTCAATTTAAGCACACATGTAATGACATTATTTAAAACGACTCACAGCTACAACTCTAATCAACTGGGGTATCACATCCTATTTACATTTTAGAAGTTGCAATCGTTATTCAATAAAGTTTTCACTACTCATGTTATTCATATACGAGGTCTTTAATCACTAGTGAATTCTACTTATTATTCACTCTTACTAGACTCTAACTTTAGCTAATATCATGGCATTTTTCATCCGTGTATTACTTGAACGAAAGTTATGGGTGCTTCCACCCAATCTATTTGTTGCCTTCTCCCCCTCCTCGTCTTCCCTCGTGCTGTTATAATCATCATTTCGACACCGCTCGTATCCATTAATGCGATTACCGGCATCACCCTTGTTTGCACTACGTCTTCCCTGGGGTTGTGTCCATTCAATAGATTGTTTAGAAAATAAGCGACACGGGACCATGTCGTCATGATTCAGGGTGCGACCAAGAATCTATTCATCGGGGTTCTAACTTCTAGTAGTCCTTCTCCATCCCTTTTGCTTCACATGTTAAATTTATTCAATATCATTTGTATTTAACCTCCTAAAATACCATTTATTTCCCGAAATGGCATCGTGCCCCATTTTTTTATCACATATAGGTGTCATGTTCATGCATCATAGCATTAACTTGCATTTTACAACATCATTCATAATAAAATAGTTATAAATCGTGACATAACAAATTCATCGAACATTGACATTCAGTTAACTTAATAACTTGCAGTCATTGATGGAATTTCAAATTCACAAATAAAGTTGCAGAACATCACAAACACATGCACAATTCATCACTTATCCATACCATTCAAACCATATTTATTTAATTAAAATAGGATTTAATCTTTTATTTCATTTTAAATTCCAATTTGTTTAAATAATTCAAATTAAATTTATAAACATATTATTTTATCTCAAAATAAGTTAAATACCTTTTTCTGAAATTTCCAGATCAATACATTTAAATTTCGTTAATATTTTGTTTGAATAAAAAATATTTGAATATTTAAAATCCTCTTCTCTTCTTTTAATTTACTTCTTCCTGTACATGAAATGCCTACATTTTCCCTTACCACGTCATCACTCCCTCTGCCCTTTTTTCTTCTTTTAATTTACTGCCATGTCATCACTTTCTCCCCTCTTCTTTTAATTTTCTACTTCATGTACATGACTGTATGCATGCATCAAAAACCAGTACCAAACTACACCACTCCTGACCACAGCTTACTACCACGAACCCGCCTTTGGACACACCTCCGCCCGACTTCGCCAGCACCTTGCTTCTAGCAATCTTCCCATATACGATAGCTTTATTTAAATTGTTGTGTGTGTGTATGTATGTATATATAAATATTCCATTTCCTTACTCCAACCCAATTTGGCTATGGCCTTGCCCCTTCAGGCCACCAACGCCAAACTAAGCCAATCATTGCACTTAGCTACGTAATGCAATCTTACTGATATCTTATGTTCCAACCCTACCGCAATCTTTCACAATACGGACATGAACATGTCGGGGTTATTTTTATCACCACAAACATCAAAAAAAAGGCGAAAGGTAGTCGATTTGTTCGTCTCGCTTCCCTCTATAATTTCTATTTTGGTTGCATGGTCAAATTCATCTTAGATCTTAAGTTATAAGGGATTGAAGTTTCGAAGTTGTAACGAAACTTTTTCGACCCCTGAATGTCGACACTGATACATCCACGATATTTACATGATGAGCTCACAAGTGCCAAAAAGACAAAACGTTAGGGTAAAGAAAAAAAGAAGAAAAGAAAAGGAATAAGAAAGTGGAGAACAAAAACATTAGAATCTCACATGCGGATTGATAACATATAAAATCAAAAGATAATACATATAGCTACTATAATATATATATATATATATGTATATATATATATCATTTCAGTGTTACAATCAAAGTATTATCATCAGCCTGGGTAGTTATAACAACCCGTCCTTACAATTGTTGATATACATACATATAGTAATGTAGTGGAAATAAATACTATGGTAGGTAAACATCCAGCTCCTCTCTAAGAGCTTAAATGAACATCAACGAAAACCTTCCTTTCTCAGACTGCTCGAAAGAGCACCCATGGAAATAAGGAAAAAATAAAACCATGGGTCAAACATAATTCTGCTGTGAAAACTCAGGAAATATGTAGCTAGCATATAATAGTACCTTTAAGACCTCATGGAATACCATAATGGTAATCCCATCAAAAGAACCACCATCTAATAAGTACATATTGCGAAATAATAGATAATGTCTAGGGTGAAGATTACAAATCAGAAAATAGTTGTGTCGCTTGCATCTCATGACGCAACAATATTGAATAGGTGTACAATCAAAACTGCTAAGGCACGTTCGCATATGGATTTTTCATGGAGACATCCCCAGTTGAACTCATAGGTAAACTAAGACCAATCTCCATGACAAGGATCAGAAATCACCTTCGAAACGTCATATATCTCTAGATAAAATATACTATAAAGAAAACACAACTAGCCAACGTGTTGACACGTGAACCAAGTATCAACAACTCCCCGCATGCAACATATCGATAAGCATACTCTAGATACTGGAGTTGATGTACCCTTATAGCTTAGTTAAACCCTCGGATTGTGCAGCCTGCTATGTCCTTATCATATATTGATAGTAAAGTCACACTCAGTATCTTAACACACGAGCCATCATCACTCGAATAGATCATGAATTCCCAGATGGATTCCGGCATCTTGAATAGATCCACTTCCAAGAGATAGAATACGTATCTCAGTGTTGAAGTTGTTTTCGATAAGTAAAACACTTACCGATCCCTGTCTCTTCAAGACTAAATCGACGAATTCAACGACAATGAGAACAATCGCATATGGAAACTAAGTCTCGTATACTTATCACGTTTTCGACCTTTTCAACTTCTACTATCCCTTAGTCAAGAATGAAGCGTGGTAGGTTAGAGCACTATTGCTCCTACATCCTACTCGAATCAACATTCTTAACTCTCATAGATAGAATTAAGTATACTTCGTCGGCTTTTAGTGCTAAGCACACGACTAAATATTTTCCATACACAAGTAACACATAAAGCACGATCAAGTCACATGAACAACATTTAATACCTTTTTTATTTAATTAACCTTTTCATTAATTAAAACTTCTTTTATTAGTAAAACTCCTTTTATATAATACAACTTCTTTTATTTAATTATTAAAATTTCACCATTAATTTAAACTTCTTTATTAATTAAAACTTCTTTATTTAATTAAAACATCTTCCATTAATTAAACTTCTTCCTTTAATTAAATACCTTTGTTAATTAAGCTTCTCTTTATTAATAAAACTCATCTTTATTAATTAAACTCCTTTAATAGCCAACAGACGTCATTTAATAATTACTACTTTCTTCGGAAGTAAGCGAACTAAGTTCTTAAAGCTAGAAACATGTCATACCAATGCTCCTCCCTAAGGGTTCTCAAATCGTATGAAGCCGTGAAGCTTTTAGATACTTCCTTTGTAGTGATACTTTATAAAAGATTTATACTTGTATTTTACTATTCATGTATTTACTATTCATTTATACTATTTATGTATTTATTATTCATATATACTTGCATTGATGCCAACACCCATCAATGAAGCCGAAACTCTTCAATACTTCTATATCATGTTTTACGAAGTAATGACTTTGACAATATCCCCACATGTCTATAAATTAAAAGACTTTAACATATTTCAAAGGGACGAAGACCCTTATCGAAGATGACCTCGTCGCGTTTATCAAAACAAAGACTTACACTATTTTGACTGTAAGGCCTATGTTGGAGAGGCGATGACCTCTAGTGACTTTAAACTTCATCAACGTAGTTTTATAAAATCATATATCATGGCATAAATATTTTGATAGAGTAAAGGCTTATAATGTCCTTATTTTAAGTATGATTTCAAGGGTAAAATCATTTACAAAAGTTTTGTTTTCAAGAAAATATGAATATGGTAGTTAACCTAAAATTTTACTAAAAGATTGACCCAGAGATTAGAAAACCAAATGGGCTTAGTGTGGGGTCACGCCCAATACTTTAGCTAGTAGCCCTTAGTTGATATAAGTCCAAAATTTGAGTGTGTAGGGCTTTGTCATGGGTAATACTAAAAGAAGGTTACGCATATAAAGGAATATAAAAGATGAGTTCGGTTATTGGTGAGCCTGCAAAACCATTAGGATCAATTTGACCCTTGGAATAGTAAGTTTCAAACAGACTATTCAGTTTTCTTCTAATTGGTTGTTAGATAGTTTGATAGATCTGGTAGGCCCGAGGTAGCCACGTAGGTTGGTAGTTACCCTATGAAAACTAAATATTAGGACAGATAGTCCATGACTTGATGGATAGTCAAGATTGCCTAGGTTTCATGCATTTCTATTGATGTTATTGTTATATTGTTTATTTTAACCAGTTTGGTTGCAGGACTTTGATTTGCAAAATATTTGTTTTTAAAGGATATTAGTGAGGGGAAAACCCGTTCCGCTAAGCAGTGTAGTCTCACTAAATATCAATTAACCGAGATGGCATATTATTATTCACACTAGGCTTTTTGTCCGACTCGATGTTTATGTTTTCCCTTTAAACTCTCGGGTGCTCAAAATTAAATTTGAGTTGATTGAGAGTTAAGGTTTACCGGTTTCGTAAGTTGGGCGAATAAAGCTTTCGAAGATATGCATGAGGATAAAATTAGCTGCATATGAGATTATCTATTTATCTATTACGCTGTGTCGAATGTTATGTGTAATGATAGATGTTATATCTGTCTATTTAGTAACTCGGATCAACCAAGCCGGTACCTTCATACATCGATCTTGGAGTATGTTGTAATAAGTATATTTTATCTGAACCTGGGCGACATTTGGGATTATGTACTGAGTATGAAATTATGACTTTGAAATGAAATGTGAAAATTTTCTTTTATTTCATATTCTTGAGCTTCTGATATTATGGATACCATTAACATGACTCCACTTTGTTACCGAAAATTAATACTATAGATGACTACTGCATCTGTAGCGCTTAGTTTCGAGCCTCAAGATGAGGGATGTTACAACTTGGTATCAGAGCATAAATTTATGTAAAGAATTTTGAACTTTAAAAAGAGTTTTTGAAAATATAACCCAAATGAATCAGAGAATAAGATTGAGGTATGGGATGATGCTGATTTAAATATCTATTGAATACGTAGCGCTTAGTTTCTATTTAAATATCTATTGAATATCAAATGAAAATATAACCCAAATGAATCTGTAGCGCTTAGTTTCTATTTAAATATCTATTGAATATCAAATGAAAATATAACCCAAATCTCTATTCCCCTATCTCTCTTAGACCGTTCTTCCATATCTAACTAAGGTTCAAATGCAGATTTAAGGAAGTAAGATATGGAGGCAGGAGACGGAAGTGTGAATCTCGGTGGAGGAAGGACCACAACCAATGGAAATGCTAGGCCCAATACTAGGAGAAACCTCGGTCGGCAAACAGCTACTAACATAGGTGCAACAACACTAACGGTTGATATGGGAGCAATGTATCAGTTCTTTATCAACATGATACAAGCAAGAGCTACTGCTGAGTTAGTTGGTGGAAATGTTAGAAGAGTAAATCAGGAGGCCCTATTTATTAACAACTATGCAATTCTGAGTAGAGACTATGCGAGAATTGAATGGAAGCCATTTATTAGAACTGAGGATGCAATTGAAGTGGAGAATTGGTTACTTCATTGTAAAAGGATTTTCGCTGATCTTGGTTTAAATGATGAACATAAGAGGAGATTGATGTCCAACCAATTGCAAGGAGCTGCGTTGTACTAGTGGAATAGTGTGACTGTCGGGGTAGCAGAGGAGACTTTGACTTGGGCTGAATTCAGAAGGAGGTTTGAAGAAAGATTTATGTTTGAGATCACTAAGTCAACACTGTTGAGGAAGTTTGCTGAGCTGGAGCAAGGTGATATGATGGTGCTTGGGTATGCAACCAAATTTGAGGAGCTATCCCAATATGGATATGCTACTATGGATACAGTGATCAAAAGGAATTAGAAGTTCATCTGTGGACTGAGACCCGAGCTTGCTAGGGCAACTTTACCGCATCTTAGGGATCCATGTGATGTATTAGTGGAGATGGCTCTGAGAAATGATGAAATGCTTACTTTCTTTGGTGAAAATAAGGCAGTGGAGGCTCAATCCTCTTTAACTAACTCCTAGCTCTGATACCAAGCTGCGACGCCCCACCCCGAGACCTACATTAACAAAGAGAATTAAATAGTAATCCTGTCTGCTAATGCGGAGAATAGGGCTGGTTAAGGGCGACCATCTATAGCCTTGTCTTAAATATCTATTGAATACGTCGACAATTGCTATCTACTTTTTTCCTACTCAAGCGGATCGACATATCCAATAAATACTCAATACAAAACTATAGGTGGCTAACAGATCTATCAGAACAAAATACCATAACTAAATGAATAACTCATCACAAAATAGCAACATATATATATATACACACTCTCAAATGAGTATCCAAGGACACCAACGCTAAATCATTACTTCGAGTGAAGTGATGTTATAAAGCATATCAACAAATGAGTATCCAAGGAGGATATCTTAAAAAAAGGAATGATAAATGTCGAATAAATCCAATCGATTACCTTATTTCCTTAGTGGACATTTTCGTGGAAGAATGACCGAAAGGCTAAGAACTGGAAATGAGGTCAATCCAACATTTAATTGCCCGATGGGATGACAACCCCAAACGGACTCCCAGAAATCAACATAGTCATCATGACTAGGTTGCTAACACCTCTCAAAGCAGTTCTGTTAGGTAAACATTTTGAATGTGTTACAAACTCATGGATAGGAACCCGAAAAGTGCGAACGTGTAAAAATGGTTTGGGTAAATTTCAAATTTATTTAAAAGCTGATTTTTTTTGAAAAGTGCTGTTCTAAAATAGCAATATCTTGAGAAGATTATCACATTGCCTTATGCTCATATTATCACTTATCCTTACAAACCAATTTGTTTAGCTAGACTGACCCGTGTATTTTATACTCGGGTCAGACCAAGGTGTTTCAGGTTAGGTACCCTTATGGACTTAGCCTATTCTGCTTCCGCATGGACTTATCTGCTAGCCCTTTATGTTGTAGTCCTTTTGTTGCTACTCTGATATATATATTGTTTTGAATCGTGTGTATATTGTGGTCGTCATACCACTTATGATGTATTATTTGTATTATATTGGGAAGTATCAGTATATATGTATATATATCTGTTTGCTGTTCTGTGATGTGTTATGCATTTGAGTTGTTGTATTTTGTTCTGATAGATCCTGTAGCCACATGTAGTTTTGTATTAAGCATTTATTGGATATTTCGATCCACTTGAGAAAATAAAAAATATATTTAAGAGAAAACTATAGATGGTCGATCCTAACCAGCTCTATTATCCGCATTAGCAGATGGTATTACCCAGTAATACTCTTCGTTAATGTGGGTCTCGGGGTGGGGCGTCACAGCTTGGTATCAGAGCAGTTTTGCTAAAAGCTTCCTCTTTGCTGCAAAAATCCAAGCTTCTATCTTCAATCAGCAAGGTGAGTTGAATAAGCTCACGATCTAGCAAAAACAAAAGCTCAAATTGCTTGAAACTGTGAAGTTTTGCTCTCTGTACAAAAATTTCCTGTTGATTGTTTCTCTATTTGAAATCTGTTTTCTGTTGCTACTTTGAAACCTTATAACTTTTGATTCTGGCAACGAAATGCTGTTGGATTACTTGCATTTGGTAGCTGTATGTTGAACTTCATCTCTGTAAATTTTGGTTGAAAAATATTGTCATTTGAGTGTTCAAAATTTTGCTGCAAAATCAACAAAATCCCAGATTTTTACCTAGGCATATTTTGTTTCTGAGTTGCTGCAAACATGGCCTGAGTCCATATTTGAGACAGCATAACTCTTTCATTTCTTACTGTAATTCAACAATTCTTTTTTTGTTTGAAAGATAAAGTTTTCTAGTATATGCATACCAATTTTCAGCTCAATCCGAGGTGTTTCAGGTTAGGTTCCCTTATGGACTTAGCCTATTCTACTTCCGCATGGACTTATCTGCTAGCCCTTTTTGTTGTAGTCTTTTTATGGCTACTCTGATATGTATATTGTTTTGACTCGTGTGTATATTGTGGTCGTCATACCACTTATGATGTATTATTTGTATTGTATTGGGATGTATCAGTATATATGTATATATATCTGTTTGTTGTTCTGTGATGTGTTATGCATTTGTTTTGTTGTATTTTGTTCTGATAGACCCTATAGCCACCTATAGTTTTGTATTAAGCATTTATTGGATATGTCGATCCACTTGAGAAAGGAAAAAAAATAGAGCACTAATCGACGTATTCAATAGATATTTAAGACAAGACTATAGATGGTCGCCCCTAACCAGCCCTATTCCCCACATTAGCAGGCAGTATTACCCAGTAATACTCTTTACTAATGTGGGTCTCGGGGTGGGGCGTCACATCTTGGTATCCATAGGCAGAATCAAAAAAGGAATTTCTTTCATAAGAAGGAAGCTCAGAAAGACGGAGCATCTAAGAAAGGAAAGTCCAGCACTATGCTCATGAGTGTCGAACTGGCAAGAGAAAGGAAGTCGTTGGAAAGAAGAACATCAAGTGCTTTAACTACGACCAAGTGGGACATTATAAGAACAAATGTCTGGAAATGGCCAAGGCAGAAAAAGGAAAAATATTCGCTTTGGAACCAACTACCTCGAGACCAACAGTTGAGGAAAAAGGGAAAGCTATGATGGAAGGTATGCTTTTGATTCATGGCTTTCCTATTAGAGTATTATTTGATACTGGTACATCACACTCATTTATATCTCATTATTTGGCTGATAAGCTTAACCTAGAACCCTCGTACCTATTTCTTCCTTAAGGGTTGCAAATCCGATAGGAGGGTATGCAACTCTAAATGTGAGATGTGACCATTTAGAGTTTGAATTAGTAGGTCATACATTTACTTGTAGTTTGCATGTAATTGATTTCATGGGCTTTGAGATTATTTTTGGTATGGACAGGTTAAGTAAATATGATGCTAGGATATTTTTCCATGATAGAAAAATATCACTAAGATACCCCAATAGTAGTGACCGAATTGTATACTCAGTAGAAAATCCAAGTTTTGGGTGTAATAGAGAAGGAATATGAGTTGAATTGGGTTTTCGTAGTTAGAGAATTTGCAAATGACTTTGAGCCAGTTACAGGACTACCGCCAAAACGAGCTATTGAGTTTCAAATAGATCTTGTAACCGGAGCTAGATCCGTAAGCAGACCACCTAGCAAGATGAGGCCTACCAAGATGAAGGAGTTAAAGGTGCAACTAGTGGACTTAGAAGGAAAGAATTTCATTAGACCAAGCAGTTTACTTTGGGGAGCAGCCGTAGTGTTTGTGAAGAAACCTGACGGGCCGTTATTGTGCATTGATTATCGTAAGTTGAATGAAAAGATGATAAAGAATCTATATCCTTTGTCGAGAATTGATGATTTATTTGATCAGTTGAGTGGAGCGAAAGTATTTTCCCAATTGGATTTGGCGATAGGGTTCCATCAAATAAGTGTGGTGGAGGATAGTATTCCTTTAATGGCGTTTAAAACAAGGTATGGACCGTATGAGTGGTTAGTAATTCCATTCGGATTGACTAATGCGCCTTCTTTCTTCGTGGACTTAATGAACCGAATTTTCCAAGAGCACTTGGATAGGTTTGTATTAGTATTTATAAACGACATTTTGATATATTCTAAGGATGAAAGAGACCATGAGGTTCATCTTAGGATAGTTCTTGAGATGCTAAGGCAACATCAACTAAAAGCGAAATTTTTGAAGTGTCATTTTTGAAACAAAGAAGTGAAGTTTCTTGGTGATGTAGTCTCAGAGAAAGGGTTGTCAGTAGATCCAGCTAAGATCGAAGCAGTTAATAATTTGAAGAAACCCGAAACTATAACTAAGATATGGAGTTTTCTTGGACTAGTCGGCTCCTACCGGAGATTTATTAAGGATCTCTCTCGTATGACAGCACCGATGACTAAACTAATGAGGAAGGACGTGAAGTTTTTTTGGACCGATAAATGTGAGGATACATTCCAAAAGCTGAAACATTTATTAACCAACATGCCCATGTTAGTTGTTCCAGACGGAAACCAAGATTTGGTAGTGTATACTGATGCATGTGGAACAGGGTTAGGAGCTGTATTAATGCAAAAGGGTAAAGTCATTGCCAACGCTTCTCGACAGCTTAGACCGCATGAGATTTGATATTCGACTCATGACTTAGAGTTGGCTGCTGTAATATTTTCTTTGAAGATGTGGAGACATTACCTTTTGGGAGAACAATTTAAGTTGTATACAGATCACAAGTCTTTAAGGTACATATTCTCTCAGAAGGAGTTGAATATGAGACAGCAGAGATGGTTAGAGTTTTTAGCTGCTTATGATTTTGGAATTGAGTACACATCGAGGAAAGGAAACAAAGTTGCATATGCACTTAGCAGAAAAAATCAGAATGTGGTATTAGCTATGTTGGCTGAATGGAAAGTCTTGGAAGCATTGACTACTTGTAGTGTGTAGTTAAGATTGACTACCAGTTCTAGTCAGAGTACTGCAATGCTATCTTGTTTGGAAGTTCACCTGTATTGATCGAAGGAATTGCTTCAAAGCAAAGGGATGATCCATTGCTAGCTGAAAGAATTAGAAGATTGAAAGGTGAAACTGAGATTGATGATTTGAAAAAAAATTAACTTGACCAAAATGGATGGTTAAGAAAGAAAGGACGGTCATGTATTCCCAATGTTGGAGACCTAAGAAAATAAGTTCTTAGGGGATGTTATCGATCAAAGTTAACTATTCATCCTAGAGGATATAAGATGTATCAGGATATGAAGAGGAGTTTCTTTTCGGAGGGCATGAAAAGAGATGTAGGCTTATGAGTAAAACAATGTCTGAATTGCCAAAAAGTGAAAGACGAGCATCAGAAGCCTAGTGGATTGCTTCAGCCTTCGGATATACCAGTATGGAAATGGGATTTTATATTTATGTTTTTCATAGACGGGTTACCGAGGTCTATTAGAGGAAAGGAAAGTATTTAGGTTATAGTCGATAGATTGACTAAGAGTGCACACTTTATACCCGTTATGTCGACAAGAACGACACCTATTTTAGCTAAGTTGTTTATGAAGAATATTGTTAGATTGCATAGGATTCCTAGTAGTATAGTTAGTGAAAGAGATGCTTTGTTAACTAGTGAATTCTAGAAGAGTCTACAGAAGATATTAGGTACCAAGCTTAAGATGAGTACCGCTTATCATCCACAGACAGATGGGCAAACAGAGAGAGTCAATAAGGTACTTGAAGATTTATTAAGGGCTTGTGTACTAGATTTTGGTGGGTCATGGGAAGACCATTTGCACTTGGTTGAGTTTTCCTATAATAATAGTTATCAGACTAGTATAGGAATGACGCCTTTTGAAGCTTTATATGGAAGGCCATGTAAATCGACCGTATGTTGCTTAGAGATGGAGATGGATTAGTTCTTGGTCTATATATGGTAAGAGAAGCCGTAGAAAAGATTGAGTTGATACAGACTAGAATGAAGAAAGCTCAATCTTGCCCGAAAAGTTATGCAGATAAGAGACGGAAAGACTTAGAAATCTCAGTTGGAGATCAGGATTTTGTCAAAATATCACCAATGAAGGGTGTAATGCGGTTTGAAAAGATGGGAAAATTGGCACCGAGATATGTAGGTCTATTTCCTATCAAAAAGAGGACCGGGAAACTCGCTTACAAGATAGAGTTACCGAGCAGTTTGGCAGGAGTTCACAATGTTATCCATATTTCTCATCTAAAGAAGTGTGTTCGAGATCTATAAACTACTATAACTCTGACTGCATTAGAAGATTTGGTAGTGGAACTAGACGTGACTATAGTTAGACAACTAGTTCGTAAAGTGGCTATGGATGAGAAGAAACTAAGGAACAAGACAGTTCGATTAGTAGAAGTCCAGTGGAGTAACGACAAGAGAGACTGTACTTGGAAGACAGAAGATAAGATAAAGGACACTTATCCTAACTTGTTTTATGGTATGTTTTATACTTATGATTATTGTTGTGTACCTTATCCTAATTTCGAGGACGAAATTCTTTAAGGAGGGGAGTTTGTAACAACCCTAATTTTGATTAACATTATTTGTAACATTTAATTGGGTAAATTAAATAAAATAATGTAAAAGGTTAAAGAGTTTGAGATTTGATTATAATAAGGGGTCATGCCTAATGAATGAATTAGAAAGAAGGACCAAACTTTAAATAAGAAGAGGAAAATAGGCTAAGGGAAAAATGGGAAAAGGTTGTTGTTACCTAAAATTTTGGGTAAACAAAAAATTCCTAGAGAAGCTCCCAAAGTCAGTCCATCCGCGGGATCCTCGCTAAGCTAGCTAGTTACCTCCATCGGCGGACGACCAGTCTGTTGTCTTTAGTGGGAAATAGCGCCTACTCCGCATTCGGAGACACCACGAATGGAAGCTCAGCCCTCAGCCATCAGCACTACCTTTAGGATCCTGAAAGAACGGCATGCCCCGAAGCACGTCTGCTCGATTCAACACGGCCTCCTGCCACATCTTCTCCCTGAAATAGTGCCGTTCCTGTATACCAGGACGATCGTCTCCTCAGACGTCTCCTCCTCTTCCCTGTACGGCCAGACGAAGCCCTAAGGTGACCCGCCTTCCTTAACAAGGAACCAAATGCTCCTAACATTCCGACGATCCTCTAAAGACGGTCAGCCTATCTCTCCTAGAAGCATAAACCCAAGGTTGCGCCCTTGAGCATTCCTTGGCATCCTTTCCCTTAGTAGCCAGAGCCACCCCCGGGCTCTTCGGCACCCGCCCAATCCAGCCGTTCATCCTAATCCATGCACCAAGTACCACACCTTCCATGCAACGCCATTCCATAGTGGCCTTCCTCCCTTTCTAAGGCCCGGGTCCACCCTCGGCATGATCCTAGTATCAGAAGTTGCTCCGCTCTCACATGACCATCCATCGACTTCGCTCTCCACACGGCTGCAACCTAGGACTGTATGTCCGCCCTCCGCTGGACACCCTGGTTGTTCAGAGCCAACACCGGACTGGCAATCTTGTGTGGCCCGACTACTCCTACACAGGAATCTGCCCGACCGTGATGGACTGACTACCTTATTTCCTTAGCAATCCTAATACCTACCAGCTAGGACCGCCAGCCTAACCCGAAATAGCTTACCGTGAAGTAACCTAACCATTTCGAGTCCAGCTGCTCCGAAGTACACGCCATCAAAGAAAAGTACCGTTCCTCTGCCAACAGTACTCCACACGCAACCCATTTCTCTCCCCCACCTTTCCAGTAGCGAATCATAACACATGCACCCCTATCTACTAAAGCCGGTCATCTTTCCTAGGTTTGCCATAGATCCTTCTTTCTAATTGGTAAGAAATTCGAGCTGTGGGCTCGAATCTGCTTTCTAGCTGTCTCCCGTCTTGTGTCCCAGACAATCGACGGCCCAGAGCCTCTCCAGCACTGTTGTTCTACGATCTCGACCATTCATTCACACCCCACATCCTCTATATATACCCGATGCCATACCATATGGAAAACGGACAGACATAACGATTTCTCTAACCTATCTCTCTCATCAACTCTCTCCTCCTCCAAAGCCTCTCTAATGGCGGATTTGCCCGACTTCCGTTAGAGAGAGCCTCCATCAAACTCTACAACCCAACCCACCATGCTCTACCCACCAAGCTTTACAACCATCATCACCTATAACAGCAAGCTTATCACTCCAGCTAACGACACCTCCTTCTAGCACCTACCTTTCGAGCACTGCCAGCAAACCCTCCTTCAAGAGCTCAATTGTCTCCAAGACACCTCCTTAAGGGACGACCCTCCCGGTGGGTCTTCCCTTAGGTCTCCTCCCCGTGAGACCCTTAGACTAGGATATTATACTCTTGTAATATTTAGTCTAGTCTTCTTTATTATTTTCTTGTAACAGTTTGTAAATTGTAAGAGGTCGATATAGTAAAGGAACATCATAGTGGACGTAGGCCGCACTGGGCCGAACCACTATATATAGTTGTGTATTTACTTTATGTACTTAGTTCTCCCTAGGATCATTCTCTGTTGTCTCCCACTATAGGCAAGTCTCCCTGTCCGCTCCAGCCTGCCATACTCCCTACCATGGGCAAGCGCCTTCGTCTGCTCCTGCCCATCTCTATCCATATTCCCACCAAGCAATGACCCAACAACGAAGGGCCCATCCGACCACCCTTCTCCTAGGGGTGGTCGGCCCGCAACTAACCTTGTAGCTCAAATGAGTTTGTGCCCTCCACCAATGGCGAGCCTTCCCTTCGATGTCGACTCATCCAAAAAGTAAGCCTAGTGTCGATGCAGCGGTATCCTTGCCGGCGCAATCGTATTCCGAGGTTCGGTCGGGTTTTTCGTACTCGTGATGAAAAATCGGGTCAACATTCCGGTGTCCACCATGGGGCTCGATCCCACGACCATAAGGTTGAAAGCCTCACAGCAGTGACCTCGTCCCGCATTAGCCGACATCCCAGCTTCAATCGCAAATGTCCCCTGGTCCTTTTCCTTCCTCTAACCAAGAAAAAGGAAGACTAGCCAGAAGAGAGAGGAATTCAGATTCCTGTTCTACAGTCTCTTGTTCTCCCAAGAGAAGCGGCCACAGTCTCGTGTTCCATCGACATGTGGTCCCATCCATGTCCTTCAGCCCTCCTACATCCTCACAGTGCACTCCACGGACCTTCGGGTACTGCGCTAGTCGATAGGGAGCCTCCTCCGCTTTCCTTCCTTCTCCCTTGCAGTACCGGCAGGCGACCCGAGGGCGATACCTATCTACCTGAAGGACGGGACATGGAGTCCGAAGTTGATTAGCATCTTCCCTGAACCACCAGCAGCAACCTCGAATTCCAACCCTTGGCCTCCTCCCGAGACCATTGGTAGCAGATTCGAGCATTGAAGGGAAACCCCAGAAAATCCCCCGAGTTTGCAAGCATCTCGTCCTCAGTCTCACGTGACACTCCCCAAGAGCGACATGGCGAGCATAAGCTTCTTCGCCCCATTTGATGGGCCGCACGGCCTCCCTCCAAAGCTGGCCTGCATGCCCTATGCAACCCGCAACATTTTGGCATCTGCAGCCATACATCCTACTTCAATCAGAGCTGGGGTCTTGAAGCAGAGTCATCTCTTCCACCATTTCATCCAAGCAATTCGGGCAGCACTAATCTTGCACTCCCTATCAACGTTCTCCTCCGGACCTGGGGGCATCCACCACTGCCTAGGAGAGTCCGGTGAAAGCAAGCCTCAACACACCCGAGGTCTTACGAGGACTGCACGAGATTATGGAATGCATCCAATCACGCCCATCCTATTCACCTGGAATAATAAGTGGGCCACAACGCTCCAGTTCGACACGGGTTCGACTCAGGCTCAGGATCATTTTTCCATTTAATTGGCGATGCATCCACATCACAGACCCCGGAGGC
The DNA here is from genome assembly GCA_030737815.1 of Allium fistulosum. NCBI lineage: Eukaryota > Viridiplantae > Streptophyta > Magnoliopsida > Asparagales > Amaryllidaceae > Allium > Allium fistulosum. Next base: position 1,305,869,669 of record CM060903.1, on the reverse strand, counting down.
AGCCACGCACTTTAACTCATACCCAGAAGCTTCAAACTAGTGAGGGGTCCACAACGCGCATTCCGACTGCTACCCAATTTTCGCCTGGAGCCGGCACGACATGGATCCCCCCAGACAGGTCCTCCTCCAGCACTCCTACAGGTGTCCCCATATGCAACCTTCCTCTGTCAGCTCTCCAAATACCACAGCACCAAAACACCCGAGCCCACCTGCAGCAACTAGAGACTTTAACGGACTACATTGTTCACTCCTACCGAAACGAGCAATGCCTTAACCACTCCGAGCTGGGCAAGGGATGTCCTCTTGGTGTCCGCCCCTAGTTTGTAGTTAGTAAGAAGGAGGATGCACCGGCTAGCCTCTCAATCAGCACGCCCATGGCTCGGGGCATCCCATTTTCGAAATGCAGAAAACTGCAAAGAAAGCCCCCGAGTCCGCCCTCCAGTTCCCAGTCGCTCAGTTCATCAGCAAACCATGGTCATTCTTCCTCATCATCCCAAGATCTAGCCAGAAGCAGCCAATGCCGCCACCAGCGACCATCTCCCAATTGCGGCCAAATAACGTCGCCTTTTGCATGAGCTCTCATCAAAGCCTCTTCTAGGAATGACCCTTCCGGTGGGTCTTCCCTCGGATCCGGATCAGCCTAAAGCATTCAAGTCCGCCCTTGCAAGCAAGGACAAATTTATGGTGCAAAATGTTACCCAAAACTCCAAAGTTGGTTCATCTGCCAAATACTCGCTCAACCAGCTGGTTACCCCCGTCAGCGGGTGACCCGTGTATCGTCTTCAGCGGCCAACCGTGCCAACTCCACATCCGGAGACACCACAAATAGAAGCTCAGCCCTCAACTATCACCGCTCCCTTTAGGATCCCGAAAGAATGGCGGGCCTTGAAGCATGTCTGCTCGAGCCCTCAAGCGACCTGCCTTCCTCGAGCACTCCCAACATTCTAACGATCCTCTGAAGCCGGTTAGGCAATCTCTCCTAGAAGCATAAGCCTAAGGTTGCAACCCCAAGCCTTCCTTGGCATCCTTTCCCTTAGCAACCAGAGCCGCCCCCGGCCTCTTCGGCACCCATCCGATCCGGTCCTTCATCCCAATCCATGCGCCAAGAACCGCACCTTCCATGCAACGCCATTCCTTAGTGGCTTCCTCCCCCTCTAAGGCTCGGGTCCACCCTCGGCATGATCATAGTATCAGAAGTAGCTCCACTCTCACGTGATCTTTGTCGACTTCGCTTTCCATACGGCTGCAAACGGGCCCTGCGTGTCCGCCCTTCGCTGAACGCCCAGGTCATTCAAAGCTGACACTTGACTGGCTATCTCATGTGACCCAACTACTCCTACAGGGATCCGCCCGACCACGGTGGACCGACCGCCGTATGTCCTTAGAAATTCTAAAACCTACCAGCTAGGATCGCCCGTCTATCTTGAAACAGCTTACCACAAAGTACCCTAACCATTCCCAGTCCAACTGCTCCGAAGTACACACCATCAGAGAAAAATACCGTTCCTTTGGCAACAGTACTCCACGCATGGCCCGTTTCTCTCCCCCACCTTTCCAATAGCCCATCAGAACGCCTACAACCCTACCTACTGAAGCCTGCTTCCTTTCCTAGGTCTTCCATAGACCCTTCTTTCCAACCGGTAAGCAATCTGAGCCGTGGGCTCGAATCCGCTTTCTAGCTGGTTCCCATCCTACGTCCCCTACAATCCATGGCCCAGAGCCTCTCCTGCACTGTTATTCTACAATCTTGACCGTCCATTCACACCCCCACATCCTCTATTACCCAATGCCATACCATATGCCAAACGGACGGACATAACGATTTCTCCAACCTATCGCCCTCACCAACTCTCTCGTCCTCCAAAGCCTCTCTAATGACGGCTTCGCCCGACTTCCGCTAGAGAGAGCCTCCATCATACTCTACCACTGAACCCACCGTGCTCTACCCACCAAGCTCTACCATTATGATCACCTCCAACAACAAGCTTATCACTCCAGCTAGCGACACCTCCTTCTAGCGCCTACCTTCCGACCACGGCCAACAACCCCTCCTTCAAGAGCTCTTCCGTCTCAGAGACTCCTCCTCAAGGGATGGCTCTTCCGGTGGGTCTTCCTTTGGGTCTTCCCCATGAGACCCTTAGACTAGGATATTATACTCTTGTAATATTTAGTCTAGTCTCCTTTATTATTCTTTTTTAAAAGTTTGTAAATTGTAAGAGGTCGATATATAAAAGAACATTGCAGTGGATGTAGGCCGCACTGGGCTGAACCACTGTATATCATTGCGTATTTACTTTCTGTACTTAGTTCTTCCTAGAATCATTCGCTGCCGTCTCCCGCCATAGGCAAATCACCCTGTCCGCTCCAGCTCGCCATAATCCCTACCATGGGCAAGCGCCTCCGTCCGTTCCTGCACATCTTTCCCCCCAAGCAATGGCCCAACAGCAAAGGGTCCATCCGGCCGCCCATCGCCTAAGGGTGGTCGGCATGCAACCAACCTTGTGGCTCAAATGGTTCGCACCCTCCACCAATGGTGAGCCATCCTTCCAGGGTCGACTTGTCTAAAAAGTAAGCCTAGCGTCAATGTGGTGGTATCCTCGGCCGGGTTTTCCGTACTCGTGATGAAAAATCGAGTCAACAGTTGCATTTCCTAAACATATACCCTTACATTTATTTTCCTTCATTTCATTTACACTTTCACAAATTAAAAGAGTAAAGCAAGGCCAGCAATTAACAAGAGATCTAGGAAGAAGATAAAGTTAGGAATCAAGTAAAAGCTTAGGGGATTCAAATTAACAACACAAATCTCAACCTTCTTAATCCATTCAAGGTGAATAATATATATACATCTCATGATTTGATTAATGTTTTCGGTTTTAAGGGAAAATCCAAACTTTATGATGTCATTATGCCATGTTTTGATTATTGAATGATTATACTCTTGAATGATGAATAATAGGATTTATTATTGAATTATCTAAGTGGTTCTAAGATTGAAAACCAAATTTCTATGACCCAAATGATGTAAAATTTTGAAATGAGGTTTGGAATATTATTCTAGAAGTGGGTTTCGAATTTCATAATTTTCCTAACAAGTATATTTTATTGTGAATTTTCTAAGTCTAGAAAATGATTTAATTCGGGTTTAATTATTTAAAATAATTGTATTATGATTTTAGCCCCGAAATTTTTATATGTTAAAGAAAATAATAAATTTGATTTATTATGATTTTTGGGGATTTTTGGGGATTATGAAAATAATAAATTCCAAGTACTCAGGAATGCTTAATAATTTATTTAAGTTTGAAGGGCTAAAGTATTTTATTATGATATTAAAGGAAAGGGACTCTTTGCAAAATGGTTTAGTGATGAAAATAATTATATGCGGTAGTTTTCTAGTAAAGAGGATTGCTAAAGTTTTGTTAACCAATGATATTTTGACAAATAATAGGGGTTGGTAGAAAAGAAATTGCTTTTATAAGTAATTTTGCAGTTTTCATGTTAATTACAATTTTGCCAAGTCGATAGTGACGACGTCGCACTTCTATCTCTTCGCCTCCCAACGTCTTAGATGTTAACTAGGACAATATTTAAGATATTAATGCGAATTGGTATGGAAAAGATTGATCTTGGTCGAAGTCGAAGTCGAAGACGTAGCATAAAGACGAAAAGATGGTCATCCACGATAACTTTGTCGACATGGTCTAAGTGTCGTGTTTTATATACAAGGGACATGTCGTTGCTTATTTTGAATATAATCGCCGATCCTAATACTTTTGAATAGACAATGTTTTCGAAGAGATTATGTTTTAAAGAAAACTAGGACGCCGCTTTTTATCACTTCGATCCTGATGGTCGTTGCTTTTATTCTTTAAACCTTAACCAATGTTTTCGAAGAGGCTATGTTGTCGCCTATTATCTTGTCGACCCTAATGGGGCCATTATATTAGTTAAGGCATTGATGCCAGCACTCAACAATGACGCTGAAACTCTTCAATACTTATATATCATGTTTTATGAAGTGACGACTTTGAAAATATCCATATATGTTTATAAATTTGAAGACATTAACATATTTCAGAGGGACGAAGATCCTCATCGACGATGACCTCATCGCATTTATCAAAACAAAGACTTGTACTGTTTTGGCTATGAGGCCTGTGTTGGAGAGGCGATGACCTCTAATGACTTCAAACTTCATCAATGTAGTTTTATAAAAGCATATATCATGGCATAAATATTTTGTTAGAGTAAAGGCTTATAATTTCCTTGTTTTAAGTATGATTTCAAGGGTTAAATCATTTACAAAGGTTTTGTTTTCAAGGAAATATGGATAGGGTAGTTAACCCATAATTTTACTAAAAGATTGATTTAGAGATTAGAAAACCAGATGGGACTAGTATAGGGTCGCGCCTTATACTTTAACTAGTAGCCCCTAGCTGATATAAGTCCAAAATTCCAGTGCATAGGGCTTTGTCACGGGTAAGACTAAAAGAAGGTTAAACATAGAAAGGAATATAAAAGATGAGTTAGGTTATTGGTATGCCCACAAAACTATTAGGATCAGTTGATCCTAGGAATAGTAAGTTTCTAACAGACCGTCCAGTTTTCTTCTAACATGTTGTTAGATAATTTGATAGATCTGGTAGGCCCGAGTCAGCCACGTAGGTTGGTAGTTACCTTATGAAAACTAAATATTGGGATAGATAGTCCACTGACTTGACGGATAGTCAAGATTACCCAGGTTGCATGCATATCTTTTGTTGTTATTGTTATATTGTTTATTTTAACAAGTTTGATTACTGGACTTTGATTTGCAAAAGATTTATTTTTTAAAGGATATTAGTGAGGGGAAAACCCATTCCACTAAGCGGTGTGGTCTCACTAAATATCAATTAAACGAGATGGCATATTATTATTCACACCAGGCTTTTTGTCTGACTCGGAGTTTGTGTTTTCCACTTAAACTCTCGGGTGCTAAAAATTAAATTTGAGTAAATTGAGAGTTAAGGTTTACAAGTTTAGTAGGTTTGGCGAATAAAGCTTCCAAAGACGTGCAGGAGGATAAGATTAGCTATGTAGGAGATTATCCATTTATCTATTCCGTTGTGCCAAATGTTAAGTGTAATGACAGATGTTATAACTGTCTATTTAGTAACTCTGATCAACCAAGGGAGCACTTCATATGTCACTCTTGGAGTATGTTGTAATAAGTATATTTTATCTAAACCTGGGCAATGTTTGGGATTATGTCTTGAATATGAAATTATGAACTTGAAATGAAATGTGAAATTTTCTTTTATTTCATATTCTTGTGCTTCTTATATTATGGATACCATTAACATGACCGCATTTTGTAACCGAAAATTAATACTATAGAAGACTAGAGCATCTGTAGCGCTTAGTTTCGGGCCTCAAGATGGGGGATGTTACAATTTCACTATTAACTTTTACAACTTTTTTTTAAATAGTTTTGAACCTTTTTAAAATTTGATACTTTTAGATTAGCAAGTACTTATATAATAACTGTTAAAACCACAAAGAAAACCCTTTGGATGTTATCCAATGTTGACTTAGAAATCACTGATCACAAAGCAATTTCAAAGTGCATCCATAGTGACTATTTCGCTTCAAATAATCACAACTTTGGTTCATTATTTCCACAACTTTCCAAAACCATTTCTCACTATCCAAAACACTTATGGAAGTGTAGAACACAACCAAACCAAGCTATCTAATAATATACACATATAACATCAATTTAAAGCAAGTTAAAATACAAGGGATTCAAAGTGCTTTTATAGCGACTTTCTCACTTCAAACATTCACATACACACTTTTACATCACATACAACATATTCAAACATGCAAACACAACGTCATGGTCACAATACAAGTTTTAAAGGGTTTACAAGAGAAGTGATAATACATATATGTTGTCATTTGCTTTCAAAAGCAAGAGGGGTCCAAAAAGTGATAACTTGCATTGTTTTTTATATAACATTTATATTTATGCAATCAAACATTTATATACACATATAGCCAAATTAGATAGTGATTAAACTCACTTTTTAACAAGCCAAATAACTACCATAAGCCTCTGAATCAAAGCAACACCTCCTACCATCACCCCAAAGCCCAAAGTCATCACCTTCTCGCTAAAAAACACAAGTACAGGCCTCCTAACCCTATTAGATGCTTACGACATGGGCATGATCTCCCCTTTGCTCCATCATTCTTTAACTTCTTGGATACTGTTGTGTGTTTTAAAGATGTTCTAAGACCTTTTGGTGAAGTTTGGTAGAGAGTAGAGTTGATTTGAATAAGATTTGAAGAATTTGAGAGGAGATAAGAGAGCTTGAATTCTTTTCCCTTTTGCAACTTTTTGAAATATGAACAAATGAATTAAAGGAGAACAAGGTGAATGATTTACCAACACACAAATGACCCCAAAACACCCTTGCTTGGCCAGCCACAAGCCCCCTCCCTTTCTCTCCATGCACATGAACACCATGTTTGTAATGTCCCACCTTTTCAAACCTCGAAAGTCGGCACTTAATACATCCACTGTATTGAAATGCCGAGCATTCAAGTGCCTGAAAAGCATATTGTTAGGGTAAATAAAAAGAAAAAACAGGGGAAAATAGAATTTCACAGCAGAACGACAACATATGATATAACAAAGACAGTAAAAGCTGTCACTCTAAGATACAAGGTATATCAGAGTTAAAAACAAACCTCATCAGCCTGGACAATTATAACTTCCAGATCTTTCAATTGTTGATGGGCATATATAATAATACAGTGGAAAATAAAAATACTACGGTAGGTGAACAACTAGCTCTACTCGATGAGCGCCATGTCCCACCAATGACAACCTAGAAAAAGTTGGTCCGACCTGAGCATTATAATAAAATAATACCCTGATCAGTCTGAAAAACCAGTGTGAGAAAACTCAAGAAATGTGGTGAGCATATAATAATTATTGAGGCCATGCTTCTAACCACGGAGCAGGTTTTTAACTCATAACAACAACATCCATACATGAAGAAATGGAAAACAAATCAGAACCACAATCCAAACAAGAAAGAATGGACATAGGCAAGATTAAAGTTCCAACTTGAAGAATGGACAAAAGTAATTAAACATAGAGGAGAGCACAAGGCACTTCTCGATGCAATTAAGAAATGATTAACTCCAAGGTTCTAATCAAACAAGGAGAATGAATCTATCCAACATGACTAGGAGGGTGCGCCCCCTACACCGAAAGTATACCTCTAGACAAAACATACTTGAGAGCGCACGCGTCACTCTTGGGAACTACCAAGCTGGACCCCGTACACTTAATGCGGGCATCCGAATATTTCACATCAACGCATGCATACCGAAACCTCTCTAGATAGATGTGAACATACCTTAATGGATGCGACCCACCTGGCTTGTCTCCCACTCGCGCTTTGGTTTTAGTACTCCGATGTTGGAAACCAATGCTCAAAACGAGCTACAAATCGTCTTAAATTGACGAAGCACAAAGAAGGATATCAAAATCGATGGTCGATGAATCAACTATCGAAGAACAAACTAGTACTACCCCGAGGAAAACAATGAAGACGGACAAGTTAAGGCACTGTTGCTTCCTATCTTGACTCGACAACATTCTTAATTTTAAGAATAGCAAGGGTTTAACTACCCTAAACGAGCAACAAAATCGTCTTGAATCGACGAATAAAAAAAAGATAGCCAAATAGATAGTTAGTAAGTCAACTATCGGGAATAAAAAAATGTTCATATATGAAAATTAAATATCTTACACTTATCACAATTCGTCAATCCCAAACTAGCACTACCCTAGGGAAAACAATGAAGCCAAACAAGTAAAGGCAGTGTTTCTTTCCACCTTGTCATGAAAACATTTTTAACTTTAAGAATAGCAAGAGTTCCTTCAACATTTAGCGCCAAGTGTAAGATTAAAAAATTTCAATAAATGAATCAAACTTTTAAAACAATTGATTCATACTTGTGCTTGATTATCACATCACAAATATTTGTAAAAACACTTTAAAAACACTCTTTAGAATATTCTTTTTAAAGAGAAAATTATATTTCTAAGTTTATTAAAAAGAAGGGTCAAAAACAAATGTCGTTAAAACATCGTTTACTACAAACCAAAACAATTTATACTTAGCTTTAATTTTGAACATTCCCTTTTAAATATTTTCTTATTTATAAACTATCATTTATAACTTTAAAACAACATTAATTATCCCAAAGGAAAATAAATCAAATTTATAATCTTTTTATAAATTTAAAACAACATTATTTATCCTGAAGGAAAATAAATCAAATTTATAATCTTTTATAATTTTTAAAACAACATTAATTATCCCGTAGAAAAATTTACAAATTTAAATAAACAAAATATCCCATTTAAATTGATATAAAATTGAAATATTCATTTAAGTTGCTTTTAATCAAATTCAAGTTATAAAATATATCTTTAAAATCTCAAATTTAATAAATTTCCAATCAAACCTATTTAAGTAAAATTCTTAAATAAATATCATTTCAAATAAATTTTAAATTTATCTTTCCAACCTGAATCAATATAAATTATATATTTGAAAATATATATTTTTAATAAATGCTTACACATATTATATATCAACTTTATTAAATCAACTTTAATAAATCTTTAAAATCAATATTTATTAAAACCGTATATTCCTTTCCAAAACCATAGAAATCATTTTCAAAATATTTATATATAGACCAACGGTGTCTGTATAAAATTTCTATCCTATGGTCAAGTGATACGGATATTTATCATTTCAATCCGCAATTTAAGTATATACGGGTATATATCTTTTCAACCCGTAATCCCAAATTCAATGTCAATGTAAATCGCTTGGGTTTATCATTTCAACCCATAACGATTTTCTCCTATTCTACAGATCGTTCGGGTATGTATCATTTCAACCCATAGCGAATTCTATACTAACAGGGAACTTGCAGAGTGATAACATATATGATAATAATATAACAACAGTAACAGGCATATATCATCAGTAAAATAACAGATAATGGTGTCAGATGTCATATGTGAACTGATACAGGTAATAGCATATATATAACAGTGCGAATAACTAACATCAGCATATTTCAATTGGTAGATAATGGTGTCAGATGTCACAGGTGAACAGATAGCATATAATGACATATATATAATGATGTAAACAACTAACAGCAGCATATTTCAATTGTCGTTTCAATTGAAATCAAATTTAATAAATAAAAGAACATTAATCTGAGTGATTACTCACCTTTTGAGGCTAGAGATATTTGACACTGAAATTGAGTTACGAAATGCAAGCATGACTTCCAAAACAAGCTAGATTGCCACGAATCGACGAACAAAGCTGATGAATCAAAATTGACGAGATCAAATTAGAACTGGATTGAGGAAGATAAATGGTATAAGCGAACTCATATATATAAATATATAACTATATATTTCTATTTACATCATATTCTAAATTCAAACACATTTTAAATTTAAATATATTAAAATCATTGTTTTAAATAAAACACACATAATAGAACAAACATATCAACCTTAAACACTGATATATATTACAGACTATATCTACATCTTATATTTAACTTAAAATCAAAATATATACTTTACTGTTAAACTACATATTAAACCTGGACCTATTATATATAAATACTTTAAACTCAGATATATATATAACTTCCTTTTCAACGGTACAAATAGGAAAACAAAACAAATGTATGCAGACTTATAGAAAATATAATATAACCCATATATATGCAGTAACCAACAACATACTATAAAACACAATACTTGACTTATATATACAAATTTATACAGTTTCATATATATATACAGTATACTAACATATATAATATACCTTACACAAATATATTATATAACTGATATATAAAACAGGACTCAAGTGCATATATATGAACTAATATATATATACACACACAACTGCCGAACACTTTATATGTATATAACTCAAAACAATAACAGGCAACCTTACCCAATTATTTGCAAAAGTTAATATAAAATATATGCAAAATAAGAACTAACATAACTTATATACGCTTAATACATATACCGTAACCTTTATAACTCATATAAATTCACATATATATAAAAGCAACAGATCTTTGAAAACTTATATATATATATATAGATAACCTATTAGATAACTTTTGTAAACTAACTTTGTACCCTTATGAACCGAAGAAAGAAAAAAAATATGTATATATAACTTGTATAAGCTAACAATTTATACAAACTGCAACAATTGTTTTAAAACTATATATATTTCCCATTCTACATATTACATAAACCTGTCACAATATATATACAAAACCGTAAAATATAGAACAAAAGAAATAAAGTAGCTCTGCATAAACATATTCAGAAAACAAATATATTTACTAGGTTGTACATATACAAAAGACATAACTGACAGTATCTTTTAAAACCACTATTCACTTACAACCTATACATCACAACACATGTATAATATATATACAGATCTATATAACTGAAAAGATCAACATACCCATATATTATAAAAGCATATACAGACTAACACACATATGTAAAATGATATATTATAAACTTATTATAAAACTGCCTAAACTATGTATATTTATATAAACTCGAACTAGATCATGCATATATATATTTCGGTTACAACAACACCAATATAAACTTCGTGTGTGTGTGTATATAACTTATAAAATTTGTCGATAGCTAATATATAACTGTACTACTTACCTACCGTATATATATTAAAAATCAACACATATTTATAAAGCAATCCAACTAATATACTTATATATACATATACCTTATATATATACTGACCTTATTAAAATTATAATCTATAAAAAAATCACTCAAGTATACTTATATAAATATAACTCATATATACTTAAGAAAAAAAAACAGTCTGTATACACATAGAGTATAAAATAGAATAAGAGAAGTAACAACAATACATAACAGTCACCTTACCTCCATAATATAAAAGAGGAGAGGCGGATGAGAAGTTTCGGCCAGAGGCTGAGTGAAGAAACTGCTCGAAGAGATGGAAAAACAGGAAGGTGGGTTTGAACTGCTGTTATGGCCCTGGTTGCAGGAGGTTGGCTGCTCGGCAATTCAGAAGGACGGCGGTGCTTGGGTTGATGTCAGGCGAGGCTGATGGCGATGCAAGGCGGTGGCGCGTGTGTAGCTGTGGGGTGAAGGAGTCGGCATGGGTTTTGGCGACGGCTATGGCAGATCGGAGGGGACTGAGATGGTAAAGGAGGGGGAATGGTGGATGCATGGGCTTGGAGAGGAGAGAGAGAACGGAGGTGAGGGGAGATTCGATCGGGTTGTCGCGTGGGTAAGGGGATGCGGCAACGTGGTCAGGCTGTGTGGCGGGTCAATGGTGAGGGCGCTGATACGGGAGGAGGCTATTGTGCGAGGCCGAGAGAAGAGGAGATGAATATTTTCTCGTTTCGGGCAACCTTACTCTTTTTTATATATAAATGAAAGAATGGACATAAGAGAGAAGGGGAGAGAAAGGAGCAGGATTCTGAAAAAAAGTGAGCAGTTGGGATAGTATAAAGGAACTGTTGTACATATATTATGATTTGAACAGTCAGAAAAAAAAAAGCAGAGAGAGATGCAAACGAACCAGTGGGCAAATGGAAGAGACCAGATATTATATTCAATGTTGGGGAAGAGTTACAGGCACGATAATTTATGAATTAACAAAAGTAAAGAGCTGTTCGTTTTCCAACCATTGGGAAATTGAATGGGCACAGGAAAAGTTAAAAAGGATATCGAAGTGGTTATCGGTTTTGCCGGTATCACCGCGTACCGGACACTAGAATACACATACAAATATACTGCTGAGGTCAGCATGATGAGACGATCAAAATGGTATACAGATATCAGTGGCACGCTCGAATTATAAAAATTCGAATTTTCTACTAGCGGAAAATGCAGCAAAAACGCAGAAAAATAAGATCGACGGAGCTAAAGAAGTCCGAATTTGGAAAAACGAAAAATGACGTCTTAGTCAGAAGATGGATTAGAATTTTTGTATGTAAAAATATTCAGGTTTGGAAAATATTTTATTATCATCAATTTTAACTGATATAAATTGGAATAAAATTACGCTAGAAAATAAACTTCCAAATTATCTGATGAAAATTTACCAGTTGCTATGATTAGTTAGACGCATTCCAAATATCAAATTTTATTTCAAAATTTTATCGTTTAAAATTTCACAAAATTTCAACTAATTACGTTATTAAAACAGTTAAAATTTACGGGTCGTTACACTCTCCCCCACTCAAAACTTTTCGTCCCCGAAAAGAGAGGAGGCAGGTGAATAGAAACAACCAGAAAGAAAATAGATTGGAATACAAGTAAAACAATTAATTTAAACCATATAAATTTCAATTTAAATTAATTAATATTCAACAATTTGGTTAAATCCCTTTGAGTTCACTTAAGTTAAATCAATCTATCTATTTCTAAATTCATTATCTTATTATCTAGTCATCCTCAATTAACAATTTCTAAATCATCAATTTGTATAATCATTTATTGTACTCATATTTTATTCAACAAATTTAATTCTTTTATTCCAAATTATTATTAAGTTTATTCCACTTAATATATATTATTACATATATTTAAACCATATAAATTAATTTAAACCATATAAATTTCAATTTAATCAATTTATATTCAATAATTGGTTTAAATTTAAGGTATTTCCATAAGTTGATCTAATTTCAATTTAATAATTCTTTCAGAACAAAATTTATTATATTCATCTCATTCAATTAACTTATTATTCTATCATCTTTATTAGCATTTTTTTATATAATTAAAATCTAAGTGTATAACATTTATTATAAACACTCAAATTTTATTTATAAAATCATTTCATATTGTATATTATCCAATTACATTTTAACTTCTGAATAGTTTAGGTAAGTTATATTGAAATGCAATTTAGTACTATACAAATAAAATTTTCAAATTGAATTATTTCAAGTTTAAATATTTATACAAAATTTTTGACTTCAGTTTATAATTGAAATCATCTTTAAATCATAAACTTAAGGATTTAAATCTCTGATTTACTTCAAACAATTTTGAGATAAATATATATAGTATATATCAGATCAAAATTTATTTTTATATATATATATATCAGGTCAAACCATAGAAATTCAAATCAAATTAAATTTCCAAACAGAGTGTAGCAAAGCTACTGAATGGTCTCTTCACTTCGAAACTCGAAAATGAATGTCGATGATGCGGCCGCCATTACCGAAATTATTTTCTAGCGACAAAAGAGAAGAGTACTGATTTAAACATTAAAATTCTTTGCAAACGGTTTCTATTTGAAAATACCTTCAATAATATACATTTTAAAATTTTAAAAACCAAAGCTTGAAATCACTGGAAATTAAATTCTCGAATTCTAAATTTTAAATTCATTTAAGTTTCAAATCAGTTTATAACCCATGTTTAAAAATTCATTTATAGAACAATAAGTGATAATCAATTATTATCATTTCAACCACCAATTTAATTAACTTATTAAATTTCAAAAATTTTTACTTATATATATTTATAATATATTCATACAAATTTATTTCATTTACCAAATTTGAAAATAATATTGTGTTAGTTTGCTCTGTTCAAGTGTTTTGGAAATCCTAATGATAGCGTTGATCAGACGAATCGATCGAAAACCCAAATCAACATCAACAACTCAAACAACACAATATGTAAAACATAAAATATTTTATATTAATTACAAATACACTCCCTCACTTAGATATCCTCGAATGGATTTCAACCTTTCCATCATGACTTTTACAATTCCAAAGTTCAATCGTTATATTTATATTTTGCTCTGATACCAACTGTAACGACCCACTATTTTGGACCATTCAAATCGACAATAATCCTCACATGTCAGACTTGAATAATTCAAAATAATAGATTGTTAATTTAAATTTGGCAAAACTCAGCATGTACAGTAAATAAAATAATCACAGATCACAGACACAGAGTAATATAACAATAATGCAGTGGAAACAAAAGAATAATAGTTCATGAAGCTACTATATATATAACAGAGTTAAACAAGATACAACAGAAGTCTCAAATACAATAGTCAAATAGAAGATCAGAATACATCACTGGAATCAACTGAATATCTAAAAGCTGGATAGATAGCTGGTTCTCCAAGCGAAGCTCCAACTCCAAAGGTGAGTCTCGAATACTGGTACACTCAGTCTGACCCGAGCGTAAAGCAAATCACAAAACACTCGAGTCAGGATTAACATTCTTATATCAATAAATCCAACTCAAGTGAAATAACAATCTGAAAGACAAGTAACTCAAAGGACGTTTGGGATAACCATCCTCTAAGGATCCATTAAACTACCTACTATGTAGTAGTGTACGCTAAGTAGATAATGCCTATCAGTAATATAAAGTATCAAAATAGCGTTAAGGCGTTACCATTATCCCCCTTAACACATTTTATATAAGCGTCGGTCTATACAGCATGTAAACTCCACCGTAAACTAGTGGGCTATCAGGGAGTACTCTATAGGTATAACATGAAACAAATCGTAGTGGTCGCGCATATGGATACGAGTATGACAAGGCACATGAGGCAATACCCAAGGTAGTGAAACTACCGTTTGCCTGATCCGGACTGGTGAGAACGCATCGCCGCAACGATCGCAACACCGTGAAACAAACACTCCCAAATCAAGGGTGTACACCAATCAAAAACAAGTAATGAGTAGTTTATGAAGAATGTGTCCGCTAGAGGTAGCTAACCTCACTGGCCCGGCACGGCTCCTGTTTAAGTCATTTCCAATTTAACACAAGTGTCAAGGTCATCCATTATCGTTCTCTTTCTTCATTCATCAACATTCATCATTCCAACCACTTCATTCTGGATCATACTCCGCGTATAATAATTATTAAAGTGGTTTTCGGTTTGGACAGAGAGTATGTCCCTAACCGATCCCGGACTCTTCAATAACTACGTAATTATTACACCGATTGGTCATTTAATAAACTTTCAAAATAGTTTATATTTCAAAACCGAAATATCATTGCCATTTCAAAACCATATCCATACGATATCAATTTCACTTCAAATAAATCCATTTCCAAAATCATATCACTTTCCAAAGTCATATCGCTTTCGAAATCGTAAGTCTTATAAAATCAAAATACTTTGGAAATCAAAACCTTGAAATTCATAATACTTTGAAACTATAGATTGAAATCATAACATTTTGGAATTCATAACGCTTTCCTCTTAAACAGTATAGATATTAAAATTAGTGTATATAATAAAATAGTTTATAAAATAAAATAGTTTATGTAAAATAGTTATAAGTTAAAATAGTTTATAAAAAAATATATATTGAAATGATTTATATGAAATAGTTTATATTAAAATAATTTATAAAGTAAAATATAAATAGTTGTAGATATAGTTTAAAATACTTTATAAAATAAAATAGCTTCCACATATTCACAAATCGATTCAAATTAACTCGACTTCTAAATTCAACTTAATTCAATCTCAATTCATAAATTTCAACTTAATTCAATTTCTCAATAAATCATTTCGAATTATACGATTTCAAATATAGATTTGAAACACAAAATAAACCATTAAATTTCAATATATTTCAAAGCTTTACATATTCCACATTTCAAAAACTAAATTTGATAATTCCATTTATATCTCAATTTAATTTCATTTCATTTAGTTTCTGAGATATTTCTTTAATCGTTTCAATATATCTAAATACAACTTCAATTTAAAATTTTAAATAAACAAAATATCCCATTTAAATTTATATAAGTTTGAAATATTCATTTAAGTCACTTTTAATCAAATTCAAGTTATAAAACATATCTTTTAAATTTTCAAATTTAATAAATTTCAAATCAACCTTATTTAAGTAAAATTCTTAAATAAATATAATTTCAAATCAATCTCAAATTTATCTTTCCAACCTGAATCATTTTAAACTCTATATTTAAAATATATATTTTAAATAAATACTTAAACATATTATATATCAACTTTAATAAATCTTTAAAATCAATATTTATTAAAACCATGTATTTCTTTTCAAAACCATAGAAATCATTTTTTTTAATATTTATATATAGACCAACGGTGTTTGTATATAATTTTCTATCCTATGGTCAAGTGATACAGATATTTAATATTTCAATCCGCAATTTACATATATGTATACGGGTATATATCATTTCAACCCGCAATCCCAAATTCAATTCAATTGAAAATCGCTTGGGTTTATCATTTCAACCCATAACGATTTCCTCCTATTCTAAAGTCCGTTCGGGTATGTATCATTTCAACCCATAGTGATTCTATACTAACAAGGAACTTGCATAGTGATAACATATATGATAATAATATAACATGCATATATCATCAATATAAATAACAGATAATGGTGTCAGATGTCACAGGTGAACTGATACAGGTAATAGCATATATATAACAGTGTAAATAACTAACATCGGCATATTTCAATTTGCAGATAATGGTGTCAGATGTCACAGGTGAACTGATACAAGTAATAGCATATATATAACAGTGTAAATAGCTAACATCAGCATATTTCAATTGTAGTTTCAATTGAAATCAAATTTAATAAATAAAAGAACATTAATCGTGAGTGATTGCTCACCTTTCGAGGCTAGATAGATAGATGATGAAATTGAGTACATATTTATAATCTTTTTATAAATTTTAAACAACATTAATTATCCTGAAAGATAATTAATCAAACTTATTACTCCTTTTATAAATTTTAGACAACACTTACCCTTTATTTCAAAATTCTCAAAAATGCTTGAAAATATAGTTTAAACAACTTTCAAAGTGCAAAAACGCGACCAAACATTTATTTCATAAAAATACAAGCACAAATTCAACACACACAAAGATTTAAGGAGATGATATTTCATAAATAACGGTATAACGATAATCGCTATAACGACACATACACAAATAAAACAGTATGCCACAAATATTGCAGCCAAACATCAGTATAAGCAACATAAGAATATAAGTAAATCAACATTGGCGAGAAACCCCTTGGGGTCTCTCTACAAAAGTCCCATGTAAATCACATATATGTATGTGTATTTCAAAGTGTTTTGTAGCGACCTATTCGCTACGTACACTTCGACTTCCTCTTGCTTTTGTTCCTTGCATAACAATGATAATTTATGTCATCTGCTTCCAAGCGGGAATCAAATCTAAACAAACAATCAAATAACAATATATAAACTGTTTTTCAAGCATTCAACAATAATCTAAAACAACACAGATATCATATATTTTGATTAGAAGTGAGTAAACTTACCAAAATTCTAGTTGACGCTTTCGCGTTTCGGTTTGATCTAAAATCAATTTTAGCTCAAAATTATACTTGCTCCAAATTCAATGAATCTAATTCCAACATGTAGATATTACTTCCACAAGCGCAACACAAAAAATCACATCTCGATTGGGCCTCGAATGAAATAGTTTTGGATTTTACAAGATTTGAATTTAAAATTGTAGTTAATTAACTTAATTAATTAGTTAATTACCCCACAAATCCTTCTCTCCCAAAATGCTAATTACCCTGCATATATACACTGACCATACACACACACACCATCACCTCCTCTCTCCTTCTAGCTTCCTTCACACAACATGAAATCATGCCACGACAATCGCAACGAACTACATGTCGCAAGAGCTTCCCATCTCCCCTCGGCATCCAGCTCAGTCAAGCCATGGTCATCGCAACCTGTAGTAGGGGTGGGCATTTAACCGAGTTAATCGACCTAACCGACTTAACCAACCTTAATCGAACCGCTTTAATCGAAAAAATCGGTTAACCGAACTTTCGGTTAACCGACCGATGTTAACCGACCAAAATCGGTTCGGTTAACGGTTAACCGCGGTTCATCTATCAGTTAACCCTTAACCAAAACTATTTTTTAAATTATCAAAAAATCCTAAATCCAATACTATTCGCAGCCCGACCCACTCATTGTTTCCTAACCCTAATCGAATCGTGCTTGCCCAGCCGCTATTCACAATTCGTTACTAAAATAGTTATCTCGTTCATGTTCCTTCGTTCCCAAAATAATAAACTAATATACAAAAATATTCGATCTTGTTAAACCTTCAAATCAAAATACAAATTGATCATCCGCCACTTTGATCTTCGTTCTTTGCTATCTGGATCGTCAATTTGAGCAATGGTGAATGCTAACAAAAAGAGGAAAAACGTGAGTTTGATTTATTTTTTGTAGTTTTAGTGTTTATTTGTTTTATTTGAATTGTATTGAGTGTTTACTGTTTAATTATCTTCAATTTCTTACTAGTAAAGTTACAAGGTAGATGGTTGTGTAGGTTATGGATTCAGTTTCTAGGGACGCTATTTCTGTCAAAAAATGCAGCATGTTTTTCCAATGTAGTCAAGTCACACAATTTAGTTGTTTGGTTTATGCGATTAATTTTAAGATAGATGGTTAGTGTTTCATGAGAATTTGGACCAACTATTGTCGATTTAGAAGTAGTTTGGATGTGTGGGAAACGTGCTTGACTAGAAGTGGATTGGATTTTAGAGGGAGATGCTATTTAGATGATAGAGTTGGGTTTAGTATTTGAAACAGATTCATAAAATTGTTCAGATCATTCTGAGTTGGTGTTTGTTTCACCTTCCTCAAGTAATGGTTCTACCAAATTAGTTTGCTAAAGAATTGGGAATTTATTTGACGAGAGCCTGACAAATTTTGAAGAGGATATAGATGAGTTTTGATTGGTCTGCATGGTGTTTACATGTGCTGCAGTGTGTTCATGCAAATATTTCTGCTCATTTATGTAGTAGTGGTTTTCAGAAGTGTATAAAATTAAACACATGACTACATACATGCTTTGCCTAGAAAATATTTGCATTAGTTGTTGCTTTACCCATTGAATAGCTTTTTCAAGCTTTTTTTGAAAACATTCAACTTCCAGTATAAATAAGTCTACTTTTCTAGTCCTGCATATTGTTTAAAAATAGACTAGTGACAACTTTACCATAATTAGTTTGAGTGTAGCTATCAAAAACAGTGAATGATAGTAGTTTGTATACAGCTTGTGCACCGAACTCCTATATTATGATTTATTTAACATTCATCGGTCCCGCCAATAATCATTCATGGTGTATCATCATCTGAAAGCTATACTAGATGCA
The DNA here is from genome assembly GCA_030737815.1 of Allium fistulosum. Classification (NCBI taxonomy): domain Eukaryota; kingdom Viridiplantae; phylum Streptophyta; class Magnoliopsida; order Asparagales; family Amaryllidaceae; genus Allium; species Allium fistulosum. The sequence goes on along the minus strand of CM060903.1, from coordinate 1,305,850,298 downwards.
TGTATCCGTAAAAAAATATGAACTATTATATGTTTATAGTTTTAACTTTTAATTTATCAGTTTTAATTTATAGTTTTAAACCGTGTATTGCATATGAACTGTGTAGTTAGTATTGCATATAAACTGAATTATGGTTGGTATAGACTCAGACGATATAGTTAGTATTTTCAAGGATGGTAGGAATGTATTGAGTAAAAGCATTAACAATACCATTAGTTAAATGTTGGATATTTCCACCATAATATTCAATTAAAACCACGGATTCTGTGTTGAAACCATATTTCAGTTTTGCTGCTACCATTTCCTAGTTGAAAGCTTGGGTTGATTTAGAATTTAATGCTCCTTATCAAAAAGAAGTTGGTTTGTGGGGTCATTTTGATAGTATACTTGAGCTACTTGGAGTTAAATTCTTATACTTTCATATTTGTGTGTGCCTATTAGAAAGATTTATGCAATTGTCATTCTTAAATTCTTAGTTAATGCTCCATGTCAGAAAGATTTATGCATCTGTGTAGTGTTTAGTGTTACAAACTTAGTATCATGAGCATATGCAGTGTTACAAACCTATGCATTTTGCCTAAGCAGTGTTATAAACCTATGCACTTTTCCTATGCAGTGTTATAAACATATTTAGTTCCAGTGTTATAAACGTATTTTTATCTTTATCAATTGTTCATAAATTGTAACTAATATGTTGTCTTCATATTTTTTGTTAATGCCAGTGCAGCTTGCTAATATAAATACTTATTTTTGTTCGGACATACTTGGAGAATAGAAAGTGGAGACTGAAGATTGAAGTAGGGAAGCTGACTTTATAGTTGTTGACACTTGACATGTAGTATTAATGTAATGTAATAACTATAAACTATTAATGTATGAAGTAACTATGAACTGAGTGACTTAGTAGTATGAGTGGGAACTTAAGTAACTGAATCTGAATGTATGTCTATAATGTATGTGTACTGTATTGTATGTGTGTTTATTGTATGTGTACTGTTAAGATGTGTATTGGGTGTGTACTGTATTGTATGTGAGTGTATACTGTGTAACGTGTAACTGAATGTATATGTCTATGATTATGTAATTGTAATCTTGAAAATATGATGTTGTTTAGATGGTTAACTGGTTTATTTAACCGGTTAACCGATTAATTTGAGCGGTTAACCAGTCAACGGTTAACCGTTCAAATTAGTCGGTTAATCGGTCAAATAAACCAATTAACTGCGGTTAACTTTAACCGGTTCCGTCGGTAGACCAGAACCAAAATTAACCGACATCGGTTAACCGAACCGAACCTTTTTTAACGGTTAACCGAAAATTTTAACCGATCAAAGCGGTTAACCGACCGCGCCCCCCTAACCTGTAGCATCCTACATCAATAACCATAATGTCACACACATCCATATACCACCACAAATCACCAAATTCCACAAGGTTCTCCTCTCCCCGACAAACCCATAGAAACTAATGACAATGCCTATCGTCGCCTAAATCAATCACAAAACCAAACCCTAGCCCCCTTTCATTCATGCCCAAACTATCGTTCCTCACAATCGATCACCGCCCGCTACCAAACTACATGGATTTGAAGATCTCATCACCATGAACATAATGGATCCAAGATTGTATTTTTAGTTGAGTAAATTAATTGATTTGGATTTTTAAAGGGGTGGGTTTGATTTTTCTTTTTACAGTAAAAGAGGATAGAGGGAATATGAGAAAAGGAAGGGGGAAAAGTAAATGATGGAAAAGTCTAATTGTTTAGTTTAGTTATAATTTGATTCCTGGCACCACACTACATAGCATTTCGTTCGCGTACGAACCGTAAACGACAAAACAAAAATACGATGGTGCACAAAAATTTAATATGATCCCAAAACAATAATAATATTCACTAGTTATCTTATTCTGTGAAATTTCAAAAATACCATCGTTTGCCAAAAAATACATCAAACGATAATTTAACTATTTTCCAAACTAAAAATTATGGAAAAATCATAAAAATTCATTTAAAATATGTTATTAAAATTCAAGTCGTTTTTACTGACGATTGATTTTCTTGTTATTTATTCGAACTATTTATTATTGTAAATAAATTTACAAAATGAGTTCACCATTATTATTTATTAATTAAAAAGAGTTAAATAAGGCTATTAAATCCATTTAATTAATATTTTAATTCACAATTAAAATATTTAAATAATCCTTATATTTGAATATAAGTTATATTTTTTTTGGATGTTACAGTGCTTCAACTTACACACACCATACCTTCCCTAAATCACTACCTAATTTAGAGGTCTTTGTCCCCTTCATTCTTCTTAGCTTTAATTAATCTTTCTTATGAAGTTAGGTGATTTAAACAGTTGCAAATGTCTTTATATGTTACAGCACAAATACAAAGGATTTCGAACAACCTTTATTTAGCAAAAAGTCGTTTACCGATAAAACGATTTTCGGTCACAATATCTATATTTCTTCGAACTATTTATTTTTGTAAACAAATTTCAAAAACAATTTTCTTATCATTAGTTATTATTAAAAAGGGGGTTAAAAAGGTTATTAAATCAATTTAATCACATTAAATCCAAGATTCAAATATTTAAATAATTCAGGTATTTAAATACGAACTGTTTGAAATTCTGGGTCATTACAGAAGTGGAATGTGTATCTATATGGAAATATATTTATACCCAATTTTTCATTTGCTCAAGTTCATGTGTAAATAACATATTCTTTTTTGCTATTGATTTTCTATCGAGCATAACCATGTATAAATGGACTTATGACATTAAAGATCAAGCCAAGGTTGTTTTATTCACACCCACACCCTCATACACACGTGTTATATATGTTTGCGCCAAAATTGGTCACAAACCCCTAATGTTGTGAAAGCACCAGTGTATGAATATAAATCAACAATATTCACACACAAATCTCAAATCTAAGCAAACATGGTATCACAATTCAGATATAACGAACATAAACACGAGATTTATAGTGGTTCGGCGATCTTGCCTACGTCCACTCTGAAGTCGATGATTTTATTCATGTTCACTTGATGATTACAATTTCTTCTAATGTAGTACAACTGATTTTCTGAGCTAAGCCTGAATCTAAGGAAGCAGTGGTGATTCTGAATAAATCTGGTAGAGTCTGGGCGCTTTTAACTCCTAAAATTGTCCGACCCCTTTTCTGAATGACCAGGGGTTCTATTTATAGGTGTAGGAGGCTGATATTTCGCCTAAATCTCGGGAGACCAGTTCTGGCACGTGAGGGGGCCCACATGCCCGCTCTTAGGAAATCCGGGCACACTTTGGGATCGATTCGAAGTCCATTCGAATCGATCAAGAAATCATCCAATCGAGTTGAAATTTGGTGTGGACATTCTTCAACATGCGTGCAAGCTTCTGTGAAAATTTCATGTCATTTGGAATTGTAGATCTCTAGTTATGATCGATTTAAGGTTGCATTTCTGGTTGATGTGCTCCGTTCGAATCGATCCCCTTCGAATCGATAGGGTCGAATCGATATGCTTGCATGTGAGGATGTTGACGTGGCACGCGTCTCTCGTATCGATCCACTTTTCACTCCGAGTTGACTGGGTCGACTCCATGTTCTTCGTTACTTTGACTTAGTGAATTCGAGGGAATGGATTCGAAGGGATGTTCGATCGTATCGATCTGGGTATAAATAGTTGATCGATACGAATTTGTCTCAATCAGGATGGATTCGAAGCAAGGTCACAGGAACGATACGATGCGAGGTCACAGGATGGATTCGAAGTGTAGTGACACCTATGGATTCGAGGCAGGGGGAATTTGGTGGATTCGAGCATGTGGCTTCAGGCGATGGATACGAAGCTTGGCCATTTGAGGGTTTCGAACATACCTCTACTGATGGATATAGAGGTGCATCGTTGATGGATTCGAACAAGATAGTTGTGGTGCTAAGGCGATGGATTCGAACCAAAGGATACGAACATAAGCCGATCGATGGATTCGAACAGAATCTCTGCCTATGGATTCGAACCTAGGGTTATTTCCTCTCAATTTGCATCGATGATAACTTGAGCGTACTGTGACGACCCGGAATTTTTGTATATTTGAAATGGGAATATTTAATTTATTTTAAATATCCGAAGGTTAAATTTTAACTTTAATTTCAAATATACAGTATTTATTTGGATAATTAATTATTAAATTTAATTATCGGGATTGGGTAAAATATGGAATCTTGATTTTAAACCTGTTAAAAATAGTTCAAAGGTTCAGAAAAATTTATATTGTTAATACTGAAGATGATAGAACTTTTAAAATGAAATTTTAAAAGAGTTTTGTTCAGTTTTAAAAATATATCGTTGATATTGAATTTAAAAATAGCTGTCCGAGGCACAGTCTCGGAATTCAGCGAAACCAGTTTCATTGGATCCATAATATGGTATTATTATCGGATTTCAAATTTTGTAGTGTTTGGATTTGTTGTGTGATCGTACGATGGATAAACGCGCTGGAAATTAAATTGAAATTCAAATATAAATAGTAAGTTATATTGACTAGTTAAAAGAATTTCACGTCAGATATTTTCCTTTCATTTTGAATACCTTTGTGAATGGCTAATTGAACACGTGTCCTACCTAAAACACGCGTCTCCCCCTCTGTTGTTCCGTTCAATTGAAGCTATCTCGTTCGAAAAGAAAAATCAAAACAAAAAATCATTCCGTTCTAATCAAATTTGCTCAGCTCTATCTCCTCTACCTTTCAATTGAAATCGCACCTCCTTTCTGAAATCGAAAAATATTTTCCTCATTGTCTGTTGTAATTTCATGGAAGAGACTTTATCATTCAAAATAAATCGAAGGAACCGAGTCTCCTTCCTTCGAAATCGCGACGATTAAAGCGGCCAAGAGCAGCTCAAGCTCGCGTTCCGTTCGCGAGGCCTGGAATCGTTGACATGGTGGGTGCTCGCGTGAAAAGGGGGACGAAGGAGAAGGGAAGTGTGGCATCGCGATCGAACGAGGATGAGGCGCGTGAAGTAGTGGCGGCGATGGGTGCTAGGGTTCCGCGGTGACCAGTGCTCACGAAGATGGGTGAATCGATGGTGTTAGGGGCTTCGTCATCGACTTCGATTTCAGCTCGAGGAGGAGGCGGTTTCGAAGACGAGTATGGGTTTGGGTAAGAGTCGAGGTCGCTGTTCGATGGCGAGTTGGGTCGCAGTAGAGTGGGTGGAAGGCGGTCGACGATGTGGGGGGGGTTCGGCGAACTCCAGTCACGTGGGCAGTGAGGTATCTTTTTCTTGCAGTTCGATTAAATTCTAATTCGTTGTTAAATAGAAATTATTCACAGTAAAGAAAATCTAAAGTGTCAAACAGTTTTTCTGAATTTTAAGTTGTTCTTCATTTAATTTAAATATAATTAGGAAATCAGAAAATAAATGTATATGAATCTATATAGATATACATATATAATTTAATGTGTATATAGAGTTAGGTTTTGGGAAAAATAAATAAGAGTTTTAGAGTGTAGAAAGTTCATTTTTGAAATCTATCATTTTATCCTTATAAATATATATATATGAGCAGTTGGAAAAAAATGGGAAATTTGAAATGTTTGAAATTATATAGAAATGAAATTTTAGTTTTACAGTAAACTATATAAATTGTTAGTTCAAAATTAATAAATAAAAAGAAATTTAAGATGTTGGAAGTTATATATGGAGATTTGATTTTTTAAAACCTATATGAATTATTTTTCATGTGCAGTTGAAATGAAGAGAAAAATAATAATAATAAGATTTAATTTACTAGGGTTGATAAAATAATTAGTTAATTTAATCTATTTAACGAGAATTTAATTATTCGATTTATTCGAATATTTCAAATATTAATAAAGTTCATACAATTATTTATACAAGGTCGAAAGTCAGTGTGAAAACAAGACGAGATTGAAGTGGATTGCAAATTAAAGGCAAAGGTGAGTTAATCTCACTCAGTTAGATTTAAATTTAAATGGCTAAATTTAAATAATTGATTGGATGATTGCATTGATTGATGTGCTATACTATATATAGTAGTATATAGCAATATATACATATTGGCATATGTATATATTTGAGTTGTTGATATTCCCGCATTTATATAGCGGATGAGACCCTATGCGCCGCATAATAGCGGATATTTTATATAAAACCCATATACCGCGATATTCCACCTTGAAGTGGAATTGGTATTGTGCTAACGTTTGTGGATGCAGGGAAACAGGTTGGAGGGATCCAACTGGATTCCTCAAAATTATTTAGATTATTTGATATTCTGTTCTATGAATATTGATATCCTGTGATGATATTATTGATGATTAAAATATTGGATGATATGGTTGGATTGAATATTTCAATAAAAAGGAGTTATCAAAATATATTGAATTGGATTTTGAAAGAAATAAAAGAGTAAAATTTAAGTAAATAATTTAAGTGAATTGGAATAAGGGAATTTCGAAATAACAAGGAAAATATTAACTTTAAACTAAAGTGATATTAAATTTAAAGAATAAAGGATTTATTTTGAATGTAAGGATTAAATTTAATTAAAGGCTAAAGAAGGAATTTTGGAAGTTTAAAATTGGTATTTTCAGTTAAAAAGGGTTTTAACTCAAATAAAGGAATAAATCTAAAAGTTAATGTATTTTGAAATAAATGAAGTAGTAAAGGAAATTTATTTCAAAGTAAAGTAAAGTAAATTGGAAAATCAATTGGAAATTGATTTAGTTGTTTAAATTTGGAATTTTAAAAGAGAAGTGAGATTTTGGAGATATAAACTGGGTTTATAAAGTAAAATAAAATATCAGTGGATATTTGAATATAAATTCAAGGTGGGAATTTATAAAAAGATATGGTTTGGTTTAAAAAAAAAAATGTTGATTTATTTTTAAAAAGATGGAAATGAGAAGTGTATTTTTCTGGATAGCCAAGTACGTTTTCAAAGCAATTTTAATATAAGTTAAAAGTTCTAATTGTATTTTTAAAAAGCATATTTTAGAAAATTTATTATTTCTAAATGTTAATTTCCTAAGTAAGTATATTTAGGAAACCTATTCTTTTTAAATATTTAAACTTTAAAGTAAGTATTTTTCAAAGATCTATTATTGTAGTAATTATATAAAAGTAATTTGGTATTATATTTTAAAAAGAGAAATTTAGTTATATTTGTAAAGTGGTTTCATTTTAAATATTTCTTAAGTATATATTCTGTTAAAGTATTAAAGTAGTTTAAATTCAATGTTATAAGATATATTTAAAATAAAGTGTTTTTAAATTATTTTAAAATCTAAAAGTGTTTTGTACTTGGTGTTTCAGAGAAATAAATATTTGGAAATGTATTCCGTAAGCGGAAATTGTTTGAAATTGTTTTCAAAAGAAGTTTGAAAATTTGGAAATATATCTTGGAAAGATATTTGGGCAAATAAATAATGTGGGAAATTATTTATTGTGTGATGGTTGCTTGTGGATGTTAATTGATAGTTAAATAACCGACTATCAATATTGGCAAATGCGCTGATCGTTTCGAAGAGACCGGGATCGAGTTTCCGTATACCGGGATTCTAGGTCTGGAGACTCGAATACCACTTCGATCCGGTTTGTACGTTTCGTGTAACGATTTCGGAGTCGAAGATGGAGCTGTGAAGTGCAAGGGCTAGTCGCTACTAATCCTGAGGATATTTCCAAAATGGATGTAGTAGGAATAGTGCCTTCGGTTCCGTTCAAACCCAGGACGGACTTGTATGGACGAATGCTTGTGAAACATCATCAGCGGACGATGGGCATTCTAAGGGATATGTTCTCAAAAAGGTATCGTTTAGCCTCGAACCTCATCAACCGGGAATGACTGAAAATCAGGGGTTATGCAGCAAGGCTTCGTGGGTAGCTCCCACTGGAGGGTAAGGTCATCCCTGTCTAGATGTCCCTTTTTATTTCGGCTTAGTGGTGCGGTTGCTGATCCCAACCGTGGGGTGATTTTATTCGGGATCATCCAGTAAGGGATGGTTCCGGCCTTGTGTTGCAGAGGAGCGGGCGTACTCCTCGGTACGGTGATCTAGGCCACGTACTGTGATAGGTGGTACCCCAGTGCCTAGTCATTCGTTGGAAATCCATTCTCCCTACGTGCCTGTACGGTTTTGATTGTGCCCAACTATTGCTGAAACGTGAGATGCAAGCATTTCAGCTAGATTCTAGTTTACTTTCTGTAGACACTATTATAATATCAGAGGATTTTGATATAAAGTGTTTAGCTATCGTAAGGTAAAAACCCGACATGTTTATTTGTGGCGTGGTCTTACGAGATGCTTTTGTTTTTAAAGGATTTTGAAACTTTAAAAATCAATTTGAGTGTGATTTTCTCACGCTGGTTTTCCAGACTGACTCGGGTATTGTTTTATATGATGCTCGGGTCAGACCGAGTATTATAGGTTACAGGATATGATGATGTGGAGCTCAGGAGACGAGCTGGATGACGATACGTACTCTCGTACTTGCTATTATTTTCCGTTGTGTATTCAGTTGTATGTTATGGATGTTGATGTACTCTGATGATGTATTCTGATGATATATTGTATAAACAGATATATTTTTCTGTTTGAGTAAAGATCTGTTTTGTATATATTATATTTTATTCCGCTGCGATGTGAGATTCTGCTGTTGTTTTCTATTTTTCTTCTTCTACCTCTTCTTCTTAACTAAAATGGTCCGGTTTTTCTTGTATGAAAAACTCGGGCCGTTACAGTGGTATCAGAGCTTAGGCTAGCGATAACCTTGGCTCTGGTGGGAATTTTGAGAGTACTAATAGATATGAGCGCGTATTTGTTAGTGAATATAAAATGGTTTTATATTGTGTTGGTTGATTTATTGAGTGGCATATGAACCTTCGTCGGCACAGTCTGTACAACTGTATCGAAGGGGTTTCTAAACACTTGAATAGAACAGTTCGACACAATATTGTTTTAAATAGGGTAAATGAAATAATTTTGCCCAAATTATTTTGTATATAAAAGAAATAATTATTTGAAATTTATTATAGTTATATATTTGGATGCTTGGTTGTTAGAAAATGACAATAATGAGTTAGTCTCATTATTGAGTAGAAATTGAAAACTTATAACCAAAGATGAAAGAATAAATTTATATAACAAAATGGAATTTGAAATATAGACTATAAATGCAATTTATAAATTGAGATAAACTTTATATACAAATGTGAATTACAAATGTGATTTATAATCAAAGGAGATAAATTCATAAACAAATGAAATTTGTAAATGTAAATTGTAAATGTGTCTTATAACTTGGAATAAAATGTGATAGAATTCCAGAGTAATGTTTGGATATAAAAATTTGTATGGATTTTTGTTTTGGGAAAGATTTAAATTCCTTTGGATTTAAAATAGTTTTAAAAGTTTTGGGGAAATAATGGTGATATTATTTCATGAATATTTTTGAAATTGAATTCATATCTGGTGGGATTTGGGATTTAAAAATGTTTGAAATGTTTAAAGAGATAAAAGCATTAAATTCTCTTTCGGTCGCTGGAAAATAATTTCGGTGATGACTGCAGCATCATCGATGTCTATTTTCGAGTTTCCAAAGAGAAATTGCTACCAAACTGTTTTAAATTGGAAATGATTGTGAATTGGGTTGGTTTTGAAATTCAAAGGGAAAATTGTTTGGTAAAAACAGATTGTTTTAGAAATTTGGATTTGATGTGATATATCAGATGTGTATGAGTTATTTATGGATTCAAAATGATTTTGAAATAAAATCGGGCAATTGGATTCTGGAAATTCTATTTAAAATTTAAATGTGGAAATTTAAATGAATCAACAATATAAAGTATAAAATGAAGTTGATTTAAATAAGAAGGAAATGAAAGTTTAATTCTGGGATTATAATTATGAGATGAAATTAACTAAATGAGTAATATAAGTTGATAGATAAAAGAATTAGAGAACTTGAAGGTGAATAGAATGTATTTGAATTTAACTTAAGATAAGTTAAATAAAAATTGAGAATTGGAATTGAATTAAATGTAAATAAGTTGAAGTTGAAGTCGACTTGAATTGGATATAAAGGTAATGTAAAATGCTTATAATTGTGTAAAGAAATTCATATTCTTAAGTTCTTAAGTATAATAATTTGAGATTTGATTGTAAAGATGAAAATGGACTTAAATGAATAGTCCTAGATCTTAAGTAAGTAAGTTAAAACTTATGAATAGAAATGGAAGTGTAAGTCATAAATGGGAATTCATTTCTTTGAACCATTAAGAGTTATAATTTGAAATTGTAATTATCAAATGGGAATGACTAAGATGAGCAATCTTAATAAATCCAAACTCGAATTATAAAATGAATTGAACTTAAGATAATTAAGTGAAGTGATATTAGGAATTAAAAAGAAAGTATTTAATCTTAACTAGTGGAGGAACTAATGAGATAATAAATTAGTTAATGAAATGGAATTGGAAATTAATGAAATTGGATTAAAATAGTAATGGTTTGGATTTCGAATGGAATCCGAATAAGTGAAAATAAATAAATGGATGGAATTTGATTAAATAAGAATCAAATGAAAAGATGGAAATAAAGCTTTAAAGGGTTGGTTAAATGGAAAATAAACTTAAGTTATTGACTTAAGTAAATATTGAATGGAAACTGAACTCAAACAGAGGAGTGGTTTAAATAAGTTGAGAAATAGTTATTTAATGAATTAACTTGGATTGTTGTCGAGCTAAATAAAATTCAATTTTTGGAAGTTGGAGATGAATTGAATTTATATGAACTTAAGAATTGAAGAATGAAATTCTTAAGAAAATTTGTATTGGAAATATACTTAGTAATTTTGGAATGGAAAAATAAAATAAAAATATACTAAGTGAATAGTTGAATGAAGACTAAAACTGAAGTTGTGAAATGGAATAGTTGTGAATAAGGGGATAACAAATAAAAAGGAATGTGAATAAAGGAGAATTGATATAACTAATAATCAATTGGGCTAATTACGTAAGGTATACGTATATTATTTTATTCGCATAGCTATTTGGTCCAGATGTCGAACACAGAATTTCGAGATAGTTTTATCGATCCGAATCAGGATTTTTCACTCGATTTTCAACGGCGAACCTGGATATGGGTTGTTGATTGATTCTGGATATTCTCTATCATAGTTTGTGGCTATGCAAGGAGAATGACGGTTTCTGATCAAGAAACCAGATCTGAGTCCGCACTAGGAAGTCGGGTGGACGATACTAGTTCGGAAGTGGAATTGTGTGATCGATTGAGCGATCGAATGTGATATTGCGTACGGATGATATATGTGCATCGTACGGGCTTAAGTAAAACAAATATTGGAAATTTGTAAAGAAAAGTATATAATGACTTTGGGATTGTGATTGAATATTATTGCTTAGTAGGATATACAGGTGTATAAAAGCAATGGATAAATTGGGATTTTTGATTTAGAAGATAAAATTTAATGGCCCGACAAAAAGGTATGTATTTGAATTTCTATATGAAATTTGATTGGGTTTTGGGTCCAGCCACTTGGCTTTTTGTTTTCTTTTTGAGATTGGGAGGCCGTAGAGCCATTTTGTAGTAGTACCGAGCTAGCCGCGCAAAGGAGACGCTGGCGAAATTTTTCGAAAATTTAGGGAGTTAGAAAAAAATTTGGAAAAATTTTGATAATTCAAAATTTGAATTCAAATTTAAATTTGAATGGATAAGTAGGTGTTATGGGTTGAACTTATAAATAAGTTTGGGAAGTTAAAAGATGATTAGTGCATCATTAATAAAAGATTGTTTGGGTATTGTTAAAACTGTTTGAATTTGGGAAATAGCTAACGGGATATGGGACATTCTTCCTAACTAGTAATTTCGGGGACGAAATTCTTTTAAGGGGGGAGGAATGTGACGACCCGGAATTTTTGTATATTTGAAATGGGAATATTTAATTTATTTTAAATATCCGAAGGTTAAATTTTAACTTTAATTTCAAATATACAGTATTTATTTGGATAATTAATTATTAAATTTAATTATCGGGATTGGGTAAAATATGGAATCTTGATTTTAAACCTGTTAAAAATAGTTCAAAGGTTCAGAAAAATTTATATTGTTAATACTGAAGATGATAGAACTTTTAAAATGAAATTTTAAAAGAGTTTTGTTCAGTTTTAAAAATATATCGTTGATATTGAATTTAAAAATAGCTGTCCGAGGCACAGTCTCGGAATTCAGCGAAACCAGTTTCATTGGATCCATAATATGGTATTATTATCGGATTTCAAATTTTGTAGTGTTTGGATTTGTTGTGTGATCGTACGATGGATAAACGCGCTGGAAATTAAATTGAAATTCAAATATAAATAGTAAGTTATATTGACTAGTTAAAAGAATTTCACGTCAGATATTTTCCTTTCATTTTGAATACCTTTGTGAATGGCTAATTGAACACGTGTCCTACCTAAAACACGCGTCTCCCCCTCTGTTGTTCCGTTCAATTGAAGCTATCTCGTTCGAAAAGAAAAATCAAAACAAAAAATCATTCCGTTCTAATCAAATTTGCTCAGCTCTATCTCCTCTACCTTTCAATTGAAATCGCACCTCCTTTCTGAAATCGAAAAATATTTTCCTCATTGTCTGTTGTAATTTCATGGAAGAGACTTTATCATTCAAAATAAATCGAAGGAACCGAGTCTCCTTCCTTCGAAATCGCGACGATTAAAGCGGCCAAGAGCAGCTCAAGCTCGCGTTCCGTTCGCGAGGCCTGGAATCGTTGACATGGTGGGTGCTCGCGTGAAAAGGGGGACGAAGGAGAAGGGAAGTGTGGCATCGCGATCGAACGAGGATGAGGCGCGTGAAGTAGTGGCGGCGATGGGTGCTAGGGTTCCGCGGTGACCAGTGCTCACGAAGATGGGTGAATCGATGGTGTTAGGGGCTTCGTCATCGACTTCGATTTCAGCTCGAGGAGGAGGCGGTTTCGAAGACGAGTATGGGTTTGGGTAAGAGTCGAGGTCGCTGTTCGATGGCGAGTTGGGTCGCAGTAGAGTGGGTGGAAGGCGGTCGACGATGTGGGGGGGGTTCGGCGAACTCCAGTCACGTGGGCAGTGAGGTATCTTTTTCTTGCAGTTCGATTAAATTCTAATTCGTTGTTAAATAGAAATTATTCACAGTAAAGAAAATCTAAAGTGTCAAACAGTTTTTCTGAATTTTAAGTTGTTCTTCATTTAATTTAAATATAATTAGGAAATCAGAAAATAAATGTATATGAATCTATATAGATATACATATATAATTTAATGTGTATATAGAGTTAGGTTTTGGGAAAAATAAATAAGAGTTTTAGAGTGTAGAAAGTTCATTTTTGAAATCTATCATTTTATCCTTATAAATATATATATATGAGCAGTTGGAAAAAAATGGGAAATTTGAAATGTTTGAAATTATATAGAAATGAAATTTTAGTTTTACAGTAAACTATATAAATTGTTAGTTCAAAATTAATAAATAAAAAGAAATTTAAGATGTTGGAAGTTATATATGGAGATTTGATTTTTTAAAACCTATATGAATTATTTTTCATGTGCAGTTGAAATGAAGAGAAAAATAATAATAATAAGATTTAATTTACTAGGGTTGATAAAATAATTAGTTAATTTAATCTATTTAACGAGAATTTAATTATTCGATTTATTCGAATATTTCAAATATTAATAAAGTTCATACAATTATTTATACAAGGTCGAAAGTCAGTGTGAAAACAAGACGAGATTGAAGTGGATTGCAAATTAAAGGCAAAGGTGAGTTAATCTCACTCAGTTAGATTTAAATTTAAATGGCTAAATTTAAATAATTGATTGGATGATTGCATTGATTGATGTGCTATACTATATATAGTAGTATATAGCAATATATACATATTGGCATATGTATATATTTGAGTTGTTGATATTCCCGCATTTATATAGCGGATGAGACCCTATGCGCCGCATAATAGCGGATATTTTATATAAAACCCATATACCGCGATATTCCACCTTGAAGTGGAATTGGTATTGTGCTAACGTTTGTGGATGCAGGGAAACAGGTTGGAGGGATCCAACTGGATTCCTCAAAATTATTTAGATTATTTGATATTCTGTTCTATGAATATTGATATCCTGTGATGATATTATTGATGATTAAAATATTGGATGATATGGTTGGATTGAATATTTCAATAAAAAGGAGTTATCAAAATATATTGAATTGGATTTTGAAAGAAATAAAAGAGTAAAATTTAAGTAAATAATTTAAGTGAATTGGAATAAGGGAATTTCGAAATAACAAGGAAAATATTAACTTTAAACTAAAGTGATATTAAATTTAAAGAATAAAGGATTTATTTTGAATGTAAGGATTAAATTTAATTAAAGGCTAAAGAAGGAATTTTGGAAGTTTAAAATTGGTATTTTCAGTTAAAAAGGGTTTTAACTCAAATAAAGGAATAAATCTAAAAGTTAATGTATTTTGAAATAAATGAAGTAGTAAAGGAAATTTATTTCAAAGTAAAGTAAAGTAAATTGGAAAATCAATTGGAAATTGATTTAGTTGTTTAAATTTGGAATTTTAAAAGAGAAGTGAGATTTTGGAGATATAAACTGGGTTTATAAAGTAAAATAAAATATCAGTGGATATTTGAATATAAATTCAAGGTGGGAATTTATAAAAAGATATGGTTTGGTTTAAAAAAAAAAATGTTGATTTATTTTTAAAAAGATGGAAATGAGAAGTGTATTTTTCTGGATAGCCAAGTACGTTTTCAAAGCAATTTTAATATAAGTTAAAAGTTCTAATTGTATTTTTAAAAAGCATATTTTAGAAAATTTATTATTTCTAAATGTTAATTTCCTAAGTAAGTATATTTAGGAAACCTATTCTTTTTAAATATTTAAACTTTAAAGTAAGTATTTTTCAAAGATCTATTATTGTAGTAATTATATAAAAGTAATTTGGTATTATATTTTAAAAAGAGAAATTTAGTTATATTTGTAAAGTGGTTTCATTTTAAATATTTCTTAAGTATATATTCTGTTAAAGTATTAAAGTAGTTTAAATTCAATGTTATAAGATATATTTAAAATAAAGTGTTTTTAAATTATTTTAAAATCTAAAAGTGTTTTGTACTTGGTGTTTCAGAGAAATAAATATTTGGAAATGTATTCCGTAAGCGGAAATTGTTTGAAATTGTTTTCAAAAGAAGTTTGAAAATTTGGAAATATATCTTGGAAAGATATTTGGGCAAATAAATAATGTGGGAAATTATTTATTGTGTGATGGTTGCTTGTGGATGTTAATTGATAGTTAAATAACCGACTATCAATATTGGCAAATGCGCTGATCGTTTCGAAGAGACCGGGATCGAGTTTCCGTATACCGGGATTCTAGGTCTGGAGACTCGAATACCACTTCGATCCGGTTTGTACGTTTCGTGTAACGATTTCGGAGTCGAAGATGGAGCTGTGAAGTGCAAGGGCTAGTCGCTACTAATCCTGAGGATATTTCCAAAATGGATGTAGTAGGAATAGTGCCTTCGGTTCCGTTCAAACCCAGGACGGACTTGTATGGACGAATGCTTGTGAAACATCATCAGCGGACGATGGGCATTCTAAGGGATATGTTCTCAAAAAGGTATCGTTTAGCCTCGAACCTCATCAACCGGGAATGACTGAAAATCAGGGGTTATGCAGCAAGGCTTCGTGGGTAGCTCCCACTGGAGGGTAAGGTCATCCCTGTCTAGATGTCCCTTTTTATTTCGGCTTAGTGGTGCGGTTGCTGATCCCAACCGTGGGGTGATTTTATTCGGGATCATCCAGTAAGGGATGGTTCCGGCCTTGTGTTGCAGAGGAGCGGGCGTACTCCTCGGTACGGTGATCTAGGCCACGTACTGTGATAGGTGGTACCCCAGTGCCTAGTCATTCGTTGGAAATCCATTCTCCCTACGTGCCTGTACGGTTTTGATTGTGCCCAACTATTGCTGAAACGTGAGATGCAAGCATTTCAGCTAGATTCTAGTTTACTTTCTGTAGACACTATTATAATATCAGAGGATTTTGATATAAAGTGTTTAGCTATCGTAAGGTAAAAACCCGACATGTTTATTTGTGGCGTGGTCTTACGAGATGCTTTTGTTTTTAAAGGATTTTGAAACTTTAAAAATCAATTTGAGTGTGATTTTCTCACGCTGGTTTTCCAGACTGACTCGGGTATTGTTTTATATGATGCTCGGGTCAGACCGAGTATTATAGGTTACAGGATATGATGATGTGGAGCTCAGGAGACGAGCTGGATGACGATACGTACTCTCGTACTTGCTATTATTTTCCGTTGTGTATTCAGTTGTATGTTATGGATGTTGATGTACTCTGATGATGTATTCTGATGATATATTGTATAAACAGATATATTTTTCTGTTTGAGTAAAGATCTGTTTTGTATATATTATATTTTATTCCGCTGCGATGTGAGATTCTGCTGTTGTTTTCTATTTTTCTTCTTCTACCTCTTCTTCTTAACTAAAATGGTCCGGTTTTTCTTGTATGAAAAACTCGGGCCGTTACACGTACGAACTCGGATTGTCTTGAAATTTGGAATGTTGGCTTTCATGGCTTTGCTTGATGTGTCTTATCAATTGTGGCCCGATCTGGACTAGGGTAAAATTCATTGATATCCATGTTTAAATAGTGTATAACGAACTTCTACGACGAACTGTCTTTAGTTTTCCAGTCACCTTTTTGGTATCACGGCCTTGCCAAAAGGCGGGATAACAATATATATATATACATATATATATATATATATATATATATATATGCGTAAAAAAATTCACTATGTATATTCAAATTAAGAGCTTAGCTTTCTATAAATAAAATTTACTATGAATAGAAAAGGTTATTATGCTTATATCCGTATTTTTGTTTAATGAAGCTCTGAAGACCTAGCTGGAATGAAGAAGAAAGAGGAGCTTCTTAGTTTTGATTTAGTGTGAAGGAAGAAACAGTGGAGGGTTATGGATTATATGGTAGTAGGTTTAGAGTAATAGGTTAAAATATAATGATGATTAAGATAAGTATAAAAAGAGTGGCCAAATAAAACTTTTTACATTTTATTTTTATTTCTTTGAATAATTCCATACCCATAACCGCTTTACAACTCAAACAACTTTATATCATTTTTCTATACCCATTTAGAAATATACTCCAGGTGTTTTATCCAAATTTTGTTTTATTCTTATAATGATTTTTCTTTATTAAAATATCACTTTGCAATTTCAATAATTATAATATAATTATTTCATTTCCAAAATAACTCCATAATTTCAAAAATGATATTTATTTTGCCAAAATAAATTTCCTAACAACTTTTGGACCTTAAAAATATAATTCAAATTTCAAATTCAAATTTTTATATCATTATTCCTCCAGTAAATTCAAAAATATATTTAATTATGACTAATCAAAAGATAGGATGTTACAGACTCCCCTCCCTGAAAAAATCAACCATGCAACTTATTTGAGAGTACCATATTATTTATATTTGCATACAATAATCAATTGAATTTAAACATCCATGACTCAATAAAATTAAATAAATGCATACCTATCGAGTTTCGAATAACCCGGGATGTGCCTTTCTAATTTGTTCCTCTGTCTTCGAAGTATAATATTTGGGATTACTCAACCATTGGACCTTGACTAATGGAACTTGCTTGTTCCTTCGTTGCTTTACCTTTGAATTTACAATCCATGAAGGTTCTACAAGATTTTATAGATTGGGTTGCAATTCCAATTCTTGGTTCTACTATATTTCCTACGCCTTGAATACACTTTCACAATTATGAAACGTGAAATATATTATGGATACCAGATAAGTATTCAGGCAATTTCAATTTATAAGCAACTAGTCCTACTTGCTCGATGATAAGATAAGGACCAATGAATTGAGGCACAAGTTTTTCTGCTTTGCCAAATCCGACCACACCTTTAGCTGGAGATATGTTCAAAAATACTCTATCTCTAATAGTAAACTCCATATATCTTCTATATTTATCCGCGTAGCTCTTCTGCCTCGACTAAGCTATTTTCATTCTCTCTCGAATGATTTCTATCTTCTCAGTCTTTTCTTTTACTAAATCTGAACCTAATATTAACTTATCCTCTATTTCTAACTAACAGGTTGGTGATCGACATGACATTCCATACAACTTCAAATGGTGTCATGCCAATACTAGTTTGAAACTATTACTATAGGATAATTCGACTATATGAATATATTCTTCCCACGAACCTCCAAATTTTAATACGGACATCCTTAATAGGTCCTCAACAACTCGACTTACTATTTCAGTTTGTCTATTCGTTTGGGGATGGTATGCAGTACTTAACTTGAATTGTACTCCCAAAGTTGTCTGTAATTCCAGAAATGACTTGTGACGCCCCACCTCTATACCCACGCTAGCCAAGGACACTACGGGGTAATGCCGTTGACTAGCACGGAGAATAAGGCTGTTGAGGAGCGACCTTCCGTGTAAGTGCTTTGTGCGAGCACTGATATGTCAGATAAAATAATAACTTTTCATTTCATCTCAAGAGGAAATCCGACATACTGATACAAACTCAAAACAACTACACGGTGGCTATTATATCTTCGGAAACAAATATAGAAATAAGCATAACGTAAATCAGTCACAGATGATTCATATCACAAAGACGGAAATAGATATGAATATAACACATGAAAGTGTACATCAGAGTAGTGGTCAAATTAGATCCACAATATCACAAAAGAAAAGATACAAGTGCTAGACAACATAATATGTATACATCAATGAGTCAATATATCGAATGTATACAACCAAAAACTACAATGCTAAAGTAGTTAGCCAAAAGTCAGATGATAGTCCCGGATAAGAAGTCATGAGGAAACACCTGTAAAATCTCAGTCTGACCCGAGTATTATTTAAGAAGAAAATAATAAACGGATCAGTCTAGCTATAAATATCAGATAAAGTGATATAGAATAAGAGATATGACAAAAACGTATGATAACCATAAAGCCATACTGTGATAAGTATCTAATCGAAAATTAATCCAGAGATTAATCAATATCACAAGAATCTTCTCAAAGATTAATAAGAATGTCATATTCTTAATTTAATTTACCAAGCCACAATAAATGACATACATATCAATGCCAACTGAAAAAGGTGGTGAAACATAAATCCCAGAAATCAATAATTAGAAATCCAAAAATCACAAGAAAAGGATGGCCAATCCCAAGCGGGAGCATGAAAACTCACCAACACGTGTATCACAAAAAATTCGGAACATCGACGCAGTACAAATGGTACGTCCAATGAATCGAAAAGCCGAGACATCGATGTAGTACAAACGGTACATCCAATGAATTTAAACACAAAACAATTCGGAACATCGACGCAGTACAAACGGTACGTCCAATGAATCGAAAAGCCGAGACATCGATGTAGTACAAACGGTACATCCAATGAATCGAAACACATCAAAAGCACATGGGTCGCTAGCCTACAAAGAAATGAGGTGAAGCTCAATGAAATGAGGTACAATCCTCTATGCGGACAAAGAGACATCACACATTGCTAGTCTAAACCATAAAATGATCATCATCGATCATCAAGAAGTGTCGATCACACTAAGCTAGTAAATATAAGAGTTTAGCTTCATGTCCCATAACCACTTGCTTAACTCAAATATTTACGAACAGATTGTAGATTTCCACTCGAAAATTGTCACAAGAGTTTCAATCGAACGAGTCCATACATTAACCGACGAAGTAAACGCAAGCGTTTCATACCACTTGTTTTGCTAAGCCGTTTAATTAGATTTTCTCATACGAATGAGGTAAAGGTTTGTATATACTAATAGATTAGAAAACGGTTTTATAAACAAGCTTTGTATTTAAAAGTAGTGTTGAAATCGTTTTGATGAAAGAGTTTGAGTATTTACTACTAGTATAGAAACCTTTGTATTTTTAAAGTGACAAGTCATAGAAATGATTGTAGAAACAATCAATCATTAAAATTCACATTCGAAGACGTGAATTAAATCCAATTAAACCGATAAAGAATCCATCAAAATGGATATTCTCGAAAATCCCGAAAAAGAAGTTATCGAAGTCAACAAAGGTGATAACAATAATTTGGAGAAACAAGAATCGATAAAAATTTGGAAACTCAACACAAAAAGCAAAATAACATACTCCAGACGTCTGGAGTATAATCTCAGACGTCTGCAGTATGTTTCAGGAAGTTTCCTAAAGCAGACTCCAGACGTCTGAGCTTACCTGCAGACGTCTGGTGAAGAACGTTTTTCACGTTCTGGGCCAGTCTAGCCCCTTTTTGGGGCGAGTTTGATACACGACGGAAGCAACGAATTTGAGCAACTCCGACTGAGGATTTATGCCTTTCGACAACCCAGCCTTGTATGGCCCTCCAAAATGCTCCACTAACGTATTCAAACATCAAAGGTTGGATTTTTAGCAAATTGGATCCAAAACCCAAAAATTTAACAATTCAATCCAAATCGAAAGCAAATGAACATGAATTAGTGTTAGGAATTCATACCAAGAAATCAAGGATAGTTATAGACATAGATGTGAGATAAAAATCTCACCTTTTTACACAAAACAAGGAAGAAGAAGCTATAGGGCAATGGCAAGAACAATCACTCTTCAATTCCAACTCAACAAGCTTGAATCAAAGCTTAAAAGAGAAACATTTCCTAAGTTAGGTTTAGGAATTTCTGAGATTGAAAAGGGAACGAGTTGGAGAAAATGAAGAGAAGGCTTACCAATAGCTTCTTCTTGAATTTGGAGCAAGAGCATGAATTTGCAAATGAAA
The DNA here is from genome assembly GCA_030737815.1 of Allium fistulosum. Taxonomy (NCBI): domain Eukaryota; kingdom Viridiplantae; phylum Streptophyta; class Magnoliopsida; order Asparagales; family Amaryllidaceae; genus Allium; species Allium fistulosum. The sequence goes on along the minus strand of CM060903.1, from coordinate 1,305,829,343 downwards.
TTAGGGCTTAGGAATTTCCATTTCCTATCTCTCCCACCATTGATGCTAAAGCTTGAGTATTAGGAATTAGAAATGAAGTAATGATGAGTTGGAGTGGAGTTGGGTTGATAAAACCAGAATTGGGCAAATGGGCTGAACCCAAACCCAAAGCCCTAAGTGTAAAATGTCAAAATTCCACTCAGCTCCAAACATATCGAAGTTTATACTCAAAAAGGTCGCAAACGACATTTTGAACTCAATGGAAAGGGTCTCAAGTCCTAATTCGACTGTTTGCAAAAAGTAGCTTTTCGGACTAAAATCTGACGAACGATGAAATATTTAAATAAAATATTTAAATATAAAAATCGATAAATATGCGGGTTGTTACAGACTCCCCTCCTTAAAGAAATTGCGTCCTCGCAATCTTAAGAAATAACTAAAAAGTAACAACCATAAAAGCATATCACCACAAAAGAAAGCTTGAAATAAGAAGTTCACCATAAAGAGCACGAAAGAGTAAGTCCGAACGTGTTTGCTCGATGAATCCTTTGGATTCCCAAGAGAAATCCCTATGATTCGAGAACCATTGAAATCTCACAAGAAGAACATCTTTATTTCGAAGGCGCTCAACCTCCGAAGCAATGATGCGAATAGAATGTTGCTCATAAGTCAAATCTGGTGAAACTTCAATTTCTTCAACAACACCGGACTCAAGAATAAAATTGGAATCCCTAAGGTATTTCCGTAGTAGAGAGACGTGGAAAACGTCATAAATAGCAAAAGATTGAGTCGGTAATAAAAAGGCGATAAGCCACAGAACAAATACGTTCGGTGATGGGAAATGGACCAAAATATCGTGGTGCTAACTTTCCCGATCAACTGAAATGCACAACACCCATCATAGGTGAAACATAATTGAACACCAATAAGATCTGGACCTGAAACCAGCTTCTCACCGGCTTCAAGCCAACACAAAGAGAATCGGCATGGCCTTCCGTAGAGTGACTCGAAAGGTACCATACCAATTCAAGATTGGAAGCTATTATAGGAAGAAAACTCAACAAGAGAAATATGATCTTCCCAACTTCCACAAAAATCGAGAACACATGAACAAAAGAGATCTTCAAGAGTTGATTCAGACGCTCGGTTTGTCCATCGGACAAAGATGATAAGCGATGCTAAAATTTTAAGCTTCGTTCCTAAAGCTTTTGAAGACCTTACCAAAATCTACTAGTAAAATAATGGATCATGATTGCTAACAATAAAAGTAAGAACTCCATGAAATTTAACTTTACATAGAGTTTAGCTAAAAAAAGTATGTTCCAAAAGAAGGATGAGCCTCCAGGCTACACAAAACAAGATATAAACATGAATTGGATTCACGATCTCGAATCTCACAAGTGGATAAAGCTCGAGATCATTCCATTCGAATATCATCGAAGAAACAACCGCTTGTTGCTTACAACTAAGGGCATCGGCAACTTGATTACCCTTTTCCGGGGTACAAAGAAGATAAGAATCATAAGATGCAAGGAACTCGAGCCAACACTGTTGATGCAAATTATGTTCCTTTTGAGAAAATAAACATTTCAAAGATTTATGATCGGAGTGGAGAACAAATTTCTTCCCCAAAATAATGATGCCAAACTTCTAAAAGCGAAAACAATAGTCGCGAGCACTAGATCATAAGTGGGATATCTAGTCTCGATAGGCTTTAATGATTTAGAAACAAAAGTGATAGCACGTTCTCTTTTGCAAGAGAACGGCACCCAAACCAATTCAACTAGCATCGATATAAACAATAAAGTCTTGTTTCCCTTTGGGAATCACAAGAATAAAAGTATCGGAAAAGAGTTCTTTTAAACAATCCTCTTTCCCGAAAAGCCAAAACTTTCAAAATTACAATTATCTTTATGTAATAGTCTTTTCAGAAAAATTTACATTTTACAAGTCAATTTACTGTGTCTGATTGTCTCATCATAGCGTTTAGGAAATCCCTATCGATAACGTTAATCAAGCGCATCGACCAGAATTCTTAAAGCACTCAATGGGCAATACCATCACAAAATCATATTCTATATGATAAAAATATCTCTTAAAAGTTTTAAGAATATTCTTTGCTCGTTTTAAGAACAAAAATCCAATTGTACTTGTAAATATCTTATGAAAAAGATTTGCAAAATTTTAAATCGCTATTTTCATCCAAAATCAATGAATACAAGAATGGTCTCATCGAAATATTCATAGAATACTCGATTTACAAAATGGATGAGATAAACTGGATAAACTGAATGACATAATAAGTCATTCAAAAGAATCATAACGAGTGCGGAATGCGGTAAGAGGAATGCTAACTCCCACAACTCGTAGCAAATGAAAATCGGTGGCAAGGTCGAGCTAAAAAGACCTTAACACCGCTCAAAAGATTGCTTAGGTAATAATCCTAAGACAAACCCAAAAATACCGGAAAATTCTCAAACTACATGAATGAGAGAAATAACACTTTCCTCATCATGTGAGCTTAAAGAATAAAATGATGCCATCAAATTGGAATCAAAATCACAAAGGAAAAACAGAAATCTGCTTAACAGATTGAAAATGTCGAAGATGAATAGTCCACACGGGACAAAGGATATGGCTTTATAATAATTAAGCCAATCCTTACAAAAGTCAATTCCGAAGCATAAGTAAAAATCGGCTCGGAAAGAAAAATCTCATAAAATGATTTCGACATCAATAAAAAAACAAATTGAGTGTTGCGGATCCACCAATCCGGATTCGCAATCCTCAAAGAAGTCATCAAGCCCAGAAATGTTTAAAGAAAAAGAATCACAAGTTCTTTTGATATAAAAATAATGAGATGAAACCCATATCAAAAAGAACTCGAATAAGATAATCACAAAATAAATGTCATCAAGGATAGAATGAAGAATACCTTGACGAAGAGGAGAGTTGCTAGGGGCTTGCAGCTTTCCTTCTCCCTTGCTTGGAAGCTTAGGACATGATGATAAAAGATGACCCGAACCTTTGCAATAACGACAAAAGAGGGGTTTCGGACACTCATTTGCATAGTGGTCCGTAAGACCACAATTGTAGCATCGTCCACGACTAGAGGTGGAGTCTTTGCTACCGAAGATTCTTGCTTCCCTTTCTTGTTGGGATTGGGATTGGGGCCTTTGAACTTAATAGGCCTTTTCATGTTGTTGTTGAAGTTTTGTTTAGCACCCACAACTTCAACATCACACTCTCTATCGGCCTCTTCAAGACGAAGAGCGATATCAATAAGCTGATCGAAAGAAACTTTCAATTTCAGAAGTAATGGCTTCTTGAGATTCTTGTTCAAGCCATAAACAAATCTCTGATTTTTCTTCAATGGGGTATTAATGTATTCAACCCCGTATTTAGAAAGAGATTCGAAAGATGCGACGTAGTCCGTCACAGAAGATAGACCTTGAACAAGGTCGATAAAACGCCGGGCCAAAGTTACTTTTTCAACCTCCGGCACAAACTTCAATTCGAATCTTTCCTGGAATTGCTCCCAAGTGAGATCTGCTTCAACGATTTCAGAAATAAGAAGCTCATACCAATCCAATGCTCTTTCTTGGAGCATGCTAGAAGCCACTTGGACTCGGTGGAGATCAACAAGATTCATGCGAGAAAAGATGCGGTCGCATGATCTAAGCCAAGCTTGGATTTCAATGACACTCTCGGATCCCCGGAATGGCCTTCCACCCAAATCGGTATAATCTTTACACAAGCGTGCAAAACTGGATCTAGGATGAGTAGGCCCTGGAATGGGTCCGATAGCTTGAGCATTCTTAACAAGATCCAGAAGCTGCTGGGCAGACATAAATACTCCCTCCTAAGGAGTAGCACTAGATTGACCGGCGCTGGGACGACCAGGTCTAACCATTTCTCTTCTCTAAGAAAGAAAGAAAGAAGAGGAAAAAGGTTATTCTCAAAATGAATATCAAACAACCTTGATTGATAAAACAAGGCATCACAAAAGAAAATAGGATAGAACGGTACGAAGACTCGAATCAAATCCTATGGCACGATTCCTAAGAAAGACTTAGGACAATGATCCTTGCTAGATTATTCTACATTGTTCCGAAGTTTGGCTCTGATACCAAGCTGTGACGCCCCACCTCTATACCCACGCTAGCCAAGGACACTACGGGGTAATGCTGTCGACTAGCGCGGAGAATAAGGTTGTTGAGGAGCGACCTTCTGTGTAAGTGCTTTGTGCGAGCACTGATATGTCAGATAAAATAATAACTTTTCATTTCATCTCAAGAGGAAATCTGACATACCGATACAAACTCAAAAAAACTACACGGTGGCTATTATATCTTCAAAAACAAATATAGAAATAAGCATAACGTAAATCAGTCACAGATGATTCATATCACAAAGACGGAAATAGATATGAATATAACACATGAAAGTGTACATCAGAGTAGTGGTCAAATAAGATCCACAATATCACAAAAGAAAAGATACAAGTGCTAGACAACAGAATATGTATACATCAATGAGTCAATATATCGAATGTATACAACCAAAAACTACAATGCTAAAGTAGTTAGCCAAAAGTCAGATGATAGTCCCGCATAAGAAGTCATGAGGAAGCACCTGTAAAATCTCAGTTTGACCCGAGTATTATTTAAGAAGAAAATAATAAACGGATCAGTCTAGTTATAAATATCAGATAAAGTGATATAGAATAAGAGATATGACAAAAACGTATGATAACCATAAAGCCATAGTGTGATAAGTATCTAATCGAAAATCAATCCAGAGATTAATCAATATCACAAGAATCTTCTAAAAGATTAATAAGAATGTCATATTCTTAATTTAATTTACCAAGCCACAATAAATGACATACATATCAATGCCAACTGAAAAAGGTGGTGAAACATAAATCCCAGAAATCAATAATTAGAAATCCAGAAATCACAAGAAAAGGATGGCCAATCCCAAGCGGGAGCATGAAAACTCACCAACACGTGTATCACAAACAAATCGGAACATCGACGCAGTACAAACGGTACGTCCAATGAATCGAAAAGCTGAGACATCGATGTAGTACAAATGGTACATCCAATGAATCGAAATACAAAACAATTCGGAACATCGATGCAGTACAAACGGTACGTCCAATGAATCGAAAAGCCGAGACATTGATGTAGTACAAACGGTACATCCAATGAATCGAAACACATCAAAAGCACATGGGTCGCTAGCCCACAAAGAAATGAGGCGAAGCTCAATGAAATGAGGTACAATCCTCTATGCGGACAAAGAGACATCGCACATTGCTAGTCTAAACCATAAAATGATCATCATCGATCATCAAGAAGTGTCGATCACACTAAGCTAGTAAATATAAGAGTTTAGCTTCATGTCCCATAACCACTTGCTTAACTTAAATATTTACGAACAGATTGTAGATTTCCACTCGAAAATTGTCACAAGAGTTTCAATCGAACGAGTCCATACATTAACCGACGAAGTAAACGCAAGCATTTCATACCACTTGTTTTGCTAAGCCATTTAATTATATTTTCTCATACGAATGAGGTAAAGGTTTGTATATACAAATAGATTAGAAAACGGTTTTATAAACAAGCTTTGTATTTAAAAGTAGTGTTGAAATCGTTTTGATGAAAAAGTTTGAGTATTTACTACTAGTATAGAAACCTTTGTATTTTTAAAGTGACAAGTCGTAGAAATGATTGTAGAAACAATCAATCATTAAAATTCACATTCGAAGACGTGAATTAAATCCAATTAAACCGATAAAGAATCCATCAAAATGGATATTCCCGAAAATCCCGAAAAAGAAGTTATCGAAGTCAACAAAGGTGATAACAATAATTTGGAGAAACAAGAATCGATAAAAATTTGGAAACTCAACACAAAAAGCAAAATAACATACTCCAGACATCTGGAGTATAATCTCAGACGTCTGCAGTAAGTTTCAGGAAGTTTCCTGAAGCAGACTCTAGACGTCTGAGCTTACCTGCAGACGTTTGGTGAAGAACGTTTTTCACGTTCTGGGCCAGTCTAGCCCCTTTTTGGGGCGAGTTTGATACACGACGGAAGCGACGAATTTGAGCAACTCCGACTGAGGATTTATGCCTTTCGACAACCCAGCCTTGTATGGCCCTCCAAAATGCTCCACTAACGTATTCAAACATCAAAGTTTGGATTTTTAGCAAATTGGATCCAAAACCCAAAAATTTAACAATTCAATCCAAATCGAAAGCAAATGAACATGAATTAGTGTTAGGAATTCATACCAAGAAATCAAGGATAGTTATAGACATAGATGTGAGATAAAAATCTCACCTTTTTACACAAAACAAGGAAGAAGAAGCTATAGGGCAATGGCAAGAACAATCACTCTTCAATTCCAACTCAACAAGCTTGAATCAAAGCTTAAAAGAGAAACATTTCCTAAGTTAGGTTTAGGAATTTCTGAGATTGAAAAGGGAACGAGTTGGAGAAAATGAAGAGAAGGCTTACCAATAGCTTCTTCTTGAATTTGGAGCAAGAGCATGAATTTGCAAATGAAATTAGGGCTTAGGAATTTCCATTTCCTATCTCTCCCACCATTGATGCTAAAGCTTGAGTATTAGGAATTAGAAATGAAGTAATGATGAGTTGGAGTGGAGTTGGGTTGATAAAACCAGAATTGGGCAAATGGGCTGAACCCAAACCCAAAGCCCTAAGTGTAAAATGTCAAAATTCCACTCAGCTCCAAACATATCGAAGTTTATACTCAAAAAGGTCGCAAACGGCATTTTGAACTCAATGGAAGAGGTCTCAAGTCCTAATTCGACTGTTTGCAAAAAGTAGCTTTTCGGACTAAATTTGCAGAGATCACCCGAAACATGTCCACCTCTCGATTTATTGGTTCGATCTGCTAAGATCGGATCCTCTCCTTGATTTTCTTGGGTTCGAACGAGTAAACTCGATCAAATATCTTAACTTGATAACATAGCACGGTGGTATTTTCTACTCTTCTAAACTGAAGATCATAGGGTGATAAATACTTCTAAGTCCTTCCATTCTCCTAACATCATTGATACAATTGCCTGATGTTTCCCTTTGAGAGCATCAGCTAATTTATTTTCTTTTCTAGGAGTACACTGAATCTCCAAATATTACGCAGCTAAAAGTCCAAGTCATCGTTATTGCCTCATATTCATATCTTTTTGGGAAAATAAATATTTAAGCGATTTATGGTCTGTACATAAAACAAACCATTTGCCTGATAGATAATGTCAACAAAGCTTTAAGGAAAATAGCCCGGCTGCTAACTCAAGATCTTGAGTCGTGTATTTAACTTCATTGAGTCTGGGTTGCCTAGATGCATAAGCTACAATTCTATCTCATTGCATGAGTACAATACTAAGTCCTATTCCATAGGCATTTGTGTGTACTCCCAACTCCCGATTACCTTTTGGAACTATTAATAGTGGAGCATTAGAAAGTAATTCTATCAACTTTTGATAAGCTCCTTCATATTTGTCTGACCAGACAAATTTAACTCCCATCTTCGTCAAATTAGTAATAGAGCAAGTATCTTAGAAAAAAATCTTTTATAAATCTTCTATTATATCCTGCTAATTCCAAGAAACTTCTAATTTCAGTTACTGACTCGAGACTCTTCCACTTTTGAAAAGCTTCGACCTTAGCTGGGTCGATTGAAATTCCTTTCTCCAAGACTATATGTCCTAAAAATTTCACTTCCTTCTATCAGAAATGACATTCGGAGAATTTAGCTTTAAGTTTGTGTGACCTTAGAGTCTCTAGCATTGTCCTCAAGTGAGCAACATATTCTTCCTTCGATTTTGAATAAATGAAAATACTATCAATAAAAACTAAAAAATTATCCAAATAACTTCTAAACACCCGATTTAATAATCAACGAAGTAAGCCTAGGCATTCGTCAATCCAAATGGCATTACTAACCATTCGTTAGATCCGTATCTAGTTTGAAATGCTACGAGTGGAATACTATCTTCTGCAACTCTAAGTTGATGGAAACCTATGGATAGATCAAGTTGTGAAAAGGCTTTTGAACCACTTAGTTGATTAAAAAGATCATCTATCTTAGGTAATAGATATTTACTCTTAATGGTGAAATCATTCAATTTTCTCTAATCCATACAAAGTCGAAGACGTCCGTCTGCCTTTTAACTAATAAAGCTAAAGCACCCTAAGGAAAACTACTCATCTTGATGAAATTCTTCTACTCAAGCTTCTATTTGTGATCTTAACTCCTCCATCTCACTAGGGCAAATTCGGTTAGGTGGTAAATGGTTCAGTGATGGGTTTTAAGTCTATCCTAAACTCAACTGTTCGGTGAGGAGGTAAACTAGTAACCGCTTCAAATATAATTGTAAAATCTCTAACTAGTGGAATCTTATTTATTTCATCTTCTTTGGATTCCAAGGAAAATAAATAATAACTTGAACTGGCATTTGCTCGCTCTAAAGGTATAACGACTCGTTCTGAGTGAGCAGGATGTTGTAGACTGATTACCCATTCCACACAGAATAATCAAGCTTGATATTACTCGAGCTAGTCCATTCCTAGGAAAATTTTGTAACTCAAAGAATGCAAGACAAACAAATCACACAAGAAAGAATATCTAGATAAGCAAATCAGTACTCCATTACACTTCATTCCTAGAGTAGCATACCTACCAACTAGATTGGCCAGTCTAAGAGAAGTAACAAGAAGGAAAACATCCAATTTTAACCTTTCTACTTATTCTATTGATACAAATGAACGTGATGTACCTGTATGGAAAAGAATTATAGTTTATAATTCATTCCATGAAATGGTACCTTCTAGGACTAAAGCTTGTTTTGCCCTATTTGGTGCCTTTGAAATGGGTCCTTCTATATCAAGCATCTTTCCTTGAGTTTCCTTCTTCTGCTTTGTACTTGGCCTAGCTATATGACCCACTTTATAACAATTATAAAATCTATTCACCTCTCTTTAGCTCATAGTTCTACACTCATTAGCGTAATATCCTTTCTTTCCACATTCTACTTAAGATCTATCTTGTGGCTTTCTCTGGTTCGACTGTTTTGACTTGAAAGGTTGCTAATTTTTCTAGAGTTTTGCATGCTTCTTTGGGAAGAAAAGCCTTTTCTTCTACTATTGGAATTACCAAGTAGGTTGAATTTCTAGAACCGAATCTCATTCCCAAACCTTCTCATATCTAAAAACAATATCCACAATTTCCTCAAATGGAAATCTAAGTTGAATTATCAACCTATCTCTCAACTTGTTATTTAAATCGAGAACAAACTTCTTGTTTTTTAAAGAAGTGCTGATAAGAGCTGGACCATATTTTGATAATGTATTGAATTCATTCACGTACCCAATAACTAATGATTTGCCTTGCCTTAGATCTATAAACTTATGAAGCAATGTTGCTTTTTTAGCCTCTAGTAAGAAATGTGACTTGAAAAGGTCTTTAAATCATTCCATATATGATCTTCTTCGGGTATCTTTGTAGTTACCTCATTATACTAGTCTAATGCATTTAAACGTAATTGTCTGATGCTAATTTTCTTTTATCTCGATCTGCCAATTCAAGATCATCAAATATCCTTTCTCACGTTCTTAACCAACAGTGAACTCCCATTACTCCCTTGTTACCCAATTCTGCTTGCCACTAGGGTTTGCATAGTCACTACAAAGTTTGGTGAATATTGAACATTGATTTGGATTTAGGTTTTGATATGGAGATTCTATTACTGAACCCATTCCTTGTACATGCCTCAACGCTATCATCCATTGGTCCATAGTTAATTGGACTCTTGGATTCTCGGAACCATTTTGCTGACTAGTGGTTGATTCTGTTGATGTACCCATTCTTGGATGTCCTGGTCCTACCATTTTCTGTTTAACATTTATCACTTCATTAAATAAACGTCAAATATTATTTTTAATATATAAAATCCCATCAGCAAATATGTTTCATAATACAAATAATTGGACATACATATATACCTAAGTGTTCACCCCTTTGGAACACTTATCATAACTCATCATAATCTGCGATATACGAGTTATTTTAGACACTTCCTTGGCTACCCTCGGGATAACAACTTCCTAAGTCTGTCCTTTCTAAGGACAATTATGTTCTGATTCCTGATTTACTCAAAATCTGATTAGTTAAGATAAAACCTTTCTCTGATACTACGATGGACGCCCGACACTAGTGATCGAATTATTTGAGGGAGTTTACAATCCAATAGCTTGGATGAAAGGGCTCGAAAGGAGCGGGTCAGAGATTTGATTAATTCACTTCACAGATTATAGGCCTATCAATGGGCAGGGTTCGGTCCGGGTATTATAAAACCCGGACCCGAGTCCAATTACAATAATTAAAACCCGAGCCCGGCCCGAACCCACAGGGTATTTCAACCCAATACCCGAGCCCGGCCCGTCGGGCTTTTTAAGCCCGCTGGGTAATAACTATATACCTAACTCAGAATATTTATGTTAAAACCATATTTTAAAACTACAACTTTGATAAAATTTATATACAAACAATGTTAACATATAAATTGGACGGTGATGTAGTCAAGCTCATAACGAAAGTATGCAAAAACATCTACATTTAAACAAACAAAATGGTAAATAAATAACATACGCACTCATATTTTGATACGATGAAAATCTAATAGCCGAGTCGGGCCAACCGGGCCGAGTTTTGATAAAACCGTACCCGACCCGGATCGGGCCTGAGTCGGGCTTGGGTAGTAAAAGGCAAAACCCGTACCCGTATAAATAGGGCGGGTCCGGGCCGGGCCCGGGCCGAAGCCCGTACCATTGACAGGCCTAACAGATTATAAGTAAATGACAAGTAAAATATCAAAGTGGAGCCGAAAAGATGTACATATCTAAATTTATATTTCATATGGACATTGAATCAAAATACAACATCGTCAACCAGACAAACTACATACAAAACAATACCAAAACCAAAATATCCAACCACAACCATAAATCAACTATATACAATAGTACCTACATACTAACATAACTCTACCGATTCAAGATGGATCTCATGGGTGTTCTCCCTCTAGATAACTCTAATGGTTCCTCTAACTCAGTCAACAAGACACGTCCTTGATGTTCCAAGTCTACGGTGATTATAACTTATAAACACTATTTGAAACACCATCAATCTTTCATAGGAAATGACTTTAAAACGTGAAAATGAGATTACTCCAAAAACAAATCATCAGTCTGACCTGATGAGATGTCGCAAAAAAAAACCTGGAGTTAGGCTAGAAACTAGTTGTGATTATAACAGTATAACAAATACACACACACATAAACACACAATCGTGTGATGTTGGGTAATATATGTGATATATAAAGTAATAAGTAGGTCACACACTATATAAGCTAATCTCACCCAGGTCCAATCAAATCAGATCATCTCAGTTTAAACACACATGTCACGTAATTATTTAAAGTGACTCACGTTGCAACTCTAATCAACTGGGATATGACATCCTATTCAAATTTTAGAAGTTACAATCGTTATTCAATAAATTTTGCACTGCTCAAGTTATCCATATACGAGGTCTACAATCATTATTAAATCCTACTCGTTATTCACTTTTACTAGGCTCTGAATCAAGCCAATATCACAACCTTTTTTATCTTTATATTCCTTAATTAGAAGTTATGAGTGTCCCCACACGATCTATTAGTTGCACAATCGACTCTCCTCCTCATTGGCGCTTCCCCTCGTGGTGCTGTAATAATCATTTAAACTCCTCTCGTGTTCATCAATGGAATTACCATCATTGCCCTTATTTGCACTGCGCCTAACTTGTGGTTGTGTACATGCAAAAGATCGTTTGGACAGTAAGTGACGAAGGACCACATCATCACAATTCAGGGTGCGACCTCGCATTTGTCTGCTAGGATGGAATCTATCATCTAGTAGTCTCATCTCATCTCGTTTTCTTTATATAATAAATTTATTTAAATCATTTGTATTTAACTTCCCAAAATACCATTTATTCCCGAAATGGCATTGTGTCCTATTCTATATCAAGTATATATGTCGTGTTCATGCATCATAGCATTAACTTTCAGTTTACAACATCATTCATAATAAAATGATTATAAAGCATGGCATAACAAAATTCATCAAATATTGATATTTAAGACAAAGTTAATAACTTGCAGTCATTGATGGAATTTTAAATTCAAATATGAATAAAATAGGATTACATCATAAACACATGCATAATTCATCACATATCCATATCATTCAAACCATATTTTATTTGAATTGAAATGGGATTTAATCTTTTGTTTCATTATAAATCATAATATATTTTTAAATAATTCAAATTTAATTTAAAAACATATTATTTTATCTCAAAATAAGTTAAATACATTTTTCTAAAATTTTCAGATTAATAAATTTGATTTTCATGAATATTTTCTTTGAATTGAATATATTTGAATATTTAAAACCCTCTTCTCTTCTTTTAGTTTACTTCTTCCTGTACATGAAATGCATGCATTTTTCCTTGCCACGTCACCACTCTCTCTGCTCTTTTTTCTTCTTTTAATTTACTGCCATGTCATCCCTTTCTCTCTTCTTCTCTTTTTTAAATTTTCTACCTCATGTACATGACTGCATGGCATGCATCAAAAACTCCATACCAAACTACACCACTTTCGACCATAAACCACCACCATGATTCCATCTTTGGCCACACCTCTGCCCAAGTTCGCTAGCACTTTGCTTTTAAAAATATTCCAATATAAAATATATTTATTCAAATGTATGTATGTGTATTCATTTTATTGATCAAACCTAATTTGGCTATTTCTCTGCCTCCTTATGCCACCGATGACCAAACAGAGCCTACCATTGCACTCAGCTACGCAATATGATCCTACCAGTATCTTGTTTCCAACCCTAACGCATCCATTCACAATATGGACGTAGACATGTCGTGGTCATTTTTGATTACCACGGACTTTGAAACAAGGTGAAAACTAGTTGAGTTGCTCATCTCATTTTCCTCTATAGTTTCTCTTTTGGTTCCACACTCAAATTAATCTTAGATCTTAAGTTGTAAAGGATTGAAGTTTTGAAGGGGAACATGTGTGTGTATGTGTATGGAAATATAGTTATACCTAGTTGTTCATTTGCTCAAGTTTATGTGTACATAGCATATTAATTTTGGTTATAGATTTTTTATTAAGCATACCCGTGTATAAATGAACCTTGGCATCAAAAATCAAGCCAAGTATGTTTTACTCACACAAAAACACGCATGCGCGCGCATACACACACACATTCATACATATACATACATACATACATACATACATACATACATACATACATACATATACATACATACATACATACATATACATACATACATATATGTGTTTGTGTGTGTATCAAAGCATCAAAATAGCCGCTAACTTCAATATATATTCAAACTAAGAGTTTAGCTTACTTTAAGTAGAAATAGGTTTAATATAATCACATCCTTATTTTTTTTGATGAAGCTTCGAACACCTATCTTGAATGAAGAAGAAAGAGGTAGCTTTGCTTAGTTTTTATTCAATATGAATGAGGAAACCGGGGAGGGTTAGGGTTTATATAGTAGCGGGTTTAGAGTAATAGTTGCAATGTAATGATGATTGAGATAAGTATAAAAAGTATAGTTCAATAAAGCCTTTTTCCATTTTATTTTTATTTCTTTAAATAAATCCATACTCTTAACCGCTTTATAATTCAAACCGCTTTTAAATCATTATTTTATACCCATTTCTAAATCTGCTGGGGGCATCTTATCCAAATTTTATTTTATTCTTATAATGATTTTTCTTTTATTAAATATCACTTTCCAATTTTTACAATTATAAAATAATTTTTTATTTCCAAAGTAACTCCGAAATTTCACAAATGTGATTTATTTTACCAAAATAATTCTCCAAACAACTTTTAGACCTTATAAATATAATTCAAACTTCAAATTTGAATTTTTAAATAATTATTTCAGATAAATTCCAAAATATATTTAATTATAATTAATCAAATAGAGGGTTGTTACAGGCCGGGTAGCAGTACTTAACTGGTTTATATTAAAAGCCACCGATGAGTGTATCCCATTTTCGATGTGATGAAGAAAAGGAGGACTTTTGGATGGACCGAAGAATGTCGAAGGCATTCCAAGTGCTGAAAGATCATTTGGCCAAACCACCAATACACCCCAGTCTGATAAAAGGTGAAAACTTGTTCTTATGTACTGGAGTGTCTAAACATGCAATTAGTTCGGTCTTGATAAGAGAAGGGAATGGAGTTTAGTTGCTGGTATATTATATGAGCAAATGACTAAAGGACTTAGAAGTATGATATTTAGTTATAGAAAAGCTAATAGACTTTTAGTGCTATATGCTAGGAAGTAAAGGTCTTATTTCCAAGCACACAAAATTAAGGTATTAACTTATTACTTGCTCTTAAAAATCTTTTGTAAACCTAAAAGGTTTGAGTGGTCAGTATAGAGAATGGAAATAAATCGGTACGATATTGATTATCTACCTTGAGTGGCAATAAAAGAATAAGCACTAGCTAATTTGTAACAAAATTCAAAATTTTATTAACGAACAATTTGAAAAGAAAAGAAAGCACGAGCTAAAAAGGTATTTTTTGTTGATGTGGCATCAAACGAGCAAGGGGCAGAGCTGGATATGTGATAATCTTTCCTAAAAGACTTTGATTACATTATAAAATGAAATTGGGATTCACTGCAATCAATAATGTGATTGAATATGAATCAATAATAGTCAGCCTAACTTTTCTCAACAATTAAAAATTCCCATAACTGAAGTGTTCAACGATCCGCAGTTGATGGTGAATCAATTAAACAAGGTTTCCCAGGCAAAAGATGTGCGATCCGCCCAGTATGAAGATCCACGAAATGTTAGCTTAATTTGAAAAAAAATTCAATTCATTAGGTACCAAGGGAGAAAAATGCTCAGGTAGATTCACTGGCAAAGTTGGCTAGTTCACGTCGAGCACCAAAAGTAAAAATTGTCCTCATGGGATTCCAAGAAAATTCAAGTATTAAGCTCAAGGAAAAAGAATCAAAATCCGAAGCACTAGTGTTAACTCGATCGCAAACTCGCCAATTGCAATAAAACAAGGAAGATTTCAAGGGTAAGGATGGTCGTGGCATAACTCCCAAAAAGAGATACAATAGGATAACCACCAGGACCAATATGAGAATAACTATATTTCACAAACGGTAGAATATTTACAAAGGGAACGCTACTAAAAGATAAGAATGATTCAAGAAAATTAAGGTATCAAGTTCCTTCATATACCATGATTGACGGAAAACTAAATAAAAAGGATACTCAGTCCCTTATTTGAGATATATAACCCTAGAAAGGGGATGAAATTTTTAAAAGATGCTCATGAAGCATTTTATGGTGATCATTCCAATGGTAGACAAGTATATTATTGGCCTCGGATGAGTGAAGCTGCTTTAACTTATGTCAAAAGCCATGAAAAATGCCAATGATTCTTGAGAATCCTACTTCTAACTCCAAGTGAATTAACTCCTGTCACAAGCCTATGGTTATTCGACATTCGAGGAATGATATAATAGGGTCCCTACCCATCTCAAGAGGAGGAGCAAAATTTGCAATAGTTGGTATTGACTACTTTACCAAATGGATGGATGCTAAACCATTGCCTAACAAAACTGTATGAAAAGTCTGGAAGTTTATGATTAAGAACGTGATTACTCACTTTGGACCACCAAATATGATCATTTCTAATAATGGGACTTAATTTGATAATAAGGAGTTTACTCACTTTTGTGAAAGGAACGGAATAACAAAGAATTTTTCCTTAGTAGCTCATCCAAAAACTAATGGAGCAGTGAAACTGCAAATAAGACCCTAAGAATAATCTGAAAAAGTAGGTAAATAAAGAAAAAGGAAATTGGGAAAAGGAACTCCCATTTTTTGTGATCATATAGAACCTCCTCAAAAATGGCCATCGGACATACCTTATATTCTTTGACACATGGATTCGAAACAATGTTGCCAGTAGAAATCGTAGTCCCATCACATCGAAGAACTACATATGCCCATGGGCCGAATCAAGAAATGAAAAAAGAATCCTTAAATTTGATTAATGAGCTAAGGATCAAGCAACATTAAGACCTTACTAAGAAAGGGAGAATAGAAGATGGAAATGTAATAACGAGAATATGAAATGCCGAGCATTTAAGACCTTACTTCACTACTTTAGATGAATAAAAAGATGGAACATTTAAGGTCTATAGTAACAAATTGCCTATGGACTAAGATGCAATATACTTAATGAATCTCCTAACATGATAAGGTAAATGGGATTCATTGAGCAAAAGCACACCTCATACCCGGTAAAAGATAATATTAAGCCTTTGGTCTTACTTCTACGCTTAGACAGAGCACCCCTCTAAGGAGTGATAAACAAATTAAGCCTTTGGTCCAGCTTCTACGTTTGGCCAAAGGACTCATCCAAGGAGTGATGGTCAAATTAAGTCTTTGGTCATGCTTCTAGGCATGGCCAAAGCACCCATCCAACGAGCGTTGATCAAATTAAGCATTTAGTCCCCCTCCCACGCCTGGCCAAAGCAGTTGTCTAAAGAAGGATGGTCAATTAACTTATAAGGAAGAACATACATCTAAAAGGAAAGACTACCTAGTCAGCAAAATTGGTAGAATCAATCTTCATCAACAAAGTAAGATCAATCAAGAAAAGCAAAATCATTATTCAAGGAAAGGAGTAAGACTTAGGATAGAAGTTTTCTTAAGCTAAAGCATGAGAAAAATTCTTATGGGGGGGGGCAAGTGTTGCACCCCAATTTTTTATACCAAAGTTGGGCATGAATGTTTCTCTAGAATACCAAAAGCTATCGCATAGTGACAAAGTATGTTATTGCATAATGAGGAAACATGGTTATCACATGTTGAAGGTGGGGATTATCGTAGGTTGAAAAGATGTCACATGATGATGTTGAGAAGCCATCATATATTGAAGAAACAAGGCTATCACATGTTGAAGTTAAGGATTATTGCCGGTTGAAAAGCTATAGCATGATGATGTTGAGAAGCTATCACATATTGAAGAAATAAGACTATCACAAGTTGCAGATAGGGACTTTCACAGGTTGAAAAGCTATCGCATGATGATGTTGAGAAGCCATCGCATAATGGCATTGAAAAGCCGTCACATGTTGAAATATTTAAGCTATCGCAAGATGAGAAGGTCAAAACTATTGCATGATTAAGCTATTGCAAGTAGAGAATGGAAAAGCTATCGCATGTTGAGATATCACAAGATAAGAAGGTCAAAGCTGTTGCAAGTTGAGAACGACAAAGCTATCGCATGTTGAGAATTGTAGATGAGAAGGTCAAAGCTATCACAAGATTAATTTATCATAAGTTGAGAATGGAAAAGCTATCGCATGTTGAAATACCTAAGCTATCGCAAGAGAAGAAGGTTAAAGCAATCGTATGATTAAGCTATCGCAAGTGGGAAATGAAAAAGCTGTTGCATGTTGAGATGATCAAGCTATCACATAGTGACGAAAGTGCTATCGCATGTTGAGAAAACTGCCATAAAGCAACATTTTCCGTATTCCAAATCAGCCATGTGCCATGTCAGCAAAATCCCTACCATTCATCTTCTAAGGGTGCCACATGTCAAAGATCTAATGGAATAGTATTTCTATAGGTAGGCATGTACCTCTTACTAAGAAGGAGCGAATTCTGAACTAGTCTTCTTCCTTATTTTCATTTTCTAATCTCCAAATTAATTGAGCTTGATTTTGGGACATTAATGGCTTCCTGTCAAATTCCAATTATAACTTTGTAACCAAGGATTTGCATAAAAGCCTATTTGCATAACTAACAACTTGACTCATGATGACTTGCATAATGATTACTCGCATACTTTCCTAAGAGATTGCTCTTTTGCCGAAGTACTATTGACTCTCTTGACCTAAACATATAATTTAGGCCTTATGCAGTTAAAGCTATGCTAAATCCTCGTAAAATCCTCGCTATACTGCATAGCACTTTTCAGCCGCTATGCTATTTCAATTTAACGCTATTAAATAATAGATCTGCTTTAAGCCCGGCTATTTTCTTCTACACCTGCTAAATCAAGGTCTTTTAGCACTTACTTTAACAACATTAATATATAAAGGTTGATTTAACTAGTACTCTTTTAAACCTAATCTGGAAAGTTAGGATACATACCTAATTTTAAGACATAAGTGCATAAGTCATGATATTCTTGGATTTATTATACAAGATTAAACAATATTTTATTTTCCTACACAAATCATATAAGAATGAGAATAAATTAACTTTAAATATATTTTTTATATCTAATGAAGCTTTTGCACCTCCATTATTTTCCACTATACTTCCGCTTTATCCCTACTTTAACTTTTTGCACCTCCACTATTTTCCACTATACTTCCGCTTTATCCCTACTTTAACTTTTTGCACCTCCACCGCTATAGAATCGCTAACCACTTTAACTGCATAGGTTAGGCCTATTTTTTGGTCTATCGGTCTTCGTTTTGCCATTAATTTTCCTTCTTTAACTTCTTATTCTATTAGGAGGGACAATAAATACATTATCGATTTAAATAGTAGAGGGGACAGTAGGTCCCCCTACCTTAATCCATTCCTAGTCCCAAAGAAACCTATAGTGGATACATGATTGGCCATCAAGAAAGTTGGCGTATATATCAATTCCTTAATCGCTTTGATCCATTTGTCTGTGAAATTCATATATTTCATCATGTGACAAACAAAGTTTTTGTTAACTAAGTCATAGGCTTTCTTCATATCTACTTTGATACACATATTCATGTTGTTCTTTCTTTTAATTCCATTAACTATCTTATAAGCACTTAAAATACCATCCTAAATATGCCTTCCGCCTATAAACGTGCATTGATTAGGAGATACAAGTTTATCCATAAACATGCTTAGTCTATTTGCCAGTACCTTTGAAATAATTTTATACAGCATGTTGCAATACCTAATTGGTTTATCAAATTTGTAATCTCTTTTGCATTATTCTCTTCGTGTATTTGATGAATTAGTGCATGATTACATTCTTTCACAATTCTCCCTTTCTCAAAAACATCCACCACTGCCACATGAATTTCTGCCTTCATTTACTCCTAATATTTCTTATAGAATTTGGCGTAATATCCATTCGATCATGGTGCACAGTTGTTATTCACATTGAATAAGTTGCTTTTGTCTCCATAATATAATGTGATCGCTTAGGAAGTTCTGAACATACTTCGATATTATATTTTTGCATAAAACACTTGGAAATTCATTTGAGATCCAATTTTGATTAAAGAGATTCTCATATTATTCAATTTCTTTGTTCACAAACCCTTCACTATCTCTTTCGAATTCCTCATCAATCATGATCAGTTTTCTAGAAAGATTCAAGTTCTTCCTATTGGATATCTTTGCATAGAAGTATGTTGTTAGTTCATTGCTCAACATAAGCCAATCACATTTCGTTTTTCGTTTAATATCCTAGTATTCCCTTTTTAGAGTCGCCTCCAGAGTTTCCTTCCTTTCCTTTATTACATTAGCTAGATTATCATCTTTATTCATTTCTAATTCTTTTTGCAACTCCCCACGTTCTTTTTTTTAGCTCACCCACTTCTTTCCTCATGTTATTTTATTTCTACTCCATTCCTTCCAAACTAACTTCAAGTTCTTTTGCTTCTTCCATAGTCTATACAAAGGATACCCATTGCCTACTTCTTGACATCCTCCCTCAAAAGATTCTAGATAATCATCATATAGCTACCAGTGGTTCATATACATGAATGATTTTGCTACACTTTGTTGTTGTCTTGATGTTGATGCAAAAATAGAAGAGTGATTGCTTAAACTGGCTAGAAGATACCATACAGCACTGGCATTGAACTGTTGCATCCAGTATGGGTAACCAACACTCTGTCTAATCGAGTGAGAATATTTCTATCTAGTCCAAACCACGAAGAAAAAGTAAACCCTTGGATGTTCATTTCAGCTAGTCCATTCCTATTCAAACAACTGTCTAACTCCAAAGTTTTACTGAATGGAATACTCGTTCCTCCCAACTTTTCACTAGCATGGCTTATACAATTGAAATCTCGCAAGAGCATCCAATGATGATATATGTTCCATGCATCTTTTTTATAGTGTCCCAAAGACACTTCCTAAGATAATTAAATTTCTACGCATATATAAAAGTACACACATAAACATCTCGGTCCTCTTTTATTTTCTAACCAGATACTGACTGTTAGCGCCAAAATTGGTCACTAACACCCGAATCCAGTTGAAAGCACCAAATACCAGTCACAGCTCAGAGATAGAGTGTGTGTAGAGAGTGATGAAGTGAAGAACAATAAAAATTAAAATGAAAGCAGTAAAGAACAACAGATTTTATAGTGGTTCGGCTAACTCCGGCCTACGTCCACTCCAGAAGTTTCCTTTTTATTGATATTCGAATCAATTACAGTTCCTATATGGCAGAGTAGCCTCAGCCTTCGAAAATAGAAAGTAAGAGAGTAGAAAGAAGATCCCCTTTCTGAACCCTCACATGCTGTATTTATAGGCAAATCCTGAGTTGTTGGGCTTTCTGAATGATCCGGGCCCATCAAGGCCTTCCACCGAGCCATGCAATCTTGCACTCCTACACTCCTGCAATCCTACACTCCTGTAATCCTGCACTCCTGCCGAGCGGCATCCCTGCACTCCTGCAATCCTGCCGAGCCGCAATCCTGCCGAGTCGCATCCTACCGAGCGGCATTCCTGTCGATTGGCATCCCTGCACTCCTGCAATCCTGCCGAGCGGTATCCCTGCACTCCTGCAATCCTGCCGAGCGCCATCCTGCCGAGCCGCATCCTACCGAGCCGTAATCGTGCCGAGCGGCATCCTGCCAAGCCGCATCCTGCTGAGCGACATCCTGCCGAGCCGCAATCCTGCCGAGCCGCATCCTGCCGAGCGGCATTCCTATCGAGCGGCATTCCTGCCGAGCCGCTTCCTGCCGAGCGGCATCCCTGCACTCCTACACTCCTGCAATCCTGCCGAGCGACCATCATCTTCCAGGCCGAACCGTCCATGCCGAACGACCCACAACTTCGAGACCGAATGACATATCGAAGTGGACTTCATCCTTTTAAACTGAATCCATTGTATTCCAGTCTCGATAATCGTGAAGTTGGTTAGGTTGAATCCGCCTATTTATGGCCTTAACAAAAGGCAGATTAACACTTTGCCCCCCCAAAACATGCCTTTTGGTAAAAGGCGTGTTTTGAATAGCCTCAAATCCGATCCCTAATCCAATCCATTTTATCCAAGTGCCGTTGTCGTATCCTTATCCGAATCTTTGACTGCCCTAAGTCGATAAACAATTCTTAATCCAGTAACCAAATCCTTAGCCAAATCTATATCCATCTGAACTCGACAACCGAGTTCTAATCCATCCATGTCCAACAACCAATAACCACATCAATGACCTCTCCGGGTTCAATGTCCAAATCCGGGACCGTTCCGGGTCTATGCCCAAATCCTTAGCTGTTCATAGCCAATATCCAAATCCGTAACATCTCCGGGTTCTTGCCAAGCGCAGTCCACACTTGACGACCTGTGCTAAGTAATTCCATGGTGTTCCTGGTTCAGTGTTCCTGAACGCCGAATAATGCCATGGCTTAAGTCCTAAGCTGAATCCTGGTCGCTCAGAAACCCTTGCCGAGCATAGTCCATACTCAATGACCTGAGATAATAACCGATAATATAGGGCCTAAGTCCTAGGCTGAATCCTGGTCTCTCCAGATCCTTGCCGAGCATAGTCCATACTCGATGACCTGAAACAATAACCGATAGTATGGGGCCTAAGTCCTAAGCCGAATCCTGGTCTCTCCGGACCCTTGCCGAGCATAGTCCATACTCAACAACCTGAGATAATAACTGATAATATAGGGCCTAAGTCCTATGCTGAATCCTGGTCTCTCCGGACCCTTGCAGAGCATAGTCCATACTCGACGACCTAAAACAGTAACCGATAGTATGGGGCCTAAGTCCTAGGCCAAATCCTAGTCTCTCCGGACCCTTGCCGAGCATAGTCCATACTCGATGACCTGAATAAGTCGATTTGCCGTGCTTCGACAATGCGACTTACCCCTTGCCAGGTATAATCCATACCTAACGACCATTTACCAAAAGCCAGATAAAAATCCAATCAAAAGCCAATTCGAAATCCAGATCAAACCAGAAAACAATCATCCAAATAAAAGTCCAAACCAAAAAACAAACAAAACCAGGAGTTCAAACCAAACCAGGAAAAAGCAAATGTCCAAACCAAAAAAGAAAAAGTAAATTTCACAAACCAGGGCGTCTCGGTAAGCCATCATCTCAGAGCATGCCTGAGGGTTATCTCCGACCTCGTACATGAGTAAGTGATTTAACCGTTCGCCCGAAGTTTGTTACTTATTCCAGACCATCAAGATTAGTTGATGACCAATCGGCTACCATTCCCGGGCCTCATGCCCTCGTCGTTCAAGGTAGGCGGTGGCTGCTCCTGTTCCACCGCCGCATTCCGAGTTCCGACATATTGTCGCAACTGACCATTCCTTATATGCTCCTCAATTATGTCCTTCAAATGCCGACAGCTGTTAGTGTCATGTCCGTCCAGGTCATGGAAAAGACAGTGCTTTCCTGACGTCCTTTCTCGTTCTGAGGGCTCCTTTATTGCCGGCCTTCGATACGGAAGGCGATCTTGAGTATCCAAGAATATCCGCTCCAACGGTTGCATTCAATCCTGTGTAAGTGGAGAACTTTGGTTTTCCCCAGCGCTTCCTTTTCCCTTTATCCTTGCCCCCACCTGAGCTTTCGCCGGGTAGTCCTCCATCCTTAATCACGTTTACTTCCTTTGACCTCATGTCCAAACATGCGTCCTCTTGTCGAAGAAATCTCTCAGCTTCATGAAAGAATTCCCCAAGATCCAACGGTGGGTCCCGTATCAACGATACTTTGAAATCCGAATTATCTCTGAATCCTGATACCGCAGCCATCAGAACCATTGATGGATCCGGCCGATCCACCGAAGCAACTGCTGCATTAAACCGAGTTAAGAATGTCCTGAGCGATTCATCCGCCCATTGTTTGACTGACGTTAGCGTCATCACGTTCTTTGGCCTTTTTATGTGAACTCGAAACTGACTTAAGAACTTGTCCACCAGTTCCGTCCATGTTCCCATGGATCCATCCTCCAACTGTCTGAACCACATAGCAGCAATATCAATCAAGTACAGGGGGAAACATCGGGCCATAACCTCCTCCGTTTCCAACAGCACTTCCATATGCCTAGTGTACCTCATCAAGTGGTTGGTGGGATCCGCCTTCCCATTGTATACTTCCAGAGTGGGTAGTTTGAAATCGGGCGGATTCCTAGCTGTCCTAATGTTCCGAGTAAACGGACTTTTGTTAACTCCCTCTGAATCCCTGTTTGTCAGACCTCCGCGAATAGTCCGCCTGATAATGTCATCCAATCCAGTGTTTCCAACCAAGGGTTGCCCCCTATCCATGTTTCCAGACTGCCCCACAAGTCCCCGAGGAAATTCTGGCACATATTCCTCATCACGTATTCCCGTGTTCCTATCGACGTCAGGCCGCGTAGCATCGTCCGGTATCCCTCCATGAACTGGTCCAGCATCACCTATTGGTGTGCCCTCGAGTCTAGGTCCATCTAGATTGTTAGTTGTTTGTTGATTGGGAGCTGCCCCCTGCTGAATCACTCCATCTGTCCGCTGGTTGAGTTCCTCTGGTCCAGTTCCAAGAACTTGAGCACCTGCAGTTCCTGGTTGTCCAAATTTCCTAAGAAGAGCCTGCATCATCTACTCTTGCCGTTTCATCATTTGCTCCTGCATAGAATTCATCATCACCTGCATCTCGTCCCGAGTTATGTAGATGGATGCATGATCCTCTCCAGCTCCAGAAGAGGTCGCTTGACTTCCTTCCTGATTGCTCCTTTCCACTGCTTGCTACCTTGTTGGTGGTCTAGCCATTGCTTTCTAGGATCCAAGTTCCTAATTCCAAAATTTCCGAGTGCTTACGTTCTCGGTGAAAGAACCAAAGTGTTAGCGCCAAAATTGGTCGCTAACACCCGAATCTAGTTGAAAGAACCAAATACCAGTCACAGCTTAGAGATAGAGTGTGTGTAGAGAGTGATGAAGTGAAGAACAGTAAAAATTAAAATGAAAGCAGTAAAGAACAACAAATTTTAAAATGGTTTGGCTAACTCCGGCCTACGTCCACTCCAGAAGTTTCCTTTTTATTGATATTCGAATCAATTACAGTTCCTATATGGTAGAGTAGCCTCAGCCTTCGAAAATAGAAAGTAAGAGAGTAGAAAGAAGATCCCCTTTCTGAACCCTCATATGCTGTATTTATAGGCAAATCCTGAGTTGTTGGGCTTTCTGAATGATTCGGGCCCATCAAGGCCTTCCACCGAGCCATGCAATCCTGCACTCCTGCACTCCTGCAATCCTGCACTCCTGCCTAGCGGCATCCCTGCACTCCTGCAATCCTGCCGAGCTGCAATCCTGCCGAGCGCCATCCTGCCGAGCCGCATCCTGCCGAGCCACTTCCTGTCGAACGACATCCCTGCACTCCTGCAATCCTGTCGAACGGTACCCAGGCACTCCTGCAATCCTGCCGAGCCGCAATCCTACCGAGCGGCATCCTGCCGAGCCACATCCTACCGAGCCGTAATCGTGCCGAGCGGCATCCTGCCAAGCCACAATCCTGCCGAGCCGCATCCTACCGAGCCGCATCCTACCGAGCCGCAATCCTGCCGAGCGGCATTCCTGCCGAGCCGCATCCTGCCAAAGCGGCTTTCTGCCGAGCCGCTTCCTGCCGAGCTGCATCCCTACACTCCTGCAATCCTACCGAGCGGCATCCCTGCACTCCTGCAATCCTACCGAGCGACCCTCATCTTCCAAGCCAAACCGTCCATGTCGAACGACCCACAACTTCCAGACCGAACGACATATCGAAGTGGACTTCATCCTTTTAAATTGAATCCATCGTATTCCAGCCTCGATAATCGTGAAGTTGGTTAGGTTGAATCCGCCTATTTATGGCCTTGACAAAAGGTGGGTTAACACTGACATCTTGGTTGCTAATGCTTCCCACTTTAAAATTCCAAACCTCATTATCAGTTAGAACTAAAATTCTACATTCAAAATAACATTGTACAGTTGAGATAATTTTCCATTTGCTATCAAATACTCTCTTCAGTTTTGTTATTTATCCTATTTGTAGCTTGTTCTCCAATAGACCCACACAATCTACACCATGCTTTAAGATATGCTTATTAACATCCAACACCCTTGAAGGCTTATGAAGCCCTCTAATGTTCCAAATCATGAACATCATTTGTTAACTTTGGTTCTACTTCTCAACTCCTCGCCTCATTGCAAGGAAACTCACTTATCTTCTCTTCCAGTGCATCATTCCTCATTCTGAGGCCCAAAGATGAAACTCGAGTGTGCTACAGTCACCTTAGATTTAACTTTCGAAGATAGAGATTAGATAAGTAATATAATGTAGTCTTAAGTACACAGAGAAGATACACAATAAAATTAAGAAATGCACCATTACAGGTTCAAGCCAACAAATTAGTTCCTATTGTCATTACCATGCAAGGGCCAAATATATATTACAAACATAAATAATAGTGTTATACCCAATATGTGAAGATGCTGACATAAACACTTAGTACAATAGAATCAAAATAAGAAGTACCCATAAGCCCATAAACTGAACCTACTCGAACGAGTACCCATGAGTTCAGAGGGAATATATTGATAAAAAGATGGGTCATGCACAAATTCTGGTATAGGCAATACATTATCCCAAACAAAAAAAAGATTACGAGACCATGTCCCCAAAGCATGAAATGGGTTTTTCCCTCACCATATTAAAAAATTCATTTAACACTTTTAAAGCATAACTATAGGCTAATATCTCCCTCTTATGGGTTTTATTCAAACTATTAGTTCAAAACCGAAACTACATCCTAGTACACCATTACGTAATCACTCTTTATTTTCCAAAATCTAAAACACTCTAAGCTAGACTATCACTAAGGCCTTACGCCTTCTTGCATAGGTAAAGGGTTTCGATATAAGCATTCAACTACCACTGAAGTCTTAGTCATTAAACACTACTTTAATTTCACTAAACTCATGTTAACACGCTTTTTAGCAAATCAGATTACAACTGGACTTAGAAGATTCAAACGAGGATGAAATGACTTGAAAACTTGGATGCACACTTAAAATGACTAGAGAATTGAGCTCAAGAAATTTGGGTGGAAAATTAAACTAAGGAGAGAGGTCACCACCGACCTCTCAAGTAGGTGCTGACCTCTCTTATTAACTTTGTAGATGTTGCGACCTCTTTGGGACACCTCTATATGGAATTAGAAGAGTGCTGCAAAAGAGTACAAGTCATTTCGAGCTAAGGAAAAAAGTCACTACCGACCTCTTAGGAAAAACGGCTGACGCTAGGCTAATTTGGAGAGAGGTAGGTACTGACTTGTTTTGGACGACCAACGATCGATGGAAACAGCATGAGATACCTTAAATGAAGTAAGAAGAAGGCGCAAGAAGGTTCGAATTGATTCGAACTATAGAGAGAAGTCACCACCAACCTGAGACGTCAGCACCGACCTCCATGGTTAACTCTGGAGATCCTACAACTTTGCACACTATTTCGGGCCGATATTTGGACTCTGCTCCAGGTGGATTTCTAGCCGAACATGACCGTTTCCCCAGTAAATACAAGCCATAGAGCAACCAAAAGAGGATTCGAATTCTCTAGCCGTGGAGACTCTACCATTTCTTCACCTCTAATCTCTTCTCTATTAGATTCACCTAGGAAACAACTATTTGTTGTTCTAGGACTTAGATCGGCAAATTCTTAGTACTAGTGGCTTTCAAACACTATAGAAACTTCATTGTAAATCTAAAGTCCATTAGATTATGGTCAGATCTGATATAACTAGTTGTAATTCAGAGAGAGAACAACTAATAAAATATTAAAGTGGACGTAGGCCGGAGATTACGCCGAACCACTATAAAAACTGTGTCTTCTTCACCGCTTTTTCTGTTTATTTAATCTGAACTGGTGCTTTCATCTTGATTCTGGGTGTTGATCCATTTTTGGGGTTAACATTTTGGTGCTTTCACTACGATTAAAAAAGCTAGATCTGAAAACTTGAAGCTTGAATATGAGATTTGGAGAAGATGAAGAGGCCTAATACTAGATCTAAAACCAGAGCAAGTCAACCAGAACCTGGGGCAGATAAGAGATGTTCTCAAATTTTTATCAGTCTAACTACATGACCAAAGAAGAGATGGAGAGAATGATAAAGGAGATGCAAGATGGAGTGATAACTAGGCAACATGAAATGCTTGAAGGATTGTTCCAAAAGATAGGACAATAAGGAATAACTAGAGTTGTTGAAATTCAGAACCAAGGACAAGGAGCTAATGCAGAAGCATCTGGGATTGGAGTGGAGCAAACGAGAACAATGCCCCTACAAACAAACAACTCGGTACCAACCTAAATCAACTCGGTACTGGGAGAACTACACTGGGGGCAATGTTGGTGTGACTTCTGCAATGCCGGGAATGGTGGGAATGGATACCGATGGAATTGGAAACATAAATCAGAACGTGAATGCACAACAACCGAAAGAATATGTGCCAGAGCTACCGCATAGAAACAGAGGATAGAATGAAATTAGAAGAGCAGGGTATAATGCTAATGTGCAGCTAGTGGAATATGTGCCAGAATATGTGCCGGAATTCCCCTATAGGAGCAGGGGGCAAAATATTGCTTTTGGACAAAGACCTTCATTGGACGGTGAAAACCAAACTACTGAATTAGTAAGAAGAATAGTTAGAAGAGGACCCCTAGATCATGGTCTGGAGAATGTGAACAGAAATACATTCACTTCTGATAACCAGAACACAGGGAATCCTTCCGTTTCAAACTTCCGATGCTGGAAATGTATGACGGAAAAACATACCCGACAATTCACCCGATGAGATACATCTGACATATGGAGGTGTTGGGTGCTTTTGAGGAGGTAATGGGGTGGTGTTTTCCATTATACTTAATGGATTTAGCAGCAGTGTGGTTCAGACAGCTGGAGAATTGGCCCACAAGCACATGGACGACTTATTGAGTAAATTCTTGAGACAATGCAAAGTTCACGTCTCATGACCAAAAAATGTACTGACGCTGTCGAGCATGAAACAAAGGCTCGTAGTGGCCCTAAGAAGCTATTTGACAAGATTCAATGCAGCAACAGTTGCAATAGACAAGCTAGGTCCATCATTAATCCTAATGGGTCGCGAGTAAGACCGATTTCAAAGGTGCATTGGAAAGGAATATCCACCTATGGATCTTGTGGAATTCTACTATGAAGCTGAGAGATATTTGCATTAGGAAGACGCTAAAGCTAAGGATGTTGAAATTAATGTTGTGGATGACAAGGGAGTGTCTAGAGCAGGAATTAGAAAAGACAAAGGGAAAAGAAGAGTTGATAATGACTTTGGAGAACCAAAACGACAAAGAATGGAGCCAAAATTATCTTCCTACACTAATCTGACCGAGACCTCAAAGAGAATATACCTAGACACTAGGAGTAAATCCCCTATCGAAAGCTTGCAAGAAGTGAACAAGAGAAAAAATATAGAAAGTTCTGCATCTTCCATGAGCTAGATGGACATGAAATGAACGAGTGCCGACACCTTCGTGATATGATAGAGGAACAGGTTTGGAGCAACTAGCTACAACAGTACTTGAGGAATCGAAGTGCAATGGGGCGGCTGGAGCAACCATCACCTGCAGCGAATGCATCAAGCAACATCCAAGGATCTGGTCTGAGACTTGAAATCCTATGATTAGGATAAACGAGAATTGAATCTGATTCCTCCAATCTACTTTTTTGTTTCTTTTCTTGCATTTTTCTTTTTTTATTTAGCAATAAATCCAATAATAACCCTGACCACTTAGACATGCACAAAATCAAGATTGGTCTCTAGTCACGCTCTAAGTCAGATGTTTGGAGTGATTGCTTATGATAATAATGACCTCGAACCGCTTACACGTGTACAAGACCTGGATTGATCTCTAAGCACGCTTTGAGTCGGATGTCTAGGATGAACACTTAGGATTTCTACTTGTTTGCCTTGATTTGATTTGAATATTTGAATTTTGAAAAATCCACATTAAATCTGATGACTGATATTAATTGCTTTATGTCCCTTTCGAAGAGACGGGACCGAAGTACAAGGTACAAGCTCCCTTGCCGGAGAGCGAGTGGATGGGCTTGTACGGAAAGTAGGTCCCTTCACCGAAGAGTGAGTGGATGGGCTTGCGTGGTCGTTGAGTTCCTTTGCCGGAGAGCAAACGAACTCAGTAAGGATCCGGAGAGATCGAAACTCTAGATTGGACGATAAACAATCCGAAGGGATCGTCCCCTTAACTTAAACGATAAACGATTTGGAGGGATCGTCCCCCTTAAATAAAACATTAAAAAATCTAAAGAGATCGCCCTTTTGACTTAAATGATAAACGATCCGGAGAGATCGCACGTTAAATTAAACGAAAAATGATCCGAAGAGATTGAACCTTAGAACAGAAACAGACTTGATAAAAGGATTTGAACGCCTTGTAATTAGAATAAAACTAATAAATCCCGGATGAACACGGGACGATTTTGGATATGTGATGTAATAACTTCGAATGAAATCAGATATGTGATGTAATAATTATGAATAAAATCGGAATGATTGCGATGTATAAACTATACTTAGATAGAGTTTAGAGTCTTAGAATGTAACAGGTTTGGAACGACCCGTGATTGACAAGAAAATCCGAAGGAATTGCATGATTCAACAAGATTGAAGTAGCCGGAGAGCTCAACTAACGAAGACTGATTACTGGAACTTGTTCTTGAGCGAAACACACCTACTTTGGGAGGCAAGTGTTAACCCGTTTTTTAGAGAAGCAGATTCAATTGGACTTAGAAGATTCAAACAAGGACGAAACGACTTGAAAACTTGGAGGCATA
The DNA here is from genome assembly GCA_030737815.1 of Allium fistulosum. NCBI lineage: Eukaryota > Viridiplantae > Streptophyta > Magnoliopsida > Asparagales > Amaryllidaceae > Allium > Allium fistulosum. The sequence goes on along the minus strand of CM060903.1, from coordinate 1,305,799,086 downwards.
CTTAAAATTACTAGAGAATTGAGCCCAAGAAATTTGAGCGAAAAATACACTAAGGAGAGAGGTCACCACCGACCTCTCAAGTAGGTACCGACCTCTCTCATTAACTTCGTAGATGTTGCGATCTCTTTGGGACACCTACATATGAAATTAAAAGAGTGCTGCAAAAGAGTACAAGTCATTTCGGGCTAAGGAAAAAAGTCACTACTGACCTCTTAGGCAAAAAGGCTGATGCTGAGCTGTTTTGGAGAGAGGTAGGTACCAACTTGTTTTGGACGACCAGCAATCGATGGAAACAGCATGGGACACCTTAAATTGAAGTAAGAAGAAGGATGCAAGAAGGTTTGAAATGATTTAAACTACAGAGAGAAGTCACCACTGACTTGAGAGGTCGACACCGACCTCCGTGGTTAACTAGGGAGATCCTGCAACTTTGCACACTACTTTGGGTCGATATTTGGACTCTGCCCCGAGGTGGATTTATTGCCCAACACGACTGTTTCCCCAATAAATACAAGCCATATAGCAACCAAAAGAGGATTTGAACTCTCTGATCGTGGAGACTCTACCATTTCTTCACATCTAACCTCTCCTCTATTAGAGTCACCTTGGAAACAACTATTTGTTGTTCTAGGACTTAGATCAGCAAATTCTTAGTACTAGTGGCTCTCAAACACTCTAGAAGCTTCATTGTAAATCTAAGATCTACTAGATTGTGGTAAAATCTAATATAACTAGTTGTCATCCAGAGAGAGAACAACTAATAAAATATTAAAGTGGACGTAGGTCGGAGATTATGCCGAACCACTATAAAAACTATCTTCTTTACTGCCTTTTCTGTTTATTTAATCTAAATCGGTGCTTTCATCTTGATTCTGGGTGTTGATCCATTTTTTGGGTTAACAACTCATTATCGGATTTCATTTGCCACTTAGGCCTTACAGCTTTGCTTTCGTAATTTGGTTGCCCCTTCGGCTCACGCCTACTTCATTCTCATATTTCGGTTGTCATGATGGCCCTTAAACCACGCTGTCGTGTCACTCTAGCCCTTGCACCTATTATGTTCTTAGTTTCTTAACTGCCACACTCGGCCTCGCGTCTTCCACCATACCCTTGGTTGCCACTCTAAGCCTCACACCAATTGCCTTCACGTTAAAATGGTTATCGCTTTAGGCCTTACACCACACTTTCGAATTTTGATTGCCACACTAGACCTTACACCTAGGCTTTCATATTTCTACTGCCACGCTAGGCCTTATTCCTGCTTTGTTCTCAGTTGCTACATTAGGCCTTACACCACCCTTTTTGATCTCTCGAAAGCCACTGTAGGCCTAATGTCGTCTACCGAACTCACTACCTAATCACTCACTATTGGGCATTTTACTTAGCTACTCATTCAATAAAGTTATCACATTATCATCAATGTTCTAAGTATTAGTTTCGTCCATCTTACGCCTTCACTCATATTTCTATTTTTGAAAGTTACTAGTTCCAGTTTTAACAACTTACCAAGAGACGCGCTACTGTCGCTAATCACCACCCGCAATCTCTTCTATGAAGCCTGCCTTATATTATCTTTAGTGTCTTAAGAAATTAAATCTTTAAATTTCCTAAATCCCTTCCTCTTCTCGCATTTCCTCTTTTAATTGCCTTCGTACCCCTGGTCCACCTTCAGCCTTCGAGTACTCCTCTAGTTAATGGACCAAAGTGAACGACTGAAAACTTTCTTACTTAAGTCTTATTACTTAAATTTCAGTTTATTACCCACCGTTCGGCACATGTTTGGAACCGCCTTCTACACGTCTTAAACTCACTTTAGACGCATCGACTCCAGATTTATTGACTTAATCCTATCTAACTATTATAGAGTATTTTGCTGACAAGTTTAGCACAATTTATGGATCTGGTCTGTTGACCAATTAGTTAACACTTTATTTGACTAAATTACCTTTCGGCTATAAATATTCCTTTCTACTCCCTATTATCACCCTTCGGCTAAACTTAGTTTCTTTCAAAAATTACTTTATTTATTTCCAAAATATCATAGAAAACATTATCATATATTTGTTTTAGTAAAGTTACCCAGACTTCCTTCTTTTACCTATTTTTCATATCATACGACTCTTAAATAATACCTATCAATTTTTTTACCTAAGGGAATTTCTATAAATCAAAACCCATCTTCAAAAACATGTTTTAAAAACCCTATTAAACTTTTGATGCATTAGAATTATGAAGCAAGAAAAATTTTCATCATAAACATAACCATAGGGAATTTATGAGAGAAAAGAGGATTAAAGAATAAATTACTCACATTGATCCCTTAGTTAATGAACTGTTTAGTTCTCTTAGCTTTAAATCTTCGTTTTTTCCTCTTTTCCCCTTAAGACGCAATCGACATTAAAGGGCTCAACCCTTTTATTTTAATTTGAGTAAGGAATTAATTATATGTAGCTATTGAGGAATTGAAAATGTATTATTCCCCCTTTATTGGCTATTAGCCCACCATTCCCTTCCTTAATTAATTCATTCAAGTTAAGCTTTGTTAAATACTGCCTTTGAAGTAAATGTACACCTTATCATTTATCATTTTATATTAATTAAATTCATGATTTAACCCTTTAGCTCTCTTTCTCATAATTAATAAATTAATTACTAATTTGTTGGGTGCTGCAGGATTATCCCCTTATAAGAATTTCGTCTTCGAAATTCTGATAAGGCACGATAATAACTCCAAACCTTTATGCCCATATAACATAAACATACATAAGTTACCTACCCATGTGTCTCAAATAAAATGTACTAGTACATCCACCCATATGTAACATAATTAACCATAATATGTTTATATATATATATGGTTTACAACAAAATATAACAAACATACATACTAATATATAAAATTACTCGAGATATGTCCTCTTGACCTTATCCTCTGCTCCCATGTACGGTCATCTCAGTCTTCACTCTATTGGACTCGCATAAGCTTCACCGTCATATTCCGAAGCTATTTCGCATCTTAGTCTACTGTCCAAATATGTTTCCTAATAGAGGGCATGTTTGGTTCGGCAACCAAACCCTTAGTAGCTCTTGGAACTACAAAATCCCTAGGGTCATACATAATTACTTAGATGTGAAACATGAAACATATTATTTCAACAATTCAACTATATAAGCTACATTTTCGACTCACTCTAGTATCGAAAATGGACCAACATATCTCGGTGCTAACATCCGACCTTCCCAAACATAATAGTCCGCTGATCGGTGACACCTTAATAAACACATGACCTTCTAAATAAAATTCCAAGTCCTTTTTGCATCCCATTGCCATAGGTCTTCTATCTCAATTAAGCATCCTTCATCGTTTGCCGATTCAATTTGACTTTCTTCAAAGCTTCTCTTAAAAGATTCAAATCTAGAACTAACCTATATCTTATCTCGCACCATCGTAATGGAAACTTGCAAGGTCTTTCATACAATGCCTCAAAAAGTGCAATCCTAATATAAGACTGGCAACTATAGTTGTATGAAAATTCCACTAAGTGTAAATGATCTTCCAGAGATCCACCAAAGTCTAATACACATGCTCTCAACAAATCTTCAAGAACCCGGTTGACTCTCTTAGTCTAACCATTTGTCCCTGGATGGTAAGTAGTACTCATACATAATTCTTAACGTAAAGCACTTTGTAGGCTTCACTAAAACTCACTGGCAAAAAATTTGTCTCGATCACTAACTATATTTCTTAGAATTCCATGAAGTCTCACTATAGTCTAAAATATATCTCAACCAACCTTACTACCATCCTTATGGGCTTTATTAGGATGAAATGGGTACTCCTAATCAATCTCTACCATAGCCAATATGCTTTCATTTCCTACCCTTTACTAGGCAAACCATATACAATGTCCATCAAAACCTATTGGCATGTGAAACATCTTTTAGCTATTGGCTTCTGATGTTCTGCATTAACCTATTGGCATGTGAAACATCTTTTAGCATATTCTCTAACATTGCTTTTCGTTCCTTCCCAATAGAAGCGTTGTTTCCTGTCTTGGTACATCTTAGTACCCCCCGAGTGGATAACAAACTTTGAACAATAGCATTCTTCCAAAATCAACTTCTGAAGGTCTCTATTATTCAGAATATACAACCTTCCCTTCTTCTGAAAGAAACTCCTTTTATCGATACCGAAGCCTCTTAGATCCTCTGTCTCAACACCACTCTTCAGGCCATTGATCTTTTTGGTACATAGTGGCTCCTCTTTCTACCTCGTAGCAATCTTCTTTATGAGAACTAGATGAACTTCTAAGCAAGACAACATTCTAGAGTTTCGACTTGGACCAACATTTAACCAAACTGTACATCACAAGCAGCTAACATCTCTAAAACATTCCACTCCTAGATCATAGCCAAAACACAACTTTGCTGCTTTTGGCTTAAGGGGTCAGCAACCATATTTCCTTCCCTTGAGGTATTCTCTATCCTGAAATCATATGAGACCGAGAACTCTAACTAACTTTGTTGCCTCGTGTTCAGCTCCTTCTAAAAGAACAAATGCCTCAAAGGCTTATGGCCCATGAACAATCCAAATCTTTCTCCAAGAAGGTAATGCCTTCAAATATTTAACGTAAAGATAACCACTGGTAACTCTAAACCATGAATTGGCTACTAAACCTCATGGAGTCTCAACTACCTAGATGCATAAGCTATAATCTTGCCTTTCTACATCAACACCGCTCCTAACCCTAAACCTAAAGCATTAGTGTACATCACCACATCTTCATTTCCTTACAACATTAATAAAACCGGAGCTTTGGTTAGTCGAAGCTTCAACTCTCGAAATGCTATTTCATAATCCCTCATCCTAATATACCTTTTATTCTTTTAGGTAAATTATGTCAATGGTGCCGCTATCCTCGAGAAATCCTTAATGAACCTTTGACATTATCCAGCCAACCGAAGAAACTCCATATCTCGGTAATAATTTAGTTAGACTTAGGTGTATTCCCTAAGCGTAATTATGTAATTTGTTACATATATCTAACTCGAAAACCAATCTTATTCAAAATAAAAGGTGTTTTATTTCAATTGTATACATGTTATATTATGATGTAATTATTAAGTAATTAATTTAAAGTATATTAAATATGTAATCCTTAAATGATACGTTATGTGATAGTTTTGATAGAGTTAGGGGTATTCCCTAGGGGTGATTATGTAATTACAATGTGTTATGGTCATGAGAAATTTATCATATTAAAAATAACATATTATTTTAAATATTTCTAGTCAAGATGTTTCAAGATGGGATATCGATACCTCCGTTGAGACTAGAGTGCGTAACGCTCTCCAAATATTGGGCAGTGTGTTATTCATGGCTGTTGGATGCACCAAGGTGTTACGTACTGACAGTTATTAGATAACTATAGAATGAATCACTTAAAAGTTTTTGGTTGGTTAATATAACTAAGGTCAAATAAAGAATCTCAAAATGAAGATATTACATAGTTCTATCAATTTGAGAATACTGTTGAACTTCAATTTGGACACTCCACTTTGATAAAGTTAAATCTTGGCATGACATCAATTAAACGACTATAGTTGGATCTGAGTTGAAGCATTGGAAGTGAAACACTATTTAATAGAGAATTCATTTCCTCGGTTAGATATGGTGAGTATCACAGTCAACTATAGTCAACTCAATGTCAAAGTCTATGTCTAGAGAAGCATGATTAATAATAATAATTATTATTAAACTAAAGATTTTGTGTTTGGACTAATCAAACTGTATGTGAAAAATGTTGGAATTTTGACTGAAATCAAATTCCATAAGTCCTAATGTGATATAGTGTCGAAGAAAAATTGTGTAAATAATCGTTACTGCCCGGTATCACTTATAATAAGTAAAATTGGATTTTATCAAAAAATGTGTAAACCATAAATTTAGCAAAAATGTCATACCACAAGCTAAGGTGACATGTGAGCATTAATGTTCAAATTTTTCAATATTGGTCATTGACTAAATTTACATATTTGAGTCGCACAATCATAAGGATGAATCTCCAAAAAACCACATGATTTAATTAATTTATAATTGTTGTAGATTAATTAAATTAATTAGTATTTATAAAATATTGATTATTAAATTTTATGTGATTTTTTTGAATACCATTAGGACTTAATAAAGTGTGTATGTAGAAGTTATAAACGCGCATTCGATATACGATATCCATAGAATATAAATTGGATTTAAATAGATTAAATGCTAAGTGGTTTTGGAAAATTTTGAGGGCCATATGGCACTTTTTGTGGTTTATTATATATAACAAAAAAGGAGAGGATTTGAATGTATTTTATGAGTAATTAAATAGGGAAAGTTTTAAAGGAGAAAGTTGAAAGGTTTTAATGTTTCCTTTAAATAAATTCTCTTTTATTCACTTCTTTTTTCTCTACAAACCATTTACTTTTCTTTTTCTTCTCTCTCTTCCTTACCATGGCCAAAATCCATTGCCTTTATAGCTTAGAAAAATTCCAATATCAAAAACCAAAAAAAATCAAATAATAAAGGTGGTTGATACTCTTGATCTTTGCAAAATTTAGAGGTTGATTTAAGAATCTAGGAGCCTTTTATTCATCATTCAAGGTATGTTCATTTGGCGACATCTTAAGGTAAAATTTCAGTTTTATTTATTCTTATATTCAACTTGTTCATATGATTTAGAACTTTGCATACCACATTTGAATATATGATTATCAATTTAACTTGAACTGAATCCCCTTTTGTCATATCTCCTTTAATAAAATTTGTTCATAATGTTAATTTGATTTAGATACCTTTTATGTTATAACCCTTTTTGATTACATGTTTATCTTGTTAATGTTTGATCTATCACTTGTTACATCTTTTTCAATTAGTTGTTCATATTGTTCTTATAGTTTGGATCTAAAATTTTACAACAAATTTATATGTGCCCAAGTTGTCCTTTTGTCTTGTTTTGGAAATCATTATTTAACAAGAACAATTTTGATTGAAATCGAGTTTTAAAATAATTGATATGATTTTAATATTTGTTATATATACTAGTATAAATTGCATGATACGTGCATCTAACAGTTAAAGATATTTTGTTTTTATTTAAAAAAATTAATGGATGGATATGTGATATAAGTGCAAAATCATTGATGGTCACAACACTTTTATTTCAAATAATTGTTAGTGGTGTTGGATGTAAATTGATAGTGAAATCTATTGATGGGTGGTCGATCGTTGGAGAAGACGTAGAAATCGCCATCGGTGTAGAATTGATTTCGGTTAGTGGACAATCGACTGATGTAGTTGCAGTAGTGGAAGATTGCGTGGATGTAGTTGAAGCAGTAGAGGATTAGGAAATGAGGCTAACATTGTTTTCGTAGGCTAGCAAGTGGATGGTAAAGGGGGCGACATGTGAAGGGTAGTTTGGGGATTTCAAAAAGACACGGTTGATCCTAGTTCGTTGAATTACCATTATTAGTAGTAGAGATGTGTGTGTATATGTATATATATGTTCATATATGTATATAAAATTGAATAAATTACATATGTCGTCTATTTGAAATCATTTAGAAATCGAATATAAGTTTTATACGGTTGTTATTTGAATATAATTCCTATCATTATTGTATACTTTTGTTTGAAAGTTGTTTAAGAAAGAACCATAAGTGGACTTTTGTGTAAAATATCATAAACTTTTTTAAGTATATCCCAATTAATGTTAACCTTTTAATTCGTTAACTTTAAATCCTATCACATAGGCTAAATTACAAATTTACATATATGAATGTTATTTTAATTTTAAAACATAGTTTGCAATTACTTATATATCTATATAAATGTGTGTATGTTGTTTTAATTTAAAGTTTATAAAATGTACTCTTGTATAAAATCACAAATTTTAGTTTAAAATCTTTCATAAGGTGAAACTTGATTCATACTTGTTAATTATAGGTTTCAAAATATTAGAATTATCAAAATTTTATGGGCATTTGTGTTTAAGAGTTTAATTGCTGATTTGAAATGACAATGAATGAATGAGTAAAGGCAGGAGGAAAGTCCTCCACCTTTCCTTCTTCATATATGCCCACTTTAATTCATTAATTATCGTGTTATAAATATAAGTTATCTTTTATCTATTAGTAAAATACCTTTTAACATATTATACATAAGTTTTAGTAAACTTTGTATATACATATATTGCTATTATTTAAACGTTTTTAAAATAATAGTATGGACAATAAATGTATATATAGAAGGAAAATTTGTTTGTTGCGGTGTAAATCCCAGCACTTAAATACATTACACATCAACTATCTATATTGCTTATATGTTGCACTTACACTTCACATATATGAATGTATTTGGCACATTCATTACTATATATCTGAATTTAAATCAAAATTTAAACTTCCTTTTAACCAAATTAAATAAAATAAGGATTTTTTTAGAACTTCATTAGATAGATCTAATAATCTTTTTTACTTCATTGGCCCAATAGATCCAAAAATCCAAAAGTTTTTGAAATTTACCTATTTCACCCACTTTCGACTAGCTCGGTTCCTTCAATGATATCAAAGCTCAATGATCGTTGCAGTCTAAATTAGCAATGTTAAGGCCAATTGATTATTACTTACAGTAAGGCGTCTCGAAAGGTAGTGTCGAAGATTAGGTTTGGGTAACATGTAGTCTACCTTATTTGGTTATTGGCCTGGTCTGAAGGATGAAGTAAGCTCAAAAGTTATCTCCAATATAAAGGCCTAAACTGATTTTGGGCCTTGGGCTAATTTTCAAAATCTGCTTGAAAATTTAAAAAAATTATAAATTGAAATGTTAAATTAAAAATATAAAAGTTTTATAAAAGTTGTAAACTGCATTCAGTAATCTAAATTGTTTTGAAAAATTAAATAATTAATTTTGAAATTTAAAATTTAGTTGATATGATTAGTTAAATTAGATAAAGTAATTAATGAAAATGTAATTGATTAATATATATATATATATATATCGATACATGCATACAACTATATTTGTTGTAGTTATTTATTTACCTTAAAATTATTTATGATAAATTAAATAGAATTTAATTAATGGGTTTAATTAAATAGAATTTATTAAATATTTAATTAATGGGTTTAATTAAATAGAATTTATTTAATAAAATTAATTAAACGTTAATTAATTAAAAGGTATACATATGTTGATATGCACACATAAACAAACTGTAAATATTATAGTTGATTAACTATCTTAAATAGTTTAAGATAAGTAACATAAAAATTTAGAAATTTTATATAAAATAAATTAGTAAAATATGATTTAATTAGTAAGACTTAAAATTAATTAAATAAAATTTAATTAATAAGATAAATGTATATATTATATAAGTAAACTAAATTATAAAAGTTATAAATAAATTAAAACTTATATAACCATATATATGTAATTAAGTGGAACTAGAAAGAAACCTAAATGAGATTTAAGGAAAAAGAAGATATGTGTAGTACATATACCATGATTTCGGATGTGTCCGACACTTAAAACACAAGGGTATTTCATAAGAAATATATTATTCCATATATCAATTTCACTAATTATATGTATACTAAAGATTATGAATCCTTTAATATAAGTCGTCCTCTACTATTTATATATTAATAGATTACTTGTGTACTCTTTAATTATTAATAATCCTTAATATAGAGATGTTATGCATAGTACTATTAATATATTGACTAGACGAGGTAAGATTCATGCATGTATTTATTGATATTGTCAAGGTACGTGCATTATGTTTTGTAACACCCCGTAAATTTTGCGTTAGTTAATTAATAATTAGTTAGGCTCACAAAAATGGAATTTGTGCAAATGGTGGAATTTTTCCATGAAACTTGCGTAATTGCGTTCGTGGCAAAATTCTAAGCAACTTTGATATTTGAAGTTTCGCGATTGGAGTTCAAACGAAGAAGTTACAGACAATAAATGATTATGGAACGAAAAAAATTAATAAAACAAATTTAACGTTTATAATTAATCACCGGGACCCACATGTCGACCCATTTTATGGGAAGGTTGACATGGAGCGGTTGACCCCTATAGAGGGAGCGGTCGACCGGTCCAATGGGTGACGACCAAGGTTTGCCTTGGCTAAATGGCCCAAATTTAATATATTTTAATCTAATGACTGCGGTTAATTCATGCGCCTATAAATTCAGGCCTAACACTCTCTTCTCTTCTCATATTATCTGGAGAGAACAACGAAGCTCTACCATTTCTTCTGTACTATTCTTCCAAATTAAAAAATAAATTATATTTATACAAATTGGATAAGAATAAAAAATAAATAGAAGAAGCGAATCAATGCTATGCAATAATAAGGTAAATTTCAATATAGTAAAATTATATTTCCTTTCAACCCCAAATCTCTTCTTAGATCTAAAATTCTAATATATGTATATTTCCCTTTTATACATATTTCTTGGATTAAATAGGAGATGGAGTTGAATCAAAGGATTTAATTAAGATTTGAAGATTTGGAACGCTTTCAAAAGGTGAGTGGGAAATTTATAAATTGTTTATGATATTAAGATCTATCCTATTGGTATTTATTTGATTTTTATGCCTAAATCAATAAAAATTACTGCCTACGTATTCTTATTTGATAATTTATGGAATTTGATTAGAAATGTTGTTCACACCAAGATCTGGAAATTAGTCCCAAAAGTTATAATAGTTGAAGGTTGATAGGTTGTATAAATTATTCCAGATCTATAATTGGGTTGTAAAAATATTAGTATAGTTTTGATTCTTACCCTAATCTTGTTGTAGTGTAAATTTTATATGTTTGAATTATTGGAATGGAGATCCATTAATTATTTTATAAATTGGTTTGATTTTCTTATTCCATAGAAGAATACATCGTTTATTTGCCGTAGTTTACAAGGAATATATGCAAATACAAGAAAGAGATGTGTAAAGTACATAGTTATTTGTCGTAGTTTACACTGTCTATTTCAAATAAAAAGAAAACAAACCATTCCTTATAATTTGAAACAAGGTTGAACTTTTATTTTTAAAAAGTTAACCTTTTTGAATCATGCTAATTTATGGAAATTATGACGGAGAATCTTTTTAGATGTATAATTCCAATAATTAAATATGGAAATGGGTATTCTATTTAAAAGTTTATAACTAGAACTGTAGTTATGGGAAATAAATATTTATACGTATTTAAACGCACTAATCAATAGAAATAAAACCTAATTTATGCGACGATTTATGCGCAATATTCGCTTAAATGATACATTAAACATAGGAATAAATCGGGTCATGAATAAAGGAATTAGGAAAGAAAGTTAGAAAAGGTTGTGACTCCAATTAATAGGTAAAGAATTTGAAACAAATTCGGGAATGATAGAAATTAATAGAGTAAGCGGATTAACGGGACTGATAAATAAAGATGATAGGATAATAACTATGGAATAGTTAGAGGAGAATTACTAAATGGCATTTAGTAAATAATAAATGTCTTAGGAAATGCCCGTTGGAATAATAATGAAAACCATTTATTTTGGACAAGTTGACATTTATGTAAAAACTAAATAAAAGGGAAAAGTTAATAATTAAACGTTTAAGGTAGATATTGTAGCCTTAAATAAATTAGAAGTGATTAGTAGGCTAAGTCCAGTATTCAACCTAGAATAATAAAAGCTTAGAATGACGCTTAGAATAATTAATTGGACTTAGTGGGTTGGAATGCGAGGTCAGTAAAGTTACACAACAGAAGTCTGCCCTTCACTTTGAGGCAACCAGCAGTTGTGTACACTTCCTACTGATATGAGACATCTCCAACCATATGACCCGTGGAAAATGAATATGCGACGTAGGACCTACTTCTGAGATGGAGGTATTAAGTTATTCTTTGAGAGCCCGCCTTCTCCCTAATTAATAAATAGATAAACGGTCCGAGTTAATGATTATGAGCGGTAGTGGATACCTCGGGGAGGGTCCGCTTTGGGTTTGAGATATTAAGTGACTATTATAGAGTCTGCCTCTCTCTTATAAAGAAGTATTAAGTGGCCTGGTGGGATTCCAAGCGATGTCAGCTAGATAATACCAGTAAGGAGTCCGCCTTGGGGTTAGGTATTGACTGATGGGGACTGCCTAAAATATAGGTATTAAATGGTTAAATGTCTACTTAGTCCTTATAAATGAGGTATTAAGTGGCATGGGTACTGTCTCTCACATGGCTAAGACATCAATAACGATACGTTAATAGTACGATATTATGTATTATAAAGCCATAAATAGCGGTCAAAGGTCTCTATAGCTGGACCAATACCCCAATGACGGTGATGCTAGGAGCCCACTTCACATTTGGAAGTATTAAGTGGCTGATAGACATATGTCATTATTTTGTACCTTGGAGAAAGTTAGATGGATGAGTCGTATTAGGTATAAATATCGTCCATGCGATATTAGGTAAAATAGGTTAACCGTAAATAATAGACATAACAATTAAATGGAAACCTATCAGTATAAAATTTTCTTATGGACAAAGTATAGATTTTCCAGTCACCATAACGTTGTTCCAATCCTCATTAAAGCCCACAAGATGGATTTAGAGGAACGGGTCATTAAAGCAAGACGTGATTAGTTGATGGAGAAGTTTTCTTATCTCTCATGCTTAGCGTTGACAAGGCAAATTGATGTCCAAGGAATGCTATTGATTCCAAGGCAGTAGCCTCGGTCAGTACTTATATCCTATTATATTTTTCATTCCGCTATGTGTTTAGATTTATCAATATTTAATATTCTCATGCTTATTGCATGTACCAAACAAACGATCCGTAAGGACTTGGGTTTCGATTTTTGTTAAAATTTGGGCCCATTAAAGTGCGGGTTGTTACATTTGGTATCAGAGCATAGGTTAGTCGATCAGAGGAATTAGAATATTTTGGGAGAACGTACTTGTATTTTGCTATCTATTAATACATTTTACGCCTAGCTCTACAGATTCCGACTATGAAAGTAGTTACGACCATATTCCGAAAGGATGGGCGAGGCGACTATAAATTGGAAATATTTTATAGAGTTAAAAATCATGTGACTACTTCGATTACCCCCACAGAGCATTGGCTATAGGTAATGCGTTAACATTAAAGAGCATGAGCACAGCATATGGAGGAATCCAGGAGGCTGGATAGTGTTTGACCTGATTATTCAGAATAGTTACCTTGTGATTTTAGATTTTGATGGATGGTGGATTAAAGATGGACATTCTATCCTAGCAAGCGGGAATTAAGGATTTATATGTCTTAGACATCCGAAGGAAAGTTCTTGCAAGAGAATGTTCATCGATCGCCTTTAGATGGAAAACCGGATTTTATTGTATGATGTAAAGTCAATTTTTTATTCCAACCCCATGAGAGAAATTTTATAATATATTTTAGAAGTGCATTTAATTATGAAAAAAGGGTTTCCAAAGGATTTCTTTTCCAAAGACTTATTTGGGAAAAATTTTGGTTTTGGGAAATTTTGAAATCTTATTTTATAAGAAAGATGTATACCGGTGAATTTGGTTGTGTTACGCAATTTTGGTTGAAAAAGAAAAAGTATGAAATCCTTAAATATATATATAATAAAGATTTAAGTTTGATTTTGATTAAGGAAATTTTAGAGGAAAATAATTTTTTAATTTGGAAACGTGTTTAAAAGAGCATATATTTAGCTCGACGATTTTTCAGTTTATAAAATTCAAAGTTTTCAAATTCTTTTCTTTTTAAAGGGCGGACACAATAGGAATGACATTCGATTTTATTGGGATCTGAAGTTGGAAGTGTAGTTTTACCCGCCAGCTAATTGGAGGGATATTTCCATATAATTATAACGCGGAAAATAATAGTTGGAATATTTTGGGAATTTTTAGTGATGTTAGCTATTAGGAATACTGCAATATAGCTGAGGAATGGTTCGAAGGTCAAACGGTAAGCTTGGACACCGTCATGAAGAGGATAGTAATTTTTCAGATCGTGTCAAGTTGCATAAGACAGCGTGAAACGATTATTATTATTATCGTTATTAATTAACCCGGCCCGAATTTGGTCCAGGTTCAACCTGCGTCCAAAATTCATCTAGCGGTCAACCCCCCAACGGCCGATCGATAGTGATTCGATAAACCTAGAGCGGTCGATCGGTCAACGAGTTTTGGCATAGCTCGAACCTGAAACGCGACTATAAAAGTCGCATCCAAACCCCCAGCAGCCTCATTATCATTCCTCTCCTTCCTCAAACAGCCGAACCCAAACTTCTCCTCTCCTCCTCCAAATAAACAACCGCCCCCTCCGTTCCACCTCTAGGTGACGCGGCCTCTCCCCCTCCCCCAGAGCAGCAGCCTCGCCTCTTTCCCACGCTAATTTTTTCACGTCAGGTCTTACCTCTCCACCACTCCAGTTCTAAACCCTATCTCCCCTCTCTTATCACTTCTCAATCCATGGCACTGCCCCGAACTGTCGGTTCTTCCTCGTGCCACTCTGGTCTAACCCTTCGAGACGCCACTTGGTTGGGCCAGAATGAGCAGAGAATCACCACTTATCTTGGCTCAACTGGCTTCACTTTCCTTCAAGGGCGACTTGTCAAGTTCGGGGACTTTGCCGCTTTTAGGCTAGAGGAATTACTCATGGCGACAAGATTAGCACCGATCCTTCGCTTTGACACTTTTAAGCGGGAATGCTACCCGCGCTGCATCTACCTTTTTGATGACATCTAGGGCAAAATTTTGATGAAGGGAACAGTCTTATTCGGTCAGAGGTAAAAGGAGTCACGATCGATTTGACCAACGACGACTTTTGCGATATGTTGGAGATTTCCACGGAGGGCGCGGACATGGACGACATTGAGATGTCAGATCTTAAGATTTTATAGCGTATCTTTTTTGGATATGTTGGTGTCTGGAGGTCAGACAATTTGCGACCTACAACCTGCCTCGTCGTGTGCATCGTTTAACACAATATCATTCCTAAGATGGTGAGTCTCGATCTATCCTTTGGTGACGAAGGCCACCTATGCCATCATTGGCGGCGTAGCTGTCAATTGGGCCCCTGCCCTGATGCTCCACCAAGTCATTAGGGAGTTGGTAATCCACGAAATTACTTCCTGTATTGCCACCTATTCACTCGTGTCTTTAGGGGATACGAAGTGAAACTCCAGGGGAGTCAGTCCAGAGGAAGGTCCCCCGCCATCGACATAGCCTCCCTCGAGAAGATGTCTATCCCTTTACCACTAGCAGCAGCCGTGCCAACAGCAGTGCGGCAGCCGCAATAGGAGGCGAAGCTAGTACAGGGCGCCAAGGGATTCTAGATTCCAAAGCTAATTGCCATTCGGTAGGTCCTGACCAAGCTCCATAGAATCCAGGCCGATCAACAGGAGATGCGGGATGAGCTATAGCGCCAGAGCCATGAGATTGGGTGCTTAGCTACCATGCTATGCCATTTCCTAGGTCATAGCAATGGCTCGACTCCCGCACAGGGTCAAGACCATCCCGTAGTTTGTAGGTAGTGTTTTAGATTTAGTAGTGATGTTGTTATCTTTTCCTTCCAGCAATTTTCCTTTTCTTTTAGGTTGTAACCGTTAATTGTCTCTTATAAAAAGGCACATACGATATTATGACATTGTTCATATTCATATACTGTGTTGTTATTTTTGAATATATGAACTGCTCTTGTATGCATATATGGAAGAAATGGTATAATTTTTGAAATCTCGTAAAGGCACTTAACTAACGGTAAACGCAATGTAAGACTGGAAGTTTTAAAATAGACGGTAGATCTTAGCAAACAAAGGACATGTTAAAGTTGTTTTGGAAATCACGGGTCAATGTTTCTGCTCCTTAGGAGCTAAATATTTTGAATAAATAAGTATGTTGACATTTACAAATAAAATATTGAGTTATAAAGATAAAAGTTAAATGTGAAGTGTTATAGTGGAACTTATGCATTAGCACATAACTAACTTCTGACTATGCTGAAAAGTGGCTTGAATCATTCAAATTTTTGAAAGGAAAATATTGATAAAAAAAAAGTTTTAGCTTCTGAATTATTTTTCGTGCTCAAATAATTTTTGGGACTTTTTGTCCAAATTGATTTCAAGGAAGATTTGCATCTAAATATTTTAGAAAATTGATTCTTCAAGCGAAGTACAAATTTGAAAAGTGAAAGAAATTTTTATGGAATTTTTTATTTTGAAGGCCACATGCTAAGCGTAGGGAAGGTAAATAAATGCAAATTTAAGGTAAATAAATGCAAATTTACCGGTGCATTAGGGACGATTATACGATAAAATGCAAATAATAACAAGGGAAAAACTGTTTTAGCCTTGGAATTTCTATTTCCGTACCTTATCAACGACGTACAAGTGTCCATTTTTGGATTCAATTCCATTTTAGCGCTTGAAAATAAACCTCCTTGTGCGTTTTGTACATGGAAAATTTGAAGAAAATCCGGGAGAGTGAAAAATTTTCCATTGTACAACGGGAATTGTTAGCTTATAGAGTGGTAACAATGAATAATTCTCCACCTAAATTCCTTTTCCTGGTATACGAGTAATGCTTAGGAAGCGATATTTCGACGCGTTAGATTTCTGGATGGTAGGAATTAGATGCAAAATTGGTTGCACCATGCTTCTATTCGTAGGAGTAGGTTGTTTGCATCATATTTTCAAAAATATTTTTAAAAGAAATGCATTCGTATAGGAGAGCCGGATTTAGAATCATTCTGCATACATGTTTTCTATGATTGTGTTACATTATGCACTTGTGAACGTTTTGGTGCAAAATTGGTTGTACATTAATTGATCGTATAGTATAGGATAATTATGAGCAATAACCATGATTTAATCATTGGTATAATTTTGGGGACGAAACTCTTTTAAGGGGGAATAATGTAATACCTCGTAAAATTTATGTTAGTTAATTAATAATTAGATGGGCTCCAAAAAAAGGAATTTGTGCAAATGGTGGAATTTGGCCACGAAACTTACACCATTTCGTTCGTGGCGAAATTATGAGTAACTTTCATACTTGGTTTTTAGCGATCGAAGTTCAAGTAAAGAAGTTACGGATGATAAACGATTTCAAAATGAAAAAAATTAATAAAACAAAATTAACGTTTATAATTAATCACCGGGACCCACAGGTCGACCCCCTTTATTGGACAGGTTGACATGGAGCAGTCGACCCCTATAAAGGGAGCGGTCGACTGGTCCACTTTGTGACAACCAGGTTTTTCCTTGGCCAAACGGCCCGAATTTAATATATTTTAATCTAATGACTGCGGTTGACTCATATGCCTATAAATTTAGGCCTAACCCTCTGTTCTCTTCTCATATTTTCTAGAGAGGATAACAATGCCTTGCCATTTCCTCTTCTCCACCATTCTTCCAAATTATAAAATAAATTATATTTATACAAATTGGAGAAGAACAGAAAATAAATATAAGAAAAGAAGAAGAGAATCAACGCTACGCGATAATAAGGTAAATTTTAATATAGTTAATATATATTTCCTTCCCACCCTAAATCTCTTGTCATATCTGAAATTTAATATATGTATATACCATTTTTATACATATTCCTTGGATTAAAAAGGAGATGGAGTTGAATCAAAGGTTTTAATTAAGATCTAAAGATTTGGAATGCTTTCAAAAGGTGAGTGGGAAATTTTATAAATTGTTTATGATATTGAGATCTATCCCGTTGGTATTTATTTGATTTTTATGTCTAAATCAACAAATATATGTGAATTGTAGGCTCAAATTAAATGTATAAAACTATTGTCTACATATTCTTATTTGATAATTTAGGAAATTTGATTGGAAATGTTATTTACACCCAGGTCTGGAAATCGGTCCCAAATGGTATAATAGTTGAAGGTTGATAGGTTGTATAAATTATTCCAGATCTATATTTGGGTTGTAAAAATATTAGTATAGTTTTGATTCTTACCCTAATCTTGTTGGAATGTAAATTTTCTATGTTTGAATTGTTGGGATTGAGACCCATTAATTTGTTTATAAATTGGATTTATTTTCTTATTTCCGTAAAAAAATATAGCGTTTAATTTGACAAGGAATATATATAAATAAAAGAAAGATATTTGTAAGGTATGCAGTTATTTGTCGTAGTTTATACTATCTATTTCAAATAAAAATAAAAAGTACCGTTCCTTGTTATTTCAAACGAGGTAGATCTTCTACTTTTTAAAAGTTTACCCTTTTGAATCTTGCTAATTTTTGGAAATTATGATGGAGAATCTTTTTAGAGGTGTGATTCCAACAATTAAATATGAAAAATGATATTCTAGATAGAAGTTTATAACTATAAATGGAGTTAAAGGAAATAAATATTTATACGTATTTACCCACGCTAGTCAATAAAAATAAAACTTAACTTACACGACGATTTATGTGCAATATTCGCTTAAACGATAGATTAAACGTACGAATAAATCGGGTAATGAATAAAGGAATTAGGAAAGAAAGTTAGAAAAGGCTGTAACTCTAACTAATAGGTAACGAATGTGAAATGAATTCGGTAGTTACCGAAAATTAATAGGGTAAGTGAATTAATGGGATTGATAAATAAAGATGATAGGCTAATAACTATGGAATAGTTAGAGGAGAATTACTAAATGGAATTTAGTAAATAATAAATGTGTTAGGAGATGTCCACTGGAATAATGATGAAAATCATTTATTTTGGACAAGTCAGCATTTATGGAAAAACCAAATAAAAGGGAATAATGAATAATTGAACGTTTAAGGTATATATTATATCCTTGAATAAATTAGAAGAGATTGGTAGGCTAAGTCCAGTATTCAACTTAGAATATTCAACGTAGAATAATAAAAGCTTGGTATGAAGCTTAGAATAATTTACTGGGCTTAGTGGGTTGGAATGCGAGGTCAAGAGACTTACACAACAGAAGTATGTCCTTTACTTTGAGGCTACCGGAAGTTATGTACACTTCGTACTAATATGAGACATCTCCTACCATAGGACCCGTGGCAAATGAATATGCGACCATAGGACATACTTCTGGGCTGGAGGTATTAAGTGGTTATTTGAGGGTCTGCCTTCTCCTTAATTAATAAATAGAAACGGTTTGAGTTAACGGTTAGGAACAATAGTGGCTATCTCGGTGAGGGTCCGCTTTGGGTTTGAGGTATTAATTGACTACTATAGAGTCTGCCTCTCTCTTATGAAGAAGTATTAAGTGCCTGGTGGGATTCCAAGCGATGTCAGCTAGATAATACTAGTGAGGAGTCCGCCTTGGGGTTAGGTATTGACTGATGGGGACCTGCCTAAAATATATGTATTAAATGGTTAGAAGTATGCCTAGTCCTTATTAATAAGGTATTAACTGGCTTGGATACTGTCTCTCACATGGCTAAGACATCAATGATTATAGATACGTTAGTAGTATGGCTATTATATATTATAAAGCCATAAATAGTGGTCAAAGGTATATGTAGCTAGGACCAATAAATCAACGACGGTGATGTTAGGAGCCTGCTTCACATTTTGAAGTATTAAGTGGTGATAGACATACATCGGTATTTTGTACCTTGGAGAAGGTTAGATGGACGAATCATATTAGGTAGAAATATCATGTGTGCAATATTTGGTTAAACGGATTAACCGTAATAGACATAACAATTAAATGGAAACCTATTGGTATAAATTTATGTTATGGACAAAGTATAGGATTTTCAGTCAGCAAAACGTTGTTCTGACCCCTTCCTAATTACAACCCACATGAGATAGATTTAGTGGAACAGGTCATTGGAGCAAGACGTGATTAGTTGATGGAAAAGTTTTCTTATCTCTCATGTGCGGTGCTGACAAGGCGAACTGATGTCCAAGGAGTGCTATTGATTCCAAGGTAGTAGCCTCAGTCAATATTTATATCATATTATATTTTCCATTCTGCTATGAGATTAGATTTATCAATTTATGATATTCTCATGCTTATTGCAGGTACCAAACAAACGATACGTACTCTAATGGACCTGGGTTTCAATTTTTGTCGAAATTTGGACCAATTAAAGTGCGGGTTGTTGCATGCTTAGGCTATCACGAAAAGGTGGGTACGAGTGAATTACCGTTTTCGATTTGTTGATATTCCTCAAGGTTGAGATGAGATTGGGAAAAAGACCATGGGTTGGAAGTTGTTTATGATACAACCAATAAAGTGTTATCCATCGCTTGTAAGCCCAAGATTTGTTGATATTTCTCAAGGTCAATATCTCAAGGAAATTGAGTCCTAATGCCTACTTGATAAATCGAAAGATTTCTATGTTTTTCTTATGGTTTTGAGAAACATATAAATCTAACAAGAGCCTTACTAGAAAAACAAAATGGTAATATTTAACCTTTCTAATGATGTAAGAATATCTGTTATATAAAGTTAAAATAATCTACATCGACAAATTTGTGCAACTTATAAAATTGATAAATTTTTTATCATTTAGGATATACAAATGAACTAAATTAAAGATTGACAAAGAAATATAAAATATATTTACCTTTATATCCTTAGGCATATTATCGCTTCAAAACCCATACAAGTGCTAATTTGTACAACCACTAAAACATTCGTGCCTCGGTTTCATAATTGTTTATTTGTATAAGACCGTGTATTATGTTCTGTAAGTGTCGAACTCTAATAGCAATACAATAATATGAATATTTGATCCATATTCAATCACATAAAAACGTTATATGGTGAAAGGTTGCGGTCTGTGATGTTCGAAACTTCAATGAAGTTAGTTCATTGGAAATAAGCAAATAAACCATAATGGAAGATCATGCATTCAATACGTTTAATTATAATATGGATCACCTATGTTGTAACAACCCTAATTTTGATTAACATTATTTAGGATATTTAATTAGATAAATAAAATAAAATAATGTATGATGGAAAAGAGATTGATATTTTATATTTAGTCAAGGTCGAGCCTTAATTAGCAAACTAAAGAGACTAATTAAAATTTAATAAGGAGGCGGAATATAGGCTAAGGGAAAAATAGGGATAGGTCAAAATTCCTAAACATAAGCCCTTATTCTCCTATTCTCCCTCACTTTGTTATTCACAAATGAAAATAGAACAAGGGTTTAGGTCGACCATTGCTAGGAAGATTCAAATAGAAGACAAGCTAGGAAAACAAGATCAAAGCTAAGGAAATCAAATCAAATACAAATCTCAACCTTCTTAATCTATTCAAGGTGAATAATGGTTATGCATCTCATTTTTATGTGTTATTTTCAGTTTTTAGAGTAAATCCAATTCTTTTGTTGATATTATGCCATGTTTTAGAGGTTTGAATGATTATATGTTTTTTGGTGAATTTATAGAATTTAATTATGAAATTTATTTACATGATTGAGCTGGAAAACCTATCATATGACACCCAAACGACATGAAATTTTGATATGATTTTAGAAACATTATTTTAGAAATGCTTTTTAAATTTCATAATATTATGATAATGTATGAATATTTTATGATTTTCTTAAGGAAAGAAAATGGATTATTTTGAGTTTTAATTATTAAAAATAATTAAATTATGTTTCTAGTCCGAAATTTTTCTATGATGAAGAATTTGATTAATAAGACTTTGTGATATTTGGGAATTTTTTCCAAGTGTTTATGATTTAATATGATTCATTTAAGCTAGAAATGCTTAATTAATTACTAAAATATTAATTTAAACTAGAGGGTTTGCTGATTACTTTGGAAATGATAAATTTTGCTCCTTTGCAATTTTCTGAAAAGATTTTGGATGAAGAAGATGTTATCAAATAGTATATTGACAAATAATTGGGGTTTGGTGAAAAGAGACTACTTTTAAAAGAAATAAAACAGTTTTCACTATAATTACGGCTCTGCCACTTCGTAGGTCATAATGCCACGCCCATCTCTCTGCCCCTATGGACTTCGATGTCGTCCAGGACCAATGCACATGATATCACTTCAATGTATATGGAGTGTATGGGCTTGGTCGAAGTGGAAGTCAAGTAATGACTTTGTCGACATCATGGTTTTCGAAGAGGTCGATGCGGCATTTGTTTATACCATATGTTTTTATAATGTCGCCGACCCCAATACTTTCGAAGGGACAACTTCAACCCTATAGGTGTAATGCTACTACTTATAACTTCGACAGTATATGATGCTGTGTTTTTATAACTTCGACTTTAATCTTTTTAACTATTTCAGAGAGGGCATTGACGCTGCTCCTAATGACTTCGGTACTAATGAGGCTGCTATTTTCTATAAGGAAATAATGCCGACAGTAATGACTTCGACACCATTCTTTTAAAAGGTTTTAAATTATACATGTGCTCTTCGACTTCAACACTATGAGAAGTGTGAAGAGGATGGTTTTGGTCTTATGGCCTTGTGTTTTAAAAGTTAAAGGTTTTAACTTGTTTTGAAGGGCGAAGACCCTCTTCGGCTATAACCCTTGCCACTTTTTAGCAATATAAAGGTTTTATATTGTTTGGCCTTATAGCCTATGGTTTTGAGAGGCGACGACCTCAAATGATTTTGAACTTTGCCAATATTTTTTTATTAAAGCATACATCATGGCACGATTATTTTGGATAAAGTAAAAGGCTATAATTTTCCTTATTTTGAAAGTATGATTTCAAGGGGTAAATCATTTGTAAAGAAGTATGTTTTGTTTTCAAAGAAATAAATAGGGTATTTAGCCCAGAATTTTACTAAAGTGATTATTGTTCCTATCACTTTTGGATAGATTGTGATAGGATAAAATTGACTCCGAGATTAGAAAACCAGATGGGACTGATCTAGGGTAGCGCCCTATACTTTAGCTAGTAACCCCTAGCTAATATAAGTTCAAAATTCTAGTGTGTAGGGCTTTGTCACGGGTAAGACAAAACGTAGATTTACACAAAGAAAGGAATACTTAAAGATGAGATATGTTACTAGTGAGACCGCAAAACCATTAGGATCAGTTGAACCTAGGAATAGTAAGTTTTGGAGACTGTCAAGTTGTCTTCTAATGGGTTTTTAGATAACTTGATAGATCTGGTAGGCCCGAGTTAGCTTGAGAAAAGTATGATGTTGGGATGGATAGTCCTTTGATTTAAACAGATTGTTTATGATTACCCATGTTGGAAGAATGCATATTATTGTTTATATTGTTTATCTTAACCAGTTTGGTTGTAGGATTTTGATTTTCAAAAGAAATGTCCTTAAAGGGTACTAGTGAGAGGAAAACCCGTTTCGCTCAATGGCACTGCCTCACTGTTACGACCCACTTTTTCGAACAGTTTAAGCGGAAAATCAACCACATATGACCCACTTAAATTGAACGGAAAGGCGGATAGTTAGGGAAAAGGAAGAAGGAAAATGAGAGAAAGAAAACAAGCAACACA
The DNA here is from genome assembly GCA_030737815.1 of Allium fistulosum. Taxonomy (NCBI): domain Eukaryota; kingdom Viridiplantae; phylum Streptophyta; class Magnoliopsida; order Asparagales; family Amaryllidaceae; genus Allium; species Allium fistulosum. The sequence goes on along the minus strand of CM060903.1, from coordinate 1,305,775,591 downwards.
AAATCTCACCACGGAACAAATAATTTATAATATACAATAAATCTTTACACAGAGAAGAAATGTAATATACATACATCAATCAGAGTATACTAACCTATTTCATCATGGACAGTTATTGTTTGTACAAAAAATGGGCACAACACTCTTCGGGAGTTATTTGAAGAGATAAAATGAAGAATGTAAATGTAAAACAGAGATTATCTAACAAAAACTCCAACAAACAGAAACGTAAAATGCAAAGACGAGCAATTTAGAGTGGTTCGGCGTGTTGCCTACGTCCACTATGAAGTTTTGATGATTTTATGGATTCTCTTTCAACGATTACAAGCGATTACAGCGAACAACCGCGAATTACAGTTTAGAATTCGAATTTAACAGCAAGAGTGGGATGCAAGTCTCAATCCGGCAGAGTATGGGCGCTTCAGAATCAAAAAGCCCCTTTTATGTATGCTCTAGGGCTCTATTTATAGGCGTAGGAGGCTCAGATCTCGTTCAAACTTCGGGAGACTTGGTCTGGCACGTGAGGGGGCCCACGCGACCATTTCCAGAAAGTTTCGCCTCGATCTGCGATCGATACGAATCCATTTCGTATCGATCAAGATGATGTCCAATTAATCTGAAATTTGGCAGGGACATTCTTCAGTGTGTATGCAAGCTTCCCTGAAAATCTCATTGGATTTGGATCAATGGATTGCGAGATATCGTCGATACGAAATGGCGTTCATCGCTGGCTGTTTCGTTCGACTCCCTGGCTTCGAGTTGATCTCATCGTATCAATCAATGCACGTGCTTCTAGGATGATGTGGCGCGCGCACTTCGTTTCGATCCAGTATTCACTCCGCATTGACTGCTTCGACTCCATGTATCTCGCCTCGTTTGGTTCTATGGAGTACACGTCACCCTAGTCAATTGACTTGTTGGATACGAATAAGTCAATGGGCCTGGATTCGAAGTGAGGTCCTCTGATGGATGCGAAGAGCGCTGGTCCGATGGACACGAAGTAGACACTAGCTGATGGTTGCGAGACACGTCAGCCGTTGATGGACACGAATCTTACCAATGCGAACTCGATGGGTTCGAACGTTGCCAACCTGATTGCTACGAAGCCATGGGGACTTGCCGATGCGAAGTGGATGACGGACACGAGCTGGATGGATACGAAGCAGACACTCGGCCAATCGAATCGAGTTGTACCAATTATCGATGGACACGAAATCCATCGATACAAACTTGATGGATTCGAAGCATGGCCACCTTTATCGATACGAAACAGTGTTCCTTGATGGATACGAAAAACACATCGTCGATGGATACGAAAACATGCTTTTCCCTCCAACTCGTATCCATCATAATTTGAGCATATGAACTCAGATTGTCTTGAAACTTGGAACGTTGGCTTCCTTTGCTCTCCTAGTCATGTCTCATCATTTGTATCTCGATCTGGACTCAGAAAAAATTCATCGATATTCATGACAAGCGATATTTGGAATCCAATCAATTTCTTGGTGTCCTGGCCTTGCCAAAAGGCGGGATAACATTTTGCCCCCCAAAGTATGTCTTGTGAAAACATGACGTGCTTTGAAAAGCTGCAAGTTCGCGAGTCGTTGCCAGTTTAGCTCGTTATTGAATTTCACCTTGATTCTCTCCCGAACTGATTTGAAATCTGAGTTGAAACGACATTTGATGGTTGTTTTTGACTATCCTCTTGTATCGATCCTCTCATAAATCAATGCAAAAAGTTGGAAAGTATTTTTTCGTATCGATGCGGGTTGAATTGATGAATACGAAATGACTATCCGTATCGATGGATTCTAACAGATACGAATATTGTGTTCGTATCGATAAACCTGCTCTGTTGTGAATCGATGGCTCATAAAATGGATGCTTCGAATCGATGGAGTCCATCGCCTTCAGGTGGCTTCTCTGTGCGCTTCGAATCGATGAAGTCTGGTGGATTCGAAACGAGCCTTCGTTTCGATGCGCTGTTTGACTGGTTGCGACCGGTCAGGTTGATTGGGGGTCGAATCGCCTCGATTCCATCCTAGGCTTCATATAAATACCTGGGACTTCGTCACTTTTCACTTTTTTACCTTCTATTTTTTACCGCCGCCTTCTACTTCTCGCATCGATCCAGAAATTGTGAGAAAGAAGAAGACTTGTAACTTGTTCTCGAATCGATCAGATCCATACTTCAAATCCTTCAAATCTTAACTTCAACTTAGGTAATTAACCTCGAATCCAAACAACGAAGTCATCTCAGATCCACTCCATCTTCATCAACCACTGATTCTGGCAATTGGTAAAACCAGATCTGGACCAAAGCTCGGTTTTAAATAACCATGGCGATGCTCCTGTGGATTGGTGAAGAAGAAGTATAAAAAACAGAAAATGGATCGATATGGAGGCTTGCGTTCGAGTCGATGCAGGCCATTAGCATGCCCTCTTTGGATTTTTGAATCGATCCCTGGAAATTTCCTGGGGGAGGTGTTACAGTTCGTACTGATCGTGATGGTGTTGGATCGTACCGATATGAAATGATCGATACAAATGGTCATTTCAAAGTTCTCAGCTTCAGATCGATGCGAAGTGTATCTTTGCGTTCGACACGAAAAGCACTGATTTGAACGTGATCGATGTGAAGCCGAGACCTTCCTGACCGATACAAATTTTACAACCATGGATCGGTTCGAAGTTACCTTTTCTGATCGATACGAACTTGCGCCTTGGCTATCGATTCGAAGCGTGCCCTCGGGATCGATACGAACTCGTATCCTGATGGATTCAAACAAGCCTCCCGTGATCGATTCGAACTCTTCTCTTGACGGACACGAAATTGTGAACTCTTAACAGCATAACTCCGACGAGCTTCATTCTTGCATATCTGAACTTGACTGTTAGCTACATATCTGACTACCTATCGAAGCTTGTCGATGGAACTATAACTTAACACTGTGATAATGAACTTTAACTTTAATCGATCGCCAACATCGGGATGGTTTAAGGATGATGGTCAGCGATGACGGTCATTTCGACTGGATTTCGATTATCCTTTGCCGTTTGCAAATTTTCTCTAATTCTGCAGAATTCTTTCAAGTAATGCACAACACCGCACTGCACGACACACACTTTACACGAGGGGGAACACACGGTCTTTTTATTGTCTAATGATGGTTTCTCGTGAGTTAGCTAGTTATGGAACCGTCAAGTTCGCAGCAGCCAGAAACTCAGAATCTAACCCCTCCCAGACTTGAAATACCGGACATTGAGGCCGAAGTCATCGGTCCAGCTCCGGACGAGTTTCCTGACGCGTCCTTCATCAATAGTCCACCCGACTCAGTCCCGTCAAATGTTTCTGAAGATATGTTAGGGAGGTATGCTTACGGCACCATCTATCGATGGATGACGTGTTGTTGCCGGGGCCAGATGATTGACCACATACTCCCCCGGAAGGATATACCGCATTCAATCGTCATGCGTGTGCAGCCAGGACGCTTCCCCCGTTCAATGACTACATAAGGGAAGTGTTGGCTTATCTGGGGATCGCCCCGTCTCAGCTACACCCGAATGGATATGCTTCGCTCAACAGCTTGTTCATTGCATTTATGGAGTACCTCCATCGTCCTCCCCGTATGACCGACATAAGATACTTGTTTAATTTCAAGAGCCGGACTAACAGTCCATCTTTTACATTCCTGGAGTCTGTACGAAACTGCCAAGTGGTTACGGGGTCCTGGACTAGACTGAGCAACTTCAAGTCGGAGTGGTTTTACATCCGTTGCCCTCCAGGGTTTGCCAGAAGATGGCTATTCAGACATGAGTAACGTCTCTTTCCCAAGTAGTTGACAAGGCAATTCATTAACAAAATTGAACTCATGTCTTCTATTTCTTTTCTTCCAGCAATAATTCAGCGACCTGAAGGCGGTCACTATAAAGAGATAGTCCGGGTCCTCCAAGAAATTCCTGGTGAAGAAAGGAATATTGAACTGCTGTTGACGGACCGGAATCTCAGAATTCTGGGGCTGATTGGGCGGAGGCAGAGCATAAGGCTTGATGGCGCACTAAAGACTGTCTCCAGAGAAAAAGTCAAGCGGAGGAAACCCAAAGTTGTAGTAATCGAGGAACCTGATTCCGAAAGAACTCATACTGATGAAGAGCCATTGACCGAGCCTGCTGATGCAACCCCGGATTCTGATGAAAGAAGAAAAGGCAAGGCAGTGGCCTTTAAACAGCCTAAACCTGGGAGATGAAAGTCTGTGGTCTTAAACCGCCCTCCTTCAGGAGTTAAAATCTTGGAGGCATCCCCCCTGCAAGTCGAAAATCAATTCGAAGGGCTCGCTGACCTTCCAATTGCGGACCTTGCATCCGCACAGCATGACGATGAATTGGATGAACTACAGCATACCCTTGACGTTAGCGAGCCTCTTCCTACTAGTGCGATTAACACTTCTGGTTGGTCCGTGGGGTTACACATCCATACACTCTTCACGGCACATCACAGTTTTCTAACTGTAAACCGCATATCATGAATGGCTATTAATTCTCCTTGTTTTATTTTTCAGGTACGGTGTTTGTACGAGGTACCGTGTTGGGCAGTCTGCGTAACAAACGCCGTTACTATGAGCCACGCAGGAGAGAGGGAGAGAGAGACTATGACTCAGGGCATTCTAGTCAAGAGAAATATGACAGAGATAGGGGATCCGTGCACCGATCTCGATCTCGTTCTCCTCCTCCCAGGACTTCCGTACCGCCCACGGTAGTAGTTGCCCGTCCTCCTGAAATTTCACGGCCTAAGCCGCCTTCTCAAGTTCTAAGGTCTGATCCTCCTCGTGGGACTGAAATAACCACCTCCTCAACTACCACACCGGTCATGACCGATTCGACCAGTGAAGGAGCACTTAAACTGGCACAGATGAGGAAGGAATTCCCCGACATCTGCTTTGACGGTTACGTCTTCCCTCCACACTTGAGAAGAATTCCGCCAACAGCTGAAAATACCATCCATGATTATGTCGCGGACATATTCTTTCAGTATAAGGAGTGGGCCAGGGCCGCGAGGAAAGCATCCAAAGTAGCATTCGATCGGGGTGTTGTCATCGAAAAGCTGGAGAAGGAGCTGGGTTGCAAAGACTGAATTATGAAAGTGCTCAACACTGAGGCTGAGTCTTCCTGTAAATCTGAAATGGAAGCTCTGAAAAAGGTTGATGAAGTAAACTCGGCCATGACCAGAATGAAGCAAGAGCACTATACTGCGATCGAAGACATGGGCCATAGGAACACAACCATCACTGCCGAGAGGGACGTCGCCCTCAAGGAGCTTAACGAGCTGAAATCAAAGTTCTCCGAAATAGCGAGGGAGAAGGATGCGGCCAATGTCTCTGCGCAGGAGGCCTGTGATCAGGCGGTGGTGCTTTGGAAGGAGAAGAAAGCGGCTATGGAAAAAGTCCGCGAAGCTGAAGCTGGGGTTGAGGAGAAAGTACGGCAAGCGGAGGCCAGGATTGAGGCTGAGATAGAAGAGCTACTTGTCACTTATAATGCCAATGTACTAAGGCATCGAGATCTGACATGGCTCGATGATTATCCAACGCATCTCTACAACGCCTGGAACCAACTGGTTGAGGAGGAAAAAACTGGGCACCCTGATGAAGCCATCGATGAATTCGAGTTGGAGAACCGCATACTTAATGACGACGAAAAGAAGGTTCTTCATGGCTCTATGATTTCTCACGAGAAGGAGTGGCTTGGCGCCCATTCCCAGGAAGTTGGAGAAAGCTCCGGTGCTGAGCACCATATTGCAAGTTCCGGGATTATCGTGTCATCTCAATCTGAGCTAACTCCAACGATTGTCTCCCATCCTATACCGGCTTATGATCCAGACCGACCACATTTGTCTCCTATCAAGGAGCATTCTTATGAAGTCGTTCAAATGACCCTGAGCCAAACCGAGGAAGGTACTCTGAACTAATCCATTGTACATTTGGGTTGAAGAATGCGTATAGAAGTGTATACTAACAAACGTTTCCTTTCTTTGTTTAGTGATTGAAGTTGCACCAGCGGCGCCTCCCATAGCCCAGGAATTATGCCAAGTGTCGGAGGCCATCATTTCTGAGGCGACTTCTGTTGTGACAGTTGCACCGGTCGAGGTAACTCAGGGGAGATCACTTTCCTTAGATGAACAAATGATAAACGAGCTCCTCGGCCGACAGAGTGATCCTTTGCAGACTAATCGTTTGGCCTGGGTGGATTCTCATCTGCTTCTGATATCTCAGCTCAGACCACTACAGCGCATAGTGAGGCCCGAGCACAACGAGAAGCAATGATGTTGGCTGAGATTAATGCCGAGATGGCGGCGGCGGCGCACGGTGGCGGCTTAGATGGCGGAACAGTAGCGCAGGGCCTTACTCCTCTTATGATTGTATCTCCCGGGGGCACGCTCGTTGATGTTAGTGTACCAGTCCCGCCCCCGGCCGTAGATCCTGTTCCTCCAACTCCTCCTGCGAGAAGCATCCCCATCGGTTCTAGCTCGGAGGATGATGTCGACATCATGCCATCGTCCGAAGGAAGCCCGTCCAAGGAGAGAAGCTCTAAACGAAAGATCACTGGTGGTTCCAGTGGTTCCTCGAGGAAGAAGAAGCTGAGGAAGCAGAAAGATTAGATAGACTTTTTTAGGCACATTTTTCCCTTTTGTAGTCAGGAACTTTGTTATCTTTTTCTTTTTGTAGGCCGTGTTTAGAAGCGGGTTCGGCCCCTGCTAGTAGGAATTTTTTGGAAAGGCTCGTGTATGAACCATTGCTTTTGATTACCTGAAATAAAATTTTGTCTTCTTGTTTCAACTTAAATTCCCTTTATGCTTAAATGTTGCAGTGTTCGAATTTCAGTCCGGTGTTCTTGCATTATTTTAACGTTTAAGCATAGCTTGTTTTGTCTACCAAGTCTGGAAATATCGAACTTGAGTTGTGATCGGAGATTGAATCGGAGCCGAACATCATACAGTTTCGGGTAGTGATTAACACTTGTACCTGCCCCCAGTTCCGGGGTTAAGTTATGATGATCAGCTCGTGATCGCACTGAGTGAGGATCGAGCGGTCGAACTACACTTGTTTCCTTATGAATCGTTTCATCCACACTCTAGGGATACAAGCAATCTCGTAAGCGGTTGTTCACACTCTGGGAACTTAAGATTGCTGTGGGTACTCCAACCCGTATCCTGGGAGTTTGGAGTTAGTGTTCATATTCTGGTTTGCACTCCGGGAGCTTGGAGCTGATATGACATACTCCGCCCCGCACTCTGGGGATACGGAGTTGGATGTTTATACCCCGTTTCGCACTCTGGGAATACGGAGTGGAATGTTTATACTCCGTTTCGCACTCTGGGAATACGGAGTCGATTGTTTATACTCCGTTTCGCACTCTGGGAATACGGAGTCGAATGTTTATACTCCGTTTCGCACTCTGGGAATACGGAGTTGATTGTTTATACTCCGTTTCGCACTCTGGGAATACGGAGTCGAATGTTTATACTCCGTTTTGCACTCTGGGAATACGGAGTCGAATGTTTATACTCCACTTCGCACTCTGGGAATACGGAGTTGAATGTTTATACTCCGCTTCGCACTCTGGGAATACGGAGTTGAATGTTTATACTCCGTTTCGCACTCTGGGAGTACGGAGTTAAGTAATATTTATACTCCGTCTCACACTCTGGGAGTACGGAGTTAAGTGAAGGATTGTCGTGTATCAACCCATTTTTAGCCCGACGTGATGGCTTGCCCCCGAGCTCGGGTTCCATTTAGCGAGTGGCCGATCGTATCATGGCCACTCCCTACTTGAATAAATTCCATTGCGTGATGGAATTTTGCTCTCCGTGGATCATGATGTTGTATATTGTATTTAATGAATCACAGCTCTGGCTCGAAGAGATGGTATTTTATTGTTGAAATAAGAAAATGCGGCAAAGTCAGTTGCCTTATTACAGAATTCAAATTTCGAAATGAGGAAACAAATTGTTAAACGAAAAGGTATAATGGAATAAATAAAGCATGTCATGTGTAATAGCGACGGAGACTCTCGCTGTTCCAGGCCCTTGGCAAATCAAGACCGTCAATGGTCGATAGTTTAAATGTGCCATCTCCGAGTCTTCGTGTAATCACATATGGTCCTTCCCAGTTTGGTTTCATGTGCGAAGGAACTGGATAGATTCTCTTGAGAATGAGGTCGCCGAGTTCAAAGGTTCGAGGTCAAACTTTGGTATTGTACAATCGGGCGACCCGACTTCGATATGCGGCCGCTCTCAAATCAGCCTCTTCCCGTTTCTCATCCAATAGATCCAAAGATTCGGCCAGCAGTATAGCGTTCGTTTTCGGATCATAGTAAGTCACGCGATGGGAAAACACTTCCGTCTCGACTGGAATAACGGCCTCTGAGCCATAAGATAGGGAAAACGGGGTGTGTCCGGTTGCGGTTTTGTGAGTCGTTCGATAGGCCCATAATGCCATAGGAAGTTCATCAACCCATTTGCCCCCGGCCTTTTCCAGTCGTTTCTTTTGGATAGATTTTATAACTTTATTGACGGCTTCAACCTGTCCATTTGCCTGGGGATGTGCGACAGCCGAAAACTTTTTATGGATATGAAACCGTTGACAGAAATTTTTGAATTCCGCACTCTCGAATTGGGCTCCGTTATCGGTAATGATGGTATGCGGGAGTCCAAATCGACAGATGATGTTGCGAACCACGAAGTTTATCACTTTCTTTGTCGTAATGGTTGCGAGGGCTTCAGCCTCAGCCCACTTTGTAAAGTAGTCAATGGCGACGATGGCATATTTCGCACCACCTTTTGCCAGAGGTAAAGCGCCGATGATATCGATGCCCCACATTGCGAATGGCCAAGGACTGACCATTTGAGTTCTCTCGGTAGGCGGGGCTCTTGGAATTCGGGCATGTTTCTGACACCTATCGCAATTTCTGGCATAGTTTGCTGCATCTCGGTTTACTGTCGGCCAGTAGTATCCATAACGAAGAATTTTCTTAGCGAGAGCTTTTCCACCGGTGTGATCGCCGCACGCTCCCTCGTGTACGTCATGTAACACTCGTTTGATTTCATCGTGTGAGATACATCGGAGGAGAGGAACGGAATAACCTCTTCTATACATGACTCCGTTCTGAATGACGAACTGTGAAGCTTTTCGCAAAATTTTTCTTTTCTCATTTCTATGCTCGGGCATCGTCCCATTCTCAATGTAATTTTGATATGGAGTCATCCAAGAATCTCTACAGGGAGCGGTTTCAAACACAAAATTCGTCTTTATTTGATCGACGCTTGGGTAGGATAGAGTTTCGACGGGGACAAGTCCCATCTGCTGTGCTTCACCTGTGCTGGCTAACTTCGTCAATGAATCGGCTCTTTGATTGCGTTCCCGAGGTATATAATAAATGGCATAATAGTCAAACTGATTCAGTACTTCCTGAACTCAGGCCAAGTAAGCAGCCAGCCTCCGATCTCTCGCTTGATACTCTCCCCGTACTTGACACACAACTAACTGTGAATCACAATAAATTTCCACAGCGATAATCCTCAAATCTCTGGCAAGTTTTAGGCCGGTTAAGAGTGCCTCATATTCAGCCTCATTATTAGTTGCATGAAAATCGAACTTTAAAGCGTAACATATAGATCGGCCTTCGGGAGTCTTAAGTACAACCCCAGCGCCCGAACATCGGTCGTTTGACGCACCGTCAGTATACAGCTTCCAGATGTATTCGGGGGATTCACTGGTCTCGGGCAAGTCTTCTGGAACGGTAAATTCAGCTATGAAATCTGCCAGGACTTGTCCTTGAATGGCTCTCCGTGGAGCGTATGTGATATCAAATTGGCTTAGCTCAATATTCCACTTGAGTAACCTACCAGACGTCTCAGGCCGCGTGAGGACCTGTCGTAACGGCTGATCGGTGTACACAGTAAGAGGATGAGCTTGGAAGTAAGGGCGGAGCTTTCTTGAAGCAATGACCAAGCAATAGGCTAGTTTCTCCAGTCTCGGGTAGTTTCTTTCAGCTCCTGTTAGCCGCTTACTAACATAGTAGACCGGTTTTTGCACTTTGTCTTCCTCCCGAACTAGAGCAGCACTGATCACATGTTTTGATACTGCCAGGTAGAGGTACAATTGCTCATGGTCAACTGGCTTTGACAAGATCGGAGGTGTGGAAAGATGTTGAACTAGTGATCAGAATGCGCCTTCACACTCCGTGGTCCATTCAAAGTTTCGTTTTCCCTTCCGGATCAGATCGAAGAAAGAAATGCATTTATCGGTGGACTTTGAAATGAACCTGCTCAATGCTGCGACCTTTCCATTGAGACTCTGGACTTGCTTTATGGTTCTAGGGGTTTGCAGGTTCCTTATTGTCCAGATCTTTTCGGGATTCGCTTCTATCCCTCGAGCGTTGACGATGAACCCGAGGAACTTTCCAGATGCAATGCCGAAGTGGCACTTCAATGGGTTAAGCTTCATTCCATATTCTCGGAGGATGCGGAACATCGAATCTAGATCTCTGACATGATCCGTGGAGAATCGAGATTTCACTAGCATATCATCCACATAAACCTCCATGGTCTTCCCGATCTGATCGGAGAACATCCGGTTGACCAAGCGTTGGTATGTTGCTCTGGCGTTCGTTAGGCCAAACGGCATGACTTTGTAACAGTAGAGTCCCAGATCGGTTATGAAGCTGGTATGTTCTTGGTCAGGCAAATGCATGGGTATTCGGTTGTAGCCAGAATAAGCATCCATAAAAGATAGTAATTCATGTCCGGCTGTCGAGTCTACGAGCTGGTCAATTCGAGGAAGTGGGAAACTATCTTTCGGACAAGCCTTGTTTAAGTCAGTGTAATCGATGCAAGTTCTCCATTTTCCGTTCGGTTTTCGAACCAGTATTGGGTTGGACATCCATTCTGGATATAAGGCATCTCGAATAAACCCATTCGATTGTAACTTATCAACCTCCTCCCTGAGGGCGGCAGATCTCTCTGGATCCATACCGCGCCTTTTCTGCTTGACGGGGACGTATCGCGGATCTATATTCAGGGAGTGACTTGCAATGCTTGGCGAGATCCCGCACATGTCAGAGTGTGTCCAGGAAAAGACGTCGAGATTCGCCCGAAGAAATTCAACCAATTCCTGTTGTGTCTGCTTGTTTAGTTGAGACCCAACTTTTAGCATCTTTGAATCATCATCCTCACTGATTGGGACGTTCATAGTCAGTTCGGCCGGAGAAGCTTGACTCTCCTTAGATTCGTCTTTATCCTCATTGTCCCTAGGGTCAAGGTCTTTCAGGAATTGGTTGTGGTGCCCGGGCCGAGGCCCAGGCATCAATTGTCAATTATCAATAGAACAAACGCAGAGAGATTCCTCTACGCCCTTTCCCTTCTCCTTACGCTGCGCCCCGCATAGCTCAGCAACATAACAGGCCCTCCCCGTGGCCTGATCTCCTTGAATGACTCCAATCCCACGATCGGTGGGGAACTTCAGAGTCAAACACCATGGGGCGATGGCCGCCCTGAACTCAGCTAGGGCCGGTCGGCCCAAGAACGCATTATAAGGTGAATAAATCTCTAAAACAACAAATTGTAACATCCGGACTCTCCGGCGTTCTCCAATTCCCAACTCAACCGGTAGTTCAGTTACTCCAATGGGTATCGTGGCACTCCCGTTAAAACCGTGGATTCGGGACAAGCAGGGTTTCAAATCTTTTGCCTCCATCTTCATCAAGTCGTAAGCCCGTTTAAGCAAGATATTCACAGAGCTCCCACTGTCAACCAGGATCCTCTTCATCCAAGCAGGACCTACCTGGGCAGATATGACTAGTGGGTCGATTGTAGGGGCTTCGACCTTATCAACGTCTCGACTCCTGAACACGATATCATCAGATATTATCTTTTGTTGTTTAACCGGAGTTCCGTCTTCACAATTACTACAGCATTCAAAGTCCGCATGCCTGATAGAACTAGCATACGACTCCGTTTCCCCCCAGCTTCTGTCTGCTGGATGGGGACCACCACTTATTATGTTGATAACCAGCCTTCCGCCCGCACGAGTGGGTTCTTCCTGTCTTTCTTGATTCTGTGAACGGTTCTGATTTGAAGGGCCCACACCACCAGACTGCGGTGCCCGCACAAACTGATCTAACTTCCTCTCTCTGATTAACTTCTCGATGAGGTCCTGTAAATGTCGACACTCATTGGTATTGTGGCCATAGCTTTCATGGAACCTACAGAACTTTCCTGTTTGGACCTGTCTCTCCGATGAGGCTTTTGGAGCAGGCTTCTTATAGTCGTGGGCCTCAGTTCTGGTCTCTCTTCTTATCTTGGCCATTGTTGCCTCTCGGCTGGGTTTGCTTGTTCTTTATATTCAGCTGAACTTTCCCGGAACTCTCACCGGACTGCTTAACCGCTACATTACTCTGTATTCCCTCAATACTGGGCCTCACATCATCCTGCTTCCTAGACTGTTTCGCGTCCTCTTGCCGTAAGAACTGAGCGGCTTTGGAGTAGAAACGATCTAACAATGCGGGTGGTTTTCCAGCTAACCAATTTCCAAATTCAGAATCGGGGTCGATCCCTTTGGTTAATGCCATTAGGATCGAGTTATCGTTAGGATTACTAATTTCAACACATGCTGCGTGGAACCTCTCCAAATAACGTCTAAGTGTCTCTCCATGAGCTTGGGTAACACTAGACAGGGTGTTAACGTCTTTCGGTCTAGCAACATGCATACGGAATTGCTCTACAAACCTCTTGGCCAGTTGATCGAACGAGGAGATAGATCTGGGTGGTAGCCTCGTAAACCACATGGTTGCGATTCCCCCCAAAGAGATGGGGAAACTTTGACACTTCACTGCATCGTCAGCTCTTGCAGCGCTCATTGACCATTCATATTTCAAAATATGTTGGTTGGGGTCACTATTCCCTTCGTACATTGGGAGAGTTGGCATTTTGAATCGACGAGGGGGTTCAGCGTATAATATCTCGTCTGTGAAAGGGGTACGACTACGGGAGATTCCCCAATCATCATTATTGAGCCCCTGACTCTCGCGTATCATCTGACGTATCATGGTCGAGATATCTGACACTGGCACATTCTGGGAATGCTGAGCTAAGGTGTAGTTGGGTTCCACAGTGCGAGTTTGGACCGGGCGCTGTCGACGGTCCGTATTTCGCCTCCTTGGCTCAGCGTCTTCTGGGACATACGGTTCAGGAGTATGCCCACGCTGTCGATTGTTCGGCTCTGACAAATTCCGGGTATCAACCCTTGTTTCTACCGCGGCGGTTGTGGCACGGTTGTCCGTGGTGTACTGTGGAGCAGTGCCTCCTCGTGTCGAGGGTCATGTTTGGAAGCTGGTCGACGGTCCTGTCCTAAATTGCCCAACGGTCAAGGCGGGTTGATATCCAGTAGTTTAAGCGCGACTCCCCTCTAGCCGGGGACGGGTAGACCTGTGGTGATAGTCAGACGAAGCTGAGCTTTCAGTAGATGCCCGAGAGACATCATCCCTCCTGGACCTTCTATGGCTCTGGCGGTTTAGCTGGTTGGTCAGTTTGACGTTGGCGCGCAACTGTTCAGCCAACTGTTGCCGGCTTTGGGTCAGTTTCTGGAGCAACACTTGAAACTCTTGTCGGGTGACTGGTTCTGATGGATCTGAGTGAGCAGTGTTGTCTTGATTGGAAGAAGGCTGCTGTGTAGGATTCTGTCTATCCCAGCCTTCTTGATCAGCGGCGGTAGCGGCATTTCTTGTGCTAACCATTTTCAGTGGTGGAGTCCTTTCCTAGACTTTGAGAAAATCTGAATAGAATGGAAGGATTCCGGATCGGATATCTGGATCTTCCTCTTGGATTTATGCAATCCGGTATCGACGGCAGATCCAAAGAGCAGGAGAAAAAACTGGTTTTCTCAGTGAAAGCACCAAAGTGTTTGTACAAAAAATGGGCACAACACTCTTTGGGAGTTATTTGAAGAGATAAAATGAAGAATGTAAATGTAAAACAGAGATTATCTAACAAAAACTCCAACAAACAGAAACGTAAAATGCAAAGACAAGCAATTTAGAGTGGTTCGGCGTGTTGCTTACGTCCACTATGAAGTTTTGATGATTTTATTGATTCTCTTTCAACGATTACAAGCGATTACAGCGAACAACCGCGAATTACAGTTTAGAATTCGAATTTAACAGCAAGAGTGGGATGCAAGTCTCAATCCGGTAGAGTCTGGGCACTTCAAAATCAAAAAGCCCCTTTTCTGTATGCTCTAGGGCTCTATTTATAGGCGTAGGAGGCTCAGATCTCGTTCAAACTTCGGGAGACTTGGTCTGGCACGTGAGGGGGACCACGCGACCATTTCCAGAAAGTTTCACCTCGATCTGCGATCGATACGAATCCATTTTGTATCGATCAAGATGATGTCCAATTAATCTGAAATTTGGCAGGGACATTCTTCAGTGTGTATGCAAGCTTCCCTGAAAATCTCATTGGATTTGGATCAATGGATTGTGAGATATCGTCGATACGAAATGGCGTTCATCGCTGGCTGTTTCGTTCGACTCCCCGGCTTCGAGTTGATCTCATCGTATCGATCAATGCACGTGCTTCTGAGATGATGTGGCGCACGCACTTCGTTTCGATCCAGTATTCACTTCGCATTGACCGCTTCGACTCCATGTAACTCGCCTCGTTTGGTTCTATGGAGTACACGTCACCCTAGTCAATTGACTTGTTGGATACGAATAAGTCAATGGGCCTGGATTCGAAGTGAGGTCCTCTGATGGATGCGAAGAGCGCTGGTCCGATGGACACGAAGTAGACACTAGCTGATGGTTGCGAGACACGTCAGCCGTTGATGGACACGAATCTGACCAATGCGAACTCGATGGGTTCGAACGTTGCCAACCTGATCGCTACGAAGCCATGGGGACTTGCCGATGCGAAGTGGATGACGGACACGAGCTGGATGGATACGAAGCAGACGCTCGGCCAATCGAATCGAGTTGTACCAATTATCGATGGACACGAAATCCATCGATACGAACCTGATGGATACGAAGCATGGCCACCTTTATCGATACGAAACAGTGTTCCCTAATGGATACGAAAAACACATCGTCGATGGATACGAAAACATGTTTTTCCCTCCAACTCGTATCCATCATAATTTGAGCATATGAACTCAGATTGTCTTGAAACTTGGAACGTTGGCTTCCTTTGCTCTCCTAGTCATGTCTCATCATTTGTATCTCGATCCGGACTCAGACAAAATTCATCGATATTCATGACAAGCGATATTTGGAATCCAATCAATTTCTTGGTGTCCTGGCCTTGCCAAAAGGCGGGATAACAGTTATAACAACTTGTCCTCACAATCGCTGATAAATACAACAATGAATGTCGTAGAAAAATAACCATAAATGTAAATATGTCGCTAGGCCTCTAGCTCATCTCCTGAAGCTCCAAAGCATCCAAACTAAATCTTAATATGCTTGGTCTGACCCGAGCATTATGATAAAATAACACCCGAGTCATTCTGGAAAACCAGCTAGAGAAAACACACCCAACTGAATTTTAAAGTTTCAAAATCTTTTGAAAATAAAGGTATCTCGTAATACCACACCGCACATAAATACAGATGGGTTTTTGCCTTATGATAACCAAAACAGTTCTATAGAAAATCCATTGATATTATAATAATGTCTAGGGGTCAAAGTAAAATATGAATTAGCTGAAATGCTTGCATCTAGCATAGTTGGGCACAACTAAGTCCATACGGTGCTTATTGGAGAATGGGTTCCATATAATGACTGGGCTATTGGTTTACCGCTTGTCATGGTGCATCTCCAAATAAATAACACTGAGGTCGAACCTATAGACCTCTACCAACACAGGACCGGCCTACCGCTTACTGGATAGTACCGAATATGATCACCCCTTGTTTAATGGCCCTAAAGCATACAAGTGAGAGATAATATCGACTCTAGATAGGGATGATCGTACCCTATTTGGGAGTGACCCACTTAGCCCTGCTGGATCTCCCCTATTTTAGTCATTCTCGGTTGATGAGGCTTGAGGCTACGTTTTACCTTTTATATAGCACTTCCCACTTGGAATGCTAACACTACCCTCTAGGCAATAATGCAATGCCACCATTCATCCATACAAGTTCGTTCTAGGATTGAACGAAACGCTTGAGAGTTTCGTCTTCAATTCCATTATCTTCAAGATATCTTCACTTCGAAACGCATTTGTTGGATTGAAGTGGTTTTCGGATAACATATCTGATCCCAGTTTCTTCAAAACAACATTCGCTAATTTACGGTAAACTCAACTCCGGTTTAGGAAATAAACAGTCAAAGATAAGAGCGAAGATCACCACCTAGCCATTAGTGGACGGATTTCCTTATCGTTTGTCCTGGGAGAACGAAATGAGATTTATATGCACAGTACAACATCATCGGAGATGACTATACCATATAACTCACGCGTTTCTCCTAGATATTTCCAAAGTTACGTTTCGGGTTCAATTTGATAGTCTGTTATTTAACTACCCAAAACACACATCCAACTAGAGGATTTATTCCATAGGGAAAATGAACATTGGTTAAGCATATAAGCAACCACTAGCCTCTTTTAAATGAATCTTTCATAAACTAAAATCACTTTGTAAATATTTGTACCAAAATTACTTTTACAGAGATTCATTCACAAACCCTTATATTTTCAATACCTGACAAATATCTATATACTTATCTCAACGGTATAAGTATAGTCACAAACAGAGGAAGATTTTCTTTTTTCACAATTCTAGAACAAATCTATAAATCCCTTTATAAATCTATAAAACTCGTTTATAACCCCATTCATTAATCTCTGAAATCATTTATAAGCTCCCTTTTAACATTCTTAAAATCATTTATAAATAAACTCTTTATAAATCCATAAGACCATTTATAAAGTTCCTTTTTATAAGTCTATAAACCCATTGAAAAAATTCTTTTATAAATATCTAAGACCATTTATAAACTCTTTTTACCCTTTAACTAATCTTCCTTTAAGTCTTCTGAAACCATGTTATAAGATTCCTCTTATAAACCTCACACCTGTTTATAAAATCCTATTTATAAACCTCAAAAATATTTATAAATAAATTCTATTCAATTACTTTAAAACACTATTATATAATAATAAATAATAATTAACTTCAAAACATCTTAAAAATAATAATTAATAATTTCAAAACATTCTTAGTAAAATAGTAATAATTTATCTTCAACATTATTATAAATAATAATAATTAATTTCCAAAACTTTTTTGATTAATAATTATAACTAATTTCAAACCATATTAATAATTTAAATAATTAACTTTTCAAAATACTAAAATATTGATAAACAACTTTAAAACAATATTAATATAATCAACAACCCTTAAAAACATAAATATATTTCCTTGATAAAAATCCATACTTAAATTTCAACATAATCATTTCCACATTTATAAAACTTTATTTATAAATCTCTTTCTATTTTATAAAAATTCCTTTTTATAAAATCTCTTTATTTATGAACCCCATTTATAACTCTATCCCTTTATAAATCTCACTTATTCATAAAATCCTATTCAAAATATCAATTATAATCCGTGTTGAACGTTGCTTCCATGTTTATGAATTTCTTTTATAAATTCCTTTCTATTTATAAAATATCATTTAACATCTCCCAATCTATCCTATTTTCAATTTCCAAAATAGAATCAACTATATTTTTTTAAAAACAACATTGCACATATTATCATAAATCCACAATTTGATTTATTTTCCCAATCTCACCAACGATAATAGTTTCCTTTTATTTATAAACATCATTTATAAATCTATCCTTTTATTTATAAAATACGATTTTACAAATCTTCACTTAATTTGTAAAATGTCACTTTTATAATTTATCACATTTATAAATTTCCACATTTATAATCAAATCTTAACATATATGTGTGTATATAATCACTTTATATTAAACGGTTAATAAATTTTTATACTAGAATATTCCTATCTTCTTTTTAAAACCATACCCCTTTATTATAAAAGGCGGACTTATTTTAAAGATCTTAAAAATCTTTATTCATAGTTCAAAAATCTCTATTTAACATATTTTATAAAACTATAAATTTATAATCTCTAAAATCATACCTTTAATTTTATTTAAAATAAACTCCTCTTAGTAATTCAAGAATTAGTATTAAATTTTTTTTTTTTCAAAACCACTTAAATCCTTTTAAAAACTAAATCTTCATTTTATAATATTTCAAAAATACTAAAAATATGGCTCAGTGTTACTATAACACTAAATAGGGGAAAATCATCCTTGTCATAAATTATGGCATCCAGCATATCATATATCAAATTATATGGAAAAAAATCAACAGTGTGAGGAATCCAGTTGGATCCCTCCAACCTGTCCCCCTGCATCACATACAATATATAACCAAATAATATAAATCAACTGCTTCGAGGTAGGAACGTATACAAAGGGTCATCTACTCTTACAAGGAAGTGTAATAGGGTCTCCTTCGTTCCAAGGGTGGGAATATATCCAAACCAACTAATAAAATAGTAAATCATCCCAATAGTCAGCAAACAATTTCCAATAAAATTTATTTACACTTATATTAAAAAAATAGGTGTGCCAGAGAGGTGAGTTAACTCACATCGATTCCAGTTGTCTCCAAAGCGCTCCGATTTGAATTAAAATTAAATAGACGTTCAACTTTAACCCAAATTCCTATGAGCTCCAAACTACTCCAATCAAACTTCATATCGTAGTATTCATTGATATGATCGCAATGCAACTTGTCGCGTTCGATTCGGACCTCGTATGGAAAAGTTATGAATAAATGAACAATTGAAATAATTAACCTTTAATTAATAAACGTTTAAACTTAAATCACGCGTCCTAACCTTTCTTTGCGCATGCGACTATCAACTAGGCAACTCGCGATTCGCCTCGTCTTGCCACCGCCAGAGATCGCCGCGACTACGCCGTTCGCCGCGTCCTACCTCACCGCGCCCATCATCACCCTCGTCGATCTCCATAGCCTTGTCATCAACGAGAAATACAAACCCCCTGCCATGCCTTCAAAGCGCCACACATCTCCGATCGATGATCCATGGCTAGGGATAAGTTTATGGAGTCGAGCTCTACAACTTTCATGTTGAACATTTCCCCAAATTTTGCCTCGATCATCACGTGAAATCTCGGCCATTGGATGGAGGAGATAGATAATGGCGGTTGCTGCTCTTATTTCTAGGGTTTCTGCAAATGTTGAGATTTTAGGTCCTTTTATAGAAAATTTTATTAAACCTTATTCATACGTAAAATTTTCGAACTCCAATCGAAGTGTGCCGCCTGGCGTTCTATATGTTATACCCATATTCCAAACACAATGGAATATACATCGGGACTCAATTCCATCATATACCAAAGTTAGCTATTCAAAGTCAAATTATATTAATTTAGTTCCATGCGTTTCGAGCTCGCACGACCAAATGATATATCTGATCGCCACGAAATTCGACGGTATGCTATAATTCACTGTTACGGATCCAACGGAACTGGTTTTGTCCAATTCCTGGACAATGCCCCGGAAAGCTATTTTCACACGTTAATTAAAACGAGTTATTATTAAAACCAAATAGTCACATTTTAATCTAAATTAAATGTTTACTATCTTTATTCTTATTCAAATTGAATTTAAATCTGCTTTTGAAATCATTTATATTCTCATTAAGTTCAATTTTCAATTATTTAAACAATTCCAAATATTCAAATAACCTTTATTTTTTAAATTCAAATGGTTTAACTTATAAAATTAACTTTTCAATATTTAAAATCAATTAAATACTCCAAATTCAAACGATTGAAATTCTGGGTCGTTACACTCACTAGATATCAATTAATCGAGATGGCATATTATTATTCACACTAGGCTTTTTCTCCGACTCAAAGTTTGTGTTTTTCCCTTAGACTCTCGGGTGCTCAAAATTTAATTTGAGTACGTTGAGAGTTAAGGTTTACAGGTTTAGTAGGTTTGGTGAATAAAGCATAAGAAGACATGCATGAGGCAAAGATTAGCTATGTAAGAGATTATCTATTTATCTATTCCGCTGTGTCGAATGTTATGTGTAGTGATTGATGTTATAACTGTCTATTTAGTAACTTTGATCAACCAAGGGGCATCTTCATATGTCACAATTGGAGTATGTTGTAATAATTACATTTTATCCGAACCTGGGCAACGTTTGGGATTATGTACTGAATATGAAATACTATCTTAGAAATGAAATATGAAAATTTTCCTTTATTTCATATTCTTGTGCTTCTGATATTATGGATACCATTAACATGACCTCATTTTGTCGTCGAAAATTAATACTGTAGATAACTGCAGCATCTGTAGCGCTTAGTTTCGGACCTCAAGATGAGCGATGTTACAACTTGGTATCAGAGCATAGGTTTATGTAAACCTAAAAAATTTTGAACTTCGAAAAGAGTTTTTGAAAACATAATCCAAATGAATCAGAGAATAAGATTAGGGTATGGGATAATGCTATAGTAACGTATGTTGACGCCAGAAATGGGCATCAACACCCAAAAGAATCTCATATAGATTAAATGATGAATGAAATTAAAACACGGTAGAGAAAGTAAATGAACAAACAGATTTTTATAGTGGTTCAGCGTTGAAAGCCTACACCCACTTTGGAGAATTAACTTTATTAATCTTGTACTAGATTATGATTACAAGAAAGTTTTGATAAGCAGGGATCCATTAGTACAAGAATGAAGAATGAAAATGGCAGAGCTTGGGCAGCAAAAAGAAGGATCCTTCAAATGAACCATGAACCTTGTATTTATAGGGGAAGACAGCGAAATACCTTC
Source organism: Allium fistulosum (assembly GCA_030737815.1). NCBI lineage: Eukaryota > Viridiplantae > Streptophyta > Magnoliopsida > Asparagales > Amaryllidaceae > Allium > Allium fistulosum. The sequence continues at coordinate 1,305,754,629 of CM060903.1, read as the reverse complement.
CTAAAATTTCGACTATGGAGTCTCCAGATCTAGACGAGGTCAACGTGTCGATTGCGGGCCCGACATCCGTCAAAATAATGATCGATGCCGATCGTTTTTCTTGCTTCTTTTCATGTGCGATCGATATTGTGGGTCCCACCATGTAATATCTTGCTATTCCCAAAGTTTCGTGCATATTTGACTTGTAGATTTTGAGAGATCGATCATTTTCTACTGAGTTGGACTGTAATATCGATACGGTATGATCCATAGTTGGTGAATATGGATCGTACCCGATCCATTTTCAATAAATGGTGTATTTTTGTATTTTTAATGTTCTATTGAGTCCGTCTTCCGCTTTTACTTCGCCACTACTTCATATTATCATATGTGCCTGATCTGTGGGCTTTGTGATTGTTAATCTGACTTGTTGGTCCCGACGACAGTCGAGTATAACTTGTCTAGTCAGTTTGAATATAGCTTGGGTCAAAATGTTAGATAATAACGTACTTGTATTTGCTATATATAAGTATATGTTTTATCTCTATTCTCCCTCTCTCTTAGACCGTTCTTATGTATCTTACTAAGGTTCGAATGCATATTTAAGGAGTAGGATATGGAGGCAGGAAACAGAAGAGTGAATCTTGGTGGAGGAAGCACCACTACCAATGGTAATATCTGGCCCAACAGTAGGAGAAATCCGGGTTGAAAAATAGCTGCCAACGTAGGTGCAGGAACACCATCGGTTGATATTGGAGCAATGTATTAGTTCTTTATTAACATGATGCAAGCAGAAGCTGCTGTGGGGTTAGTTGGTGGAAATGCTGGAGGAGTGAATCAGGAGGCCCCAGTTGTTAATAAATGTGTTGTTCTGAGCAGGGACTATGCGAGACTTGGAAGGAAACCATTTATTGGAACGGAGGATGCAATTGAAGTGGAGAACTGGTTGCTTTATTATCAAAGAATTTTCGCTGATCTTGGACTGAATGATGAGAAAAAGAGGAGATTTGCGTCTAGACAATTGCAAGGTGCAACAATGTACTGGTGGAATATTTGATGATTTGAATAGCAAAGGAAACTTTGACTTGGGCTGAATTCGGAAGGAGTTTTAAAGAAAGATTTATGTCTCAGATCGCTAAGTCAACTCTATTTAGGAAGTTCGTAGAATTAGTGCAAGACGATATGACTGTGTTGGAGTACGCAATAAGGTTTGAGGAGTTATCTCGATATAGGTATGCTACAATAGACACAGTAATCAAGAGGAATAAAAAGTTCATCCGTGGACTGAGACCCGAGCTTGCTAGAGCAACTTTACCATATCCTAGCGATCCATGTGATGTGGTAATGGAGATGGCTTTGAGAAATGAGGATATGCTTTCTTTCTTTGGTGGAAATAAGGCAGTGGCAGCTTAGATTGGGCATAATAAAAAAAGGAAGTTCTTTCATAAGAAGGGAGCTCAGAAGGGCGGAGCAGCTAAGAAAGGAAAAGCAAATGTAGTGTGTTATATGTGTGACAAGAAAAGGCATTTTGCAAATGAGTATCATTCAAGAGATGGAAAGATAATTATTAGAAGGAAGAACATTAAGTACTTCAACTGTGATTAGATTAGTCATTATAAGAACCGGTCCAAGGAACCAGCTAAATCTAAGAAAGGGAAGTTGTTTGCATCGGAACTTTCTACCTCGAAACCAACTACCGAGGAGAAAGGAAAAGCTGTGATGGGTGGTATGCTTTTGATTCACGGCATACTTGTTAGAGTACTATTTGATATTGGCGCATTGCATTCTTTTATATCTTATTATTTGGTAGATAAGGTTAACCTAGAACCCTCATACCTAGTTAATTCCTTTAGGGTTGCGAATCTGATAGGAGGGTATGCAACTCTAGGGATGAGATGTGACCATTTAGAGTTTGCATTATTAGGTCATATATTTTCTTGTAGTTTGCATGTGTTTGATTTCGTGAGATTTGGGATTATTTTGGGTATGGACTGGCTATGTAAATATGATGCTAGGATATTTTGCCAGGATAAGAAAATATCACTAAGACACCCTAGTAGTAGCGACCGAATTGTATACTCAGTAGAGAATCCAAGTTTTGATGTTGGTGCTTTGTTGGGTGTAATTGAGTAGGAAGATGAGTTGAATTGGGTTTTCATAGTTAGAGAATTTGCAGATGTTTTTGAGCCAGTTACAGTACTACTGCCGAAACGAACTATTGAGTTTCGAATAGATCTTGTACTCGAAGTTGAACCCGTTAGTAGACTGCCTAGCAGGTTGACACCTACTGACATGAAGGAGTTAAAGGTGCATCTAGTGGACTTAGAATGAAAAAGTTTTATTAGATCAAGCAGTTCACCTTGGAGAGCGGTTACGGTGTTTGTGAAGAAACTGGTTGGGTCGTTAAGATATGCGTACCATTATCGTAAGTTGAATGAAAAGACAATAAAGAATAGATATCCTTTGCCGAGAATTGATGATTTATTTGACCAGTTGAGTGGAGCCAAAGTATTTTCCCAATTGGATTTGGCGACAAGGTTCCATGAACTAAGGGGGCAGAAGACAGTATTCCGTTGCTGGTGTTTAGAATAAGATATGGTTCCTACGAGTGGTTAGTAATGCCATTCAGATTGACTAATGCATCTGCTTTCTTCGTAGACTTAATGAACCATATTTTTCGAGAGCACTTGGATGGGTTTGTATTGGTATTCATAGACGACATTTTGATATATTCCGAGGATAAAAGATATCATGGGATTCATCCTAGAATAGTGCTTAAGACGTTGAGGCAGCATTAGGTAAAAGTGAAGTTTTCAAAGTGTCGAAAGAAAGAGGTGAAGATTCTTAGTCATGTAGCCTCCAAGAAAGTGTTATCAGTGGATCCAGCTTAGATAGAAGCGATAAATAATTTGAAGAGACCCAAGACAACGACTGAGATAAAGAGTTTTCTTGGACTAGCTGGTTACTACCGAAGATTTATTAACAATTTCTCTCGTATTGCAGCACCGATGACTAAACTAACGTGGAAGAACGTGAAGTTTGTTTGGACCGATAAATGTAAAGAGGCATTCTTGAAGCCGAAACATTTACTTACCAACGCGCCCATGTTAGTTATTCTAAACGGAAACCAAGATTTGGTAGTATATACTGATGCATCTGGAACAGGGTTAAGAGCTATGTTAATGCAGAGGGGGTTAAGTAATTGCTTATGCTTCTCGATAGCTTATACCGCATGAGATTAGATATCCGACTCATGACTTATAGTTAGCTGCTATAATTTTTGCCTTGAAGGTGTGGAGAAATTATCTGCTGGGAGAGAGATTCGAGTTGTTTACAGATCACAAGTCACTAAGATATTTATTCTCTCAGAAGGAGTTGAACATGAGACATCAAAGGTGGTTAGAGTTTATAGTTGATTATGATTTTGGAATTGAGTACACACTAGGAAAAGGAAACAAAGTTGCAGATGCACTTAGTAGAAAATAGCAGAATGTAGTGTTGGCTATGTTGGCTGAATGTAAAGAATTGGAAGCATCGAATACTTGTAGTGTGCAGTTAAGATCGACTGTCAGTTGAAGATTGGAAGGTGGAACCAAGATTGATGACTTGAAGGATTTTTGTCTTGACCAAAATGATGGTTGAGAAAGAAGGAACGACTATGTGTTCCAGACGTTGGAGACCTAAGGAAATCAGTTCTTAGGGAATGTCATTGATCGAAGTTTACTATTCATCCTGGAGGAACTAAGATGTATCAAGTTATGAAGAGAAGTTTCTTCTGGGCAGGTATAAAAATGGATATTAGCTTATGTGTAAATCAGTTTTTGAATTGTCAGCAAGTAAAAGCCGAGCATCAGAAGCCAAGTGGATTGCTTCAGCCATTAGATGTTCTAGTATGGAAGTGGGATTTTATATCCATGGATTTTATTAACGAGTTGCCAAGGTCAAATGGGTTAAATGAATATATATATATATGGCTCATAGTGGATAGACTGACCAAGAGTGCACATTTCATTCCTAATAATCAACCAGAACGACACCTGTATTGGCTAAGTTTTTTATGAAGAGTATTGTTAAACTGCATGGGATTCCTAGTAGTATAGTCAGCGACTGAGATGCTTTGCTCACTAGTGAATTCTAGAAGACTCTATAGGAGATATTAGGTACCAGGCTTAAAATAAGTACCGCTTATCGCCCACAGACAGATGGGCAAACAGAGAGAGTCAATAAGGTACTTGAAGATTTATTGAGGGCTTGTATACTAGATTTTGGTGGGTCATGGGAAGACCAGTTGCGCTTGGTTGAATTTTCCTATAATAATAGTTATCAAACTAGTATATGAATGATGCCTTTTGAAGCTTTATATGGAAGGCCGTGTAAATCACCTGTATGTTGGTTAGAGACCGGAGATAGGTTAGTTCTTGATCCGGATATGGTAAGAGAAGCCATAGAAAAGATTGAGTTGATTCTTGGCTAGAATGAAGGAAGCTCGATCTAGGCAGAAAAGTTATGCAGATTGGAGACAAAAAGACCTAGAGTTCTCAGTTGGAGACCATGTTTTCATCAAAGTATCACCAGTGAAAAGTGTAGTTAGATTTGAGAAGTCGGGGAAATTGGCACCTAGATTTGTTGAACCATTTCCTATAATAGAGAGGGTCGAGGAACTCGCTTAAATGATAGAGGCATTGAGTAGTTTGATAGAAGTCCATAATGTTTTCCAAATTTCTCATCTAAGGAAGTATGTTCGAGATCCAGAGACTACTATCACTCCGACCGCTTTGGAAGATTTAGTAGTGGAGTCAGACATGACTATAGTTAGACATCCAGTTCGTACTATGGCTAGGGATGAGAAGAAGCTAAGGATCAAGATAGTCGGATTAGTAAAAGTCCAGTGGAGTGATGATGAGAGAGACTGTACTTGGGAAACGGAGAGAAGAACTAGGGACACGTATGTGGACTTGTTTGATGGTATGTTTTACCTTTATGCTTGCATGTTTAATGTGTGTACCTTATCGTAATTTCGAGGACGGAATTCTTTTATGAGGGGAATCTATAATAACCATAATTTTGATTAGCATTATTTAGGTATTTAAGTAGATAAATAAAATAATGTAAGATGGAAGGGAGATTGAGATTTGATATTTAGTCAAGGTCAATCCTTAATTAGCGAACTAATGAGACTAGTTAAAATTTAATAAGGAGGAATATAGGCTAAGGGAAAAATAGGGATAGATCAAAATTCCTAAACATAAACCCTTATTCTCCTATTCTCCCTTACTTCATTATTCACAAACGAAAATAGAACAAGTGTTTAGGCCAGCCATTGCTAGGAAGATTTCAAAAAGAAGACAAGCTAGGAAAACAAGATCAAAGCTAAGGAAATCAAATCAAATACTCTCAACCTTCTTAATCCATTCAAGGTGAATAATGGTTATGCATCTCATTTTTATGTGTTATTTTTGGTTTTAAGAGTAAATCCGATTCTTTTGCTAATATCATGCCATGTTTTAGAGGTTTGATTGATTATATGCTTTTTGGTGAATTTATAGAGTTTAATTATGAAATTTAGTGATATCTTTGAGTTGGAAAACCTATCATATGACACCCAATCGACTTGAAATTTGGATATGAAGTTAGAAACATTATTTTAGAAATGGGTTTTAAATTTCATATTTTTTTGATAATGTAAGAATATTTTATGATTTTCTTAAGGGAAGAAAATGGATTTTTCCCAAGTGTTTATGATTTAATACGATTCATTTAAGCTAGAAATGCTTAATTAATTATCAAGATATTAATATAAATTGGAGGGTTTGCTAATTACTTTGGAAATGATAAATTTAGCTCCTTGGTAGTTTTCTGAAAAGATTTTGGGTAAAGAAACTGTTATCCAATAGTATTTTGAAAAATAATAGGGGTTTGGTGAAAAGAGACTACTTTTAAAGGAAATAAAACAGTTTTCACTGTAAGTACAGCGCTGCACTTCGGAGGTCATGATGTGGCGCCCATCTCTCCACCCATACGGACTTCGACATCATTCAGGATTAATGCACATAATATCACTTCAGTGGATATAGAGTGTATTGGCTAGGTTGAAGTGGAAGTCAAGTAAAGACTTCGTCGACGTCATGGTTTTCAAAGTGGTTGATGCCGCATTTATTTATGCCATATGTTTTTATAACGTCGCCGACCCCAATGCTTTTGAAGGGACCACTTCGACCCTATAGGCGTAATATCGCTACTTATAACTTCGGTAGTATATGATGCCGTGTTTTTATGACTTCGACTTTAATCCTTTTAACTATTTATGAGAGGGCATTGACGCCGCTCATATTGACTTCGACACTAATGAAGACGCTATTTTCTATAAGGCAATGATGCCAAAAGTAATGACTTTGACCCAATTATTTTAAAAGGTTCTAAATTATACATATACTCTTCGACTTTGACACTATGAGAAGTGCGAAGAGGATGGTTTCGCCTTATGGCCTTGTGTTTTGAAAGTTAAAGGTTTTAACTTGTTTTGAAGTGCGAAGACCCTCTTCGGCTATACCCCTTGTCGCTTTTATCGATATAAAGGTTTTATAATGTTTGGCCTTATAGCCTACGGTTTTGAGAGGCGACGGCCTCAAATGATTTTGAACTTCACCAATATTGTTTTATTAAAGCATACATCATGGCATAATTATTTTGGGTAAAGTAAATGGCTATAATTTTCCTTGTTTTGAAACTATGATTTCAAGGGGTAAATCATTTGTAAAGAAACATATTTTCAAGGAAATAAATAGGGTATTTAGCCCAAAATTTTACTAAAGAGATTATTGCTCATATCACTTTTGGATAGATTGTGATAGGATAAAATTGACTTAGAGATTCAAAAACTAAATGGGACTAGTGTAGTGTAGCTCCCTATACTTTAGCTAGTAGGCCCTAGCTAATATTATCCAAAATTCCAATGTTTGAGGCTTTATCATAGGAAAGACTGAAAGTAAATTTACACACAGAAAGGAATACATAAAGATGAGATAGGTTATTGATGAGCCTACAAAACAATTAGGATCAGTTGACCCTAGGAATGTAAGTTACGGACAGACCATCCAGTTTTCTTCTAACGGGTTGTTAGGTAATTTGATAGGTCTGGTAGGTCGGAGTCAGCCTAAGAAAACTATGATGTTGGGATGGATTGTCCTTTGATTTAAATAGATTGTTTATGATTACCCATGTTGCAAGAATGCATATTATTGTTTATATTGTTTATCTTAACCAGTTTGGTTGTAGGATTTTTATTTGCAAAAGACATGTTTTAAAAGGATACTAGTAAGGGGAAAACCAATTCCGCTCAGCAGCGTAGTCTCACTAGATATCAATTAATCGAGATGGCATATTATTATTCACACCCGGCTTTTTATCAGACTCGAAGTTTATGTTTTCCCCTTAAACTCTTGGGTGCTCAAAATTTAATTTTAGTAGGTTGAGAGTTAAGGTTTACTCGTTTTGTAGGTTTGGCGAATAAAGCTTCCGAAGACGTGCATGAGGCAAAGATTAGCTATGTAGGAGATTATCTATTTATCTATTCCATTGTGTCGAGTGTTATGTGTAACGACAGATGTTATAACTATCTATTTAGTAATTCTGATCAACCAATGGGGCATCTACATATGTCGCTCTTGGAGTATGTTGTAATAATTATATTTTTTCTAAACCTGGGCAACGTTTGGGATTCTATACTGAATATGAAATACTATCTTTGAAATGAAATGTGAAATTTTGCTTTAATTTCATATTCTTGTGCTTCTGATATTATGAATACCATTAACATGACCGCATTTTGCCACCAGAAATTATCACATAGATGACTGTAGCATCTGTAGCGCTTAGTTTCGGACCTCAACATGGGGGATGTTACATATGTATGGCTTGACCATTTTAGAAATGAAAGCAAATATACAAGATGGATCCAACTTAGGCACAATTGGGAAAGAGAGTGAATAGTCACCTTTGCTTCGTAAGGGGACAATGAAGACAAGAATTTAATAAAATACTAATAGATACTTAATATGGAATGAGAAATGTAATTTCTATTTCAGTTGTGTTATAATGCAAAAAATTGTTTTCTATGAAGGTTATTTCTATAAGTTTAAGATATTTGATCTAAAACTCTCGAATGTAAACTAGTTATAGTAAAAGAAATATAGTCAATAATAAGTAGTTAAATGATGCTTCATATTTCATATGCTATTATAGTAATGGCAAAAGTAGTGAGAGCATGCCGTATAATACTTATCAATGGACACATTGTTTTCGTAAATAAACCAAATATTATTTATGAAATAATAATTATTTTCAATATTGACTGAAAATAAATATAGTTTTATTTTGTTAGGAATATTTTGAATATTCGTTTTGAAATAAATATATTAGAATAACAGTATTTGTTGCATTATTTACATAACACAGAAGTATCTAAAATTTTAACAATCAATTTTGGGATTATGGACTAAGTCATATCTTACAGGAATAATTTTTTAAATCATAATATTATGGATCATATGGTATTGATGAATTATATCGCAAAATATAAAAGGCAAAATACCTATTTAATTGGAGCGACAAAAGAGTTGGTGAACTCTTTTGATCGATACATAAAGATGAATGTAGTCAAAAGTCTAACGATACCCAAACAAATTCACCTACTTTGTTTAATTCACATATGAATTATCATAGAAATGAACATGCGTATTTGATACACACACAATGTATTTATGATAAGTTCATTGAATATAGAATAGAAGTAGCAAACATGACATGCCAATAAAATAAAATAATTTATTTGATAGAATATATGAGTGTATTTGAAAGTGTTCATAGTGTACCTAAAAAAATAAGATTCTATCTCAAAAGTCACTCATCCTGATAATACATAATGGTGTATCGATAAGGAGTAATCATACTTTGCTGGACAAGGAATGATTGATGGTGAGTGAAGTTGAGTTAACTTCTTTCTATTAGGTTGTGTAGTTAAGAGTAAGCATATAAGCTTAAAATTAATTTAATCTAAAGTATAGTTTACGAGATCATACAAGATAAGACTTTATAAAAATCCCTAAATATTATAGGTCAAGGAGTTGACAAGTTGTTTGAGTCGAGAGACTACATGTAATACTTGTTCATATGGGGTCTTGTGTTGATCTCCTCGAATGAGTTTGGGATCGATCTATATTGGTTGACCAATTTATGCTATTACTTATGTAAACTTAAAACTAAATCAGTTTTATACTTATATAAAGGTAGCTCATTAAAATGTATATGAATACTTATTCCATTGCACTAAGGAAAAATTGTTGTTTCAAGAAAAGCCAACTTCATGAGGAAGAAACTTCTTTCAGGAATTATTAGTGGTAAAATGGATTTGGATATAATCCAAAGATAAAACTCATTACAAAGGACGAAATGAAATTGACTAAACTGAAATGGACACAGCTAATTAGAAAGTCCGATTAGAACTTTTACACATTAAAGAGAAACTATAATTCTCTTATCGATGTCGAGAAAAGAATTTCCTCATTTGTCAATCTATTAAGAGTATTGACTCTAGCATATGATATGCAAATATGTAATGGATTCCAAGTATATTACAAAAATATGATTTTAATAGTTGTACTCAAAGGGATATGATTCATCAGCCGTAAATGGGTCTTCGAGAAGAACACCAAAGCAGTTGGAATATAAGCCACTGATAGAATATCATCGTAAATTTCAATTGTTGAAATTAATGAAATAGATTTCGTTATTCAACATGCTTAATTTAATTCTAATTTTATTCACAAAATTATCGCTCGATTTGATTTTTAGTTTTGGTGTATGTATGTAAAAAAGTAGATTCTAAATAATGATTTAGAATGTTGTTTGCTCTCAATAACCAAAATGTCTGGAGGTCAATGGGAGCTATTCTGAGTTTGTGGGTTAATGGATATGATCCGAGAAATGATATGAAAGTATTTTTTGATAAGCATCATAGTTAAGCAAGTATTTTGACAGAGAAATAAAATAGTTTGAGTTTCAGTCAAAATGCAGAGGAAGCTTGTTTCTATAAGAAAGAATATTAAATGTACTAAAATATTTCTAAAGTTATAATTAAATAGAAAACTTACGATCATTAACGATTCATCGAAGTTAAAATCATGTTAATTTGGTTGTTTAATGCGATGACCCAGATTTTCGGACCAGTCAAAATCATTGAAAACCCATCAGTTAATCAAGTAGCATGTATGTGGTATGGTTATAAAAAAGCATTCATCTATTCGACATATGCGGTACGAAGATAAATATGTGCACCATGTAGATAAAAGGATAAACTATTCACTTTCTTGATGTGAAGTATGAAGATAATAAGATACAAAATTTAAGTTTTTGATGAACTTGGTATGGTAAGATGTGTTGTATAAGTATATCATAGAGCTACATGCAAGTTTTATCCCAAATGGATTAGTTCATTTACCTTTCTAACAAAAAGATATATGGTAGAGTAAAAGTATACTATTGAAATGCTTTATAATGTAGTCTTTTGACAATGAAATAATTACAGATAGAATTTTATGTATAATGATAAAATAACTTATCAATTTCTATTACACAGCTAAACAAATTTATCATCTCATTTTAAAAACATTAAAAACAATTACCATTTTATACGAATAGAAAGATATAAAATTATCAAACCGACCGTTAGGGAGGTTTTCTTACTGTCACTAGCCAAAATCTATTTCTCTGAAGCCCGAATAATATTGCTTCTATTTATTTTTTGTTTTCCGTATGCTTCTCCTCCCCCAAATTTTCTCCTCTTGACCATAATCGCGATTGACAATTTCCATTCTGTTTTCTCCCATATCTGTGATCTCCGGTTGACAATTTCCCTTCTATCTGCTATTATTACTCCTCTTTATTTCTCCTTAAACCAAATAAAAGCCTAATCCAGCATCCACTTTGACTTTTAACCCCCGACCAGAGATTGTTCGACCACACTCCTCCTCTCGAGCCTCCCCTGGTTGTTTGACCACGCTTCTCGTCTCGAGCCTCCCTTGGTTGTTCGACCCCGCTCACCTGGTACTAGTAAAATATCGACCAAGGATCACTATGCGATATTTGAAAATATCGGAGTCTTACTGGTAAGTAAATGGTGCCTTTGAATCATATTGTCTCATCTCGTATATTTAAGTGGTTGATTTGTTTTAAGCCTATTTTGGTTTGGTGTCTTTTGAATCGTCTACTGTAATATCTTTGGGTGTACAGATTATACCCAAATTCACCCAAATTGTTTATAAATTTGTGTGTATAGTAATTTCTTTTCATTGATGAATTAATATCATTCAGATTATTTACTTAAATAGGGTATATTACTTAAATAGGTTCCGTCCTTCGCAGTTTGATTTACTTCTACGATCCCTGTTGGTAAATTCCTGTCATTTTCTAGATGTTATTTTCATTGGAAGTGTTGGTATTTTTATCATTGTTTGCTTAAAAAAATTGTATAATACCTTTTTTATTCGTAGCTGCAAAGAACTTGAGAACCCTGTAGGAATATAAGTACACTTTTATGACATGTAGCAAAAAAAAGATTTTGATAACCCTGTTGGGATATAAGTATAGTTTGTGACAAGTAATAAAAAATTATAAGTGTAGTTATGTTGAAAAGATATGTTATGGACATAATTACTTTTAAATAATTTGTTATATACAGCACCTAATATGACAATATAAGAGATGCTTTTAATCCCATGGAAGTTGATATTTTTTCATTAAAGTTCTATGAATTGATTGTAACTCTTTTGTGATAAGTAAACTAATTATATATTAAATCTTAATCAAAGTATAATCTTAAAACTTTGCATTATTATTTGTTACATGTGTAAATGGTGAATTTATCTTGCTAACAATAATAATTATGTCCATTATATACTATTCTGACAATGTAGGATAAAGATTCATTACCATGACATGATGCCAACCAACAAATTGAATACAGTAGGCAATATCGAATATAAGAATTCATGATCCAAAACCATCTTTTTCTGATATGTTTGTTAAAACCCCATAAGCCTGAAAATTTGTCATGATAGTGATTTAATATCAAAACAGTTAGGAATTAGAACATAAGCAATAAAAATAAATATGTATTTTAACTCAGTTTTTATTAGGGGAAGAATTCAAGAATGTTCAATGGCAAATTACAAAACTACATTGTTATGCTTTCACAAATGTTCTAACTTAATAGTCCTTCTAAACATATAAATGCAATAAAAAAGGAAGTAAGCAAGCCTGATTTCTTGTTCCCCAAACCGTATGAACTATTTTGCTAAAACAAATCCTATCTTATCAAATCTTGGACGCTTAACTAGGTCTAGAAATTGATGTTTTTCCTAATTCACACAAAGGTACCTTAGTAAATAACAATAATAAAATTGGGCAAATTAGGCTGGACTTGTCAACGGATACTTTCGGATGCGGATAGTGCCATATCCACATCCAAAATAAGTTTCGGATATCCATAACCTTGGATACAGACGGATATCGGTTCGCTCCGCTCATATCTAATAAAGTTGAAAATATAAATGAAATTTTTTTAGGTTAACATAAATCCTTTTTAGGAATAGTGCTTACATAAATAAAGAAATAAAAAATATAATGGCAATAATCACATGGACGGTGAATATTTATTTATACATGCATGATACGATTATTACTATGGTAAAAGAGCTGTTATCAATCAATTTATGCAGTAAAATATGCATAGACTCAACCACTATCTTGATAAAAGTCAAACGGGTAATTTCGGGTGCGGATACTACCATATTTGTATCCACATCCATTTTTTGGACTTTGGATATTTTGTTATTTTTCGGATACTGATGTGGATGGATTTCAAAATTTTCAACTACTCATTGACAACCCTATGTCGTCCATTGAGGAATTGTTGGAAAATTATTTGAAGTATTGCCCAAGCAATGATATAAATATAGTACTACAAAATGAATGTCTCTCTTAATTCAGAAAACTACACATTTTTAAAAGGGGGAGATAGTTATATTTATACTTTTATTTCACTTCACAAATGTTTTTTGTCCTTCATATGGCGTAAATGCTGCCAATGGAATATTTGTGCACATATCTATATAACATCCATAAAGGAATCTCGGTAATATAAACGGATATCACTTTTACATTACAACAAAGCTGAGCTATTTGTAAGAGTCAACATATTTGATATTTGTTCTCTAATTTGATATTAACTTTAACTTTGCAGTTAAAATTATCATTGTTTGCGACGAGAACATTGTACACCAACATGGTAAACACACTAATAAACATATGTTCTACACCTAGTGTGTACATTTATCCAAACATATACATTGTTGATTTATATAGCTCTGTTGGTGCTTATCTGATGCTTTTGTAGCCTCAAGTTTCTAGAGTTTTAGTTGAGAAGGAAGAATCTATGAGATTGGATAACAGTAATGTGAAAAAATAGCAAATTAATATAATATGTTGTGAAAAAATTTGTCTTACGTGGAGTTTGTTGTAAATGGACTTTTAAAAAATATTTCATCTTTTAATAGAGTTGCTGGTAATATGTTTAGAAATACAACTTTATGCATAAACATAGTTTCTATATTAAAAAATACTTATAGTTTCTAGATTTAAAAACAATACTTACTTTCATGCTCCAACAAAAGTTATTATTACTCAAATTTTACTCTTTTAGATATTAGTTTATATTCATTATCATGGATGCATTTGGATTGTATGTGCTCAAATATGATGGCATTATTTTGAATCTAAAATTCATCATTGCTCAAATTTTGTTGTGTACTTTATGATCGATGTTTCTAGACTTATACTCAATTTAACTTTTTTCTTTAATTTTTGTTTATGCTAAATAAGTTTCCTACACATAGTTTTTTGAATGGCCATTTTTTATATCAAATGCCTCATTATAAAAATCAAGATAAAGCTGATGACTATATTATTATGTAATTATTTACAGCAAAATCAAAGTAATTATACCATTTTCTGTTTAATTTTTTAAAATATAATAAAACTGTAACAGGTAACAATGTAGAAATTATAAATATTGAAGCATATTTGTTAAATAATCTGCCAATTAATAGTAATGAAATTGAATAATTTATACAATCGACAAAAAACATAAGTTCTGTATAGATGGCACATGTATTTTCTCTTGAATAACATTATTTGATCAGCCCAGCTAAGTAGAAACTAAATTACACTACGCCATAGATGACCTTCTACAACACAAAAAAATGTTGGCACAGGCCCGAAAAATGTTGCCATAGGTCTATGGCAACACTTTTAGGGTGATGCAATTTTTGCCATTACCTTAGACCTCAAAGGAAACATTTTGACTATCTAAGGCAACATAAGTAATAGTGTTGCAATAGAACCCTATTTGGGTCTATGGCAACACCCATAGGTACCTGTAGCAACATTCCAAAATGTTGTTATAGATATTAACTTTCTGAATTTGTGGGGCCCACAATGTAGAGCATATTTGATTTTTTAATAAAAATAAATATTTATTTAATAAAATGCTATTGCATAGAATTTGATATTTAAACAGTAATTTATTTAAATAAATATTTTATTTCAACATTTGAAATAGTACAAATTCCTAACTCCACTATTTTACAATTCAATGATATATAACACTGATATTCACATATACAGATATTCCTCACTACATCACTCAGTTCACTCATTACATATGCAGTTTCAATTTATACAGACACCGACACTGACAAATATATGATGAGCCGAAGGCGAGCCGAGTGCCGAGCCGAAGGCGAGCCGAGAATCGGGTCCGGGCGCAGCGCCGGCGGGGGTCCGGGGCACCGCAGTCCCGGCGGGGATCGACCTTCTTTGAAACGACGTAAAATGATGCACAAATGAAGATTGAACTTAATTCCTATCCTCCATCTCCTCGCCTAAATCTGCTTGAATCCCCTACGGCCAAACACCAAAACTCTACTGCAAACTCTTTCAATTTCCAATCACCACATTAGCTTCTCTCCTTAACCAATACACAGCAGCACTCTACCATTGTCAATACAAACAATCTCCAAAGCCTCACAGTTGCATGCTCCTCCATCCCCCTGTTTCACCAACATCACTTCTTCAAACAATCAAAACAACAACTCACTATCAAAAAACTGCAATTGCAACCACCCTTCACCATATTACAACTTTCCCAAACTTCCCAAATTTCACCAACCTTCAATACTCTATAAACACCAGAACACTCACCATCATTCAATCCACACTTCGTCAACATCCCACCAATATCCTAAAACCTACCACCTCTTACAACTTACCTTTAATCCTCCACTTTCACACTCTTGCAATATCAAACTCCAAACTCCATCTACATCTCTCTACCAACATTCAGGCATCACACTACCAACTGAAACTCCTCTGCATCACCAACTTCCACCATCACTTCCATAACTTACCAAACCAACCAACCAACCTTCAACCAATACAACTACATCCAGATTCAATGGTGAACCAACCAACCTTAATGCTTGGATAAGATCACTCTACACTCAGTCCGAGTTATGAACTTGCGATGGAGGCACAGGGCATCCAGAAGCAGTAGATACCCAGCCAGATTCTGAAACATTAACAAGTTCCAAAGGAGCATTTGCACAAACATATGGGGGGCATACTATCTTATTGAAATTACCAGTACCAAGTGAAGCAACCGCAATCATAGGGGAAAGTACGAAGAGATCAGACTGGGATGTACCTGATATAGGAGCCGTGGACGGATTAATTGTTGCGAGAATGACAGCTAAATCTCGAGGGCAGCAGTTCGGGTTTTGGGAGAAATTAAGGCGCTAGAAGGGTTTTCAGGTGAAGTAGTCTAAAGGAGAAAGGTAGAGGGGTTGGTGGCGAGCAAGTCTTCTGTTGGAGGTGAGAGCTGATGGCGACGACAGCGGTGGCAAAAGGGGTTTGAACGGAAAAATTTGTTTGGCTTCGGGTTTTGGTGTCGTGACGGGGCTCTGGTTGGAGCTAGATGGTTGCGATGGGTCAGGGGGTAGCTGGGGGTGAGGGTGACAATTTGGTGGCGGAGGCGAATGGGAGGAGGCGAATGGGAGGAGGCGAATTGGAATGAAAACCAAAAGGGGATCTACTCTGAACTAGGCGGGAAAACGAAATTTTGGGGAAAATTGCAGTGGTGATCCATTTTAACAACCAGATTAAATGTAGATCGTTGGATCGTATTCATGCGGATTGCTAATTTTATTAATTTTTTAATTTGAATACATCTATTGCAACACTATATAAAAATGTTGCATCGTGTTACACTTGTTTAGCTAGAGCAACACATTTTTATGGCTAAGGTAACACCAAAAATACAACGTTGCAGTAGGACCAAAATTTTATAGCTATCGCAACATTTTAGCTGGCAACACCTTGCAAAAATGTTGTAGAAGGTCATCTATGGCGTAGTGTTAGTATCCCAATAGTTATAATTTTGGCAAATAAAATTTTAATTATACTCACAAAAACTCATTTGTTATTTGCACTCATTGAACAATACAAATCATACATTTATAAAATCACAAAAACACTAAAAACTCTTTGATCCTTTATTACAACATACATAAATAACATATACACCAACCGAACAAGTCTCTCTATGTTATTCTCATTCTAAATGTCAAGTTAAACGGTACAAATATGGTTATATCTGTAAGAGTAAACACATTGACATCGTTGGTTCCACTAACTTTAATTCAATTTGTGTCACTACTAAAACACACACATATACACATAAAGCTACTAACTCTCTCAAATTCAAAGTACTATAACAATTGCCTTATGCGCATCATAGTACACATCACATTCTCGGTTAACGTGCAAGCTTAAAATAATGTTTCAAACAAAAATATTTCTCCCTACATTTGTTTTAAATAGTGGATTTTCGTATTATTTTTATTTTGATAATTGGTTTGTAGAAAGTTCACTTGCACATGAAGATAATAATAATTTTTGTCAGGTGGTTTCTTATTATTCTGGATTAGGAAGAAGCAAATTATATGCAGTTAAAAATTAAATTCAAAAAGAGGCAGTTCTGTTGGTAAAGTGTGTATCCTTTTATCTATCAAATATTTTGTTGTGCTTAATGCCATAGAACTCTCTTGCTAATGGTCAGCAAATTTTGAACTTTTTACAAATTAGCAAATTGCATTTTCCTATAAAAGATAATAGTACACATAATTTAAGAAATCTTATGTAAGAAGAAGGGAGACATTTGTTCAAGCTTGATCTAACCATGAAGGTTTCACTTGGTTGCTAAAAGTTTTAGCTTACAAACAAGATGCTAGATTTCTATTTAAAGATATTTGTGCCTGTAAATTCATTCATTAACTTATGTTCCTACATAGATTTATTTTATTAAATCTTTTCCTGAGAAAATAAGATGTCATCATATTGATTGAATATATTATTTTTTCAAATTCAGCATAGGTAAAATGCATACCACCATCAAGTATTTATTTCAAAACAAACCATAGCAAAATAAATATTTCTATATACCATGTATTTAGTTACTATCTGTTCATACTTCAACTAATTTTTGGCGTATAACAATGATGACAAAATGGAGAAAAACTTCATTTTTTGTGTTCCTTGTAGCGTTTAGTTCATTGGTTGGCATCTTAGTTGGTTATCTGTACAATTTTTTTGTTAATCACGATAGAGATATGATTAGATATCACTTGCAAACAATATGAATACTTATTTAATGTTTGTTTAGTTTATGAAAATATATATTGTTACTATAGTATACTGTTCCATGGATTTTGCATTATAGAGAGTTAAATTATCAATTTGCTTGATTATCGTTGACGTCGTGCATTTTATTGGTGTCATGGTGTGATGTACTGTATATTGGATTGTAATATATATTAACATATACATATATTGGAATGCGTTGTATATTGTATATTAGAATGCAATGTACATGCATATATTGGAATGTGTTATATATTGTATATTAGAATGTGATATATGTGTGTGTGTGTGTGTGTATTTAAGACTGATTT
Organism: Allium fistulosum; assembly: GCA_030737815.1. Classification (NCBI taxonomy): domain Eukaryota; kingdom Viridiplantae; phylum Streptophyta; class Magnoliopsida; order Asparagales; family Amaryllidaceae; genus Allium; species Allium fistulosum. Next base: position 1,305,736,528 of record CM060903.1, on the reverse strand, counting down.
AGTACCGTATTTTTGTCTTTAAAATTCAGTCTGTAGCAATATTTAAGACTGACCTATAGTCTTTATGTTTTGAAACTGAAAATTCAGTCTTAAGTTTATTTAGGGACTTGGAATTTAGTGACTGAAATTTTGGTCTTTAATCAGTTTCTAAATGTAAATTAAAGACTGTATTGTTTAATTAAAAACTAAAATTTGCAGTCTTTAATTCATGTTTTTTTGTAGTGTTTTAAAACTTTTATTTACATTGTAATATAAAAAATGCTTAAAACAAGTAGCTGCTCTGAACTGTTGTATTGACGAGAAAAACAAGGGTAAAAAACGTAATTTTTATTCGTTGAACTTATTGGGATGAATTCATCTTTTAATGTGTTTATTATTTAGGAGTATAAATGATATGAATTAACTATTTACCCTGTTGGTACGATATTTGAGTTAACTATTATATTATTTTATTATTTACGTTCGGTACACTTTTTCTTTTCTTTCACCAGATTAATTGATGCATTTTGTTTCTCTGAAATTTTGTTTACTTTGGTGTATTAGAATGGCAAAAAGCACATCCATAATGTGTAGATATGTGATGTGCTTTCATGTTGATAATGGCATGTGGAAGTCATAATTAACAATATTAACAACAGTTACGGTTATTTTAAGGTTTTTAGCCGACGATATTTGATGAGGAAATTAATTAAACGTGGAAAAATTAGTTCTCACTTAAAGTTAGTGCATGTCACAACAAGCAACTGGTTAGTGCTTTATTTTGTTGATTAATCAAACAATGCACATTTCTATTCAATTGTTGTATTCTTCTTCTAAATATATATAAAGAAATTGAAGATATTTCATATACTTAATAGTTTTATTATTTCATACACTTAAGTTGTCATTGTTCCATTATCATTTATATAATCTTGCTGAGCTCACTTTGTTTAAATTTGTATTATGTCTGTTTTCTAATATTATATTAACCAACGTTAGCTCTATTACTCAAATGAATTTGGCTAGAAATGTTCTTCCTCTTGCACTACTGAATCCATACCATCATCATTGGATCATCAAAGTTCGAGTGACAAATAAAGGCAATTTGAGATCTTATAAAAATATTAAAGGAGAATGTTGCGTTAGTATAGAACTCACCGATGAAGATGTAAGTTTTTTTATCTTAATGCTTTCAATAATATTTTCTCTATTTGTGCAATTATTAAGTTATTATTATAATAATTGTTTTCTTCAAATTCACAGAATACCCAAATTCAAGCTACAATGTTTAATAAAGTTACAGAGAAGTACTATCTTATATTTGAATGTGGAAAAGTTTATTATATTTCTAAAGGAACTGTTAAGCCTGCGAATAAAGAATTTAGTACTACAAAACACGAATACGAGATTATTATAAATGAGTACTCATTAGTCGAATGGATGGATGATGTGAACTCTAGTATACCCGATTTCGTATATAACTTTGTAAAGATTAACCAACTTCAAAAATATATTGGAGCTAGGAAAGGAAGTGGTAGGTAATGAATCCATATTATTAATTTTTTATAAATCATTGTATGTTTGCTTAACATAAGTATCTTTTAGATGTAATCGGCCTTGTTCAAAGTGTCTCATCAATCAATAACATTCGAAGAAAAATCAACAATGAGAATATTCCAAAACTTGATATAACCATTGCAGATGATTCGTAAGTAAACATATTAAATGAATAAATTTTTTTAATCAAAATATTTATACTTAGATTTAAATTATAGAACCAAAACTGTTAATGTGACTTTATGGGGAAAACTTGCTATGGAAGTCGGTGCTGAGCTGCTAGAAATGGTTGATAAATCTCTTATAGTAGCTATTAAATATGCAAAAGTTGGAGATTTTCAAGGTAAAAATTGTTCTATTTTTTTAACCATTGTCATGCCATCATTTTTTAAGATTATTTAATGTTACCACAGGTTTATCTTTATCAACGTTGAGTAAAAGCAATTTATCTATAAATCCAGACATAGCAGAAGCTAAAAAGCTTAGAAGTTGGTACAATTGTGAATGCAAAAATGCAAAAATCGCATCTACCACTTACGATAGGATTATGCTTTCTCATATAATAAATGATCCAACATTGGGTCATGACAAGGTTTGTCTGTATCATTTCGAACTATATTAAACATTAATAATTTCATGTTGATTATTTAGTTTATTTTTTTTTGTCATACATAGTCTGCATTCTTCAGTGTGTTTGCTTACATAACTTACATTAAGAGTCAGAAATTGTGGTATCAAGCCTGTAAGAGTTGCAAAAAAAAGATAATTGAAGCTGCGGGATTAGGCTATTGGTGTGAAGCAAGCCAACAGAATGAAAGCACTTGTATTTTGAGGTAAAAATTTAAGAGTTAATTATTTATAGTAACCATTAATATATGTAATAATATGTTTTTCTAATGCAGATATATTATGGTAATAAAAATTAGTGATCCATCCGCTGAAACTTGGATTACTGCTTTCAATGAACCAGCAGAGGAAATCATAAGTTGTAGTGCTGATGACCTTTATAAGATTAAGAATGATGAATGCGAAGATATATACGAAAAAAACTAAAGAAGTTGTTATGGATCCCTCGTCTTTTCAGAGTTGGTGTTGCCCAAATTGAGTACATGAATAAAAAAACAATAAATCAATGTTATGTCTCAATCAGTTATTGATTATGTGGCGAAATCTGTAATGACCCCAGATTTTATATATATTTAAATTGATAATCTATTGAATTTTTGAATAAAAATTTGTGAAATAAATGGATAAATAGATGCGAGTTTCCACGAACTCAAATAAATTTGGTATAAATTATTTTAAACTTTAAATATTGTATATATATGTATATATGTAAATGTGTATATATTTGGGTATATATGAGTCAATTTGAAATTATAAATATATGTATATATATTTGATTTGAATTCAAATCATAAATAAATGGTCTAAAAATAGAAATACAAATATATAAGATAAGTTATAAAATACAAAGTAAACAATTGCTAGAAATTTAACAACATGTTAAAATATAGGAAAAATATATATATAAGATCACTTATCTAGTTATATGATAATAATAAAGTAAATACATTGGCTACAATCCTAACAACATATTAACTATGGGAATTCATTTTTGTTTCAAAGTAATAAGACAAAATACAAGATAAGAAAAGAAACAAAAATACAAAGGATAAAATATATTCAAGTATTTAACAATATAAAGCAAAACATTCATGTACAAGTTGAAATGTAAACATGTAAACCTGGAAGTAAACAAGGAACAAAAAAATATATGGTTATGAACAAAACATATAAAAGATAGAAATAAACTTGCAAAAGCAAATATATATGCAAGTGTAAACAAACAATATATATATTGAAGCTTGCAAAGGAAGATATGAGAAAAATATTCATTTGTACAAGTAATAAATGCAGCCACCACAACCATATTATCTCAGCCCCAAAGAAGAACTATATTCAAACATAAGTATGTAGGCTGAAGTAAACAAATCATTTAAATACAAAACAAGCAAACATATGAAGGCATAAAGGACTCATGCATTTAATGCTAGCACAAACAAAGTCAATTCGAAATGGTGAAAAAAGCAATTCAGCCTCCATTTGTAAAAAAGAAGAGTATAATCTCTGATCAAAGATAGTGTACCAAAAAAAAACTATACCAGTAAACACCTACCCCCTATACAAACTTATCTTTTTATATATATCTTCTTGTTCGTTCACTACATAGCAAACCAGGAAACAAGAAAATAAGTTAGCATTTCCATTTTACAAATTTAAACAACAATCAAACTTGCCTGCATTTTCAAAGCCTGCAAGAAAATTCAAATCAAAACCTGATGCATTCATCTTCAACCCAAGTTTTAAATCAAGCAACCTGCATGCAAATCTAAACAACAAAGCAACTCAAGTTTAAAACAAAGGCATTCAAGTGCAAGGTTTTTAAAGCTAAAGGATTTCAGTTTTCAAGCTGTTTTTCAAATCTGGGTGCTCTGTCTTCTGTTTAAAAGGTGAGTAAACAATTTAAATTTAAGCTAAGTATATATATATATATATATCTGTTGCTTGTGAAGTCTGAGATTGAAGTTGCTTTGTTATACATATATATATATGAATTTTTCTCTGTGTTTATAATTACTGGTATGTGTGTTTGCCTAGTTATATTTGATATCACCTCTGTTTTTAGAACATAAAAGTTTGAACAAGAAAGAAAAAACCCAGAAAAATCAAATCTTTGATCTTTGTTAGGCTGGAAAATGTGAACACGGTATGTTTATTTGATTATAAATGAAAGTTAAAAACTTATTTCCAGCAAAATAAATGTAGGACGAGTCTGATATTTCATAGAACAGATGAACTTGTATAAAACATGATAAAATCAAATATGATAAATTGTTGAATCAAGTATATAAGTGGAATCATCAGTTAAAGATATGATTTTTAAAACAAAAATTTTGATTTTTCATTAAGTATGTTGAGAGCAGTTCCTAGTTGAACAGGAAATGCCTTCCTACCAATTTCCAGCGATCGGAAAATTATTTGATGTTGAAACTTTGCATGAAGCAAGTCTGGTAATCAATTATATTAGGAAAAATGTTAAACAATTTTTCTATTAAAGGAGATGTTGGAGAGAGGCAGCTTTAGGGTTTAACGTTCGAATTTATCATGGACGGAAAAATGGTGGTCGCGCCACCGTGGAGTCGCTGGAGGCAATCGGACCTAGGGGAACCGAAGCAGGGGACTACGGCGGAGGTTCAGGCGGAGTTGTGAGGTTTCTATCGTCGTGACGTGGCGGCGCGAGGCATTTTGGTCGATCGAAGTTGTGTTCCAAGGGAGTCGTATAGCTCGATTTCAAATTCGTCAACGGTTTGGGTATCTGGATGTTCGTGGGCTCGTGGAGATCATCGGGGATGTGTGGATGACCACGGCGATGGCCAGCGATCGCTCAGGCGATCGTGCACGTGCACGTGATTTTCTTATATACCTGGAGTTTATTGTTCCCTTCCTAAACTCTGGGTGCCCACCATTTTCCACACGGGCAGTCTAGAGTTGGGTTTTTCAGATAGTCAGGTTTAGTAGATTATCTGGAGCTAGTTCAGTTTTGGAGTTCACGCACGACTGACATTGCTTACCTTGGTGCAACGGAATGGTGGTTCGAGCTGATGTTGGAGTTGTTGGATTCATTCTCTTTTGAAGATCATTTGGAGTTATCACTTCTATTTTTCCGTAGTATCATTATTTATCTCTGATATTGTTGTATCATATTCATATCATTGTTGTATATCATTCTGGATATTGTATTCATTTGAGTTGTATATGATATTATCCGTTTCTTTTTTCCGCTGTGTTGTTATATTTAATGGTGTTATAAGCTCCGGTGAGCCAGATTCGGCGTTTGAATCTGCGGCATCTTGAGTACAAGTGAAGTACGGGTGCCGATTTTCGAAGTTCGAGTTCAGGGTCATTACATTTTGGTATCAGAGCTGAGGAAAAAACTTTAGCTATAGAGTATAACACATTAAGTAGCTCATTAGAGATAGGGTGAAGTATACCCTAGAATGAGTTTCTCTAAGGTATCTGTCCATATGCCTCAGTAAATTCTCTTACTATCCACTGATAATAAGTATGAGTGTAAGAAGAGGATGAGATAGGGGACAGGGGAATACGATTATAAATGGTCAATACCCTGTAACAACATGGAAACTATCTTTTTTCTATCAATATCTTTTGTTCGTCATCTTCTCAATTCTTCGATAGTTCCTGGTAGTTCCAGGAAGGAGATTCGATATATTAATATGGGACATAAACTCCGGATGGACCAGAATTGTTTGTTTGGATGAATTGGTTGCTTTGGTTGTTATGGTTGATAGGTATACTTTAGTTCTAAACTAAAAGTTTTGAAAATTATATCTATATATCTATCTATTCTTTGGGTCCCAATATATTCTACGAATGGTTAGTTATCCCTTTGAACTAACCGATGCCATTGTATACTTCGTAGATCTGGATAACCCGAGTATCGTGTGAAAGAATTCAATAGATTCGTTCTTGTATCTATTATTGATATTCTGATTTGGTAAGCCAAATGCAGAGTAGATGCTCAGTTGATTTGATGAAACATTCTTCATCTATCTTTGTGTCTCCTTGACAATTTCAAGGACGAAATTCTTTTAAGGGGGGAAGGTTGTAACGACCCCGGATTTTATATATATTTAAATTGATAATTTATTGAATTTTTGAATAAAAATTTGTGAAATAAATGGATAAATAGATGCGAGTTTCCCCGAACTCAAATAAATTTGGTATAAATCATTTTAAACTTTAAATATTGTATATATATGTATATATGTAAATGTGTATATATTTGGGTATATATGAGTCAATTTGAAATTATAAATATATGTATATATATTTGATTTGAATTCAAATCATAAATAAATGGTCTAAAAATAGAAATACAAATATATAAGATAAGTTATAAAATACAAAGTAAACAATTTCTAGAAATTTAACAACGTGTTAAAATATAGGAAAAATATATATATAAGATCACTTATCTAGTTATATGATAATAATAAAGTCAATACATTGGCTACAATCCTAACAACATATTAACTATGGGAATTCATTTTTGTTTCAAAGTAATAAGACAAAATACAAGATAAGAAAAGAAACAAAAATACAAAGGATAAAATATATTCAAGTATGTAACAATATAAAGCAAAACAAATAAATCATATTCATGTACAAGTTGAAATGTAAACATGTAAACCTGGAAGTAAACAAGGAACAAAAAAATAAATGGTTATGAACAAAACATATAAAAGATAGAAATAAACTTGCAAAAGCAAATATATATGCAAGTGTAAACAAACAATATATATATTGAAGCTTGCAAAGGAAGATATGAGAAAAATATTCATTTGTACAAGTAATAAATGCAGCCACCACAACCATATTATCTCAGCCCTAAAGAAGAACTATATTCAAACATAAGTATGTAGGTTGAAGTAAACAAATCATTTAAATACAAAACAAGCAAACATATGAAGGCATAAAGGACTCATGCATTTAATGCTAGCACAAACAAAGTCAATTCGAAATGTTGAAAAAAGCAATTCAGCCTCCATTTGGAAAAAAGAAGAGTATAATCTGTTGCTTGTGAAGTCTGAGATTGAAGTTGCTTTTTTATGCATATATATATATATATATATATATATATATATATATGTTGCTTGTGAAGTCTGAGATTGAAGTTGCTTTGTTATGCATATATATATATATATGAATTTTTCTCTGTGTTTATAATTACTGGTATGTGTGTTTGCCTAGTTATATTTGATATCACCTCTGTTTTTAGAACATAAAAGTTTGAACAAGAAAGAAAAAACCCAGAAAAATCAAATCTTTGATCTTTGTTAGGCTGGAAAATGTGAACACAATATGTTTATTTGATTATAAATGAAAGTTAAAAACTTATTTCCAGCAAAATAAATGTAGGACGAGTCTGATATTTCATAGAACAGATGAACTTGTATAAAACATGATAAAATCAAATATGATAAATTGTTGAATCAAGTATATAAGTGGAATCATCAGTTAAAGATATGATTTTTAAAACAAAAATTTTGATTTTTCATTAAGTATGTTGAGAGCAGTTCCTAGTTGAACAGGAAATGCCTTCCTACCAATTTCCAGCCATCAGAAAATTATTTGATGTTGAAACTTTGCATGAAGAAAGTCTGGTAATCAATTATATTAGGAAAAATGTTAAACAATTTTTCTATTAAAGGAGATGTTGGAGAGAGGCAGCTTTAGGGTTTAATGTTCGAATTTATCGTGGACGGAAAAATGGTGGTCGCGCCACCGTGGAGTCGCTGGAGGCAATCGGACCTAAGGGAACCGAAGCAGGGGACTACGACGGAGGTTCAGGCGGAGTTGCGAGGTTTCTGGCGTCATGACGTGGCGGCCCGAGGCATTTTGGTCGTTCGAATTTGTGTTCCAGGGGAGTCGTATAGCTCGATTTCAAATTCGTCAACGGTTTGGGTATCTGGATGTTCGTGGGCTCGTGGAGATCATCGGGGATGTGTGGATGACCACGGCGATGGCCGGCGATCGCTCAGGCGATCGTGCACGTGCACGTGATTTTCTTATATACCTGGAGTTTATTGTTCCCTTCCTAAACTCTGGGTGCCCACCATTTTCCACACGGGCAGTCTAAAGTTGGGTTTTTCAGATAGTCAGGTTTAGTAGATTATCTGGAGCTAGTTCAGTTTTGGAGTTCACGCACGACTGACGTTGCTTAACTTGGTGCAACGGAATGGTGGTTCGAGCTGATGTTGGAGTTGTTGGATTCATTCTCTTTTGAAGATCATTTGGAGTAACACTACTAGAAAAAAGCTAAATTCCGACGGCCTATCTCCGACGGCTTCCGACGGGCCGTCGGCGGCCGTCGGAAGTCGTCGGAAATTATCGAACTACAGGCTCAGCCGAGCCTTCCTTCTCCTCACTTTTCATACGAAAATATTAATCCCTAAATCCCCAAATCTCTTCCCCAAGCTTCCAATCATCAATTTCAAGCTTTCGGATCCTCCCCGGCTGCATAATCAACGTCTATTGCTTTCGAGCTAAGGTATAATCTCTTATTTTCGAGAAAAATTGAGTTTTTACCCTAATTCTAGATTTGCATAAATTGATAAATTAGGGCTAATTTGTAACGACCTGTAAATTTTGATGGATAAATTTGGTTAATTTAATTTTGTAATTAAATTTAGAATGAAATAAAATTTTATAATTTATATCGAAATAAAAGTTTAAGAATGAATTGTAGCAACCAATGGTTGACAATTGAAGTAAAATCAATAAAAGTGAAATAGCGTATATTGTGCACTTGTGTATAAAATTTAAAATAAGTAAATAAGTATAAAAGTGGTGTAAATTAAAGGATTTGTATATAATTTATAATAATTGGGTGAAGCTGGATTAACTTAAGTGTAACCTTGGCATGTAAACAATTACTATAAGTTACCTATATAATGTTGATGAATGGAATTGGTATTGGGAAATAAATGGTAACATTTGATATTGTAAGAAATAAAGGCTTATTAATGTAAGAAAACCTAAGGCAAACATTTAAGTTATAAATGTTATAATAAATGTAATTATAATATAGCCATTGCATAAAGATTTGACATATGAAAATAGTAACGTTTGTGTATAATAGTAAAGTAAACATTATGTAGGCAACTATGATAATTTGTTGGAAATAATAAACCTTAGTGTATTGTAAAGTTACCTGTTTATTTCGTTGGAAATCAATTAGAGTAAAGGAACCTTAATGTATATTAATAAGAATTAACCTATGAAATATTTTATTTATTAAAATAGACCTAATTCAAAAAGGTTGAATTGAATAAATCCTATTTATTGGAACCTAAATTTTTTTTGGTATGCAAATTTATAATAAATGGGTTATTGCAAGAAATTGAAACTTGAATGGAAGTAGTGAAAGGATTTTACCCGGATTTAATTGTATATGAGAAGTAAAGGAAAGTATTAATTTGTTTAATGTAATGAAACCTTGGAAACGGTAATTGATTGTAAATTTAGGAACGTGTTAATGCAAGTTATTATTTAACGAACTTGAATGAACATTACAATTTAATTGAAATTCAAATATTATGGCTTAGCTATAAACGGTATATAATAGAAACAAATACAATCAATGTTAGAAACTAATTGTAACAGTATAATTAAAATTAACAATTTAAAATGAAATTGCAATTAATGGAAATAGCGAAAATTTACATACTTGGTTTTAGTTTGATATAAGAACAAATGACAATGTTGAAATTGTGATTTACCAATAAAAATTATTAACTAGAAGGGAATTCAAATTTATATGATAATGGAAAGTGTAAATTTGTCGCATTTGGGTATAAATTTAAAAGATAAGTAAATAAAAGTAGGCATTTAACTTACCGATGGAATAATACGTTGATTAATTGTAACTGAATGTAAAAATAAGGTAGGAATGTTAATGGCAGTTGATAAGTGACCTATGTAGTGCAATACCAATTAAATTGCAACTATTGTAAAATTTTAATAGATGGGATTTAGTGCATTTGGGAAATAAATTCAAATGTATATAAATTGATAGAATAATATGTAGTAAAGTGCATTTAGTTAGAATTACATGAAAAGATGGTTAAGATTTCTAAGTTATAATTGAATGTAAACATGAATATTTGGTAATTAATTAAAATAAGAAGAATGAATGTAAATGTTATAAATTGGTTGCAAAATTTATATACGGAAGTGGATGAAAATATGAATTTATTTAATGTACGCATTACGTATAATGAGATAAAACATAAATTAATGTAATTAAGATGATGTGAGTTGATAAGTATTCATAAAGGTTGTGTTGATGAAAACGTACTTTAATGATTGTGATATAACATAACGCAAGTGTGAATGGAAATTTATAGAAACGTAAACATATTGTAAGGTAATAAACGAAATGATTGTGGGTTAAAAATAAAGTGTGAATAGGAAAATGATTGTTTATAGTAATTGAATGGAATTCCAATTTTTTGGTAGGAATGTTAATGGCAGTTGATAAGTGACCTATGTAGTGCATATAATAAATGATGATTATAGGAGTGGAAATAATAGGCTTATAAAAGTGATTAAGGGTGTGACCACAAATTTTTATGAGTATACATATATATTTAATTCAAAAATAAGGTAGGAATGTTAATGGCAGTTGATAAGTGACCTATGTAGTGCAATACCAATTAAATTGCAACTATTGTAAAATTTTAATAGATGGGATTTAGTGCATTTGGGAAATAAATTCAAATGTATATAAATTGATAGAATAATATGTAGTAAAGTGCATTTAGTTAGAATTACATGAAAAGATGGTTAAGATTTCTAAGTTATAATTGAATGTAAACATGAATATTTGGTAATTAATTAAAATAAGAAGAATGAATGTAAATGTTATAAATTGGTTGCAAAATTTATATACGGAAGTGGATGAAAATATGAATTTATTTAATGTACGCATTACGTATAATGAGATAAAACATAAATTAATGTAATTAAGATGATGTGAGTTGATAAGTATTCATAAAGGTTGTGTTGATGAAAACGTACTTTAATGATTGTGATATAACATAACGCAAGTGTGAATGGAAATTTATAGAAACGTAAACATATTGTAAGGTAATAAACGAAATGATTGTGGGTTAAAAATAAAGTGTGAATAGGAAAATGATTGTTTATAGTAATTGAATGGAATTCCAATTTTTTGGAATAGAGTAAAGGTATACTGGGTAATAAGTTTGATAGAGGAAAACGAACTTAAATGTTGAATTAATTAATTAATATATATATAATAAATGATGATTATAGGAGTGGAAATAATAGGCTTATAAAAGTGATTAAGGGTGTGACCACAAATTTTTATGAGTATACATATATATTTAATTCATTCAATAGAATTGGAAATCATTGCTGTAAATCTAAAAGAAAGGTTACGTTAATATAAATTTGGGAATTGGAGAATCAATTCAAAAGTTTAACTACGGAAGTAATACGTAACAATTTGAATATTACCTAATAAAGTGGTCAATGAATTCATTACAAGTTACCCGTTTATTTGGGTTAATAATTAATAGGGGAATCAATTGGGATTAATTGTACTTTAATGTATATTAATGAAATTTATTACTACATTTTCTGAAATAAAAGTAATATGAGAAAAATTAATGAAATAGCTTTAAATCCATTCTATTTCACTTTCTCTATAAATATCCTGCTATAAACCCTAGCCTCCCTAATTCTCATTTGTTTGTATATAAATTCATTCTATTCTTCCTCTTCCTCAATGCAGATAAAATTCTATATTTCCAGATCCAATCCCAAATCAAATCCAAAACTGAAAATTCAAACTTCTCAGAAAATTCAGAGATTTTTTTTATATCGAAGCTCTTGGTGTACGTATCTCAGATCTGCAGTTCGTTCTTGGATTTCAGTTTCTGTATAGCCGAAATTGGTTCGTTGTTTTTTTGTTTTTTATTTATTTTTAATTTTGATTTCAAATCATTCAAACACGCGTATCTTCCTCATACGAACTCCAATTCACACACGGTTTCTTTTGTTAGGATCGTAGTGAAATTTCTGACACTTTGACGCTAGTTTATACGAATTTGGAGACTGTCAAATTTTTGAATTTAAATTGGATTTAAATTCAATTTAAATTCAAAAGGTGAGTGTTTTAACCCACTCACAACTTCTAAGATTTCTTATGTTTGTTAAATTAAATTTTGATGTAATTTAAAATTTATCTATGATTGTTTGGGCATATATTTAATCATTATCTCAGTTAGATAGTAGTTAAATTTAATTGTTATTTAATTTTATTATTGCATATAATTTGCCAGTTAAATTTATTTATTATTGCATATAAACTGCCAGTTGAACAGTTATTAATTTTTATTGAATATAAACTATTTGTTGATGCCTGTTATATTTTATATGCTTTATATTGATGTTTTGTTTAAATTGGATGATGATTGTAATAAATGGTTGTTTATTGATATTTGGATGAATGGATGCTATATTTTATATTGTATAAACTGCAAGTTATTATGCATTTTAATTTCATTCGGGATTGCGATTTGAAATGATATATAACCGTAAACTTTTATTTTTAAATTACGGATTTAAATGATAAATATCCGTATCACTTGACCATAGGATAGAAAATTATATACAGGCACCGTGGTCTATATATAAAATATTTTAAAGTGATTTTCTATGGTTTGGAAAGAAATATACGGTTTAATAAATATTAAATTTTGATATTATATAAATATTATTTTATATATGGTTAAATTCTAAAATTTAAGCTATGTATAACTTGATGATGTTTTAAGTTTGATTTACGAATATTTCAAGTTTGAGCTTTATTTAAGTGATATTGAATTTATTAAATAAATATTTCTAAACTAAATAATAGTAAATTGAATTAAGGTATATATAAGATTATCAGATTTGGTTGGGAATTTTGGAATATTTAAAGACTTGAAATATGTCAAAATTGAAATGTTTTATTGAAATTAAGGTATTATTGTTTTCAAAGTATTGGTTTCCGAAATTGTTACAACTTTGAAAGTAATATGGTTTGAAAAATGAATTTATTTGAAATGGAATTTATTTAAGAATTATCTATGAATATATTGATTGGAAACCTATTGAAATTGAAAATTTAAAATATGACTTCAAAATGTGGTTTGGGTTTAAGATGATTTAAAAGAATATTTCAAGTTTTTATAAATTAAAGAAAGATTAGTGATTGGAAATTGGGTTTTATTTATATAAGATACTATTGAATTGTTTTGGAAATGGAAATGATATATTATTGAGTTGGTTTTGAAATGGCAATAATATTTTGGCTTTGAAGTATATACTATTTTGAAATAAAGAATATGTTTTGAAAGAGAAATGATTGTGTTTTTAAAAAGTATATATATATATATTTAAATGACCATGATGTTATAATAACGTTTGGTTGTTAAAGAGACCGGGATCGGATATGGACATACTCTCTGTCGATACCGAAAACCACTTTGACAACTGTGTACGCGGTGGAGTTTCCAGAATGAAGTAGGATGGTGGCGACGATCCTAAGGTATATACGTGGACCCAACTCCCGTGATTTGGCATAAGGTGGCTAAAACAGGAGCGATCTCGGACCAGTGAGGTAGCACCTCTTATCGGACGCACTTTGTAAAGACCCGCAAATCCGTCTTCCGAAAACTCGACACCGATACGTCCACTGTACCAAATTGTCGAATAATCGAATGGCGAAAACGCGAAACTTTAGGGTTAAAAGAAGAGGTAGAAGAAGACAGAAGAAAAGAAAGAACAGAAAAAAACAGAAACAGAAACAATATCAGAATCTCACATATCGCAGCGGAATAATATACAATAGATAAATCAATAATCTTTAAAACAAAAGACTATATCAGTTTATACATACATCAACCAGAGTCAATATACAACACTGGACAGTTATATAAACTTGTCCACATACAGAATACACAGCGGAATAAATAAACAAGTACGGTAGTACGCTTCGCCATCCAGCTCATCTCCAAACCTCCAGAATATCCAGAATATCCTGATAAAATAACTCTAGGCTGCCCGTGTGGAAAATTATGGGCACCCAGAGTTTAGAAAGGGAACAATAAACTCCGAGTCAGTCATGGTGACTGGTGTGAGATCGTAAAACAGTTATTTTCGCAAAGAAAATAAAACAATTTCACAATGCTTTTGGAAAATGAAACTACCATAAGGCCTCCCGCCACACACACAATGCAAACGCAGAATTGGAGGAGATTTCTCCTTATGATAGTCAAAAATGCTTACTACGCAAAATCAATTGATATTATTATTAATGTCTAGTGTGGAAAACATTTCGAAAGTATAATATCAATCTTAGCCAACATACAACTATTGTTGTATGTCTACTATAGCTACTACGTTCAGTAGCAGGTTACCGCCACATTCCATAGCAGGTAATACAATTAAAAAACCGTACAGGGTTCGTATTGTTTCTTTGGATTTCCAACAAATGATCAGGCTAAAGAACTTCCTTACACCGAAATAGAACGCCTCTGGAAAGACGCCTCGGATCCTAACCGGATCTCTGCAAACAAAAGGCCGACGCTACCTCACGCTCTAACCAAGCTGTAACTAGGTAACTAACACACGAGCTATGCCATCCCCCGGTCGTTACCGACCTTTATCCGAGGATCCTCAATCAAAACGCAACAGCCACAAAATAAAATCAACATAGGTAAAATATCTGGGCTCCATACCATGATATCACCTTTTATCCAGAAGGAAATGGCATTCCCTAGGGGCGCTACCCCTACAAACCTTTGTCGCAACATTCCTGTTTCGACCATTACCGGGTTGTGAGGCTCGACGAAGTCTCGTCCACAAAGCCACGCTTTTTCACAAAGCCACGCTTCTTCACAAAGCAACGCTTTGACCAACAACTGATCAACAGCACTTCGTGTGCCACATTACCAAATTGGGAATGTATCACTAGTAACCATCAACTACATAACCTCCGAGCTCGTACGTCTCAGAGAAGGGTGTTAAGCTAAGAGAATAAATTCTCCGCCACCAACAGAAATGTATTTGATAGAAACCAGCTTTACATCTCAAAGTGTAACATCAGACACACATCCATACAAGTCCGTTCCGGGGTCGAACGGAACCGAAGGCACTTCCAAAGAAGCCCTTGCAATACAGATATTCACTAATCACGTCCGGACTTCCCATAACAAAAAGAGTGATATAAATCTCTATACCGGAGCAACTCGGTGCAGAGACATTCGACAGGTTGTCCTTTCATTTTCACAAATATCCGGTCTTCACACCGGTCTTCAAATGCGATCCATTCGCGACGTATCACTATTCAGAATGGGTTATATGACACAAAGGTCCTCTCCCGGCTTAACCGAATAATGAGCGTTTGTTTTTAAAAAAAACAAATCAAGTGTCATTTCAAAGGCAAATATTGATAGTTGGTTATTTAACTATCAAACAACATTCATAACAAACATCCAATTTAAATAATTTTTCGCAAATTATTAAATTTCAAATCTTTTCACAAGATATATATTTTTCCACACTTCACATTTGAAAATCAATTTCAATTCATATTTCACACTTCACATTTGAAAATCAATTTCAAATCATATTTCACACTTCACGTTTGAAAAATCAATTTCAAATCATATTTCATACTTCACGTTTTAAAATCAATTTTCAAATCATATTATGGTCCATTTAAACCAATTTGATAAATCCTTATCGATTTATTTCAAATTTACATTTCAAATTTGTAAATTTATTTCCACACTTCATCACTTTGAAAATCCGATTTCAAATCATATTTTCCACACTTTAAAAATAAATCAATATTTATTTTTAAAACAAATTTCCCTTTCCTTTACCACTTCTATTCGGAATTTACATTCCTAAAAATCCACTTTTACCCGATTTTCAAATCGTTTTCCAAATATTTATTTTCAACCCCAAATCAACTTTAAAAATTGATTTCTCCATTTTATTTCAAATCCCAAATCGAATTTCAAATTGATTTCTGAATTTACTTCAACACCGAATCACATTTCAAATTGATTCTAACTTTTAATCCCAATTACCAAATCATTTTACAAATCGATTCCCAAATTTATTCTCAATACCAAAAATCAATTTTTTTTTCATTTAAACACCAAATAAATTTCATATCAATTTCCCAAAGGTTTATTTTAAATACCCAATCAATTATAAATTTGATTTCAAACAAATTTATCTCCTTTTAAATAAATTCTTTTATTCTTCCAAACCATCTAAAATTCAATTTTAATTTCAGAAATCCAATTTCATTTATTTCTGGTATCCAACGATACCAAAAATACATTCGGCTAAATTTTAGCTCTCAATACATTCAATCACAGATATAATCATATGCAGATTATAAATAATCAATCAAACAACATATGAAATCAATTCAAATGTTTTGAGAAATCCTGTTGGATCCCTCCAACCTGTTTCCCTGCATCCACAGATGTTAGCACAATACCAACTCCACTTCGAGGTGGAATATCGCGGTATATGGGTTTTATAAAAATATCATCCGCTTACTAACGGCGCAATAGGGTCTCATCCGCCATACGAGGTGGGAAATCAATCAATCCAATATATACATATGCCAATATGTATATATTGCTATATATATATAGATAAATCCTACTATATCTAATATCACATCCAAACAGCAAACAAACAGTAACTGAAAATTCCACTTTTCAATTTTGAGTGAGAAGATCTCACCTTTGATTTTATTTTGCAATCCCATTTTCCATTTTGACCATTCCTTCATGGTTTCAAACCTTGTATAACGATTTTATACAATTCTATTAATATTTGAATTAATCAAATAACACAAATTTTCTCTTGGTAATTTTAATTATCCAATGATTTTGTTTTACCATTTTCTTTTAATAAATCATTTTTACCAACCCAAAAATTTAAATAAGCTAACTAACATAGTTTAATCATCATATATGTATATTTTCTTGAACTGCATATTCATATTAAATAAAACTCTAACTTCTTACTGGAAAAATCATTCTCTAATATCTATATACATTCAAAACAAAAATGCTTCTTTCCTATGAAGTTGTTTTACTGTTTATCTTTCTCTAGATACCAAAATTCTAAATCAAGAAGAAATCTGAAATATACCTCACTGCCTCAAGCTAAAACCCAAAACGACACAGTCGAACGCGGCCGCCACTGTGGGACTGCGACACCCCGGCCTCCTTTCTGCGAACCCTAGCCGTTCGCGAGCTCCACCACTTCACCGCGAGACCCTGCTTAGATCATCGACCACTACGGCCTACGGCGGCACCCCAGACCCCCTATCACCTGACTGAACGCTGACACCCCAAAGTTCAACTCGCGATCCAACCTCTCCCCCGCGCGACCCATCGACTCGAGACACCAAATCAATAACGACTTCTACGCGAAACCCAAGCTACGACCCTGCTCGAGCTTCCACAGTGACGACATCGCGACTCCGACAACCATTACCTGCCCTTCGAACGCCGCCCTAGCTAAATCCTACCACGCGCGACTGCGAAATCGATTGCTGCCATCGCGATACCCACGAGTCGCCTCCGCTTCGATGTTGTCATCGCGAATCCCAGTCGAAAGAACTCGATTCCAATCGCATACGAATACCTTTTATTTTTAATAAAATTTTCAACCGATTGGAATTTGAACGAGGAAGGGAAGTCGTGATTTTTGATTGAAGAGAATAAGGTTTCGAACGAGAGGAAAATATAAAATATCGGTCTGCCATTTCTATTTCCTTTGAACGAAATGATTTGGTTTCTTCTTTTTCTCTTCGGCTGAAAAGAAATAAGAGGACGAGAGAAGACGTTTGCGTGCTGAAGTTAGCAGGCTACAGTATTTTGAATTTAATAAAAATACGGTTGATGTGAAATAACATCAACGGCAGTTGACTAATTTCCCAATTCAAATTCAAATTCAAATTCAAATCGTCACGAAAATGCAACTCAAAAATCTCGATATCCTATCGAGGCGTGCCGCTAGGCGTTCGTAATGTTATACGCCTATTCCGAACGCAATGGAAAAGGTTCCGAGTTCAATTTCAATCGTATGGAGAAGATAGCTTTTTGGACCAGTTATTAAATTAAATTTCAATATAAATTTCAGTGCGTTTGCTTATCGTACGGCCAAACGATCACTCCAAACATTACAAAAATTGAAATCCGCTAATAATACAATATTACGGATCCAATGAAACTGGTTTCGTCGAATTCCGAGACTGTGCCCCGGAACGCTATTTTTAAATTCAATTTAAACAACAAAATTTCAAAACTAAACAAAACAGTTTCAAATTCAATTCTGAAAGTTCTGTTACCTTCAGAATTATCAATATGAATTTTTTAAGACTTCATATTATTTTTAATCAGCTCAAAACTAAAGATTCAAATTTTTACCCAGTTGCAATAATTAAATTCAATAATTTAATCGCCAAATTCATCTGATATTTGAATTTCAAATTAAACTATCATTCAAATATTCAAACTCAATTAAATATTCACTTTTCAAATGTCTAAAATTCAGGGTCGTTACAATCTTTCCCCCTTAAAAGAATTTCGTCCCGAAATTACAAGTTAGGAAAAATGGTCCTTAACTCGTCTACTATTTTTCACAATCCAATAATTTTATCAAATTTTCAAACCAATCTTTTTACTAAAGATTCGTTATTACTTTAACTAACTTTCCAACTTCAATTATAAGTTTCAAACAACATTGTTTTCTTAACAATTCAAATTTAAACTTAAATTCAAATCTTAAACTTTCAAAATTTTCTCAAAAATTTCTAACACTCGAAATTTTCGAAAAATTTCGCCAGCGTTTTCTTTGCGCGGCTAATACAGTACGACTACAAAACGTCCCTACGGACTCTCAAATCCCAAAAGAAAACAAAATGCCAAGTGGCAAAATCAGAAACTCAGTCAAATTTCATACTGAAATTTAAATACATACCTTTTTGTCGAGCAAATTCAAATTATCTTCAAAATTTAATCCAATTCCATTTTCCTATCGCCTTTACAATCCCTGTATATTTTACTGAACAATAATGTCCAAATTCACTTATTGGATTTCCCAATACCAATTTACTTAAGAATTTCATTCATTCATTTCTTAAGTGCAATATAAGTATTACATACTTCTTATATTCATTTTCACTTTACTAACAAAGTTATATATTCATTTCCATTCAACTTTGCATTTTCAATCCCATTTGAATTCAATTTACAATTTCAATTCAATTTGAATTCATTTTATCTTCCAATTTTCATTCAGATTTTCATTTTGAATTTTACTTGAATTCGATTCATCTTCTAATTTCGAATATTGAGCTTTATTCACTTTTATCTCAATTCCCAATTTGAAATCACTTAAAAATCCTTTTTAAAAATGGATATGGAAAGCACGTTCCCCCATGGATCACAGTTACTCGGCGGTTTCGCTACTATCCCAGTAGAATCGCTCGTAATCTGTAGATTTCTCATCTCTTAAATTTCGCCATGGTTGTTGCCATAGATCGTAGTTCACACGGCGGTTACACCACTATCCCAGTGGAATCGCTTGTAACCATAGGCATCTCGCCCCTCAAATTTCGCTATGACATCTAGATCGCAGTTTACACGGCGGCTGCGCCACTATCTCAGTGGAATCGCTCGTAACTGTGGGTATCACACCCCTCGAATTACGCTAGCATACGTCGTGATCAATCAATATGATCCCATCACGATCAAACGGATACTCATACTGAGTTCCAATACCTTCACAATTTTTCAATGGAAGGCACTTTTTCATATCCTTAGTTTAGAAAACATAATATGTCATATATGTATAGTACTTCATTTCCAATTGATTCCATTCAATTTTAAATGACATTCCATAAATCAAATCTCATTGAAAACCATTCAAATTTATTCCATCTACTAATTTAATTAGTATATTCACTCATCCAATTTAAATTTCAAATTTCCATATTCAATTCGTCTCGAATTTGTTTTATCAATAACAAGGAAATTTCAATTTATTTTTCTTTCTTACTTACTTGAATTTATATACAAATTCAAACCATTTCATTCAACTCTCAATTCAATTTTGATTTACTAACTCAACTTCCAATTCACTATTTCATGAATTAATACTTTATCAAGTTAGTTTACTTGAACTCAATCCACTTCATTTTATTTTATTTTTCCAAGTTTGGATTTTTATTCACTTGATTCAAATCAATCTCATTTCATTTTTCAATTCCAATTCATTTATTTACAAATGTAGCTTCATTTGTTCATTCATAAATTCATTCATTTTCAATTTGAATCTCATTCCAATCAGATTTCAAATATTTTATAAGTTATCAAACTTATTTACATTTCATTAATGAATTTTGTTTCAAATACTTCCTTGGAATTCTATTCCAAATTATAAATCACATTTACAATTTACACTTACAAATTTCATTCGTATATGAATTTTATTTCTTATACTTTCAATTCATATTAATAATTTTCATTTGTTAAATGAATTTATCTTCAAAATTTTGGCTATACCATTATTTCTCATTCAATTCCATATAACAATGATAATACTTCAATATTATCTCTTCCTAACAACCAAGCAACCATATACTATAATAATTCACAGAAAATCATTTCCTTTCTATACAAAAATAGTTTTGGGTAAAATTATTTCATTTACCCTATTTAAAACAATACTGTGTCGGTTTATCTTGTTTAAGAGTTTAGAAATCCCTATCGATTACAGTTGGCCACCCTGCACCGACCAGAATCTATAAACAATCAACTGGTAAATCAACACAATACAAAACAAATTTTGTATTCACTAACAAATACGCACTCATATCTATTATTACACTCATACTCATTCTAGAGTACTACTGACTCTATCTCTAATGAGTAACACCCAACAGAGCAGGGTTGTCGCTTAACCGGATGCTCTGATACCACTTGTAAAGACCCGCAAATCCGTCTTCCGAAAACTCGACACCGATACGTCCACTGTACCAAATTGTCGAATAATCGAATGGCGAAGACGCGAAACTTTAGGGTTAAAAGAAGAGGTAGAAGAAGACAGAAGAAAAGAAAGAACAGAAAAAAACAGAAACAGAAACAATATCAGAATCTCACATATCGCAGCGGAATAATATACAATAGATAAATCAATAATCTTTAAAACAAAAGACTATATCAGTTTATACATACATCAATCAGAGTCAATATACAACACTGGACAGTTATATAAACTTGTCCACATACAGAATACATAGCGGAATAAATAAACAAGTACGGTAGTACGCTTCGCCATCAAGCTCATCTCCAAACCTCCAGAATATCCAGAATATCCTGATAAAATAACTCTAGGCTGCCCGTGTGGAAAATTATGGGCACCCAGAGTTTAGAAAGGGAACAATAAACTCCGTGTAACGACCCGTATTTTTACGGATCGAAACATCGTAAAACAATTGACGTTTGGTCGCATTTGTGATAAGTCATCCTGAGTCTAAGTCATAGGTCGTTAACGACCTAGGGTATGTCGTAGGTCGTGTGCGACTTAGGATGCTTCAGCTCCGACTTACTACTAGTAGCATTGCATCTTGACATTAGTAGTTGAAGTGGTAAGTCGGGCACGACCTAAGGAAGTGAACTGGTTAAGTGTTAGGTCGGTTGGGACGACCTATAGGATGTTAGCGACCTAAGGGATTAAGTGAGTTAGCGACTTAAGGATTTTAGGTCGTAGGTGGTTAGGTCGTATGGTAGGTTAGGTCGGTCGAGCGACCTAAGTGTTGACGACTTATAGAAGTTAGCGAGTTAAGAGATTTTGCGACCTAGTAGTTACCGAGTTAGTATAGTTAGGTCGGCAACGACCTAAGGAAGCTGGGGTAGCGGTGGGCGACCTAGGAGTTTTGTGTTAGGTCGTTTGAGCGACTTAAGGTTAAGTAGTTAGGTCGTAAGCGACCTATGGGGGTGCTGTGTTAGTTAGGTCGTAAGCAGCCTTTGTTAGTTAAATCATTCAGACGACTTAAGTGTTAGGTCGTAACACTGTTAGGTCGCGTGGGTTGCTAAGTTGTTAGGTCGCAAGGTTTTATAAGTCGTAGGTAGTAACTCAGTAAGTTGTTAGGTCGTAGAGGCAGTCTGCGTTAGGTCGCTGGGTTTTGCCTAAGTGTTAGGTCGTACCTGTTGTTAAGTCGCGTGATGTTTTAGGTCGCGAGAAGACTTAAGGTGTTAGGTCGTGAGCGACCTAAGGGGTTGTTAAGTCGCGAGCGCTGCTAAGTCATAACTCGTAGATAGGTTGGCCTGGTAGGTCGCGAGTGCGCTTGGGCTTAGGTCGTTAGGTCACACGCCTGCGATATGTTAGGTCGTAGGAGTGTTAAGCAGTTAATTCGTAGGTCATACGGGTTGTTAGGTCGAAGACTTAGGTCGGTGGGGCTCTTAGGTCGTAGGTCGGAGACGACCTAACTCCGAGTAGACGATCTAAGGGGATTTTCAGTTATAAATAGGAGGGCTTTGTTTCATTTTTGGGATCCGGATTTCGAAGCGACGAAGTGCTGCCATTTTGAGAGCTCGACTTCTACACTTCTTCACTTCTTTTCTCCACTCTAATATAGTGATTCTATCCATCCAAGTTGAAGATCAAATTGAAGATTCAAGAGCTTGTATTGAAGATCTTCATCCTTTGAAGTGAGATTTCTTCATTTGAAGCGGATTCGTGATAGATCAAGCTTGATCCTTCGCTGTCCAGATCTGAAGCGTGTTGATTTGAGGTTGTTTAGGTGATTTGGTGAGTGGTGATTATCTCTCACACGGATCCAAAGGAGTATATCAGATTGTTGGCCCGATTTGGTGTTAAAATAGTGATTTCCATACATTTTCTTCATCCTAAGTGTAGATCCATATAGATCCATTGTTCATGATGATTTGATAACCATTTTACTACATGTTAACCTATGCAAGTTCATTCATCGAGATTATAGAGATATTGTTCATGTTTTCATGCTTATTAGACTTTCAACTCTTTAATTACGAAATTGCCATTATTGTGATAATTGTCTACTTAGATCATATTTGAATGCTTGATTGCTTGGATTAATGTTTGATTTGGTTGATTGCTATGAATTAGATGATTGATGATTTGATTTAGATCGAGGATGATTCAAAAGCTAAGGGAAAGGCTCTTGAATGGGAAAAGCTGCTTGTGGCATTTGTAGCGGATGATGAAGCTCTTATGCATAGATTTGATGATGATGTTGAGATAAGACTTTGCGAGGATGTGATGAAGCGAAGTATGATATGAGATAGTCTTGGTCTAATCCAGACGGGATCATTCCAAGCGGGTTGAGGATAATGGATGCTCGAGAGGCGCTTGAGCTAGTATGGAAATAGTTGTCGAGGAGGACGACTAGAAAGCTGAGATCTCATCGTTGTTGAAGGTTCTAGCATGCTCAAAGCAAGAGTACGTTGGGCAGATTCGATAGTCCCTGAAGGCTACTGATTGGGTAGTCAAGTACTCTGGGCAGATTCGATAGTCCTAGGCACGGGTCACGATGACGTGCGGGAGTTATGTCTAGAACCGGGGTTTCCATTAGCCCTTGACGGACGGCTGAAAGAATGTGCCGGTCATTCAATTAACGGTGATATCGAAGCAATGATAACAGTGATAGCCAGAGTCATGGATGTTTGGTTGTATCGTCATTCGGTCTCAAGAGCAGTGTTTTCTGGGTGCTTATCTGATCTTGGTTTAGGCCTAGGGGATTTGTACTTGGAAAACATCGCCCTTGACTCGAGTGATAATTACTTTATTTCAAATTGCATGTTCTGCTATGTTTGCTTCTGCTTAGTGTGTGTCTGGGGGCTATCACTGTAGAAAGAGGTTGGAGTGGGAGGGTTGTATTCCTATTCCTTTTTCCTTTATGCTCTTTTGGTATGTTGTTAGTTAATTTACTACTCACTAAGACTGTTGTCTGACTCAAGGCTTTATGTTTTAACTCTTATCGCCTTGGGCTGTTCTTCCATTTTGGGACGGGCAGACTAGGTAGCAGGTGACAGGTGCTGATCATGCTTTCCACGGTGCTGATATCGAAGACGAGCTGGAGGGTTGCATATTATCTTCTTACTATATATACTGGATAATCCGCTGCTTTGTATTCTCTGAGTGATATGTAGTGAGGCTTGTTGTATTGACTATTCGGATGTTTGTATTCAACTATTATGAAGTTTTATTGATGAGATTCTATTCTGTGAAGCTTCACTATATATATGTTCTATTGTATTTTGTCCATGCGCTGTGAGTAATACGATAGATTCTGTTGTTTTAATTTACCTTGACAATCGTCCATGGCTGCCTGGCATATTTTACAGCGCACTTTCTCTAGGTTCAGTGCAGGGGTTATGGACGGTCGTCACACTCCGAGTCAGTCATGGTGACTGGTGTGAGATCGTAAAACAGTTATTTTCGCAAAGAAAATAAAACAATTTCACAATGCTTTTGGAAAATGAAACTACCATAAGGCCTCGCGCAACACACACAATGCAAACGCAGAATTAGAGGAGATTTCTCCTTATGATAGTCAAAAATGCTTACTACGCAAAATCAATTGATATTATTATTAATGTCTAGTGTGGAAAACATTTCGAAAGTATAATATCAATCTTAGCCAACATACAACTATTGTTGTATGTCTACTATAGCTACTACGTTCAGTAGCAGGTTACCGCCACATTCCATAGCAGGTAATACAATTAAAAAACCGTACAGGGTTCGTATTGTTTCTTTGGATTTCCAACAAATGATCAGGCTAAGGAACTTCCTTACACCGAAATAGAACGCCTCTGGAAAGACGCCTCGGATCCTAACCGGATCTCTGCAAACAAAAGGCCGACGCTAACTCACGCTCTAACCGAGCTGTAACTAGGTAACTAACACACGAGCTATGCCATCTCCCGGTCGTTACCGACCTTTATCCGAGGATCCTCAATCAAAACGCAACAGCCACAAAATAAAATCAACATAGGTGAAATATCTGGGCTCCATACCATGATATCACCTTTTATCCAGAAGGAAATGGCATTCCCTAGGGGCGCTACCCCTACAAACCTTTGTCGCAACATTCCTGTTTCGACCATTACCGGGTTGTGAGGCTCGACGAAGTCTCGTCCACAAAGCAACGCTTTTTCACAAAGCCACGCTTTTTCACAAAGCCACGCTTCTTCACAAAGCAACGCTTTGACCAACAACTGATCAACAGCACTTCGTGTGCCACATTACCAAATTGGGAATGTATCACTAGTAACCATCAACTACATAACCTCTGAGCTCGTACGTCTCAGAGAAGGGTGTTAAGCTAAGAGAATAATTTCTCCGCCACCAACAGAAATGTATTTGATAGAAACCAGCTTTACATCTCAAAGTGTAACATCAGACACATCCATACAAGTCCGTTCCGGGGTCGAATGGAACCGAAGGCACTTCCAAAGAAGCGCTTGCAATCCGGATATTCACTAATCACGTCCGGACTTCCCATCACGAAAAGAGTGATATAAATCTCTATACCGGAGCAACTCGGTGCAGAGACATTCGACAGGTTGTCCTTTCATTTTCACAAATATCCGGTCTTCACACCGGTCTTCAAATGTGATCCATTTGCGACGTATCACTATTCGGAATGGGTTATATGACACAAAGGTCCTCTCCCGGCTTAACCGAATAATGAGCGTTTGTTTTTAAAAAAAACAAATCAAGTGTCATTTCAAAGGCAAATATTGATAGTTGGTTATTTAACTATCAAACAACATTCACAACAAACATCCAATTTAAATAATTTTTCCCAAATTATTAAATTTCAAATCTTTTCACAAGATATATATTTTTCCACACTTCACATTTGAAAATCAATTTCAATTCATATTTCACATTTCACATTTGAAAATCAATTTCAAATCATATTTCACACTTCACGTTTGAAAAATCAATTTCAAATCATATTTCATACTTCACGTTTGAAAATCAATTTTCAAATCATATTATGGTCCATTTAAACCAATTTGATAAATCCTTATCGATTTATTTCAAATTTACATTTCAAATTTGAAAATTTATTTCCACACTTCATCACTTTGAAAATCCGATTTCAAACCATATTTTCCACACTTTAAAAATAAATCAATATTTATTTTTAAAACAAATTTCCATTTCCTTTACCACTTCTATTCGGAATTTACATTCCTAAAAATCCACTTTTACCCGATTTTCAAATCGTTTTCCAAATATTTATTTTCAACCCCAAATCAACTTTAAAAATTGATTTCTCCATTTTATTTCAAATCCCAAATCGAATTTCAAATTGATTTCTGAATTTACTTCAACACTGAATCACATTTCAAATTGATTCTAACTTTTAATCCCAATTACCAAATCATTTTACAAATCGATTCCCAAATTTATTCTCAACACCAAAAATCAATTTTTTTTCATTTAAACACCAAATAAATTTCATATCAATTTCCCAAAGTTTATTTTAAATACCCAATCAATTATAAATTTGATTTCAAACAAATTTATCTCCTTTTAAATAAATTCTTTTATTCTTCCAAACCATCTAAAATTCAATTTTAATTTCAGAAATCCAATTTCATTTATTTCTGGTATCCAACGATACCAAAAATACATTCGGCTAAATTTTAGCTCTCAATACATTCAATCACAGATATAATCATATGCAGATTATAAATAATCAATCAAACAACATATGAAATCAATTCAAATGTTTTGAGGAATCCTGTTGGATCCCTCTAACCTGTTTCCCTGCATCCACAGATGTTAGCACAATACCAACTCCACTTCGAGGTGGAATATCGCGGTATATGGGTTTTATAAAAATATCATCCGCTTACTAACGGCGCAATAGGGTCTCATCCGCTATACGAGGCGGGAAATCAATCAATCCAATATATACATATGTCAATATGTATATATTGCTATATATATATAGATAAATCCTACTATATCTAATATCACATCCAAACAGCAAACAAACAGTAACTGAAAATTCCACTTTTCAATTTTGAGTGAGAAGATCTCACCTTTGATTTTATTTTGCAATCCCATTTTCCATTTTGACCATTCCTTCACGGTTTCAAACCTTGTATAACAATTTTATACAATTCTATTAATATTTGAATTAATCAAATAACACAAATTTTCGCTTGGTAATTTTAATTATCCAATGATTTTGTTTTACCATTTTCTTTTAATAAATCATTTTTACCAACCCAAAAATTTAAATAAGCTAACTAACATAGTTTAATCATCATATATGTATATTTTCTTGAACTGCATATTCATATTAAATAAAACTCTAACTTCTTACTGGAAAAATCATTCTCTAATATCTATATACATTCAAAACAAAAATGCTTCTTTCCTGTGAAGTTGTTTTACTATTTATCTTTCTCTAGATACCAAAATTCTAAATCAAGAAGAAATCTGAAATATACCTCACTGCCTCAAGCTAAAACCCAAAACGACACAGTCTAACGCGGCCGCCACTGTGGGACTGCGACACCCCGGCCTCCTTTCTGCGAACCCTAGCCGTTCGCGAGCTCCACCACTTCACCGCGAGACCCTGCTTAGATCATCGACCACTACGGCCTACGGCGGCACCCCATACCCCCTATCACCTGACTGAACGCTGACACCCCAAAGTTCAACTCGCGATCCAATCTCTCCCCCGCGCGACCCATCGACTCGAGACACCAGATCAATAACGACTTCTACGTGAAACCCAAGCTACGACCCTGCTCGAGCTTCCACAGTGACGACATCGCGACTCCGACAACCATTACCTGCCCTTCGAACGCCGCCCTAGCTAAATCCTACCACGCGCGACTGCGAAATCGATTGCTGCCATCGCGATACCCATGAGTCGCCTCCGCTTCGATGTTGTCGTCGCGAATCCCAGTCGAAAGAACTCGATTCCAATCGCATACGAATACCTTTTATTTTTAATAAAATTTTCAACCGATTGGAATTTGAACGAGGAAGGGAAGTCGTGATTTTTGATTGAAGAGAATAAGGTTTCGAACGAGAGGAAAATATAAAATATCGGTCTGCCATTTCTATTTCCTTTGAACGAAATGATTTGGTTTCTTCTTTTTCTCTTCGGCTGAAAAGAAATAAGAGGACGAGAGAAGACGTTTGCGTGCTGAAGTTAACAGGCTACAGTATTTTGAATTTAATAAAAATACGGTTGATGTGAAATAATATCAACGGCAGTTGACTAATTTCCCAATTCAAATTCAAATTCAAATTCAAATCGTCATGAAAATGCAACTCAAAAATCTCGATATCCTATCGAGGCGTGCCGCTAGGCGTTCGTAATGTTATACGCCTATTCCGAACGCAATGGAAAAGGTTCCGAGTTCAATTTCAATCGTATGGAGAAGATAGCTTTTTGGACCAGTTATTAAATTAAATTCCAATATAAATTTCAGTGTGTTTGCTTATCGTACGGCCAAACGATCACTCCAAACATTACGAAAATTGAAATCCGCTAATAATACAATATTACGGATCCAATGAAACTAGTTTCGTCGAATTCCAAGACTGTGTCCCGGAACGCTATTTTTAAATTAGATTTAAACAACAAAATTTCAAAACTGAACGAAACAGTTTCAAATTCAATTCTGAAAGTTCTATTACCTTCAGAATTATCAATATGAATTTTTTAAGACTTCATATTATTTTAATCAGCTCAAAACTAAAGATTCAAATTTTTACCCAGTTGCAATAATTAAATTCAATAATTTCATCGCCAAATTCATTTGATATTTGAATTTCAAATTAAACTATCATTCGAATATTTAAACTCAATTAAATATTCACTTTTCAAATGTCTAAAATTCAGGGTTGTTACACACTTCTTCGATACCATTCTATTACTTTGTATTTTTGGTGGCCACCCTTCGATTTGGGAGTGTTGTTCGAGGTGGAGCAGTAGTGGCTGCTATGCGTTTCCATCAATCCGTGTGCGTAATTGGTATATCTACCCTGGCATTGCCTTGTGTGCCGTGTCACCTACCATATCGAGCTTTACTACGAGTTGTGATTTCTCCCGTAGCCTGTGGAGTATCGAGGGTAGCCCCCATTTTGGGAGTATGCTAATACTGGATAGACTACTGGAACTATTACGTGTTAAGAGGAATATTGGGTCACTCCTTAATGTTATTTAAAAGTATGTTTATTTTATATTAGACATTATTATAATAGCGAATATTACTACATAGTAAATAGTTTAACGGATCCTTAGGGGATGTGAATCCTGAGCATCTCTTAAGTTACTGCACTCACGTTAGACACTGGATAGGAGATGTCAAATCCCATAAACATCTCTGACACTGTTCCACTCATATATTTATCATTGATTTAACTTACATAAGATCTTTTAGTTCTGACTCGAGTGTTTTGTATTTTCAAATTTGCTCGGGTCAGCCTGAGCATTTCAGGATTTGAAGGCCCTATTTGTGAAGGACGAAGACGAAGATTTTATTATTACTATTTGTTATATATTCCACTACACCATTGTATTCCGCTGCATAATTATCATTCTCTGGTATGTGTAACTCTGATATGTATTGTATAAGTATAGTCAAATGTTTTGTAAAACAGCTTCATGAACTGTTATTTGATTATTATATTTTATCGTTCCGCTGCAAGATTCTATTTTGTTTCTTTTATTTCTCCACTTTTTCTTATTTACCCCATAACAATCCACCCTTCAGTATGGTTTAAGTTGGCACGTGTGTCTGCTTAAGCATACAAAAAGGTGGGATGTTACAGTTGGTATCAGAGCTTTGGTTTAGCGATAAACCTTAGCTTTGTGGGGTCTGACTCTTTATTAATAGGGTAGTAATACCCTATGATGAGTCATTGAGAGTATATATATGAGAGAGCGTATTTGTTAGTGTTATAAAAAGGGTTTTTATATTGTGTTAATTTGTTCCGCTTTGTATTTATAAATTCTGGTTGGTGCATAGGACGCTATGACATCAATAGGAATTTCTAAACACTTAATAGGACAGATCGACACAATATTTGTTTTAAAATATAGGTGAATGAAATAATTTTGCCTATTATATTTTCTATATATAAAATAAAATTTTATAAATGATATATATATTTGGTTGCTATATATTGGTTGTTAGGTAATGAAATTTATAAATAATAGTTGAAATAAGATTGAAAATAAAATAAATCAAATTGGAAATTTTAGAACTTAAGTTCCAGGATTTTTGGAAAAATTTCTTTGAATGATGATTGGAATATAATAATAATATTATTTAGAAGTATTTTCTGATATAAATATTTCAACATAATTTGAAAGAATTGTTTTAAAGAAAATTTTGGAAAGAGATAAGTTCTGTACTCCCCTCTATGTCGTTGGAAAATAATTTCGGTGATGAGTGCACGCATCATCGACATTTATTTTCGAGTTTCGAAGTGGGAAGACCGCTGTAGTAGTTTTACTGCATATTTATTTTGATAAACAAATATAAATTTTAAATTGTTTTAAAAATAATTAGAGACATATGTTGCAAGTATATACATCTATCTATTATTTTAAAATGCTTTTTAAATAAAATCCGGTACTTAGTTCTTTAGTTTCCGTTAATTAATAGTTTCAATCAGTGTAGTGAATTGGAACGTAGGTAATTAATAAAGTGAAACCTCTAAAGGAAATAAGAGATTGAATGATAGGTTATAAATGGTATTAAAAGAAATTTGAAATTTTAACCTATGAAAGAAAGGATATAATTATTGAACATTAAATTAATTAAGAGAATTGAGGAAACTTGTATAACTTTCAATTACATTCTTAAAAAGCATATTTATAACTTACCAAATATTAAAAGTTGAAATGTTAATAAGAAATGAAATAGATATTATACAAGTAATAAATTGGAAGTAATGAAAGTAATTAATGAAATCCCTTAATAAATAAGAATTTGATGTTGTAATACTGTAATCTTTAGTGTAATTGAAAAGACTACTAAATGAAATTAAGTAGTATAAATGAAAGATAATAAACGTAAGTAAATAATTGAAGCTATTTATTAATAAAATAAGCAGGAAGATGAATACTGCAAATAAATGGAAAAAAAGAAGAAGTCAAACAACAATAGTATGAAATGAAATTGATAAGAATAAACTTAGTTTATTGTTTGGATATGTTGTTTGTTTGTTTTATGGTTGTTTGGGCAAGGATACTTTAATATTGTTTGGATGAACGAATAATCTATTCAGTTCGCCTAAGACTGTTGAGTGAAGGGTACACTTAGTAGTTATTTTTCATTCGGTACAATTTGAAGGTTGAACCCAAACAACTGTTTGTTTTGTTTGATATAAATGAATGATTGTTTTGTGTTGATTCTATGTGATGGTTGTATGCCTTGTTGCAGGTGATTGTTGTGGTATTGATTGTTATTGATTGAAACAACGCTAAATATTTCATTTTATATAATTATTAACTCTTTTGGATTATATAAGTGAAATACAGGTTATGGAAGCAATTGCTACTACTTTTGGTTTCATAATTTGAGCGCTTTTGCCCGACAAATAGGTACGTTTTCGGGTTACGCTTTATAGCGCTATTATATCATTTTTCCCGTGCTGGGATATATATTATTTTGGAAATTATATGTTATATATTGTTATATTTATATTATATTTTTCCCCGAGCCTCTCCGTACAAAGGAGACTCTGCCAAAATTTTCCGTAAATTTTGGACTTAGAAAATATTTTGAAAAATGTTTTCCAAACTTTATTAATTTGAGTATAAAAAGATTTAATGGTTATAAATTGGTATATTTTATGAATTAATTTGGTAAAAATCTATTTGTTTATAAATTTAATAATTTAGTATGATATATTGATTCCTTAATCCTTCTTTCCCTTCTTTTCCTTTTCGGGGACGAAAAGTTTTGAGTGTGGGAGAGTGTAACGACTTGTAAATTTTGATGGATAAATTTGGTTAATTTAATTTTGTAATTAAATTTAGAATGAAATAAAATTTTATAATTTATATCGAAATAAAAGTTTAAGAATGAATTGTAGCAACCAATGGTTGACAATTGAAGTAAAATCAATAAAAGTGAAATAGCGTAAATTGTGCACTTGTGTATAAAATTTAAAATAAGTAAATAAGTATAAATGTGGTGTAAATTAAAGGATTTGTATATAATTTATAATAATTGGGTGAAGCTGAATTAACTTAAGTGTAACCTTGGCATGTAAACAATTACTATAAGTTACCTATATAATGTTGATGAATGGAATTGGTATTGGGAAATAAATGGTAACATTTGATATTGTAAGAAATAAAGGCTTGCTAATGTAAGAAAACCTAAGGCAAACATTTAAGTTATAAATGTTATAATAAATGTAATTATAATATGGCCATTGCATAAATATTTGACATATGAAAATAGTAACGTTTGTGTATAACAGTAAAGTAAACATTATGTAGGCAACTATGATAATTTGTAGGAAATAATAAACCTTAGCGTATTGTAAGGTTACCTGTTTATTTCGTTGGAAATCAATTAGAGTAAAGGAACCTTAATGTATATTAATAAGAATTAACCTATGAAATATTTTATTTATTAAAATAGACCTAATTCAAAAAGGTTGAATTGAATAAATCCTATTTATTGGAACCTAAATTTTTTTTGGTATGCAAATTTATAATAAATGGGTTATTGCAAGAAATTGAAACTTGAATGGAAGTAGTGAAAGGATTTTACCCGGATGTAATTGTATATGAGAAGTAAAGGAAAGTATTAATTTGTTTAATGTAATGAAACATTTGAAACGGTAATTGATTGTAAATTTAGGAACGTGTTAATGCAAGTTATTATTTAACGAACTTGAATGAATGTTACAATTTAATTGAAATTCAAATATTATGGCTTAGCTATAAACGGTATATAATAGAAACAAATAAAATCAATGTTAGAAACTAATTATAACAGTGTAATTAAAATTAACAATTTAAAATGAAATTGCAATTAATGGAAATAGCGAAAATTTACATACTTGGTATTAGTTTAATATAAGAACAAATGAGAATGTTGAATTTGTGATTTACCAATAAAAATTATTAACTAGAAGGGAATTCAAATTTATATGATAATGGAAAGTGTAAATTTGTCGCATTTGGGTATAAATTTAAAAGATAAGTAAATAAAAGTAGGCATTTAACTTACCGATGGAATAATACGTTGATTAATTGTAACTAAATGTAAAAATAAGGTAGGAATGTTAATGGCAGTTGATAAGTGACCTATGTAGTGCAATACCAATTAAATTGCAACTATTGTAAAATTTTAATAGATGGGATTTAGTACATTTGGGAAATAAATTCAAATGTATATAAATTGATAGAATAATATGTAGTAAAGTGGATTTAGTTAGAATTACATGAAAAGATGGTTAAGATTTCTAAGTTATAATTGAATGTAAACATGAATATTTGGTAATTAATTAAAATAAGAAGAATGAATGTAAATGTTATAAATTGGTTGCAAAATTTATGTACGGAAGTGGATGAAAATATGAATTTATTTAATGTACGCATTACGTATAATGAGATAAAACATAAATTAATGTAATTAAGATGATGTAGGTTGATAAGTATTCATAAAGGTTGTGTTGATGAAAACGTACTTTAATGATTGTGATATAAAATAACGTAAGTGTGAATGGAAATTTATAGAAACGTAAACATATTGTAAGGTAATAAACGAAATGATTGTGGGTTAAAAATAAAGTGTGAATATGAAAATGATTGTTTGTAGTAATTGAATGGAATTCCAATTTTTTGGAATAGAGTAAAGGTATACAGGGTAATAAATTTGATAGAGGAAAACAAACTTAAATGTTGAATTAATTAATTAATATATATATATATAATAAATGATGATTATAGGAGTGGAAATAATAGGCTTATAAAAAGTGATTAAGGGTGTGACCACAAATTTTTATGAGTATACATATATATTTAATTCATTCAATAGAATTGGAAATCATTGCTATAAATCTAAAAGAAAGGTTACGTTAATATAAATTTGGGAATTGGAGAATCAATTCAAAAGTTTAACTAGGGAAGTAATACGTAACAATTTGAATATTACCTAATAAAGTGGTCAATGAATTCATTACAAGTTACCCGTTTATTTGGGTTAATAATTAATAGGGGAATCAATTGGGATTAATTGTACTTTAATGTATATTAATGAAATTTATTACTACATTTTCTGAAATAAAAATAATATGAGAAAAATTAATGAAATAGCTTTAAATCCATTCTATTTCACTTTCTCTATAAATATCCTACTATAAACCCTAGCCTCCCTAATTCTCATTTGTCTATATATAAATTCATTCTATTCCTCGTCTTCCTCAATGCAGACAAAATTCTATATTTCCAGATCCAATCCCAAATCAAATCCAAAACTGAAAATTCAAACTCCTCAGAAAATTCAGAGAATTTTTTTATATCGAAGCTCTTGGTGTACGCATCTCAGATCTGCAGTTCGTTCTTGGATTTGAGTTTCTGTATAGCCGAAATTGGTTCGTTGTTTTTTTGTTTTTATTTATTTTTAATTTTGATTTCAAATCATTCAAACACGCGTATCTTCCTCATACGAACTCCAATTCACATGCGGTTTCTTTTGTTAGGATCGTAGTGAAATTTCTTACACTTTGACGCTAGTTTGGATGAATTTGGAGACTGTCAAATTTTTGAATTTAAATTGGATTTAAATTCAATTTAAATTCAAAAGGTGAGTGTTTTAACCCACTCACAACTTCTAAGATTTCTTATGTTTGTTTAATTAAATTTTGATGTAATTTAAAATTTATCTATGATTGTTTGGGCATATATTTAATCATCATCTCAGTTAGATAGCATTTAGCTAAATTTAATTGTTATTTAATTTTATTATTGCATATAATTTGCCAGTTAAATTTATTTATTATTGCATATAAACTGCCAGTTGAACAGTCATTAATTTTTATTGAATATAAACTATTTGTTGATGCCTGTTATATTTTATATGCTTTATATTGATGTTTTGTTTAAATTGGAAGATGATTGTAATAAATGGTTGTTTATTGATATTTGGATGAATGGATGCTATATTTTATATTGTATAAACTGCAAGTTATTATGCATTTTAATTTCATTCGGGATTGCGGTTTGAAATGATATATAACCGTAAACTTTTATTTTTAAATTATGGATTGAAATGATAAATATCTATATCACTTGACCATAGGATAGAAAATTATATACAGGCACCGTGGTCTATATATAAAATATTTTAAAGTGATTTTCTATGGTTTGGAAAGAAATATACGGTTTAATAAATATTAAATTTTGATATTATATAAATATTATTTTATATATGGTTAAATTCTAAAATTTAAGCTATGTATAACTTGATGATGTTTTAAGTTTGATTTACGAATATTTCAAGTTTGAGCTTTATTTAAGTGATATTGAATTTATTAAATAAATATTTCTAAACTAAATAATACCAATTGAATTAAGGTATATATAAGATTATCATATTTGGTTGGGAATTTTGGAATATTTAAAGACTTGAAATATGTCAAAATTGAAATGTTTTAGTGAAATTAAGGTATTATTGTTTTCAAAGTATTGGTTTTCGAAATTGTTATAACTTTGAAAGTAATATGGTTTGAAAAATGAATTTATTTGAAATGGAATTTATTTAAGAATTATCTGTGAATATATTGATTGGAAACCTATTGAAATTGAAAATTTAAAATATGACTTCAAAATGTGGTTTGGGTTTAAGATGATTTAAAAGAATATTTCAAGTTTTTATAAATTAAAGAAAGATTAGTGATTGGAAATTGGGTTTTATTTATATAAGATACTATTGAATTGTTTTGGAAATGGAAATGATATATTATTGAGTTGGTTTTGAAATGGCAATAATATTTTGGCTTTGAAGTATATACTATTTTGAAATAAAGAATATGTTTTGAAAGAGAAATGATTGTTTTTTTTAAAGTATATATATATATATATATTTAAATGACCATGATGTTATAATAACGTTTGGTTGTTAAAGAGACCGGGATCGGATATGGACATACTCTCTGTCGATACCGAAAACCACTTTGACAACTGTGTACGCGGTGGAGTTTCCAGATTGAAGTAGGATGGTGGCGACGATCCTAAGGTATATACATGGGCCCAACTCCCGTGAGTTGGCCTAAGGTGGCTAAAACAGGAGCGATCTCGGACCAGTGAGGTAGCACCTCTTATCGGACGCACTTCTTCGATACCATTCTATTACTTTGTATTTTAGGTGGCCACCCTTCGATTTGGGAGTGTTGTTCGAGGTGGAGCGGTAGTGGCTGCTATGCGTTTCCATCAGTCCGTGTGCGTAATTGGTATATCTACCCTGGCATTGCCTTGTGTGTCGTGTCACCTACCATATCGAGCTTTACTACGAGTTGTGATTTCTCCCGTAGCCTGTGGAGTATCGAGGGTAGCCCCTATTTTGGGAGTATGCTAATATTGGATAGACTACTGGGACTATTACGTGTTAAGGGGAATATTGGGTCACTCCTTAATGCTATTTAAAAGTATGTTTATTTTATATTAGACATTATTATAATAGCGAATATTACTACATAGTAAATAGTTTAACGGATCCTTAGGGGATGTGAATCCCAAGCATCTCTTAAGTTACTGCACTCACGTTAGACACTGGATAGGAGATGTCAAATCCCGTAAACATCTCTGACGCCGTTCCACTCATATATTTATCATTGATTTAACTTACATAAGATCTTTTAGTTCTGACTCGAGTGTTTTGTATTTTCAAATTCGCTCGGGTCAGCCTGATCATTTCAGGATTTGAAGGCCCTACTTGTGAAGGACGAAGACGAAGATTTTATTATTACTATTTGTTATATATTCCACTACACCATTGTATTCCGCTGTATAATTATCATTCTCTGGTATGTGTAACTCTGATATGTATTGTATAAGTATAGTCAAATATTTTGTAAAACGGCTTCATGAACTGTTATTTGATTATTATATTTTATTGTTCCGCTGCAAGATTCTATTTTGTTTCTTTTATTTCTCCACTTTTTCTTATTTACCCCATAACAATCCACCCTTCTGTATGGTTTAAGTTGGCACGTGTGTCTGCTTAAGCATACAAAAAGGTGAGATGTTACAGTGATTGAAATTGTTTCCAATTGTGTTATAATAGTTTCTAGCATTCCATGATATACCTATTTCATCTTTTATCGTGAAATTGTGAAAAACATGTATAATTTGGGCTTGTTCGTGTATATGGAAATCGTTGTATATGCCTTGGTTGTACCATTGTATATGTGTGTAGCGCTGCTATCATTGTATTGTGTTAGTTGGACTAAGATAAAATGAATGCACGAGCTAGGATATTATATTGTGCACGTATTGACTTATGCAACAACAAAAAATGCGTCAAACGAGCCTTAAGTTGATGGAATACGTCGAATAAATGTGTTAGATTAAAATATTTTTTTGTAAATGTGAACAGTTAGTAAAACTGTATTTTTTCGTAAAATGTGCACATTTAATTAACTAATGTCCCTTAGACAGTTTTTGGCCCCGTCTGACGAGTGTTGTACATGATCGTTATATAAATAGTCGTTTTTTTCTTCAAAAAACGATCATTTATATTCATCTGGTACAATGTTTGTTGGATTTGTCCCTGTATTGGACAAGTTATGAACACAGTAAGCATTTATATTTTGTATACTACTTCGTCTCAAATGGTTCATAAAATTTCGGCATAACTTTTCTTTTTTGTTTCCCGCGTACACGCATTTGTGTACAATGCAGGGAACAAAAGGGAAATGCTGCCGAAATTTTGTTGAATCATTTGAGACGAAGTAATATACGAAATGTAAATGCTTACTATGTTTGTAATGGGAAGTAGGATGCCTAACCATGGAAAAAAAATTATACAATTTTTTATATCGATACGTTAAAAAATAAAATGTGCCATATTTGAAAATATTTTTAAATTTGTGAAATTGTTCTTTAAATTCAAATATTATACGACCATGAAAATAATCTTTTTCGAATTTGTATTCTTGAAAATAAATATTTAATTTTGAACTTCTAATTTTCTCAAATAGGAAAAATGATTGATTACTTTGTTGATCGGAGGAGATGGATGTACCAAAGAAAAGGATTGAGGGGCTCAATCAAAGAAGATTTTTATAATGGTATAAACGTGTTTGTTGAATTCGCTTTAAGTAATAACGGAAACGATCCAGAAATTCGTTGTCCGTGTAGTAGGTGTAGACATTTGAAGTATTTGTTACCAGATATTGTGAAAGTTCATTTGTGCAAAAACGGTTTCGTACCCGAGTATTATGTTTGAGATCGGCATGGAGAAGTTGTAGCAAATACTTCTGTAGAGTTTGAAAGTGTCGTTAACGAAATAGTTAGGATGACTCGTATAGAAAATATGGTTGAAGATGCAGCACGATCAATGTTTCCTATGGTTGAAGTTGACGACGATGATGGAAATGTTGAAGAACCAAATATTGAAGCAAAAAAAATTTATGATTTACTAGATGCTGCTAAGAAACCTATTTGGGATGGTTGTAAAAGCGGCACTCAGTTGTCAGTAATCGCAGAATACATTGCGATGAAGTCAAAATACAACATCACTGAAGCTGGGTTTACGGCTGTTGTACAAGCTGCAAAAAGACATATGTCGCCCGATAATCTAATGTGTGAAAATCACTATGAAGTTAAAAAACTTATGTCGGCTTTTGGTTTACCTTATCAGAAAATAGATACATGTTTAAAAGGCTGCATGTTGTTTTGGAAAGAAGACGCAAACCTTAGAAATTGTAAAATTTGTAACCAGGAGAGATACAAACCAAGAAAAAAGAAGGGGAAGGAAGTTCCGTACAAGCGTATGCATTACTTACCCATAACTCCAAGACTTCAAAGATTATATGCATCTTCTGTAACTGCATCTAATATGAGATGGCATAGTGTGAGAACGAAGGAAGAGGGTACGTTGACACATCCGGCCGATGGAGAAGCATGGAAGCATTTCGATAATACGTATCCAAATTTTGCAGCGGAGAGTCGAAATGTTAGATTAGGATTATGTACGGACGGTTTTTCTCCATTTTCTCAATTTGGTTCGAAATATTCATCCTGGCCCATTATCGTCACACCGTATAATTTACCACCATGGATGTGTATGAAAACGCAATATATGTTTCTTACTGTTGTCGTTCCTGGCCCCGACGATCCGACACAAGGAATCGATGTATATTTACAACCGTTGATTGAGGAGTTAAAAATACTGTGGAACGAAGGAGTAGAAACATACGATGTGTCCAAGAAGAAAAATTTTCGTATGTTTGCTTCTTTGTTATGGACTATAAGTGATTTTCCTGCCTATGCAATGCTTTCAGGATGGAGTACCGCCGGTCGTCTAGCATGTCCATATTGCATGGATGAAACACGAGCGTTTTCTTTACCTCATGGTAAGAAAATTTCATGGTTTGACTGTCATCGATATTTTCTCCATGTAAATCATCCCTTCAGAGGAGACAAGAAAAACTTTTTAGCTAATAGAGTAGAAACCAGACAACCACCGACGATATGGTCAAGCGAAGACATATATGAACTTGTTAGGGACTATCCAAAGATATATGAAACTGAAGAGCAAACAGAAATTGAAGGCAAATCAGTTGTTCATAACTGGTGCAAACAAACTATTTTTTAGGAGTTGCCGTATTGGAAACATCTTCTGCTTCGTCATAATATAGATGTGATGCACAATGAGAAAAATGTATTTTATAATGTTTTTAACACAATTTTGAATGTGAAAGGGAAGACGAAGGATGATTTGAAATCAAGACGTGATATAGAAGAATTATGCAAACGTCCTGAGCTTCATATGAAACCAAATGACAGTAAAAAACTCAAAGCATGTTACGAATTAGATAATAATCAAGTTAAAGCTGTGTTAAAATGGGTGGAAGGGTTCAGATTTCCTGATGGGATATCATTAAATCTTCGTAGATGTGTTGACTTTAAAAATGGTAGATTGAGCGGAATGAAAAGTCACGACTGTCACATAATGATGGAAAATTTATTTCCTGTTATGTTCAAAGAACTACTGCCGTTAAAAGTTTGGAAGGTAGTAACGGAGCTTAGTATGTTTTACAAAGAGCTTTGTTCGACTACTTCAAAAGTGCAACGTTTACGTAAACTTGAAGTGGATATTCCTATATTGCTTTGTAAATTAGAGAAAATATTTCCGCCAGGTTTTTTGAATGTAATGGAACATTTACCTGTTCATCTTCTATCTGAAGCACGACTTCGAGGTCCTGTCCAATATGGATGGATGTATCCATTTGAGAGGTATGTAATATGTTATCACGTAATTTAATTGCATTTGAAGGATGAAGTTAATATAAATTAATTTTGCATAGATATTTGAATCATCTGAAGAAAAAAGTGAGGCAAAAAGCACGAGTTGAAGGTTCGATATGTAAATCTTACATCGAAGAAGAAGCTTTGTTCTTTTTCTATCACTATTTCAGTGACCACATGAATATTTCATTTGAAAGTGTTCCTCGTAATGACGAAGGCGACAAACAAGAGTCCTCTCAAGCAATGTTATCTATTTTTAGACAACATGGTCGGCCTTCTGGAAAATGTATAGAAATATGGCTAGACGATAGAGATCTTCATGTAGCACACACTTATATTCTTCTAAATTGTGCCAAGGTTGCACCGTTTGTTAGGTAATCTGAAATAATAATTTGTGTTTTATTCTTTTCTATAATGCATGCGCGTGTATAACCTAATGTAATAATTTGTTTATATAAACAGTGTTTATGAACGTGAACATCCGAACGGAGACCTCAGTAAAGAATTTTCAGGTTGGTTTTCAAATTACGTTTATGAGCCGAGAAATTGTGTTGTTGACGAAGGGTTGAAACATCTTGCGATGGGACCAAAAAGAGTGGTCAAGACATATCCAATATATTTCGTCAATGGATATAAATTTAACACCAAAGAATACGGTGTAGAAAAATTAACAAATAATACTGGTGTATTTGTTAAAGGTAGTGACGATCCAGAAAATCACTTAAATGATTTTTATGGAGTTCTAACACAAATTTTGCAACTGACATATTTATCACGACCTGCATAGGAGGTGTTTCTATTTAGATGCAATTGGTTTAGCAATGTTCCAGGTTCTGGAATTAATGTGCACAAGGATTATAATCTTATCGAAATAAAGCATACATCGCACTATCACAAGTATGATCCTTTTGTACTAGCCAAACAAGCATTGCAAGTTTATTACGCTCCTTATCCGTCTCTAAAAAGAGATAAAGCAGATTGGTCTGCAGTTTTTAAAACAAAGGCCAGATTCACATTCGATGGGAAGAATATTCCGGACGAACAAGCTTATCAGGCAGATCTTGAGCAAAATAACGAAATAATAATTACAGACGATCATACAGATTTTGGTCCTTTGATCGATGAATCAAATATTTTGGTAGAAGCGTTTGACAGTGCAGAGGAAAATATCGTAGAAAACGAGACCGAATCTGAATCAGAAGACGATGATGACTGATATAAATCTGAATCTGTTTTTTTGCAATTGATGTAACTAAGTTGAATTCTTGATGTATTATGAAATTGATGTGACCATGAAACTAAATCTGTACGTTTACCATTGTTTACATGTTTTATGTCATTTCCATTTGTCATTTATTTAGCAATTTTTATTAAAAATGCAATGTAATCTACTTATCGTCGTAACATGAGACCCATTATGAATCAGGTATAACACACTTCCATTTCTATTTCCATTTCAATCATTAATTTAGCAATTTATACCCTTGATGTCATTTACGTATGAAATATATTTCATTATCATGTTATTATTCTCTTTTGAAATGATGTGTATATACGTCACAGGTTTATTGTAATGTCTTCTAGAGGCAGGAGCTCTTCCCGATCTACAGGAGGCGATGGCAGTGGTCCATCGCAAGCATCACAGCGTCCTGTAGTTTCTTTAGTACCTAGAGCAGAGGGGTAAGAATTAAATTTTATTCAGCATCTTATTTTTTTTGATATACGTACTACTTATCTGTATCATATTTAAAAACAGGGGGTTCGACCTACTGCCCTCGAAGGTTGTGTTGGATGTTTCTAGAGCTTCTTACCGGAGTAGGATGAGTGCTTGCTGGCCGAAGTAGGATAACATCCCTCCTCACATCATAGAGTGCATATGGCAGGATGTCCTAGTATGTATATTTTTCTGTTTTCCATTTTTAATCCGTTTTTGTCGTTTTTCTACTGTTTATCGTTTACAGTGTAATCTTTTTTTTTACTTTTTATCGTGAAACACAGGCTGAGATAGACATCCAAACAGACGATATGCTGCTGGCACGAGGATACTGGATGAAGAAGACAGGGAAGAACTATAGGGACACGATATCCGAAATTAAGAAATTCGGTAAGAAACCACGGTGGATAGGGGAGAGCGTATGGCAAGCATGGTTGGGATACTGGGAAACGGACGAGGCGAAGGCAAATATACTAAATTATTTTGAATTATTAATTTGACGTGATTGAAAAATAATGTATCAAATTTTGAATGTACAGACAGAGTCAGATAGAAACTCTGCAAACAGAAATAAAAATCCCGTCACTCATCGCGGAGGGTCGAAGTCATTTCAGCAGTATCGGCAGGAGTTGGTAAATTTACTGAATGATAATTGTAAATAGTTTATGCTATATAATTTTAAATGTATAAAAATTGTATGTAAAAATCAACTTCAGGAAGTTGAGGCGCAGGCTCCCGTGGGCTATATGGACGTGTTCACTCGTACGCATGCTGTCGAGCATGTAAATCCGGACGGAACTGTTTTGTATACATGGCAGGACGATAAATCCAGCAAGAGCCATGTAAGCATATTTCATTTTATGCAGTATTAGTAATTGTTCTGCTTGTTAAACTATAATGAAATAAGATATGATGTTATTTATTTGTTAATGCCGGAAAAGTTTATGGAGCAGCGTCAGAAACTCCTTGCTGATACGGGTCGAGAACAGCTGACGACTGATGAGGAGGATGTTATTTTTGAGTCCGTTATGGATCCAGCAGAACATGGTAGACGATACGGATTTGGCAATCAAGTGGTAAATAATTTATTTTACTGCTAATTTGATATTTAAGTCAAAAATCTATGTTGGAATATATAATTTAATCTTGAATACCTAAAATATGCTATTTGGGCCTTTTCAAAACAATAAACTTGAATTTTATTCATTTACAGAGATATGCACATACACTTACAGAGATCACACAGCTAAATTTAATATTTATTGCAGGCCAGCAGTCATAGACGGGGTCGGCGGAATAGAGGTCAGAGCGATCTAGCCGATATAGAAGAATTGCGGACTAGAGTGTCCCAGTTGGAGGAGCAGAACCGCCAACAGGCCATGCAGACCACACAGTTGTTAGAGTACATGCAGCAGTTTGGTGACCGCTTCCCTTCCTCGGCTGGCTCTGGATCTGGAGAAGATTGATTCATTGCTTTCTTCCGTTTTTAGGTATTATTTTTTTAGTTTTGTATGATTATTTTTGATACACTTGGTTGTGTGGTTGTGTAATGATTTGGATGTTGATGATTTTGTGTATGTATAACATGTTATAACACTTATTGTTGGGGTTGTTGGAATGGTTATGTACATTATGTATTTTATTTTGATGTTATTTGATAAATTTGTGTGTTTGATTAATTTTGTGTACTTTGGGTTTTGATATGTGGTTGGTATATTGTATATTGGATTGTGTAGTATTGGTTTAATAGTTTTTGGAAAAGAAATGTGGATGGAAGGCTATATTTGCAGCGGTATAAAAAAAACAGCAGATTTCCGACGGCTTCCGATAGCTTACAGGTAGCAAATTTCCGACGGCTAACGACGGCCTGTAGGACATTTTTTCCGACGGGTACCGACACGTGTCGGAAGCCGTCGGAATCCGTAGGAAGCCGTCGGAAGCCGTCGGGAATATGTACGGCGATTTCCACCGGAAGCCGTCGGAAGTACT
This sequence comes from Allium fistulosum, assembly GCA_030737815.1. Lineage (NCBI taxonomy): Eukaryota > Viridiplantae > Streptophyta > Magnoliopsida > Asparagales > Amaryllidaceae > Allium > Allium fistulosum. The sequence goes on along the minus strand of CM060903.1, from coordinate 1,305,692,054 downwards.
GCTCCCCGACGCCGTCAGTTCCGACGGCTTTTTCCGACGGCCGCCGTCGGTTTTCAGCCGTCGGAAATCACTGTTTCCCTTGTAGTGTTATCACTTCTGTTTTTCCGCAGTATCATTATTTATCTCTGATATTGTTGTATCATATTCATATCATTGTTGTATATCATTTTAGATATTTTATTCATTTGAGTTGTATATGATATTATCCGTTTCTTTTTTCCGCTGTGTTGTCATATTTAATGGTGTTATAAGCTCCGGTGAGCCAGATTCGGCGTTTGAATCTGCGGCATCTTGAGTACAAGTGAAGTACGGGTGTCGATTTTCGAAGGTCGAGTTCAGGGTCATTATAGAATCAAACTTTTTGTTAGACAATGGCAGAATCCAAAGTTTAGTTTTTTTGTTTGAGTAATGTTAGTTTTTTCTTATTTTTACTTCAGTAATGTTAGTTTTTTATATAATAATGGTACTTTTAGATAATTTATTTAAACACTATAGTTTAATAATATGAGATTTATTTATTACATCATTTTTTGCATTTTTCATCTTTTTTAATTAAATATTCGCAAATATGATGTTATATATTTAGGTGATATTTGTTTGATTTTTTTTTTCAAATTCAATAATGAGTTAGAGCTACAAAGAAGCTCAAAATTAAGAGTATATTAATCTTGCTTGATACATATACGTGTGTTTGTGAGTGGTTCATATGAATACATTGATAGCAAATCCTTAGTATCAAGTTGGTTTACATTTACAACCCTTATTATAATTGGATTTATACATTTTCAATTACTTTCAGTTTTTTTTTAAATGCAGTTAATTTTTCATCAAATTATTGATAAAGGAAAAAAAAATAATATATAGGTTTTTTTTAAAATCAAATAACACAACGGACGGTTTCCCCACTATTGTGCGGTTATACTAGTCATTTTTAATTATGACCAAATGAAATAATCAAATATTGTAACAAGCAAGCAAAATATTACTTAAAACAAACACTTCAAGTTAAGAAACATACTCTCTGTCGCCTTGAGAAACAAAATTAAGTCCACCCAATGACCGCAACTCATCTTGTTCACTTGATTTGTTGGTTATAAAAGGGTAACCTGTATATTAATAATCTGGCCTGTTTAGTAACAATAACCATAAAATGTCAACATTTCTACAAGTTTAATGAATGGTCCACACATTTGGACCTTATACTAGTTATTTTGACTCTTGAATGTGGTTTACCAAATCCAGTAAGAGATATAAATTACTAAAAAGTAAAGAAGAGATAAATATTTTGTTCTATACATGCGGTTGGTGTGCTATTAAGACTCGTAATTAAAAATGCAAAACACCATATCTCAGGAGCAACCAAAAAAATAGATCAGATGAACGCTCTTGGCCATGTTTTACTAAGATATTCAAGCACTATGTGCAATGGACAAGAAATTCATTTTCAATGTGAAGGTCAGCTTAGAAAATATGAAGTATACTATAAGACAAGCTTTTGATACATGTGCCAAAAAACATATTCAACACAAGAGGAAATTAAATAGTCAAAATTGAGAGGAAGTGTACCTTAGTTAGCATCATTGCATGATTTTAACAATTTCATTATTTCATAAAAATAAGAAAATACATCAGTTGAAAATTTTAGGCAAATTTACCTTGTAACCAAAAAAGTGACATGTTGGGTCACATTTGTAGTGTTGGGGACCATTTTCTTCATGAATACCCAATATAATGGCCGATGTAAAAAATGCAAGGTGTTCTCAGAAACCATATTATTATCAATGAATTTGGATAAATTTATGCTGGAGAACATACATGAACTATTCAAGAAAATACATTCAACCTACTCCAAGTGGTCTTATATATGTATGCATGCTGAGTGTAGACATGAGCTTTGTCTGCTATCCTGCACATAATTCGGAGAATATAAAGTTTGTGATTAGGGTAGAACTTTATAATATACAAGTTAAGAAAATTTATTAACTTTATATCAAAATCATCATCATAGTACAATAAATAAAAGGAGAAATCATGTGCATTGATAAATATATGTATATGCACCAGCATTTAAATTTCAAAATGAAAAATAAACCATTAAGACGACCTCCTATGTTAGCCATGAAAAATCATACACAACTTTTGAGATGCGTATATTTGGCCAAAGGTTCTTTTGATTTTTATAGACATCTTATGACAAACTGGAAACATAAAATAGTGGAGGTGGATATGGACAAGGTAGTATACACCACTTTATTGTTTGCTAGACATCTCATGAACATTTTATTGCCTATATGGTGGTACCTTTACTGTTTACGTTTATGCGTTTTGGTTTATAAAAAACCAACAGCTTTCTCAAACAAAACCAAAAGCAAAACACCCTCTATTATTAAATCCAATCTCAAAATGTCCATCCTAATCCCAGTGACCAACATATTTACGTTTACACCACTTCAGTATTGTAAACACTATATTGACAAATAATAACTTCCGAGTGTTTACTATTTAATATACAGCATTTTAACCATAGTCGCTTTCAATACATGTGAATTAACCCTATGTGTGAAGCTATGACGTCTGAGGCACCATGGACGCTGTCATAGGAGCGATTGTTTTTTTGACGTACCTTACCTCTTAACATGATCGCTTAAACTTACCGAGTTTCTAGACACCATCCAAGTGCTAAATATTCCAAGCACAATTTTGTTTTTGCTGAAAATGTGTGGTAATCAATATGTATACATTTTGGATTCGGTTAATCATTCTATATATACATACTTTTTCATTGGTTCTTACAATAAGACAATGCTATAAGAATACCAAAGCATAGTATATCACATGAACATATATACACCTACATACCCACACACTAACGAATATATATATATATATATATATATATATATATATATATATATATATATATATATATTCATAAGCTAACTAAAAAAACAATTTATCATATATCATACCATCCTAGAAGCTATTAGTTAGAAACATATTATACATAAACATGGGAAGCAAATGGTGCAGAAGAATTATATCATTCTCCTACACGAAAAAGATAAAGTTAATATGTACAATGACTTCTATGTACAATGACTTCTCAATAATAGGGAGAAAAGTATAAAACTATTTGAAAGAGCATCACTTAAAAAAGAAATTGCTCAAATGAAATCGTAAGAAAAAAACATTTCCTGTTTAAATGCAACCGTGTTATTTTATCAATCATTAACCAATAACTATCATTTAATTATGGATTCAACAAAGTTCTATCCAAACATATGAAAAAAAAATGAAAAAAAAATTAAAAATTGAAAGTACCTAGGTTTTGAATTGGTCGATGAAGGTTATGAAGTTAGAATTTGAACCAAAACAGTTAGATTATAAGAGGCGGCAACCCTAGCTCTCGTGTATGTAATGAATCAGATAATGGGTATAATGGGTACTAAGGTGTTGGGCTTGTATACTGGCCCATTACAATGTTATATTCTGTATAAATACAGTCTGTACGGCTACATCATATTGTATTCAAAAATCAATAATCAATACAATTCTCTTATCAATTCTTATCTACAGTACTTTGATAATCCTCATCTTATCATCTAAACTGAAATTCTAACTTGGTATCAGAGCATCAATCTGTCAAACGACAGTAACCAGATCAACTCTCATCAGAGAATCACGGCATCATCACTGAGCCGTCCAAGGAAGGTGTCAGATAAAGTATCATCATTCACCATCCTGGTTGCTCTCAGAATTTTCTGCTATCTCATCATTTGAAAGTCCAAGATAACCCACCTCTGAATCAAGAAATTCTCACTGGAAGTGACTCGCCAAAAGTTCTTGCATCAAGAACCTTGACTGCACCATTGAAGGTAATCAGAATTCTCATAACTCAACATGGCTGACGATGCTACATCATCAGCAACAAGTGGAGCCAAAAGTCAGGAAGGGTCAAGATCAAGAAATCAAGACTCATCATCCAGTGAAATGATATCCTGCAAGATCATAAAGCCAAAAGACAAGTTAGTAACAACAATTCTTGATGAAAATAACTTCATATTATGGAAATATCAAATTAAAACCAGTATAAGAGGATATGGGCTAGATGACTTTCTGTATGGAACAGCAACTGTCCCTGCAAGAATGGTAACAGACACCACAGGAGAAAGAGTGGTCAACAAGGAATTCATCAATTATCAGAGACAGGATAGCCTACTTGCAGCATGGCTGCTGTCATCCATCAGCTCAGGACTTCTATCACAAATTGTAGGATGCAAGACTTCTTTTGAGATATGGTCTGCAATTCAACAGAACTTTAACACACAGTCAGCTGCAAGAATTATGTACTACAAAAGACAATTACAGAATCTCAGGAAAGAAGGTATGTCAATGAGGGAATATCTGACCAAAGTAAAATCATATTATGATCTTCTTGATACTGCAGGGCACAAAGTATCTGATACTGAACAGATCTTGACCATTCTAAATGGTCTGGATAATGAATATGAGTCTGTTGTAGCAATTATCTCATCACAACGAGATCTACCAGATATGCAACATGTCAGTTCTATATTATTATCTCATGAAGGAAGAATAGATCAAAGAAAAGAAAACAATACTGAACTATCTCTCAATTATGCATCAAGTTCAAGAAACAGAAATCAAGGGAAGAAGCAAGAAAGTCAAAATTCAAGACAAGAAAACTTCAATTAAAGAGGTAACAATATGCAGAGAGGTAGAGGGAGAAGTGGAAGATGGAATGGCAACAGAACAAAATGTCAAATTTGTGAAAGACCAGGACATACAGCAAGGCAGTGCAACTTCAGACTTAACACTGATTACTATCCAAATCAAAAAAATCAAGCAAATCAGAGAAATCATAATTCCAGTGCAAATGTAGCTCAAATAGATCAAAGGCAATGCAATCAGTCAGAAAATTCAAGAACTCAAAATCCAACCACAGAGAGACTTACAAGATCAGAAGAAATAACAGAAGAGGATTGGTATCCAGACTTAGGTGCAACTAATCATCTCACAAGCAACCTACAGAATCTTAATGTTGGCAACAAAGAATATACAGGTATGCATTCCATACATATGGGGAACGGTGAAGCTCTAAAAATCACACATGTTGGAAACAGCAACATTTCAGGTAAAAGACTTCTTTATCTCAACAATCTTCTGAGAGTGCCACAAATTAAGAAAAATTTGTTGAGTGTATCTCAATTTGCTAATGACAACAATGTGTATTTTGAGTTTCACCCTAAATTCTGTCTAGTTAGGGACTTACTAAATCAAGACATATTATTACAGGGTAAATTGGACAAAGGATTATACAAACTCAATCTTGGGAATACAAGAGAGAGCAATACTAAGAACATGTGGTGTAACAGCACTGAGTCAAATGATATAAATCAGAAAATATTTACTCAGTGGCATTATAGATTAGGACATCCCAATATAAACACTGTAAAACAAATTCTTGTGAGCAATAATATTTCTGTTGATGTCTCTTTACCATATGTATGTACTTACTGCCAATTAGGCAAAAGTCATAAATTACCATTTACAGATTCAACTACTGTTATTAGTAAACCACTACAATTAGTAGCAACAGATCTATGGGGACCAGCTCCTATATGTTCAGACTACAACTACAGGTACTATATATCCTTTGCTGATTTATTTTCCAGATTTACTTGGATATACTTTCTAAAGACTAAATCAGATGCAAAACAAGCTGTTATACAATTTATAACACAAGCAGAAAAACAGTTATGCAATGAGGTCAAAATCATGCAAACTGATGGTGGTAGTGAATATAAACCACTAAAAGAATACTTTCAGAGAAAAGGGATTGTTCACAGAACAACTTGTCCATATACATCTGAGAAAAATGGAATAGCTGAAAGAAAACATAGACATATAGTGGAAACAGGCCTGACTTTACTTGCTCAGGCCTCTTTTCCCATGAAGTTCTGGCCAGAAGCCTTCAACACTGCAGTATATCTAATCAACAGACTTCCTACCAAAATTCTTAGGCACCAGAGTCCCATAGAAGTGGCATTTGGGGTAAAACCAGAATATAAGGACCTAAAAACTTTTGGATGCTTATGCTTCCCCTATCTGAGACCATACAATAAACATAAACTAAGTCTCAGGTCTGCCCCATGCACTTTTATAGGATATGGTAATAATCAGAAAGGATACAGATGCCTAAGCAATGATGGTAGGATCTATATCTCAAGACATGTAGTATTTAATGAAAATATTTTTCCATTTGCAGATAAACATGTAAAAGCAACTGGAAAAGTATACAACAAAGAAAGCTTCTCTTTACAACCCATACCTGTCTTACCAGAATGGAACAAAGCAAAAGAAAGTGTGCAGAGAGACCACAGGTCGCAACACATTGTATCCAGCAGTGAAACTGGATCCGGTCATAACTCTCATGTTCCCTCCAGCTCCTTTTCTGATGACAGTCAAAGGAGTAACATCAATCCAAGTCAAGAGGAGACCCCATCATCAACATCATTGCATATCAATGAGAGTACACCTGCACAAGGGGCACCCTCTGAAATTGTAGGACATCAGATGATTACAAGATCTAAAAGTGGAATATTCAAACCAAAAATATACAATGCTCAACTTGACTCTACAGAGCCAAGAAATTACAATGAAGCTATTACAAATAATAACTGGAAACAAGCCATGGACAATGAATATGGAGCTCTTATCAAAAACAAAACATGGAGCCTTGTACCACCACCCAAGGATGGAAACATCGTTGGATGTAAGTGGACATACAAAGTAAAAAGAAAACCAGATGGAAGTATTGCAAAATATAAGGCAAGGCTAGTAGCCAAGGGATATAACCAACAATATGGCTTTGACTTCAACGAAACATTCTCCCCAGTTGTCAAACCAACCACAATAAGGATTATGCTAACCCTAGCTATTCACCGAGGGTGGAGTATTAGACAACTTGATGTAAATAATGCATTTCTCAATGGAGAGTTAAATGAAAATGTATATATGGAACAACCAGAAGGCTACAAAAAGGAGGACAGCAACAACTTAGTATGCAAACTACACAAAGCCATATATGGACTGAAACAAGCACCTCGGGTCTGGAATGAAAAGCTCAAATCCACATTAATGACTCTGGGTTTCATGCCAACAAAATCAGACAGCTCACTATACATGCATCACAAACAAGAAAGATTCACTTACATTCTAGTATATGTGGATGACATTATTATCACCGGAAATGACAATCAAATCATAAAACAAACTGTTGACCATCTTGACAAAATGTTTTCCATAAAGGATTTAGGTGACTTACACTACTTTCTTGGAATTGAGGTAACTAGAAGAAGCAGTTCAGAAATGTTTCTATGCCAAAGACAATACATACAAGATCTTCTAAAAAGGGTTAAAATGGATCAGGCAAAATCTCTTCCCACTCCCATGATCAGTAGTCTCAGACTATCAAAAGAATCAGGAGAAGCTATAACAAATGAAACAGAATACAGAAGTATTGTAGGTGCGCTACAATACATAACTATAACAAGGCCAGACATAAGCTACAGCGTAAACAAGGTCTGCCAATTCATGCACAACCCACTCAACAATCATTGGAAAGCAGTAAAACGCATATTAAGATACCTGAGAGGAACTATGAATCATGGACTTCATCTCAACAATAAGAAGGGGTTAAACATACAAGCTTACAGTGATGCAGATTGGGCCTCTGATCCTGATGATCGAAGATCCACCACAGGCTACTGTGTTTTCCTTGGCAGCAACCCTATTTCATGGAGCTCAAAGAAGCAAGCCACAATCTCGCGATCCAGTACAGAGGCGGAATATAGGGCAATCGCAAGTACCACAGAGGAGATCACATGGATCATGTCTCTACTCACAGAAATTCAAATCAACCCCACAAATAATCCGATAATATGGTGCGACAACCTAAGCTCTGTATCCCTCTCATCAAATCCTGTCCTACACTCACGAACGAAGCACATCGAAATAGATTTGCACTTCGTTCGTGAGAAGGTCTTAGAGGGTAAACTAAGAGTTAATCACGTTCTAGCGCAATTTCAAAGAGAAGATGTATTGACAAAAGCTCTTTCAACTAAAAGCTTCACTTGATTCAAGGAAGACTTGAGAATCGGAGACAGAGAAGCAAAAATGGGGAAGAAAGAAGAAACCCTAGATAGAACTGAACGGGGGAGTTAGATTATAAGAGGCGGCAACCCTAGCTCTCATGTATGTAATGAATCAGATAATGGGTATAATGGGTACTAAGGTGTTGGGCTTGTATACCGACCCATTACAATGTTATATTCTGTATAAATACAGTCTATACTGCTACATCATATTGTATTCAAAAATCAATAATCAATACAATTCTCTTATCTACAGTACTTTGATAATCCTCATCTTATCATCTAAACTGAAATTCTAACTAAAACAACAATGATCAGGGTTTCAATTTTCCATATGCTTCGTTGTCGTTGATGAATTAGGTGGTTTTGCTAGATGTTTAATTAGGTGATTATCAATGGAGAGGGTTTTGATCTAGTTCCTCGAGGTGCTTTTCCACGTTGGAATGACGTCGAAGAAGCCCTTGAATCAGGCGAAAGAGAGTTGACGGCAAACTGGATCGAAGAGAATTCTTTTAAGTTTTTTCTTTAGGATGATAAAAATGTTTTAAGTGCATGGAGGAGAAAAAAAGCGGCCGAAATCAAATTTCACCCAAAATTTATAGATTCATAGGCAGGATAAGTTTTTACGTTTATTTTTGGTGAGGCCGGAGAGTGAAATTTTTTTTGTTACGTTTATAATATAGGGTTAAATATTATTAGTTGCACTTACAACTAAACGTCACGAATTTCTACAACGGAAGGCTGATTTTCTTAAAGTGAATTAATTAAGTAATTAATTTAAAGTATATTAAATAGAAAATCCTTAAATGATATGTTATGTGATAGTAATTACAATGTGTTATAATCATGAGAAATTTATCACATTAAAAATAATATATTATTTTAATTATTCAAAGTTAAGATGTTGCGAGATGAGATATCGATACATTCGTTGAGACTAGAGTGCATAACGCTCTTCAAACGTTGGGCAGTGTATTACTCATGGCTACTGGGGGTACCAAAATGTTATGTACTAATAGATATTGGATAACTATGGAATGACTCACTCAAGAGCTTTCTGTTGGTTAATATAACTTAGGTAAAACAGAGAATCATGAAGTGATGATATGACATAGTTTTTTAGACTTGAGAATATTGTTGAACTACAATGTGAACACTCTACTTTGATTATAGTTAAATCATGACACGACATTCATCAAACGGCTACAGTTGGGTCCGAGTTGAAGTATTGGAAGTGAAACATTATTTAGTAGAGAATTCGTCTACTTAGTTATATGGGGTTAGTATCACGGTCAACTATTGTCATGTCAAAGTCAAAGTCTCTGGCCAGAGTAGTATGGTTAATAAAAATTGTTATTATTGAACCAAAGATTTTGTGTTTGGAATAATCAAGTTGAATGTGGACAATGTTGGAATTTTGGCTGAAACTAAATTCCATAAGTCCTAATGTGATATATTGTCGATGAAGAGAAATTGTGTAAATAATCGTTACTACCATGTATTGCTTATAATTTGTAAAATTAAATTTTACCGTAAAGATGTGTAAGCAATAAATTAAGCCAAAATGTCACACTACTAACTAAAGTGACGTGCGTTAATATTAGAATTGTTTGATATTAATCGACGACTGATTTCATACCTTTGAGACGTACAACTGTAACGATGAATACTCCGAAAAACAAAACGATTTAATTAATTTGTAATCATTGTAAATTAATTAAATTAATTAATATTTATGAAATATTAATTAGTAAATTTTTTTCGAATACCATTATTATTTATTTAATATATGATATCGATATAATATTTAAATTGAATTTAAATAGACTAAATGCTAAGTGATTTTGGAAGATTTCGAGGGCCATGTGGCACCGTATATGGCCAGTTATACAAAATAAAAAGGGAGATAATTTAAAGAGATTTGATGAGTAATTAAATAAGAAAAGTTTCATAGGAGGAAATTGAAAGGTTTTAATGTTTCATTTTGAAACAAATTCTCCTTTACTTATTAGACCATTCACTTTTCTTTCCTTCCTCTCTTTTCCTCCTCATAGCCAAAATCCATGGCCTCCAAGGCTTAGAAAAATTTCAAAATCAAAAATGAAAATAAAATCAAACAAAAAGATGGTTACCTCTTGATCTTTACAATATCTGGAGGTTGATTTAAGAATCAAGGAGCTTTTTATTCATCATTCAATGTGGATTCTTTTGGCTACATCTTAAGGTAAAATTCCAATTTTATTTATTCTTATATTCATCTTGATCATATGATTTAGATCTTTTGCATACCACATTTGAATATATGATTATATATTTAACTTGAACTAAACCCCCTTTGTCAAATCTCCTTTAATAACATTTGTTCATAATGTTAATTAGATTTAGATCCATTTTGTGCTATACCCCTTTTTGATTACATATTTATCTTCTTAACATTAGAGCTATCACATGTCACATCTTTTTTAATTAGTTATTCATATTGTTCTTGTAATTTGGATCAGAAATTTTACAACAAATTTTTTTATGCCTAAGTTGTCCTTTTGTTCTTGTTTTGGAAATAATTGTTTAACAAAAAATACAACAATTTGATTGAAACCTAATTTTAAAATAATTGACATGATTTTAATATATTTTTATACATATATATATAAACTTGAATAAATTGCATATGTTGTCTATTTAAAACTTTTTTTATGAAAGTTGTAATAAAGTTGATTTTAACAACTGATTTTTGTTTAATAGTTGCAATAAACTTCTTTAACAACTTTCTTTTCTTAAACGTTGTAAAATTGTAATTTGTAAAATTCTTTATTTATAGTTTTCTTACTCATAGGTTGTAAGTGATCATGTAATGATTCGACGAACATTGTTAACAACAAACAAAAATTCTAAGTAGATGAAAAGTTTACCACATACCAACCAATCGTGCGAAAAATTAAAGAAGTGTAATAAAGTGCAAAAAAGAAACTTTGTAAATTTAGAATAATGTTTTCAAACTTCAAAAAATTTCTAAAATCTTGTTGATTTCAATTTTTTTAACTAACTAAACAATTAAATAGTTTATAGAATTCCTAGAAATCAGTAAACAAATTTTAAAATAAGGGTGAACATTTAACCAACTTAACTGATGTAACCGACGTAAACAACGTTCACTAAGAGTCGACTCAATTACCGATCGCCATGAACATTAGCCGATATTAATTCTAGTTTATATCGTTTATGGATATCCAAATTTTCCGTAAGTTTCTAAAAAAAATTGAAATTTTGATATTACCATGTTATTTGGTTAAGATTTTTTGTATAATTTTCAAATAAATAATACATCCATCCGATGAGAAATAAATAAATTCTAAATAAATAAATTCTATTTTACTCATACTTAGTAAATTATTAAATATGTTCCTGCCTAATATTCCAGGACGCGCCTAATATTTTACTAAGCATTTCTTTCACAGTTCCACTTCCCTAGCCTTAACAAAAATTCTAGGGCTGCACAAAGTATGGGTTGGGTCAGGTGGGACCAAATACCACCCAACCCGTATATTTATGGGTTAAAGATAGTTCAACCTGTACCCGACCACATATGAGGTTGGATACGCATTGGGTTAAAGTATGGGTTGGGGCGGGTTTAGTAGGGTTGGGTTGGGTTATATAAACCTAATACGAAAATAAGAATATGAAGAAAAAAATCAAAACAAAATAGTGAAATTGTGATGATCCACCTTTCTGACTCCTAGGAACGACACTTAATACATCTATGGTATTCATGTGTCGTTGCCCAAGCATCTGAAAGACAAGTTGTCATGGGGAAAAAAATAAAGAACAGAACAAGACAGAATAGAAAAACCTCACAACGGAATGGTTACATATAATACAAAATGATATAGTACAAAAGGTTACTCCTTACATGGAGTTATCAGAGTTATACAAAAGTACTACACCTAACAGGTTGGCAGTTATACATTCTAACTTTACATTTTTCAGATACCAAATATACCAACTTAATCATACAGCGAAAATAAATAACTAAATAACTAAGGAGCCCCCGGCTCGATCATCGTCTTCAAAGAGCTCCAAAGAGAAACCTGATATTCTCGGACTACTCAAGTATAATTAAGTAACCGAGAGTTTTAGGGAAAATAAACAACTCGGGTTAGACAATATGTCTAGTATGAGTAAAACTCTAAAACAAAAGAGAGTGTATTTAACAATAATATTTGGGACCATGCCGCTAACATGGAATGGATTTTCTCCCACATAAACAACAACCAAACATAAAAATGGAAAAGAACAATAGGAAACAAACCCAAACATAAATGATGGGCAAAAATAGTGTAAAGATCCGGACTTGAAAGAATGAAAATAGACTGAACAAAATCCAAACTGGACAGAATGGATAAAACAAGATAACAGTCCAAACTTGAAAGAATGGACAAAACATATAATTAAACTTCGTGAAGAGTGGTTGACTCTTCCCGTTGCAATTACCAAAATCCAATTCGAAGGTTCGAATCAAATAAGGAAAGTAAAATTTCCAACAATGACTAGGAGGGTGCACTCCCCCCCCCCTTAAAGTATACCTCTAGTAATATACTTTGAGAAGGTCATATACTTTGTGACACTTCTCGGACACGTCCAAGCCGGACCCTGCCAATCCTTACCGAGTATCTGAATATTTACACATCTAAGTGCACAACTGAATCCAAACTAGATGAGATGTGAAAATACCATTTTGATGGGAGCAACCCCACATAGCTTGGCTTTCTCTTGCGCTTTGGGGTTAGTCATTTTTGACAAAAGATAACAATGCTCAACGAGCAATAAATCGTCTTAGAATAACGATGATAAAGAAGATGAAGTAACTGATAGCCGAGAAACCAGCTATCAAGGATATAAAACGACCATATAGGAAAATTAAGTCTTGTGTACTTACCACCACTCGTCGAATTCAAACTTGTACTATTTATTGGTTAACAATAATACTGGACAAGTCAAGGTAGTGTTACCTCAATGTCATGTCTCACGGTTATTCTTAACTTTTGAAATAGCAACAAGTCTACTACTTTGATGTTTAGAGCTAATTATACAAATAAATCGTTTCCATATAAGTGAATCGCTTTATGGAAATTAATTCATTTCCATATATGAATCAAACATTTTCTTTTAAAAACTGAATTCGTACTTGGCTTCACATTACAAGTATTAACCTTAAAACACTTTGTTAAAAGAGTTTACAAACTTTGAAACATCGATATAAAAATGATTTAATAACTTAAACACATACTTATGATGTTGATTAATTAACTTTAAAAGTTCATTAATTCAGTTGATGAATTTACTTCAATAGCCTTTAATCTAAAAGAAGTTAATCACTTTTAAACACCATTAATTTAAATTAAAAATTAATTATAATTCATTAAATTAAATAAATAAATAATTTATTATCATTAATTAAAATGAATAACAAAGTCAAACCCTTGTTACTTTGATAAATTCACTTTGAAATTTCATTAATTAAGTTGATAAATTAACTTCAAGTGCCTTTAATTGAAAAAGGTAAATCACCTCTGAAACATCATTAATTCGATTAATTAGTAATATTTAAATATAATTAATTGAATTAATTAATAAATAAATAGCATTATTTAAAATGATTAATAACTTTAAAATATCATTAAAGGAAAGATTACTTAAAGTTAAAACAAATAGATTTATTTTAAAAATCATTAATTAAAAAGATTAACTAATTTAAAAAAATCATTAGAAAATTGATTAATTAACTTTAATCCATCATTATTAAATGATTAATTATCTTTAAACATCATTAAATAAAATGATTAATTAATTTTAAAACATCATTAACTAAGTAATTAGTTAAATTTAAAACACATCATTAATAAGTTAATTGGTTAACCTTAATCCTCATTAATTAAATAATTAATTAAATTAAACAATCATTATTAAAATAATTAATTATTTTTGAAAACATCATTTATCAAAAACTTGCTTAACTTGTAAAATAATTTCAAGGACGATAATGTAACCAAACAGTTTCGATAAAATGTAATTTTCCTAAAGTGTCGATATAGCAACTATCGTTATACGGGCAGTTCGAAATTCAAGTTTATGTCATTTGCAATACAACCACACATCATATAGCAAGGGTATGAGCACATATACATGGTGATTTACAATCATACAACATATATCAAGCATTTATTAACAAAGGCATAAATTTAACTACTAAAATTTCAAATGTCTTAGGATTCGCTTACTAACTTTTCAAAGTGACTAACTTTCAAGCAACAAACCAATCCAACAACCAAACTATTATTTCACCAATACAACAAGCATTTAATATCTATAACATGAATACAATATAGTTTGAAAACATTTGGGTTTGAAGGTGGAAGCTTTACTCATAAAAATGTAACCAAACGAAGTCGAATCGCTACATGATCTTGTCAACACTCGAACTACACTTACTAATCACCAAAGCTCGGACTTTTGGGATATATGTTGACTGTTTGGGTTTGGCCATGGGCTGTTATGGCCCAGTATTGGCTCAAAATGATGAGTTATGGGCCTTGTTTGAATGTAGAGTGAAGTAGAGAAGGAATAAACTAGTTTTAAGTGGATGGAAGTGGAAGAACAAGTGTTTTATGCCATGGACTTCAATATAGAAGCCATGGAAATGTAAATGAAGAAAATTAAGAGAGAAGTAGGAAATGAAGAAGGAGGATTTGTAAAGTGGAAATTACGAGGAGGTAGTGGTATTTATAAGCATAGAAAACTAGAATTTACCAAAATACCCTTAGCATAAAATAATATAATCTCATGCATGCTACACCATGCCTCTCCCACCGCTAGCATATGTACCCCCCTCACTCCTACCTCCTTAAATCATGCTACTCCTTCCCATCGTATGCACTTATGGTATGAAGATGATTTGTATACATATAGGTTTGTTTATATGTATATATGTGTACCTTTTATAACATAATATGTCACATCCATGCTTAAGTATTAATACGTATATGTTAATATATTTAAGTGTGCCTTATTATTACTAATCCTAACATATATAAATGTGTGCATGTTGATACAAACATGCACGACATTTCCAATGACTTTTACGATGTCGAAAAGTCGTAATTTCGAAAAACGTTTTTCGGTCAAATTTTCTATTTTTATTTAAACTAACTATATTGGCAAATAAAATTTGAAAATGATTTTAACATCATTAATTATTAGTTAAAATATGTTTATTTGGTTATTAAAACCTAATATTTAAATATTAAAAAAAATTAAAATATTCAAATACAAAGTGATTAATTTTACGGGTTGTTACAAATATATTCATCTCAAAATAGCAAATTTTAGCCAGCATAAGACATTAAATATAACTAATTCACTACAACACATATTTTTATTAGAATTTCATTATCAATGGTATCACATAGAATTGATTCATTATATATTAAAGTGAGAGTTTCACCAAAATACATTAAGTTGGTCCAAGAATACTCTTCAAAATCTCTTAGTCAATCCTATGTGTTTTGATCGCTCTAATTTTACTTGGATTGATATTGAATATGATTATTTTAGTATATTTATTCAAGAATACATATAGTTTATTTTAGATATTGATTGTTCTAATTTTACATGGGCTGATATTGAATGAGTTTTTATACTGGATTGGGTTGTGTATAGGGTTGGGTTGAATAAAATATCACACCCGAGCCGTATATAGTATGGGTTACAAAATGTAACCCATATCCGACCCAAAGTAGGTAATTAGGTTGGGTCGAGTTTACGTGGGTTGGGTAGGGTTGATGGGTTGGGTCAGGTCGAGTATGGGTTGTGTGCACCCCTAAAAATTTCATTTCATTTCTCCCAATTATTTCACATTCCCAACAAAACCTAACTCTAAATCTTTAAAATAAAGGCCTCTACTCACATGATTCTCCCATATCGATGACAAGGAGCTCTTCCACTTGCAAGCTTCCTCCCCTCCTACAATTCACTTCCTACTCCTTTCTAAAACTTACTATACTATCACTCTCCTTACCTTTAAACCACTTAAATATCTGTCCACACCGAACCTTAGATGAAGTTTAATCCTCGGCTGATTTGAGGTATGTAGTCATTTTATTTTGTTAAAGTTAGCAGTACTTCATATTCAAGCATTTAATTTTGTTAAACAATTGGGTAATTTGATTGTCAATAATAGATCTTTGTTTTGATTAGAGAGGAGGAAATTTGTGATTGATGTTGAGATTTTTTATAGGCATGATTTATACTAGTATAATCTTTTATAATTTGGTCAAGTTTGTGATTGACAATTAGGAGTTGAGCAAGCATTAAATTAAATAGAAAAGGCTAGGTTAATAACATGTGTTTGATCTAATTAATATTTTTAATGATGATTTTAATGGTATTCTTATGATAGTTAGCTTGCCATATAACTAAAGTATTTCTCCAGTACCTTGGCTCACTATTCTAATTAGTGGTGGAGAGCATTGTTCCTCATTTCCTCATAGTTATACACATACACGCACAAACACACACATACATATATACATACATATACATACATACATATTTAAAAAAGCATAGAAGTGCATCCACATAATTTACCTTTCTGCTTCATATTAGGCACCTGCTTGCTGAGATGAATTAATTAAAATGAAACCAATCATTTTTACGGTTTACACCTTTAATATATTTTGGAAAAAAATTGTAGTAGTTGATGAGTATGGAAAATGGAAGTCTTGTCCAAATAGAACCCGACATTCAATAGTAGTGTTAATGAGTACTTAATAGAGATACGTTCTCTACCATGCGTCATTGATTTTCAGCATGTGGATTTTGATTGAACGAAGATACAAGTTTGCTTTGCAGCTTGTTTTGTGCATTTGATGAATCATGATACAAAATTGGTTGTGTAGCTATATGGTTATGTTGACTCTTGAATTTTTATAGTAGGACAATATGTAATGTATGTATCAAATTTCCAGTTTGGTACAAATGGATGAATATAAGTCCTATATAGTCAGGGCCGGCCCAAGGGTATTCAATGCCCTAGACGAGTTTATTTTTTCATTTTTTTCCCCATTTCTTAATAAAAACAATATTTTTATATGTAAAAACAAAATGAATCTCCTTTCGTATATTAAATGACGATCACAAAATATTGATCAACTGAGTCATTTAGATTATATATCAAAAATCTAAACGGCAACATGATATTATAACATATTAATACTGTAACGACCCAATATTTTCAACCATTCGCATCCATTATAAGTGTATAGGTAGACACTCATGCCGGAGTTGAATTGCTCAAAATACCGCGTTGTAATTAAAATTTGGCAAATCTCAGAATATACAGAAAATAAATATAATCACAGATCACAGACACAGAGTAAAAGAATGCAGCGGAAGTAAAAGAAATAGTAGTTCATGAAGCTACTATGAAAATATATCAGAGTTACATAAGATACAACATAAGAAATAAAGTACAGCAGAAGTCTCAATACAATAACCAAGTACAGGCTGAATAGAACAACGGAACCGAAGTTGATAGAACAAGACTAGCAGATAATCTCCAGCGATTCAAATCTCCAGAAGGTGGAAATCCAAATCTGTGAATACTCAGGCTGACCCGAGCGTAAAGCAAAACACAAAACACTCGAGTCAGGACAATATATACTTATATAATGTAAACCAACTCAAGTGAACTGCAATAAAGGTACAAGTAACTTAGAAGATGCTTGGGACCGCCCATCCTCTAAGGATCCGTTAAAATATCTACTATGTAGTAATATTCGCTATTATAATAATGTCTAATAAGTAAAGTATAATCATATAGAAAATAGCGTTAAGGGGATGGAGAACCTTAACGCGGTCGGATCTTAAAATCATAATCGTAGTAAAGCTCGATATGGTAGGTGACACGGCACAACTAGGCAATGCCAGGGTAGATATACCAATTACGCACACGGACTGATGGATACGCATAGCAGCCACTACCGTTCCACCTCGAACAACACTCCCAAATCGGAGGATGGCCATCTAATCAATCACAAGTAAGAGTATAATATCGAAGAAATGTGTCCGAGAAGAGGTGCTACCTCACTGGTCCGAGATCGCTCCTGTTTTAGCCACCTTATGCCAACTCACGGGAGTTGGGTCCACGTAACATACCTTAAGAACGTCGCCACCATCCTACTTCATTCTGGAATCTCCACCGCGTACACGGTTGTCAAAGTGGTTTTCGGTATCGTCAGAGAGTATGTCCATATCCGATCCCGGTCTCTTTGCCAACCAATCGTTATTATAACCCGTGGTTATAACTTTTAAAATAGTTTATGTTTCAAATCAAAATACATCCTTTAAACCATTTCAAAATCATATCATTTATTTCAAACTAATACATACTTTCAAACCCAAAACATATCTATTCAAAACCAATTCAAAAATATATCATTTCCATTTCAAAACCAATTCAATAATATATCATTTCAATAAAACCCAAATTTCAAAATCACTGAATATTTCCTTTAATTTATTAAACTTGAAATCTTCCTTTAAATTATCATAGCATTTTGGTAATGTAACCTTAAGTAATCATAGCATTTTTGGAATGTAATACTTTCCAATTTAACATTTTATATAATCAAAGTATTTATATACTTACAAATTTTTAACATGGTCATTTTATCATAGCCTTATAGTTAAATAAACTTTGTTACTATAATATCCAATTTAATGCTGAAATTCTTATGTTAAGTTAAGAGTACCTTATTAACTTACATTATCATTACAATAAAGAAACTTTATTATTTTAGTCATTAAAATGTGTCATTTACATAAATTAAAACTTACATATTAAATGTACTTTTTAACTTACATTTCTATTACAGTAAAGAGCATTTATCATTTAATCAATATTACACTAATTAAACTTACATTATCAAATGTACGTTTTAATTTACGTTTTATTACAAAAAGGGCATTTATTATTTTATTCAATATTACACTGATTAAGACTTACATATTTCTTTCATTAATTAAGACTTTACATGTTTCTTTCATAAATTAAAAACTTTACATATTCTTCCATAAATTAAAACTTTACATGTCTCTTTCATATATTAAAACTCTACATATTTCTTTCATTAATTAGAACTTTACACGTTTCTTTCACAATAAATTTCTTATAATAAAATCCAATTTTCAACAATTTACTTAATAAGTTTAAGTGTAAAAGTTTCCAATTCTTCACATTTCAACAAATAAACTTAACATTTCAAATTTAAATTACCATTTCACAAATTTAACTAAATTTCCAATTTTATTTAATTAACTTAAAATTTTAATTAAAACCAAATTTCACATTTCCAAGTCAAGTTATATTTTAAAAGATCACTTTTAAACATTCATTTATTTAACCACTTGAATTCATAGAAAAATCAATAATACTTTAATAAATCACTTAAATTCAAATTTAATCAAATTATCATATTTACCATTTCCAAATAAAATTTAATATCCATTTTATTTATATAACTTAAATATCAATTTTAACCAAAATTCCAAATTTCCAACTTAAGTTATATTTCAAAAATCCAGTTAAACCTTTCATTAATTACATTTTTAACACATAGAAAAAATCCTAATTTCTTTATTTTAAAACATTTCAAAATCTATTTAAATCAAATTTCATAAATTTAAAATTTTTAAAATACTTAAAAATATCCAAAATACTTTATAAAATAACCACGGGCCTGTATATAATTTTCTAACTTAGGTCAAGTGATACGGATATGTATCATTTCAATCCGCAATTAAAAAAGAAAAATCCGGGTTCTATCATTTCAAACCCGCAATCCCAAGTTAAAATAAATTAAATAAAAATCGTTCAGGCCTATCATTTCAGCCCATAACGATTTTTCCCTATTCTAAAGTCCGTTCGGGTATGTATCATTTCAACCCATAGTGATTCTAGTCTACAGGGAACTTGCAATGGTGATAACAGATATAAATAACAGAATAACATTAAATAAAAGTAACATATGATATAACAGGTGTAATAACAGGTGTGAACATCATATGATAATAATATAAGCATATATAACATGATAATATATTTTTACAGATTCGCAGGGTGTCAATTTACTAGTTATATAGGTACATATTGTCTGGTGAGAATAACTCACCTGTATTGAGCTGGAGATGACAACTAACACACACATCATAGAATCCACAAAGGCACGAGAGTATGATAGTGATTTGAGTATGGGAGAGACAAGACTAAATGCCTTGAATACATGAAACAAACCAATACAATATACATGAATAAACACTACACAACAATTTAAATAACTTGTATATTCAAGCACAAATCAATTCCAAACCAATTGCACTTGCCTCCATCTAGCATAGGCTCAGCCATGGATGGAAAATACATGAATAAGGCTTGCTCTAAGGTCTGGTTGTGGACCTATAGGGGTCGGCCTAACCTAGAGAAGGTGGTGGACAAGTTTGTGAAGCAAAAATCTAATATTACAAGGCAAAAGCATTGAATTCAAGGCAACTAAAGGGCTCGGCCTAGGTCATGGAGGACATGGCTTTCTCAGGTGGGGTCAGTAGGTGGTGTGCAAAGGTGTCTCAGGTCTGAAACAGGTTGGTGGTGGTTGGTCGGCCTAGGTGGTGGAGAGAGGTGGTGGAAGGAGGATGTGCTTGGCTATGTGATCTAAGTGATGTTGCATCAAAACTATGGTGGTTCTTCATCACATAGGGGCTAGGCTATGGCATGGGAAGGGGCTGGAGGAGGTGTTGGTCAGAGGGGATGGTGGTGGAGGTGGCCAAGATGGTGGATGTGGTGTTGGCCGATCCAAAGAAGAGGAGGACAAGTGCAAAATCATGTGAAAACAAAGGAAAACATAGAAAAGAAGAAGGTTTTTACCAAAAAATCTTTGCAAATGATGATGGTCATGATTTTTGTGATTGAGAAGAGTTTGTATACGGAAATAAAAAGAAAAATAAGCAGCTGAAAGAAAAGTTAAGGTCGGCCAAAGAAATTGAATGAAAAAGGTTGGAAAACGAAGAGACGGGAAAACAAAGAGCCTTAGGCAAACCAAGAGTCACAACTCTTCAAATTTCCATTATTAATTTAGAAATTTGTAAATACATATAAAACTGATAAATAAAGATAAAACTCAGTAAAGAAAATTAGTATATAAAAAAAAATTAAATTTTAATTATATAGCATTTAAATTAAGAAAATGGCTAAAATTTGCAAACTAGGCTTTAAAATTTTAGAAATAACCTCAATACACTTTGGAAACATTTATTTTAATTTGAATACATGTAAAATGAATAAAATAAAGTAAAACACAGCAAATAAGAGTGAATGCATAAAATAAATAAATAAATTTTATATATAATTAAATTAAGAAAATAGCAAAGAAAATAGAAATTAGGCTTTAAAATTAGAAAACAATTTCAGTAGACTTTAGAAAAATTATATTATCATTTGTAAAAATATTAAAAGACAAAATATACATCAAATAACATATTAGCACATATTTAAAATAAAATATAACAAAGAAAAAGTAATTTATACAATTTAAAATAGACAAAATTGCAAAATAAACAATTTATACTCAAAATTGAAATGTACATATCTTTTGCAGTTTAACTCCATTTTCAACGAAACGAAAAGTAGTATTCATGTTATTAAATATATTTTCATAATAAAAGATAAAATTTATAATTTCAAATATTTAAAATTTAAATTTAAAAGTCAAAGTTTGACTATTTTAACCAAAATTCACTTTTAGGAAAATTATTCTATTCAGTCATATTTGGAATTCTAATCCATATCAAAATCAAAGTTTATATTTAAAATAAAAAAATTTATTCTTTTTCATAAATAAAGCTTTTTAAATCTGGAAATATCAATTTAAAAATAATTGTAAAATACAGGGTTGTTACACTCTCCCCCACTCAAAACTTTTCATCCCCGAAAAGGAACGAGGTACGGGAAAGCACAGAAAAAGATAGAATGAAATAGAATTAAGACAAGATGATAAGAAGATTGGAATTACACCTGATAATTATTGTTATAGGTAAGTTTAACAAGATGGAGGTGATCAAATCAAGAATATAAGCACGAAAAAGATCCTCTAGAGTCTGAATCTCCCTTTCACTTGACCGACAGTCTATGAATGGAAAAACAGTGTTCAGATCCAGATGAGTAACAAAGATTATCATAGATTACAGAAAGATTTCTAAATAGACTAGTATAAGCAATAGCCTTCCCATTCTGTAACAAGATAAGGGAAATAAGGACAACCAAAAGATAGTTTGGAAAAAACAAAATAAGATATAAATTTGAAACCATAATGCTTTGAAATCATAACAATTTAGAGATGTTATCATTTGGAAATCATACTACTAAAAATCATAACACTTTGAAAATGTTATTCTTTTAAAAAAAAAATACTTAGAAAATCATAACACCCAAAAAAAAAATCTTCATTTAAACCATTTTAATTCAAGGTCAAATAATATTCATTTTAAAGTTGTAACATTTCTAAGTTCATTTAATTATAAAAATTTCCAAAACATTGTCTTTTCAAAATAGCAGCACTTATAAAATGCTACAGTAGATATATTAGTATTTCAAATTAGTTCAATTTCAGAAATATTCATTTGGATATCTTTTAACTTATGACTTATTAAAACAAACATTTATGAATGGAATATCCAAATTAAACTATACTTCGTTTATTAAGTTAAAAGTTCACTATTTTAGTTAGCTCTTAATTTAACACATAACCTAACACTTTATTTAAAATACCCATTTCATAAATAGATATTCCTTTAATAAGTTACACTTAAAATTTCATTTGAAAACCAAATTCTCAATTATCAAATTTTAGTGATGTTAAAATACATTTTAACTATTTAAATCATAATTATTCATTTTTCAAGACATATCTATTTCATAAATAAAATATTTATCATAGCAAATATAACAATCAAATTCCTTTACACATTTATTCATTTAGACATCAATTAAACTATGAATTCAAGTTAAATAAACTTTATTACAAAATGTCCAATTCCAATGTATTTTATTTTATCTATTCAAAGATACATTATTTATTATACAACATATTCGTTTCAGGAAATAACCATTATTAAAATTCCTAGGTTAAACTTAAGGTTCCATATTAAATCAAATTTGATTATTAAGTTATTTAAATAAAATCTCTTTAAATCCCTTTTCACTATTTACCTCTGTTAATCTTTTATAACTAAAATTTAAGTGTATAACATTTATTATAACCACTCAAATTTTATTTATAAAATCCTTTCTATATTGTAATTATCCAATTTCATATTCAACTTCTGTGTAATTTTGATAAGTTATATTGGAATGAAATTGTATGTTATACAAATAAAACTTTCCAATTCAATTATCTCAAGTTTGAATCATTTATCCAAATTTTTTATTTTCTTTTTATAATTGAAATTATTCTTCAAGATGAAATTTAAGAATTAAATTTCCGGTTTCCTTCAAACCAGTTAGAGATAAATAAATATATGTACATAATATGTCAAATCAATTTAAATCATATATCTATATATTTTATAAATCAAATCATCTTTTAGAAATTCAAATCAATTAAATTCCCCAAAATAAAGCTGTAGCAAGACTACAGAACAGTCTCTTCACTTCGAAACTCGAAAATGAACGTCGATGATGCTGCAGTCATCACCGAAATTATTTTCCAGCGACAAAGAGAAGAGCACTAAATTTTTAAACTTTAAAATCCTTTAGAGACAAATTTTTTATTCAAAAATACTTTAAATAATATATCCTTTTAAAACTTTAAACACAAGGTTTGAATCCATTGGAAATTAAATTCTTAAATTTATTGTTTTAAATTCCTTTCAGTTCCCAAATAAATTTATAAACAACTATTTATAAATTCATTTGCAGACAGTAAATGATAAAATTATCAATTTATTAAGTTCCATAAATTTACTTATATACATCAAAATTTATTTCATTAACAATTTTTAAAATAATATTGTGTCAGTTTGTTCTGTCAAAGTGTTTTAGAAATCCTATCGATAGCGTTGATCGGACGAACCGATCGGAAACCCAAATCAACATCAACAACTCAAACAACACAATATATAAAACAAAACATAGATTTACAAACATAGTTCAAAATGTTTGGAGAGTTTGGAAACAAAAGATAAGATGATTAAACAGAGTAGAGAGATGGGTAAGCTTAGATAAATCGCGGACAACCTTAACCGGGTCAACCGTGACTTAATGGATAAGATCAAATGTGGATTTTCTGGGGTAAATCTACCTTCGATCTCAAGAGATAGAGTTTGGAATAACAAAAGATATTAGCATCTAAACCAAGGATAAATATAAATCTCTGGTTAATCGATGCTGATTGTAAAGGATTTTCACCCCTTTACAAGAAAATTAGAATATTGGCGAGACTGCCAATTTACTATAAAGATCATTCGAAGTGGAGTTATGTGATACTCCAAAATCAAAAGAAGATGAATAGTGAGGGACAAGAATGAATTTTGGAACCGTAGGGAACGTTCCAAAAATTCAAAGGAAATTCGAATCAAGAGGAAAAGATTCAAACTCGAACGAAAGTGATTCTGTAAATAAATCTACTCCATATGCTGAGTTTTGCCTCAAAGCCAAAGCTCTGATACCAACTGTAACGACCCAATATTTTCAACCATTCGCATCCATTATAAGTGTATAGGTAGACACTCATGCCGGAGTTGAATTGCTCAAAATACCGCGTTGTAATTAAAATTTGGCAAATCTCAGAATATACAGTAAATAAATATAATCACAGATCACAGACACAGAGTAAAAGAATGCAGCGGAAGTAAAAGAAATAGTAGTTCATGAAGCTACTATGAAAATATATCAGAGTTACATAAGATACAACATAAGAAATAAAGTACAGCAGAAGTCTCAATACAATAACCAAGTACAGGCTGAATAGAACAACGGAACCGAAGTTGATAGAACAAGACTAGCAGATAATCTCCAGCGATTCAAATCTCCAGAAGGTGGAAATCCAAATCTGTGAATACTCAGGCTGACTCGAGCGTAAAGCAAAACACAAAACACTCGAGTCAGGACAATATATACTTATATAATGTAAACCAACTCAAGTGAACTGCAATAAAGGTACAAGTAACTTAGAAGATGCTTGGGACCGCCCATCCTCTAAGGATCCGTTAAAATATCTACTATGTAGTAATATTCGCTATTATAATAATGTCTAATAAGTAAAGTATAATTATATAGAAAATAGCGTTAAGGGGATGGAGAACCTTAACGCGGTCGGATCTTAAAATCATAATCGTAGTAAAGCTCGATATGGTAGGTGACACGGCACAACTAGGCAATGCCAGGGTAGATATACCAATTACGCACACGGACTGATGGATACGCATAGCAGCCACTACCGTTCCACCTCGAACAACACTCCCAAATCGGAGGATGGCCATCTAATCAATCACAAGTAAGAGTATAATATCGAAGAAATGTGTCCGAGAAGAGGTGCTACCTCACTGGTCCGAGATCGCTCCTGTTTTAGCCACCTTATGCCAACTCACGGGAGTTGGGTCCACGTAACATACCTTAAGAACGTCGCCACCATCCTACTTCATTCTGGAATCTCCACCGCGTACACGGTTGTCAAAGTGGTTTTCGGTATCGTCAGAGAGTATGTCCATATCCGATCCCGGTCTCTTTGCCAACCAATCGTTATTATAACCCGTGGTTATAACTTTTAAAATAGTTTATGTTTCAAATCAAAATACATCCTTTAAACCATTTCAAAATCATATCATTTATTTCAAACTAATACATACTTTCAAACCCAAAACATATCTATTCAAAACCAATTCAAAAATATATCATTTCCATTTCAAAACCAATTCAATAATATATCATTTCAATAAAACCCAAATTTCAAAATCACTGAATATTTCCTTTAATTTATTAAACTTGAAATCTTCCTTTAAATTATCATAGCATTTTGGTAATGTAACCTTAAGTAATCATAGCATTTTTGGAATGTAATACTTTCCAATTTAACATTTTATATAATCAAAGTATTTATATACTTACAAATTTTTAACATGGTCATTTTATCATAGCCTTATAGTTAAATAAACTTTGTTACTATAATATCCAATTTAATGCTGAAATTCTTATGTTAAGTTAAGAGTACCTTATTAACTTACATTATCATTACAATAAAGAAACTTTATTATTTTAGTCATTAAAATGTGTCATTTACATAAATTAAAACTTACATATTAAATGTACTTTTTAACTTACATTTCTATTACAGTAAAGAGCATTTATCATTTAATCAATATTACACTAATTAAACTTACATTATCAAATGTACGTTTTAATTTACGTTTTATTACAAAAAGGGCATTTATTATTTTATTCAATATTACACTGATTAAGACTTACATGTTTCTTTCATTAATTAAGACTTTACATGTTTCTTTCATAAATTAAAAACTTTACATATTCTTCCATAAATTAAAACTTTACATGTCTCTTTCATATATTAAAACTCTACATATTTCTTTCATTAATTAGAACTTTACACGTTTCTTTCACAATAAATTTCTTATAATAAAATCCAATTTTCAACAATTTACTTAATAAGTTTAAGTGTAAAAGTTTCCAATTCTTCACATTTCAACAAATAAACTTAACATTTCAAATTTAAATTACCATTTCACAAATTTAACTAAATTTCCAATTTTATTTAATTAACTTAAAATTTTAATTAAAACCAAATTTCACATTTCCAAGTCAAGTTATATTTTAAAAGATCACTTTTAAACATTCATTTATTTAACCACTTGAATTCATAGAAAAATCAATAATACTTTAATAAATCACTTAAATTCAAATTTAATCAAATTATCATATTTACCATTTCCAAATAAAATTTAATATCCATTTTATTTATATAACTTAAATATCATTTTTAACCAAAATTCCAAATTTCCAACTTAAGTTATATTTCAAAAATCCAGTTAAACCTTTCATTAATTACATTTTTAACACATAGAAAAAATCCTAATTTCTTTATTTTAAAACATTTCAAAATCTATTTAAATCAAATTTCATAAATTTAAAATTTTTAAAATACTTAAAAATATCCAAAATACTTTATAAAATAACCACGGGCCTGTATATAATTTTCTAACTTAGGTCAAGTGATACAGATATGTATCATTTCAATCCGCAGTTAAAAAAGAAAAATCCGGGTTCTATCATTTCAAACCCGCAATCCCAAGTTAAAATAAATTAAATAAAAATCGTTCAGGCCTATCATTTCATCCCATAACGATTTTTCCCTATTCTAAAGTCCGTTCGGGTATGTATCATTTCAACCCATAGTGATTCTAGTCTTCAGGGAACTTGCAATGGTGATAACAGATATAAATAACAGAATAACATTAAATAAAAGTAACATATGATATAACAGGTGTAATAACAGGTGTGAACATCATATGATAATAATATAAGCATATATAACATGATAATATATTTTTACAGATTCGTAGGGTGTCAATTTACTAGTTATATAGGTACATATTGTCTGGTGAGAATAACTCACCTGTATTGAGCTGGAGATGACAACTAACACACACATCATAGAATCCACAAAGGCACAAGAGTATGATAGTGATTTGAGTATGGGAGAGACAAGACTAAATGCCTTGAATACATGAAACAAACCAATACAATATACAAGAATAAACACTACACAACAATTTAAATAACTTGTATATTCAAGCACAAATCAATTCCAAACCAATTGCACTTGCCTCCATCTAGCATAGGCTCAGCCATGGATGGAAAATACATGAATAAGGCCTTCTTTAAGGTCTGGTTGTGGACCTATAGGGGTCGGCCTAACCTAGAGAAGGTGGTGGACAAGTTTGTGAAGCAAAAATCTAATATTACAAGGCAAAAGCATTGAATTCAAGGCAACTAAAGGGCTCGGCCTAGGTCATGGAGGACACGGCTTTCTCAGGTGGGTTCAGTAGGTGGTGTGCAGAGGTGTCTCAGGTCTGAAACAGGTTGGTGGTGGTTGGTCAGCCTAGGTGGTGGAG
Source organism: Allium fistulosum (assembly GCA_030737815.1). Classification (NCBI taxonomy): domain Eukaryota; kingdom Viridiplantae; phylum Streptophyta; class Magnoliopsida; order Asparagales; family Amaryllidaceae; genus Allium; species Allium fistulosum. Next base: position 1,305,663,648 of record CM060903.1, on the reverse strand, counting down.
AGAGGTGGTGAAAGGAGGATGTGCTTGGCTATGTGATCTAGGTGATGTTGCATCAAAACTATGGTGGTTCTTCATCACATAGGGGCTAGGCTATGGCATGGGAAGGGGCTGGAGGAGGTGTTGGTCAGAGGGGATGGTGGTGGAGGTGGCCAAGATGGTGGATGTGGTGTTGGCCGATCCAAAGAAGAGGAGGACAAGTGCAAAATCATGTGAAAACAAAGGAAAACATAGAAAAGAAGAAGGTTTTTACCAAAAAATCTTTGCAAATGATGATGGCCATGATTTTTGTGATTGAGAAGAGTTTGTATACGGAAATAAAAAGAAAAATAAGCAGCTGAAAGAAAAGTTAAGGTCGGCCAAAGAAATTGAATGAAAAAGGTTGGAAAACGAAGAGACGGGAAAACAAAGAGCCTTAGGCAAACCAAGAGTCACAACTCTTCAAATTTCCATTATTAATTTAGAAATTTGTAAATACATATAAAACTGATAAATAAAGATAAAACTCAGTAAAGAAAATTAGTATATAAAAAAAAATTAAATTTTAATTATATAGCATTTAAATTAAGAAAATGACTAAAATTTGCAAACTAGGCTTTAAAATTTTAGAAATAACCTCAATACACTTTGGAAACATTTATTTTAATTTGAATACATGTAAAATGAATAAAATAAAGTAAAACACAGCAAATAAGAGTGAATGCATAAAATAAATAAATAAATTTTAATTATATATAATTAAATTAAGAAAATAGCAAAGAAAATAGAAATTAGGCTTTAAAATTAGAAAACAATTTCAGTAGACTTTAGAAAAATTATATTATCATTTGTAAAAATATTAAAAGACAAAATATACATCAAATAACATATTAGCACATATTTAAAATAAAATATAACAAAGAAAAAGTAATTTATACAATTTAAAATAGACAAAATTGCAAAATAAACAATTTATACTCAAAATTGAAATGTACATATCTTTTGCAGTTTAACTCCATTTTCAACGAAACGAAAAGTAGTATTCATGTTATTAAATCTATTTTCATAATAAAAGATAAAATTTATAATTTCAAATATTTAAAATTTAAATTTAAAAGTCAAAGTTTGACTATTTTAACCAAAATTCACTTTTAGGAAAATTATTCTATTCAGTCATATTTGGAATTCTAATCCATATCAAAATCAAAGTTTATATTTAAAATAACAAAATTTATTCTTTTTCATAAATAAAGCTTTTTAAATCTGGAAATATCAATTTAAAAATAATTGTAAAATACAGGGTTGTTACAAATACAATTAACGGAAACAACTTCTCGTATTTTTTGAAACAAGCTCTTATATTATCTCTTCATAGTTAAGAATATCCAAACAATCGTTTTCAATTGAAACCATAGCTAATTCGCTCAACCTTTCTTGCAACATAGTAGTCTGAAAGTATGTTTTTACTCGATTTTAATTTTGAAAGAGTAAGTTTTCCGCCGAAGCAACCGTAATCGAAATAGTCAATAAAATTCGGTAAGCAACCCAAACAATTAAAAATCCACTTACATCCTGATAAGACCTTAAAAAATTTAAAATATCAATTGATTTAGAATTTAAAATATCAAAAAATCAAAGCAACAGTTCTTCATCTTTCTGTTGTTTTTTCTTTTTATGTTGACACCTAGAATTTTGTCTTTGATTCTTATCTCAAGTTGAGTTATATAACACAATATTAATATGGCAATTTTTAATTGTATATTATTTAAATTTTATTATCAGTTCTTCGTATTTAAACCTCTATGCATCCCTTATTCTTTAGTTTTACATTTTAGTATCAATATTACATAATACAATAATTCAAATGGTCTCAATAAACTTTTCATCAATTATTTTTCTACAACGGTTATTTTAACGATCAATTATTGAGTAGCTAATTACATGAATTAAGCAGCATAAAATAAATTATTAAGTAGCTATTTGTTGAGAAACTATACATCATTTTAATAGAATTGGGGCAACATCGTACTGACGACATAGTTTTGAAGTTCAAAATAAATCAGTAGAACATACATAATTCAATCATATTCTAACAATTACTGATAAAAAAATATAAATCAAATTAATTATACCCACATCGTTTTAGGGCTTAGGCTGGAAAAATCAAATTAGGGCTCAGCACTTGGCAGCGGTTGGTGGCAAGCAGAGGTAGTCGTGGCGGATGACGGCGAAGGCAGGCGTTGCAGGCTGACGTTGATTGGTGATTCAGTGAAGAACTGTTGCTCAAGTGAAGAAATCGCTCCATGAAGAAGAAATCGCTCCATGAAGAAATCGAATTTTTTGTTGTCCCCCTCCTCTTGTTGCCCTAGGCAACGGCCTCAGTTGCCTACCCTTTGGGCTGGGCCTGTATATAGTACACGTTAATATATGTATCAATGTGTGGATGTGTTTTTTGTTTAATTAACTATAAAAATATTGACGGTTGACTACTTTCAAATTCAAAAATTACAGGAGAACATTGATAAGGCATCAATAATATATCTCGAGAGTGAGGTAGATGTTTTAGGAGGTTGTGGTAATGTTACACTAGAATCTTTTAGTGCTAAAATAAAAAGCTTGAAGTAACAACTTCAGTGCAAAGTTCAGAGTACCGTTGGATGCATGAATAGTGATGAACCTGGGTCCGCATTTTTAAAAACCAGCTAAGTTACAGATTGATAATAATACAAGACCAATGAATCAATTAATGATTATATAATGATGTATGAAAAAAGCAGTGTAAAATTTTGAGAAGGCAACAAACATATGCAACTTTTCAGAATAAGTTGAATGTAAGTTCTTGTATTTGTAATACAGTTTGTTATGAATATTATATCTTTAGTTACACTTCTAGTTTTGGTTACATGAATCCGTAGTCAAAATTATTATCAATCTAACATGGTCGTCTCAATTATAATGCTTACGAAAATCATACGTTAGCCAACAATTGGCTATTGATGTCATGCATAATTTTAAAGATAAAATGTTATTGTGATTTTGATTTATTGTTAATATAGCGCACTACAAGAAAAACCTATATTAATTGCAGCTTGGGATGGCGTTGTAAGTAAATCTGCTATGTTTCGCTATTTAGGGTTTACTGAAATTAATTTACTACTCTATCACAATTAAACAAGGCTCCAAACTTTAGCAGTAAAGCTATTTGTTTTTCCCATCTTTTCTTAATCGTTCCATGGAAGCTTAATCCATAAACTTACTAAATCCTTTTTTCATGATCCTCTCCTCTTGTCTATTTCTTGTCACACTTATTCACTTTCGAGTTGCTAGCTAGGCAATCTTCTTCTCTTCACCAATCATATTTATTTCTATTACTTTTCATTCCGGATGAATATTATTGTTTCAATATTTTTTTAATTCATCGTTATTGTCATTTTTATGTTATAACTGATTCAAATTATTGTTTTACTTATATGCTTAACCGGAACACACTGAAAATATTAGAATTTTTGTTTTTTGATTTTTATGTTGATTCAAATTAGTGTTTTTATGTTGGTTCAATCCTCTATAATTTTGGTGTTCCCTTCATGTTATGTTTTTATGTTGAAAGATAAATTTTAGCCATAACAGAAAATTAATCTATCATCTAGTGTTCAAATTCCCTACGAATTGGTGTTTCTAATATGTATATCTCATTTATTTTAAATTTCATAACATGATAAATGCTCATAGAAAGTTTAAGAGTTGTAAACCGGATACTTACATTTTATCACATATGTTGTAGAGAAAACTATTTGAAAATTTTGTTAATTTACAATATCATATTGTTATACATTTTTATAAAAAAAATTGGTGAGCCTACTGATGCTCATATATCCTATGTTGCATCTTGCTAATCAAGTCCTTCCATAAAATGGTGCACCTAAGCAACATGCAAACCAACTTTTCTCTATTACCACCTATTAAAAGCAAAACATAATATTAACACATTCACATGCCTCTTGCAAGAATCCTTCTCTTCAACGAACACAAGCACTAACAATACTAACTAATTAATTATACATACGGTAAGAATCCTTCTCTTGTAAGTCAGTGTGAACTTTCATTACTCACTAACATTACTAACTAATTATGTTTTTCCATTAGATATCAATCTAGAATTATTTCTTTATGTCATTTAGTTCATACAGCTATGAAATTCCGGACGAGCATCCACTTTTGGAAGGATTGTAACAATCCAAAATTTAACCCGTAATAATTAATTAGTTAATTAACTAAATAATAAAATAACTTTGTGAAATTATTAGAATTTAATGATGGGAGTTGCACCATTGTGTCCGTGGTAATTTTCTGGTCAATTTCCATATATAAAACATCAGAATCCGAGCTAAAATGAACAAGATATGAATTAAACAAAATAAACAGAAAAAAAATTATAGGCCAGGTCGACCGCCCGGTCGACCCGCCTTGTTTTTTTAGTGATGGAACGAACGTTCGTTTGTTCGAACATTAATGACGTATTTTGCATTCTTCAACTCGATCTGGTCCTTCCATTTCTACATCCGATGGCCCCTATTCAACCTATGACGTGGTTGCATCCTATTCAATCTCCAAATCCAATGGTCTGAGATCCACTTCTACACCTATAAATAGAACCCTAGGCCTAACACTTTTTCTCATTCTAAGATTTTCTCCAATTAGGTTCACCTATTTAGGAAGGACCCTAAGCGGAATAAGTTTCCAAGGAGGAAATCGTTTTAAATAAAAATATTTAACAACCCCAAGTGGATACGAGAAGGCCTAAAGGGAAGAGCTAAGGACCAGAGTGATTGTAATTATTTTAAATTTCTTTAAGTACTTTAAAATAATAGGGTTTCCAATAGTTACAGTTTTACTACGATTTTTGGAGTAACATTTTTAGTAATTTATTTACAGTTTTTAGAATTTTTCAGTTAATTTTAGTTTATTTCTAGCTTTTCCATTTATTTACAGTATTTTAGTTTATTTACTGTTATTTATGCGTTATCTACATCTTCTTCTTACGCCTTGGATTTTCTTCTATTTTCAGTTTTCTTTTATTCCTCCTTCTTCTTCTTCGTGTATGGATTAGAATAAAATTAACGCAAAATTGGATTAAATTATAAGAAATCTAAAATAATAGAATATAAGATGTAAATTATAAAGACTGTAATATAAATAGAATTGGACTAAAATTATGCCTAATTATGATCTTAATTGGACTGAATTAAAGAGATTGGCCTAGTTATAACTTAGAATTATAACTAAAAAGAATAAAAGAAGAAAAGAAGCTTATTTTCACACTTAGACCTTGGGTTAAGTAATAAACATGATTATAACGTAGGTTATAATAAGAAATAGGACAGAATAAGGCTTATTTTAAGACTTAGGATAAATTAATAAGCACAGATAGTAAAAATAAGAGTAAAGGCTTATTTAAATAATTTATGTAAGTTAATAAGCAAAGAATTAAAGTAGGACCTGTACCAAATAGCATTCCCCTATTATTTTCTATGGGTATGGTGTTTCACATAAACCTAAAGTGAGATGAGGGGCACGCTTATGCTAGTAGTGGTAGTAATTGGTCAATATAGAGATGTTCAAATCACGCAGATTTGGACAAGGGCGCTATTAGATATTGTTTGAATGACGGGCCAGTACTGACAGCATTCCCCTATATTTTCTATGGACACGGTGTTTCACATAATTCTGAAGTGAGACGAGGGGCACGCTTATGCTGAGTCGAGGTAATAATATGACCCAATAGGTGGAGCAACATATAACATGAGCATGGTGGCAGTTACACGTTCGACTTCCATTTCGGTGCTCAGTAATCGCTATTAGTTCCAAGCGCTTAGTTAGTGTGTCTTTCGTAGACATCATTGCCTTCTGTGTAGGGAGCTATGTATCGTCTTATCCACAGTGGGTGTTTTGTCTATCTTTCATAGTTACCATTGGCTGCCGTGTAGGGAGTTATATAGCGTCTAATTCGCAGTAAGGTCTATGGAGTAGCAGGCCGATCAAAGGGTAGAATTAGGTTTTCGGCCTAATTATAGGATTAGGAATTCAGCCTGATCAAGCAGCTATCAAAGACAAGTGCAAACAATCAAAGTTGACCTATCTTATCAATTGTAATAGTTTAATCGTATTTTCTAGTTTATCTCTTTCCTATTTCCTTTGTTTCCTTTTGTATATACTAAAACTATTGAAGAGTCTATTACTTTTACTTGCTTAAAGATTCTAGTAGTTACTATCATTCACTAGACTTCTAGTCTGACCCACTCCTCTATTTTCCCTTTTTCCCCCCATAGGCAATCAAGGGAGAGGGCAGTAAATTGCAGTTGCTCGGAGGTTTCTTGGAGAAGATTCTGCTATGTATTACTCTACTTTTATTTTCGTGTTTCTTTCTTTGTACTGGCACTTGAGAAGGATATTTATACTCTAATTTTTGTTGAGACTACGAGTTTTTATTTTGAAACATATTAGGTTTTGAGACATGTATGTTGTATTTGGAATTTGACTTATTTGGTTTATGAAGCAATTATGAAGTTTTTGTTTTGAATAAGTTATTATTTTAGTTTCCGCTGTTTTTACCTATTTTTGTCTTGTGAATCTTAGTCTCTGTTAGTTTCAGTTATACCTACAATGCACCACGCCTTTGATGTATCCTTTTGGGTATACTAAGGGGTGTGGGGGTGTTTCACTTGGTATCAGAACTTAAGGTTGTAAGATTCCTAAAAATTTATTTTAAAAGTAAAAGTATATTCCAGAATAACTTTTTAAAAAAAAGTATTTTTCAAAAATGAACTCTTAGAAATAGTTTTTAAGTATAAAAGAGTTTTTATAAAAATCGCCTCCAAGTCCAGTGCAATCTTCTTTTGATTCTTTCGAGCCTAAATTCTTTTTTATTTGCATAGAATGGTTGACTGGTTTCGTAGAGCTACGTACCAGAGGTGCAAGGGCAAGTGCCCAATACAACACCAGTAGGTGGAAATTCCTTTAATCCACCCACATCAGCCCCCTTTTCTGAGCTATGCGAGGACTTCGCTAGTATAGGAGGCAGATCGTTTTCTGGCATGGAGGATTCCGAGGAGATGCGAGTTAGTTTTGAGAATTTAGAGCAAAGGTTTAGGCGGTTAGGGTTGGAGGACCGACAAAGTGTTCAACCTATATCTTGGAAGCTGGAAGAAGAGCTTAAGGGGGTTCCTACAAGCTCTAAGAAGCCATGGGCAAGAAGGATAAGAGGAAGAGGGAAGGCCCTCAGAAGCGAATCAAGAAAAAAGTGAAGTGCCATAGTTGCAGAATGATTGGTCATTACGCAAGAGACTGCAAGAAAGAGAAGATGAGGGGAAGGTGTTATAGTTGCGGGCAACCTAGTCAATGGAGTAGGAGTTGCCCCCAGCAAACGGGGCAGGGTGCGGGTGTACCAGTAGCACAGATCCAGACTTTGGATATAGTGCCTTCCAACAACAGACCAAATCTATGTAGGAAAATTTGATTTTTATTTCTGATTTTCCCATTGGGACTCTTTTCGATTCTAGAGCATCACACTCTTTTATCTCTAGTTCTTATGTGGATTGTTTGCACTTAGACATGTCTTTAGTAGTAAACCCCATCTTTGTTTCAAACCCCATAGGAGGATCGGTACCCTTGTCTATGGTTGGTAGGGGTTTGAAAATTTATATCCTAGGCGTCACTACACCAAAAAGCTATTTTTGCCACACCTCCTTCTGCCTTATTGGATACGGCTTAAAGCCGTACCAAATTAGATACGGCTAATAACCGTATCTAATGTATTCGACACGGCTATAAGCCGTATCAAATTTGATACGGCTTTAAGCCGCATCTAATTTCGTGCCTATTTTTGGCGCAAACTTTTCCACCAAATACTTACATCGTGCTAATTTTTGGTGCGAATTTTTTACTACCAAAAAATGCCCCAGATCTACTCCGTTTCGTTCAATTATTTTCGTTCTTAGCGAATTTTTTACTGCTAATTTTTGGTGCGAATTATTTTCCCCAAATTATTTCATTCAATTCCTTTCAATTGTTAAAATCCCTCGTTCTTTTCATCATACTGCTCGTGGATCGTCTCCTACCGCGGTCCACTCTAACCATCGTTTTGCTATTGCAGTCCGCTCTCACCATCGTCTCGCGTTAGGGTTCCTCGTCGCCATCCTATTACCCGTTGCTGTCGTCGCAGTTGCTGCTGTCTCGCTAAGGTATGCCTAATTTACTAGGTGTGTGTCATTACCTTACCGTTCCCTTGACATCAGTGGCTTTGTATGTTATCACCAATGAGCATGTGTTGCTTCCCCTGTTCCCAAATATGATAGGATACAAAAAATGTGTGTTTGGCTAACCAATTGTGTTTTTTGATGTTGGTGCTAGCATTGTTGAATTGTAGAACAAAATTAAAAAGTAGCCAGTTTATTAAATTTTCTAAAAAAAAGTTGGTGTACAATTATAATTTGAATTCAGTTTTACTCGATCAATTCATGATGAAATTGTACTTCTCCTGGTTTGCTTACTGTTAGAAGGTTAAGTCATCAGTCTTTGGGTTGTTGTTTTAATGTTAAACAAGATATTTATAAGTTTTTCATGCCACTATCGTCACTGACTGTGAAAGTTAATACTAAAGAGCGAATGTAGCTTTGTGTTTTCTCAAATATGACATGGAGCATACAGTCTGAATTGGAAGGCAGTATCACGTAGTGATGATGGTGTATGCTATCGTGATTTTTCAATTACCATTATTTGATCATATTTAAGGGAAAAAAGACGTTCCCGAAAGAAATGTCCAAAAGTTATCATTTGTATTAGTAGTACTTGTAGAGATAGAGGAACATGAGCAGGAACATTGTATTTATCAGATGATGCTCTCCTACCGCGGTCCACTCTAACCATCGTTTTGCTATTGCAGTCCGCTCTCACCATCGTCTCGCGTTAGGGTTCCTCGTCGCCATCCTATTACCCGTTGCTGTCGTCGCAGTTGCTGCTGTCTCGCTAAGGTATGCCTAATTTACTAGGTGTGTGTCATTACCTTACCGTTCCCTTGACATCAGTGGCTTTGTATGTTATCACCAATGAGCATGTGTTGCTTCCCCTGTTCCCAAATATGATAGGATACAAAAAATGTGTGTTTGGCTAACCAATTGTGTTTTACGATGTTGGTGCTAGCATTGTTGAATTGTAGAACAAAATTAAAAAGTAGCCAGTTTATTAAATTTTCTAAAAAAAAGTTGGTGTACAATTATAATTTGAATTCAGTTTTACTCGATCAATTCATGATGAAATTGTACTTCTCCTGGTTTGCTTACTGTTAGAAGGTTAAGTCATCAGTCTTTGGGTTGTTGTTTTAATGTTAAACAAGATATTTATAAGTTTTTCATGCCACTATCGTCACTGACTGTGAAAGTTAATACTAAAGAGCGAATGTAGCTTTGTGTTTTCTCAAATATGACATGGAGCATACAGTCTGAATTGGAAGGCAGTATCACGTAGTGATGATGGTGTATGCTATCGTGATTTTTCAATTACCATTATTTGATCATATTTAAGGGAAAAAAGACGTTCCCGAAAGAAATGTCCAAAAGTTATCATTTGTATTAGTAGTACTTGTAGAGATAGAGGAACATGAGCAGGAACATTGTATTTATCAGATGATGCTACCGTATTCTGAATTCGAGCAGTTGAAATTCTACAACATATACTCATTTACAAAATAGCCTAAATTAGTTTAACAGCTGGGTTGGTTAATGAGCAGCACATGTCGAAGGTGATAAAATAAAAATTTATTACACATTTGTATTAGTAGTACTACTAATACAAATAATTGTTAAATTTGTTTATGGGATCCCTCATCTCTTCTAATCAATATGCTTTTATTAGTAGTATTACACATTTGTATTAGTAGTACTACTAATATAAAACAATGAAGTTTGCCTATTAAATACTTAGGTATCCCTTTATCTGCTATGAATCTGAAGGATAATGACTATTGTTCTTTGGTGGATAAGGTCAAGCAGGTCTGCAATTATAAATCGACGCCAATACAGCAAGAATCCAAATTAAAATGATAAAAGTCGAATTCAAGTAGTCCAAAATAAGCAACCATCATTATGTAATTATGATGCATTGTGGATAAATTGTGATATGATTTTGGTCATATGCTGCATCGACTAATTAATGTTGCAAGTATACCATGTCTAATACAATAGTCAATCTTATGCTATTTTGTATTATTTTGATCTCTTTGCATAATTTACAGCTTGGTGCTAATGTTGTATATAGTTCTGACATTGTATATGGTTTTGACATTGTTGTATAAGTGGATAAAATTATTGTTAATGGCGCAAGCCAAGTATCAGGAGAGGGGTAATGCATAGACATTACTCCGGTGCTACAAAATAACGTCGTTGTAATGGCAAATTTTTTGGAAACAGTTTGGTGCTAATGTTGTATATTGTTCTGACATTGTTGTATAAGTGGATAAAATTGTTGTTAATGGCGCAAGCCAAGTATCAGGAGAGGGGTAATGCATAGACATTACTCCGGTGCTACAAAATAGCGCCGTTGTAATGGCAAATTTTTTGAAAACAGTTTGGTGCTACAAAATAGCACCGTTGTAATGACGAAGAACGGTTGAAAAATTGCCCACCTACAGTTGCTCAAGAAGATTGGACAGAGTTCGTAAAAAATGAAGCAACGCCTGAAGCGAGCGGAAGAAGGGAGATAGGCAAAAAGAACAGAGCATTGCTTAGTTATGCTCATCATGCAGGACGTAAAAGTCACGCTAAAATAGAACAAGAAATGGTAAATTATATTCATTTTCATTCAAATGATTTACACATTGTGATTGGATATTCATGTCGTTGCATCAACTTGTATTGCAGATCGTTGCTAGTCCATCAACAAATATCAGTCGTCGTCAAGTATGGGAGAAGACACACATGAAAAAAGATGGTAGCATATCAGATGCCACTTCTTCATACTTTGTAAGTTAAACAAATATTAACTTGCATATTCTTTAAAATTCCTTATTCATGTAAGTATTATCATATTACAGGATCAAATTGCGAAAGCGAAGGAAAAGATCACTGATAGTGATGAAGAAAAATTGACAGTGGATGAAGACATCTTATCACAAGTGCTTGGTAAGGATGCAAGGGGTAGGAGCCGTAGTGTTGGGACCGTTATACCAAAGACTAAAGTTAAGGCTTGTGCCATTGCACAGAAACGACTCCGACATGTTCATGGCGAGCAGGATGAGTTGAAAATGAGGGTGGGAAGTTTGGAGAGTACGGTGGGAAATTTGTCTGGGCAAATGGAGGTTTTGATCAACATGGTGGGAAATATTGAACAGGGAATTCGTGCACCGGTCAATTCTTCTGATGGAGGACGCGCCACACAATTCAATGCTCCTGAATTCATTGCTTCGCAGTTCCAGGATTCGACCAATGTTACGAACAATCAAAAATGTGAAATCCTCAACTCTGATTTAGAATTAATAGGAACAGGTATTTTTAACATTTAAACATTTATGACATAATAAGTAGAAAACTTAAATAATAATAAATATTACCTTTTATTGCAACAGGTACTATATGCCGAGATTCTACATTGTCCAACATCCATGGGAAATCTGTACCATCCACACACGAAAAAGTGGTGTTGGACAGTATACTGCTACCAGATGAGAGAACCAGCAAAATGAATCATCAATTTGCAGAGACCTTTGCTGATGTTGGAGTGGGTGGATATGTGTGCCATCCGAAGTGTCTTATTCGATATCTCTAGATGATGGAGCAGGTATATTTGGCAGGAGTAATTTTGATATTTACTAGATACTATTTATATAATTACATATTGGTATATTTAGCTTGAAAGGAACCAACGAGATTTTAATAATATTATTTTAGGATTGAATAATTTTGTATATGCAATTTCTTTAATTAATTTTAATTAGTTTTCAAACACTAGTTATAAATTAAATAACAATTTAGATTTTAAAGAGTATCTTAAAAAAACAAAATCTCATATTGACTTTTTTAAGAACAAAATATAAATTAAGTTTTAAGTAATTTTATAATTAATTCTTTTTAAATTACATTGGGTAATTATTCTAAATTAATTATATTAATTAATTAATCCTTAATAAATTAATCCTAACCTCTTAATTAAATTAAGATCTCAATTAATTTAAGATAAACCATTTATCTTAATTATTATTTTTAATTACGTCATTATATTTCGAACCACTCAGAGATCTAAATAATTAATATAAAAATTATTTTAAATCAAACAAATTTTGAAAACATTATACCTTTTAAAATTGGTTAGTTTGGTTATTGTTAACTGCTATTCTTATGTTATAACAAATGGCAAATACTCACAACCCAAGCAAATTGAAGCCTTCACCAAACCAAAACAAACAATAATCAAATCAAATACTCAACTTAAAATTTGGTTATTGTTATATTATTAATTAATGGTAAGTTAACATTTGTTTATATAAATGTTTTTTTATAGTTTTTTATGCTATAATAACGGTGGGTCATCATACAATTAATCATATCATTTAATAAAAACCAAAAAATAAATGCAATTAGCTCCGTTTGAATATCCATGTATTGTATATGTAATACAACCAATTACATGAATATCTGTGCACACCTATTTAAATTGATTATATGAATATTTCCTGGTGTATATGCATTGATATTTGAGAATAGTAGTAGTAATTTATTCCAGTATAACCATTCGAACTCATGATCTTTTAGTATTCAAGTTTTGAACGTAATACAACTTAAAACTTGAGTTAGTGGTAATTGTACTGATATTAACTGCCATTACCATGGTTTTAAAAATATATATTAAATAGTGAATTGCACCAATATAAATTTACTTTAAAAGTGATAGTTGATCGACCAGTAAAGTGAGAATGGGACATTTGTCTTTTACCACAACAGCTTCTTGTAAGCATTTTATTAACAATAACAATTACTGGATTAATAACTGTCATTAATAAAAGTGAGAATGAGGTGAATGTGTGTAACATATTTGAATTTGTTGCTTTTTGGGATATAATACTCTCTTCATTGGATTACTTAATTAAATTTGATTAATTAATTTTAAATTTAAGATTTATTAAAGAAAATTGAACCGATATTTATTTAATGAATTTTGAAATGTATATTTGATGTTTAATACATTTGATTTAATAAATGAAACATAGAATGAATTTTAAATATTTCTTTTGAGAATTATGAACATATCAGAATGAAAAAAAGTAATAATAACCCGATGACAGATGTTTCCATATTGAACTAGTAATATCAAATTGAAGACGAATGCAACATTTTTGCTCTAATGATGTTATGTTGATGTTGTCAAATTTAGTTCATTAATACTGTCTCAGTACAAGTATCACAAACTTTTTTAATGACTGTAAGAAGAGAAAAGTTTAGATTTAAGTTTTGTTTTTTAGTATTAATACTGGTTTGTGTATAAATGTATTTTGCAGGAATTCATGAGAATGTTTAATCGTGATTTACATCAAAGAGTACAGAAAGATTCTTGTCAAAAGGATTAGAGAATAGGATTGATTATCTTCGCTATATTTGAGTGCCCTGGTTAGCTGTTTCGGAGGAAGTAATGTGTAATATATTTTTGGGATGCGTAAGACATGTTAGCTTGTGTTGGCTAAACCATTAGCTGAAAATTCAGATTTGATTTTATGATGTACTTGTTAATATTGTTCATGGCTGAACTCAAGAGCAGTATCTAGTTGTCGCATGCCTTGTATAACTTTCTGCTTACCATTTGCTGTTTCGGACTAGATGGTGCATATTTGTTCTATGCGTACAAATATTGGATAGTACATATTTTTTCTTTGTATACGACATTGGATGTTTAATGTTTAGTTTCTCAATGGTGCTGTAGTACTTAGTTACATGATTTGGTTTGGTTAGTCTTTGTTTGCGGCATTATGGAGTATATCAATCTCGGGAAGGTCTTGTGTATTTGCTAAATGCCAGTACGCTTAGATAAGGCTATTAGCCGTATCTAATTGTCCCATTAGATACGGCCAGTAGCCGTATCTAATGTATCAATTATATACGGCCTTAAGCCGTATCTAATTATCAAATTAGATACGGCCATTAGCCGTATCTAATTGTCCCATTAGATACGGCCATTAGCCGTATCAAATAATAAGCTCGCTATATTTTGATACGGTTAAAAGCCATATCTGATTTGATTAGATACGGCTTTTAGCCGTATCAAAACATCGTTTATGGTGTAGTGCGTAGAATTCTACTACGACGCCTATGTTCTGGGATTCTCGGGTTATGGGATGATCTTGGGTATGGATTGGCTATCCACATATGGAGCTATATTAGATTGCGAGAGGAGAGTCGTTAGATTAGAGATATACATCATTAGGACTCTCGAGATTTCTTACGACCCGCAAGGATCAGTTATGTTGAGCTTCCTTTATTCCCTCGATTCATCATCATCAAAGTTAGATTCAGTTTCTATCGTCAGAGATTTTTCAGACATCTTTGAGGAGTTTAGGGGACTACCCCCCTAAGAGAGATATTGACTTCAGGATTTATTTTGCTAGCCAATAGCATTACCCATAGGGCATATGGCGCCTAGGGAAAGGAAGGGATTGAGCAAGCAGATACGTGAGCTTTTGAGAAAGGTTTCATAAGAAGAAACATATCGGAATAGGGAGCACCAGTCGTCTTCACTACCAAAGTAAGTGGTTCTCTTCGACTTTGCATTAACTATAGAGAATGGAATAAGCTCACAAAGAAGAACCAATATCCACTCCCTAAGATAAATGATCTTTTCGACTAGTTAGTTGGCACTTTAGGATTTTCTCAGCTTGGTCTAGCCATTGGATTTCACCAACTTAGGGTAACTGATGACAGCATTGCTAAGACCGCATTTAGGACACCCGACGGATTCTTTGAGTGGTTGGTTATGTCTTTTGGGCTAACCAATGTCTCAGCCTATTCTATAGATTTGATGAACCATGTTTTTAGAGATGTCCTAAAATAATTTCATGGTGGTATTCGTGGTCGACATTTTGGTGTTTTCCAAGGAGTATGGATGAGCATGTTATTCATCTAAAGAAGGTTCTTCGTATGCTTCGTGTTCATCAGCTAAAGACAGAGTTCTAGAAGTATCACTTTTGAAGTGCGTTTATTGGGGCATAGAGAATGTCTACACATGGTAGGGATTGAAGAAACGGTTTTGTACATTTAGAATCGGTCTGTGGAAATCCAAAGAGAGGTAGGCAAAGATTGGGGGATGTACAATAGGTTCAATTGATAAGAAAAGTTGAAAACCCATGTGTAGATAATTACAGAAATTATAATTGTTTCATATAAGTGGATTTAACGGTAGTACCTTGAAATAAATCTAACTAAAGACTTTAGTAAGAAAATGGGATTTCCATGGTTTAAGAAAAGTACTCCTAGGTTAGTATGGACAAAATCCACTTTATGCCCAATATAATGAAAATTTTGAAATTTAAAAAAGTGGGAAAAAATGTAATTGTTAGAATTGAAAATTTTCATTGTTAATTTTTCTTTTAGAAAATAAATATGGGGTTTTTGAAGAATGGTATGAAATTTAAGTTGGTTTTTATATAATGAAAAATTGGAATTCTTTTTGAAGAATTATGGAGTATATATATAACTCACTGGTTTCATTGTATGTAAACAAAGATTTTAAACATAAAAACCTAGAGTGTATCAAGTATCGAAAACGTAGATTACAACTTTTATTGTTGTAATAAATGTTTTCGTGAAAAATAAGTGGATCATAGGCTATAACACTATTGTTATAGTAAGTGACTCTCAAGAAAATATTTTTACATAGGTATATGAGACCTATTGGTATTTATTTAATTGAATCCATACAGTAGTTTTTTTTGGGTTGTAGTAATGGTGTTTTACGCAACATCCGTTTTAACCCAATAAAAATGTATTTTAAAAGGTTATTTCTAAGTATAGAAACAAAATGGTTTGTAAAGTACACTTATTATTTTTAATAAGTATAAGGAAGTGTTTTTGCGGTTATGGAAATACTAAAACAGTTTTGAAGATGAGTTTTTCTGAAAGGAAAATGTGTAAGTTAGATATTAGAAAATATTTATCATGGAAGAATATAAATTAAACATACTTTAATCTATTGGAATGAAAATAATAATGGTATGGTTTTCTATGAAACAAATAAAAATGTTTTGTGCAAGTTACAAGGAATACATGAAAGAGATATACAAGGTATGAAAAGCACCATATTCTGTATAGCCTATTTTGAAAAATATAAAATAAGTTCCTTGTAATTTCACATAAACATGAAATTATCTTTTAAAAGGTTCATAGAATATTTCAGCGTTAATAATTTCTCATTTGAGAGAGTAGTTCCAATATATTAAGATATGAGACCGTAAGGTATAATAAGAAGATGTTTTGGAAACACAAAAACAATTTAAAGATATTTTAAGAGAAAATGGTTTGGTGAAAAAGTAAATAAGTTTTTGGAAATGGAAAACATAATAAAAGTAGAATTTGAAAATTCAAATTTTTATAGAAAACTGTAAAGGTCTTTAAAAGAAAACGAGGAATAAGTTTTGGACTTAGAATTTGAAAGTTTTCCCTCTAAGTTGGAAAATAATGTTATGTAACCAAGTATTTTTGAATTTAATAGAAACTCAAAAATAACACTTTTTAAAGACAAAGATTTTGGGATTTGATGTTTTAAAAATTTAGAAACCTTAATTTTTAAGATGGAACTATAAACACCGAACCAAACTCCTAAATGTGAGGTAGATAGGAATCATTTCCTAGGTGTAACGGAAAAGGGGTAAGGCTGCAAAGGAGACAGCAGTAATTACTTTTGGAAGTAATAATAGAGTTTCCGTAGAGTGTATAGGACCCTAGTGAGAACCTAGGAATGTTGATTCATATGAGAAGACTAAAGAAGAACAGTAAAATGGAGTTAGTAAAATTGTAAGACATGCATGGTTGAGAATGGATATTCCTGATTTTGGAAGAAAATGGGTAAAGCATCTTCCTTTAGTGGAATTCGCATAAGATAGTAGTTCTCAAGCTAGCATTGGAATGGCACCTTCGGAAGCTCTTTATGGAAGACCGCGCAAGTCGCTTTCGTGTTGGATAGAGTCTATAGAGGTTAAAAAGACTTTGAAGAAGATTAAATTGATTAGGAGAAAATGCGTACTTCTTATCCACATCTCTCTTTGATAGTAAATTTCGAATTTCCTATTTCCATCTTTAGTTTTGAATAGGTTCTTTCCTTTATTATCCTTTGGGAGGGTAGAACTTAGGATTTAACCTATGGATGGTAGGATTTGATGTAAACATGTTAATAGAACATGTTATGAATGATGTATGCTAGTGATTGCAAGTGTTTGCTATTGGATGCTAATGGACGCATATAGGTACACTAGGCACTATTATTCTTTAGGGATCAGACTAACTAGGACACTAGAGCATATGCATATAGATGTATGCGCATTTTATTCTATTTTCCATGGTTGCTATAAATGGATGATTTTCACATGGTTGTTGCATTTGGATGATGTTTGTAGCACGCATATAGGATTATCAGTTATCATTAGGAAATTTTCGCATTCATTTGGATACATGGCACGGACATGATTGCATAAAATGAGGTCAACTGAATCGGTGGACCGCCTAATATTTTGCATTAGTTAGGGACATTTACACTACACTAATTGCATAAGTATCATAAATTGCATTAGAAAAACTTAAGGACAATGGATGAATGGTTGATGATTGAGTAGTTGGTTGTAGAATTGGATGAAAACATTTGGTACATTCTTTTATCCTTAGAGATTTCGGGGACGAAATCCCTTAAGGAGAGGAGAATGTAACAACCCAAAATTTAACATGTAATAATTAACACGTTAATTAACTAAATAATAAAATAACTTTGTGAAATATTAGCATTGAGCCATGGGAGTTGCACCATTGTGTCCGTGGTAATTTTCCGGCCAATTTCCATATATAGAACGTTAGAATCCGAGCTAAAATGAACGAGATATGAATTAAACAAAATAAATAGAAAAACAATATAGGCCAGGTCGACCGGTCGGTCGACCTAGGCACAAGGGCGGTCGACCGCTCAGTCGACCCGCCTTATTTTTTTAGCGAAGGAACGAACGTTCGTTCATTCAAACGTTAATGACGTATTTTGCATTCTTCAACTCGATCTAGTCCTTCCGTTTCTGCATCCGATGGCCCCTATTCAGCCTATGACGTGGTTGCATCCTATTCAATCCCCAAATCCAACGGTCTGAGATCCACTTCTACCCCTATAAATAGAAACCTAGGCCTAACACTTTTTCTCTTTCTAAAATTTTCTCCAATTGGGTTCACCTATTCAGGAAGGACCTTAAGCGGAATAAGTTTCCAATGAGGAAATCATTTTAAATAAAAATATTTAACAACCCTAAGTGGATCTCTGAAGGCCTAAAGGGAAGACCTAAGGACCAGAGGTGAGTGATTGTAGTTGTTTTAATTTTCTTTAAGTAATTTAAAATAATATGGTTTTCAATAGTTGTAGTTTTACTACGATTTTTGGAGTAACCATTTTAGTAATTATTTACAGTTTTTAGAATTATTTTCAGTTAATTTTAGTTTATTTCTAGCTTTTCCATTTATTTACAGTTTATTTATAGTATTTTATTTTATTTACTGTTATTTATGCATGATTTACATCTTCTTCTTACGTCTTGGATTTTCTTCTATTTTCAGTTTTCATTTATTCCTCCTCCTTCTTCTTCTTCGTGTATGGATTATAATAGAATTAACGTGAAATTGGATTAAATTATAAGAAATCTAAAATAATGGAATATAAGATGCAAATTATAAAGATCGTAATATAAACGGAATTGGATTGAAATTATGTCTAATTATGATATTAATTGGACTGAATTAAAGAGATTGGCCTAGTTATAACTTAGAATTATAACTAAAAAGAAAAAAAGAAAAAAAGAAGCTTATTTTCACACTTAGACCTTGGGTTAAGTAAAAAGCATGATTATAATGTAGGTTATAATAAGAAATAGAACAGAATAAGGCTTATTTTAAGACTTAGGATAAATTAATAAGCACAGATAGTAAGAACAAGAGTAAAGGCTTATTTAAATAATTTATGTAAGTTACTAAGCAAAGAATTAAACTAGGACCTATACCAAATAGAATTCCCCTACTATTTTCTACGGGTACGGTGTTTCACATAAACCTGAAGTGAGATGAGGGGCACGCTTATGCTAGTAGTGGTAGTAATTGGTCAATATAGAGATGTTCAAATCACGGGGAATTGGACAAGGGCGCTATTAGATATTGTTTGGATGATGGGCCAGTACCGGCAACATTCCCCTATATTTTCTATGGACACGGTGTTTCACATAATCCTGAAGTGAGACGAGGGGAACGCTTATGCTAAGTCGAGGTAATAATACGACCCAATAGGTGGAGCAACAGGTAGCATGAGCATGGTGGCAGTTACGCGTGCGACTTCCATTTCGGTGCTCAGTAATCGCTATGAGTTTCAAGCGCTTAGTATGTGTGTCTTTCGTAGACACCATTGCCTTCTGTGTAGGGAGCTATGTATCGTCTAGTCCACAGTGGGTGCTTTGTCTATCTTTCGTAGTTACCATTGGCTGCCGCGTAGGGAGTTATATAGCGTCTAGTCCGTAGTAAGGTCTATGGAGTAGCAGGCCAATCAAAGGGTAGAATTAGGATTTCAGCCTAATTATAGGATTAGGAATTTAGCCTAATCAAGCAGCTATCAAGGACAAGTGCAAACAATCAAAGTTGACTTATCTTATCAATTGTAATAGTTTGATCATATTTCCAGTTTATCTCTTTCCTTTTCCTTTGTTTCCTTTTGTATATACTAGAACTATTGAAGAGTCTATTACTTTTACTTTGCTTAAAGATTCTAGTAGTTACTATCATTCATCAGACTTCTAGTCTGACCCACTCCTCTATTTCCCCCTTTTTCCCCATAGGCAATCAAGGGAGAGGGCAATAGATTGCAGTTGCTCGGTGGTTTCTTGGAGAAGATTCTGCTATGTATTTCCCTACTTTTATTTCCATTTTTCTTTCTTTTTACTGGCACTTGAGAGGGATATTTATACTCTGATTTTTGTTGAGACTACGAGTTTTTATTTCATGAGACATATTGGGTTTTGAGACATGTATGTTGTATTTGGTATTTGACTTATTTGGTTTATGAAGCAATTATGAAGTTTTTGTTTTGAATAAGTTATTATTTTAGTTTCTGATGTTTTTTTCTATTTTTGTCTTATGAATCTTAGTCTCTGTTAGTTTCAGTTATACCTAAAATGCACCACGCCTTTTAATGTGTCCTTTTGGGTATACTAAGGGTTGTGGGGTGTTTCAAGGATTATGTTTTTATCTCTTACGTATATTCTAAAATTTTCAATTTTTCTTCAGTGATATCACATTTATCTCCTTCAATTATGTTATAGTTGGACAATAAGGACCCTGATGACCCTTTAAATACATGTTAGCTATATGGACACTAGGCAAGCCCAACTTATTTACTGTCACACATTTACAAAGGCTTCCTCCATTTTATTTTGGTTATTCAATGCTAGCAGTTTGATGTAATAGATGAAACTACCGAGTCAACCGAGCCTCAAAATCATGTTGCAATCATAAGAGTTAGACAAAATGCATGGGGTGGACACTAGCTTTAATTGCAACAGCAAAAGAGAAGCACAGTCTCAATCAATCAGAGACACTATATTGGTAATTTTTTACTTTTTAATTTTACTTTTGAATGTTTACTTACTAGAATATTATGGATACCCGACGCTTGAAGTGAAAAAAATTGTGCATACGGATGGATTCCTTGTAGGACAACAAGTAAGGGAAGCTTCTTGCTCAACGGTATATACTTTCATGTAAATGAGGTATAAAAAGTGATAGTTGGGTAATGTAAACCCTTTGGCTTTTACTGAATGTATAAAAAAATTTAAAAAAACTTTGAATCATGTATCTATGGATCATGATTATAACTGTTACCCAACTGATATTCCTGGGGAGTTGGTATGGAAATTAATGAGGACTATTTATTTTTGTACATTTATACCATGAGCAAACTTCGAGTCAGGATTTCTTTCCCCTGTTGTGCTCACTCAAACTGCATATTTGTATGCGGTATATAATGCACTGTAAACATTTTTTTTGTAAACATCTATATTTCTACTTAGACTTAAATAACTCTAATATGGTTCAAGTCATGATTTTTTTTCCTACTCAGCATTGTCTTCTAATTGTTTATATATAAGCTAATTATGATAACCCTTTCTTTTTTCTACAGTGACTGCTACTACTTTTAAATATGGAAAGCTATGAATGTGCTGTTTAAGACAAAATTCAGTAACAATAGCTTATACAATTGGCATTTCATATTTTCAGTTCATTTTTTTATTACATGCATAACTACACATTTGTACATATTTTTCTTATTATTTTCAACATATTATAACTTATTATTGATGTTTATTTTTATTTAACAACCTAACAAATTCTTACTGCCGAATATATCCAGATTAAGCATTTCTCCCTCTAAAAATGACTAAATCTAGATATCAAAAGAAATTAACAAAACAAAATTGAGTTATAATAAGTATTAAACTAGAAGTATTAGTTTTGCAGGCTTATGCTCCATCAATGAATGTATCGCTTTACCATTCTTGTTATTTTACAGTATATAATTAAACTTTTTAATATAATGTCATTTTAATGAGTATATGCATAGTTCCATATGATATGCCAAATGCAGCCAATGGCGAACAGAATGGAAGATAAGAAAAAGTTTATATGACCGAAAAGTGAAGGATTTGTGATACACATATGCTAAAATTAAAAGCAAATGTTTGCCTTTTAACTTTCTAACTTTAAATACCAACACATATGCTAAATTACAAACTTTACATAAACATATGTTATCTTAATTTTAAAACATAGTTTGCAATTAATTATATACATATATATGTGTGTGTATGTTATTTTAATTCAAAGTTTATAAAATATACATTTGTGTAAAATCACAAATTTGACTTTAAAATCCTTCCTAAGTTGAAACTTAATTCATACTTGTTAATTATAGATTTTAGAAAATGAGAATGGTCAAAACTAATTTTATATGCATATATGTTTAAGAGTTTAATTGCTGATTTGAAATGACATTGAATGAATAAATAAATAAATAAATAAAGGGGGAAGTCCTCACCTTTCCTTCTTCATAAATTCCTACTTTAATTCATCAATTGTCTTGTTATAATATAATTTAACTTTTGTTTATTAGTAAAATACCTTTTAACATATTATGAATAGTGGAAAATAGGCACAAGGACAGACTTTGAAAAAAAATATAGCATGAAGGACAACAAGTTTAATTTTTAGGCTAAAGGACAAACTTTGAGAAAAAATAGGCTGAAGGATAATGCTAATTATAGCCAGCATTTTGTACATTGTAAAAATGAATACAATGCTAGTTACAACTAGCATTTTGTATAGTATAAAAACTGAATATAATGTTAGTTTTAACTAGCATTATCCTTCAGCCTTATTTTTTTTTCAAAGTTTGTCCTTTAGCCTAAAAATGAAACTTGGTGTCCTTTATTCTAATTTATTACCAAAGTTTGTCATTCTCCCTAATTCCCTCTTATGAATAAGTATGTGTAAACATTGTATATACAAATATTACTATTATTTACATGTTTTTAAAATAATAGTGTGGACAACATAGGCATATATAAAGTGCAAATGTGTCTATTGTGATGTAAATCACAACACCTATATATGTACACATTAACTATGTACACTACTTATATGTTACACTTGCACTTTACATATACGAATGTATTTGATACATTCAATGTTATGTATTTGAATTTAAGTTAAATTTAAACTTTATTTTAACCAAATTAAATAAAATAATATTTTATTATAACTTCATTAGATTGGATCTAATAACCTTCTATACTTCATAGGCCCAAATGCCTAATAGATCAAAAAATATGATTTTTTTTTTGAAATCTATCTATTTCATTCGCTTCTGACTGACCCAATTCCTTTAATTTGCTGGCCTCTTCCAATCATTCATAACTTCAATCTTTGAAGGATCTACAGCTACTATCTCCTTCGAAACCACATGGCCTATGAACTTAACTTCCTCCTTCTGAAAATTACACTTGGAAAATTTTGCCTTCAACTTTTATGCTGTCTCATGGTCTCCAATATCTAAGAAGAACTTCATAATCTTGCTCATACTTAGAATACACTATTATATCATTTGTGAAGGCCAATATAAACCTATCCAATTGGTTGTGAAAGACTCGGTTCATAACATCTACAAAGAATGTTGGGGCATTAGTTAGCCCGAAGGATATAACCAACCGCTCATATGAACCATACCTTATCCTAAACATGGTCAAAGGAATACTCTCTTTAACAACTCTTAGTTGATGGAATCCCGTAGTCAAATCTAACTGCGAGAATACTCTAGCTCCACTCAAGTGGTCAAATAAATTGTATATCCTGGGCAATGAATAGAAATTCTTCATTGTCACTTCATTTAACTTCTTATAGTTAATGCACACCAAAGTGATCTATCCGACTTCTTCAAAAATACTGTAGAATCTACCCTTAATGAACTACTCAATCTGATGAAACTCCTATGCTCAACGTCAACTAATTGTTTCTTCAACTCCTCCATTTACTTAGGCGACATTCTTATAGTGGTTTACTAAAAGGTTGTGCCACTAGTATCAAATAAATAAGAATCTCAATCGCTCTTCTTGGAGCTAATTCTATCACTAGTTCATATACATCCACAAACTACCAAACCACAAAAATTCTATCTTTCCTCTTCCATAATTTCCAATGCACACAATGAAACATCAGACCTTCCCCTTATCTAATCTAAAGATACCAAGACTCTTTCTCCTCCTTTCAGATTATGCAAAGTAATGATTCTCTCAGGATAATAAATTCTAGCATTATTCTACACAAACAAGTCCATTTCAAAAATCACCTCATACCCCTCAGAGTCAAACGCAAATGGATTACAAGAAAATAAACGGTCGCATAAAAAAAACTCTAAGTTAGTGCACCTTAATCTGAGAGTGGCATATCCACCGATCGGCTCAGAGTAACCACATGCAAAGAAGCAATTAGATAGGTAACACCTAACCCCAAACTATCAATTACATCCTTCAAAATGAAAGAATGTGTAGGTTCAGTGTCAAACAAAACTCTAACTGAAAATGAAAATCATACCTTCCAACACAACATTCCTACCTTTCTCCTCGGCAGAAGGCCTTTCCCTCAGTCCTTCCAAGGCAAACAACCTTGTCTGCTTCAGCTCAAGATAAAGCTTTTTCTTATGCTCCAGCTTATCATAGTTATAACACTTGACCTCGGCCATTCCCTTTGGTTGTAAGCACCTTGATGCATAGTGTACTTTCTTCCCACAAGTGTAACATGTAACATCTGATATATCCTTTCACTTCCACTATAAAACCCCTAATTTTGACAGGAGATTTAAGTAAATAAATTAAATAGAATAATATGTGGTGTGATAAGGGGATTGAGATTTGATAATTAATTGGGTTAGGCCTTAACTAATCAACTAATAAGATTGTTTTAAACTTACCATTGAGAAGAATAAATGAGAAGGGAAAAATAGGAATAGAGATATGCTTCACTCTTGAGCTCTCACCCTTTCATTCATTCTCATTTTTACAACACCAAAACAATTTAAAACTAAAGAGAAGAGGGTGACCATTACTAGGAAGATTAGAAGAGAGAAACTAAAGCAAATCAATGGGGAAAGCTTAGGAAAACAAATCTATATCAAATCTCAAACCTTTTATCCAATCTAAGATGAATAATAGTATCAATCTCATTTATTTATGCTTGTTTTTAGATGTATGGATGATTTTCGATATGATTGTGATAATATGTCATGATGGATTGATTATATCATTATTTGATGGAATGATGATTTATTGGAATTTTTATAGAATTATTCTTAAGGATTTTAAAGGTAAAAGCCTAGTTTTTTATCTCCAATTGACTTGAAATTCAAACGTGTTGTGTAAAATATTATTTTGGAGATGGGTTTTAATTTCATAATTTTCTAGGTCCATATGAATATTTTATGAATTTTCTAAGATGGAAAAAATGTTTATTTAGGGTTTAATTATTAAAAATAATAAAATTAATATTTTGGTCCCGAAATTTTTATATATGAAAAGGATGGAAAATCATATTTTTGGTGATTTTTGAGAATTTTTCCCAAGTTCTTATGATTTTCTATGATTTTTTTATGATAGATAAGCTCTTAATTAATATTAATTAATGATATTAATTATAAAGGTTTGTAAATTATTTGGGGAAAGAAAATGTGATCTTCCAACAAATTCTGAAAAGAATATGAAAAGAAAACTTGTTATCCAATAAAAATTTGACAAGAGGCAAGAGTTGGTAGAAAATATTATCTTTAAACGGAAATAATTCAGTTTTAAGCTATTTACAAAAATGCCATACCTTTGGTTGATGACCTACGACGTCAATGTTGATGACATACCTACGGCATCAGTGTCGATGCCATCTTTCATTAATGCCATCCTATGTTGATGCCACCTCCGACATCAATGTTGATGCCATCCTTTCTAGACCTACAAAATCAATGTTGATGCCAGACCTACGATATCAATGTTGATGACATCCTTTGTTAATGCCATCCTTTGTTGATGCCACCTACGACATCAATGTTGATGCTATCCTTTCTAGACCTACGACATCAATGTTGATGCCAGACCTACGACATCAATATTGATGCCATCCGTTGTTAATGCCATTCATTTTTAATGCCACCTACAACATCAATGTTGATGTCGTTAATGCCAGACCTACGACATCAATGTTGATGCCATCCTTTGTTAATGCCATCTATGACATTAATGTTGATACCATCCTTTGTTAAGTCCATCCTTTGTTGATGCTATCCTTTTTAGACTTACGACATCAATGATTATGCCATCGGTTTAGACTTATGACTACCAGTTTTATGCCATCAGTTTAAACTTATGACAACCAGTTTTATGCCATCATTTTAAACTTGCGACGACCAATTTTTTGCCATCAGTTTAAACTTATGACTTCCAGTTTTATGCCATCGGCATCAGTTTAGACTTATGACGACCAATTTTATGCTACAGTTTAGACTTATGACGACCGGTTTTATGCCATCGGTTTAGATTTATGTTAGTGCTTTGGCACAAGATTTTGGCTAAGTAACGAGCGAAGTTTTCCTTTTTTTAGCGAATGATTTTAAGTGGTTTGTCAATGTTAAAGATAAATGCATTCAAGGAAATAAATGATGTTTTAGCCCAATTTTGTGTGAACTTCGCCAATGGAAAATATATTACTTAATTTTAAGTAATTTTATTGTATATGTGACTACTGATTGAACATATTTTACCGAATGATGTTATATGTTCTTGTTATCAACTGATCAGTTAAATTTACATATTTTATCAATGTCATACTCACATTTCATGACCCAACACACCATCTTGGGATTTTAGGGGCAGAATTACCAGTTATGTTGTCCCAGTAGTGAGTAGGTCATACTAAACACCAAAGTGAGTAGAGTTGCATCCAGGAAATCAGATAGATCAATCAATTATCACTACAACAAAAAGGGACTTTTGCGACGTTTTAAAATTGCTGTCACTATCATCCGCAGCGTTTTAAAGAACGCTGTCTTATGTGTCGCTACAGAAGAGTACGAATATACCGCAGCGTTTCTAAAAGGTTGCTTAAAAAATGAATACTGCAGCTTTTACGAAATGCTGCAATATATCACAGTTTTGCAGCATTTTGTTATTTTAGTTTGCAGCCCTTTAAAAACCCTGCGGTATATCACAGTTTTGCTTCACCTTTTCATTTACTGCAGCAATTTTAAATAGTTATAACTAATGTATTCAATAACAAACTGCTTAATTTATAAAACACTAATGGATATAATGTGATATAATAAACAACTATAAAGATTAAACATAATCCAAGCCACATCAATTTCATTAACCATAAGATTTAGTCATATACAAAATTTTAAAAACCGTATTTTAACTCAAATGTTAGCGACATAAAATCTTACAAAAAAAGGTTTGTTAAAAGAGCATAATATAAATCAACGAAAGTCCAAGCTCTTCTCCTTCAAAAGTCCAGTATTTCTACAAGAAAAAAAAACAATTAAAGATCAATGGCGGAAGAAATAAAGTTCAAGTTCAAAAATGAAGCGGACAAGGGGAAAAACTAGCATTCTTCAGCAAATAGCATGTGACAGTAAAACAGTAGCATGTGACAGCAAATAACATTCTTCAGCAATTAAAATAAAGTTTATGATTTTAGTTTATTATATTTTTTTTGCTTTGACAATTGATTTTCGGTGTTTCTTACACACACAGATGCAATGATTTAAAGGAAATTAATGGTGGATGCATGCTTAGAACCAAGGCAAATCACTATCAAGAACTAATACTGAACTAGAAACTTAGCTAAACGTTTACTTGTACATTAATATCAATTGAACTAAGAAATGCATTTATAAAATTACAACTTATGGCAAACCGACTGAAATATTCAAATTGATATCGTATGCTACGGCACATATAACTTTCAGCCTGTAGAATATAAATTTGTAATAAAAGCATGTTAGTATATAAACTTTGAGATATATTCATCCCAAGTATGTATCTCAACCACACCATTAAGTGGCAAGTTTCTTTAAAATGAAACCATGAACACAAATAATGTAGTGTAGTCAAGTTCAATCTTCGTACCTTTAAATAAGATGAAAAAAATAGTGCAAAAATAAACAAATTAAAGTTCTACTCTCTGATAGTTATATCTAGGATGAATTTATCCAGTTCCATCTTATATGTTATGTATGCAACTAAAAAATGAGCAAACACGTGTCTTGATTCAATTAAGATACAGAAATACTCTCTTAAATTAAGCATCTATAGATAATTAAGCATCAAACATAAATCTCTAAGCGATATTGCCATCCAGAATTGGGTCAGACCCGCTAGCTCATTGGAATTGGGTCAGATACCGTTACCTAGAATTGGGTTAGAGCTCACTAACTTATTGAAATTGGATCAGTGCCTGCTGACTCACTAGAATTGAATTATAAAAAGAAATTACCTCCTTGTGAATTGATTCATAGCAACAGACCAAAAGTGGGGGACTCGGTACTCATACAGCTACAGATACCTCTCCCATCTCATCTTATGATGCATAATCTATTTGAAAGCACATTTGTATAATTTTTTCATACTGAGGTCTTAATCAAGATTTACTCCAGCAAAAGTCCATAAAATTTCATTACTCATAGTTAAGTTCTCCTATTTTAACAACTAAAATGTAAGAGGAAGAAGATGTATATAATTAGTCATTATATCTAATTTTCTATGTTGTTACTAGTTCAAGTAAAGTTGATCATTGTACCCATTTTTTGCTCTTTATATGGCACAAATTCAAAGTCAAGATATATAATTTTGAAGGACATAACCTGTAAAAATGCAGTTTTTGAATAAAAAATAAATACAACATGAAAAAAGTGATCCATACGCTGAGGTGTGGCAACTTCAAAGAATATTCAAAATCATGTGGTAGAGGTTTACTCAAAACTATGTATTTTTTATTTTCTAATTTACTCAAAATTAAGAAATACAGGTTCTTGTCACTGACATTTGTATGATCAAGGATCTAATAATAATAAAATGAAATAAGTTAATTGTAAACTTAATGAAGTAAACTGCAAAAGATCTGTCTCTAGCATTCAACAAGTACCATTGTAAATAATATACAGCACCAGAGCAAAGTCCAGGAACAAATCCACGGTTCAAGAAACCAGTCAAGTTCCATTTTATAATGAGGACAGCGGGTGTTATTTGCATGAAAAATGAGACATCCGTTTGACATATTTACGTGATTTACAAATGGAGAGTGTATTTCTTGTTCCGGTTCGATACATTTAACGGGTAAAAAGCTAGAATGGATCTTGCCACCCATTACTCAGTTCATAGTGCACAAAAAAAAAAGATTTGTCTGCATCTGAATTAGTCGAAGTGTTAGAGGTTAACATTTACTGTAATTGGTCAATTATTAGCAACACTAATATTATTAAACCCATAAATTAAAGCAGTAACTGTGTTAAAGCATGCGATATATCAAAGTTTAATTACATTAGGCTTGCTATGTCAAGTCCAATATTTTGAACTACAACTGCAAAAGGTATAAATAAAATCGCATTCTCAAACCACAACAACTAGTAGCATAACAAAATTTATCTAGGCAATAAGCTGGTGATTAGCAACGCGGCATGCTTTCTGTGTCCATTCAGTGAAGAAAATGATATTTTCGACATCGATTCCTGATGTCAGCCAGCATTATATACATCATGTTTACCTCTCAGGTAACAAGATTTCCTCCAAAACAAGTTTACCTCTCTACATCATGTTTTTTAGATCAGTAAATTCAAATAATACTTATTTCTAGAGGTAACTCCTCCTAGCCCACAAAGTTCAACCGTGGAAAATGATTTGGCTAAAAAGAGTCAAATCACTACAACAGAGTTGGATGCTAAAGGGAAGTAGAAGATTACTCAGGTTTAGTCTATAACTATGACATTTTTAATCAACTCAATAATGTGCAATCTAACGTTGCTCAAACGCATTAATTCACTACCCAAAATGTGAAGCAGATCAATGATGCATTAGCACGTAAACCCGACCAAAATTCATCCAGAAAGGGACAAAGGAGTTTTATAAATTCTGTTAAAATAAATTCTGTTTAATTGGCAAGGTAAGTAGTTTTATTGTCGTTAAAGCAGAACATGAATTCATGCACATATTACGGAGTATAGGAAACAATATGCAACAAAGAGAAGGATAGAAATTAGAGTACCTGCACTTGACCATTATCCCAAACGGATTTGAAGGAAAACAAATTGTGAAGTTGTCCATATGGAAGAAAGCCTTTATCCAAAAAGTTTGCGTCGAAGCTTTGACAATTGCCTATATGAAAAAAAATTACAACAATCAACTAAAAAATAACATGCACATTTATTATGATTTATCCAATTGAATTAAATGTAAAAAAGAAAGAAACGAAATATGATCCTCCTAAGTGTAGCCATAAGCAATCATTTTGACAAGCGTGAATTTCTTTGAAACCCATATCAAATATTTTGAGAAATTTTCTTAGATCATATAACATCTTGAGAAGTACGTTATCTATGAAGAACGATATTATTAAAAGTTAACATCAAAGTATTTGATTTGGTTCTTAAATTATTTTTATCTTCAGTATTATATAGTTACATGTGTAGATGCACCCAATCTTTATCCATCACCAAATGATATGTAAGCAGGCAATTTTCTAAAATCTGATGTACATTTATTGAGCACAAGCAAAATAAAAATAAAATTTGAAAGTTATAAATTTATTCATGATACAAGTGATAATAAAATTTGGAGTTATAATCATGGGAAATCACAAACAAAAATATTTGGTACTTTTGCTAATAATTTTTACCATAAAGGCTAAGTACTTCATTAGACAAAAGTAGAAGAAAGTGAAGTAGCAAGTGTTCTTATTTTTATCCGATTCTTATTGAGTTTCAATTGAAATAAAAGCTTCAAATAATAACTTCGCATCCCAAATTTGCAACTGTTCAACTGTATGATACTGACTTTTGTTTTCCTCTCCCGTATCATACTTTTTTTTTTGATCAAATTTTGAAAATCACTTCCCGTTAAAAGATAGTAGATTAATTGAAGTGGAAATTGGAATCAAACTGAAAAAAAAAAGATTGGACTTAACCTCCACCCTGCATAAGTATATTCACATACTGCGGCAAATATATGAATTTTGGTAACTTGAATTAACAAACATAACAGAAACCCAACACATGGTGTTGAATGATATTCTGGATACAAAGTAATCTGAATTAATATTACAATGACAGAAGGCCACATTTAATGATGATTTTCCTCATAAAAACTTTATTTGAATTCAACCAAGCAATCATCAACTATTTTTCCATAGGATAGGCAAATTGTGCTCATAAAGTTTATCTAAAAAATTAAATTCAAGTCTTATCCAAAAGTTTAAAATAACAGGAGCAACCTTCTAGAAAGTCCACATTTGTTATTGAGACAAATTGCTTCCATTTACCACTAGAACAAAGATGATATAAGTTGTGGTCCTTTTAATAAGAATATCTATTCTCTAAATTGCTTTGCAAAATTATCATCGGGTAGAGAAGTTTTCGTAGATCTCATTAAGAATTATATCAAAATTTTCTTTTTGAAATTTTCCTTTCAAGACCTCAAGGTTGTTGTTATATATGTTCTTACTTCTTAGATCTTTTTTTTTCCTTTTTCTGCATCAGGTTTCTATTCTCTATTATTATCCCAGGTTCCCAACCTGCTAGCAACGTGAACAAGTTTAATGATCCAAAAAAGGAGCATTTATTAAAATTATTTGGTTCTTAGTTCAGTTTAACGTCTACAGTCTATTTTATTCTATGCACCATGAATATAACAATCCATTATCTTTTTACAAATTTACTTCATCCATTACAGTGGCATCAAGGTGCACCAAGGATAATAAAATATTGACCCAAATAATGTTTTTCGACCTGGTTACATATTGAAAAACTAATTCATAAAGATATTGGAAGCAAACTATTCGAAAAAAGCTTGGTACTTGCTATTTTCTTACTATGACCCTATGGTATATCTTAATTCATTGCTCGATGTATATATAAAAAGAAAAAAGAAGATTTTACGTTTTATTACTAGCTTTTGCTAAAGGTAAGTATTTAATCCGAACACTGACCAAATTCAAATGGAATACTAGAAAATTTTGATTACAAGATCTAAAGTGTTATCTCATAAAAAAAGTTTGTTATGGGCCGCCATCTCCTGTCGTTATGAGCCTCTGGCAACGAATAGACTTCGCAATCAGAGTCTTTTAGCCCCTTTAGAGCTTTTTAGCCTGAATACAATATTTAGTTAAATTTAGTCTTAGGAAATTTGGGTATTTTCGTCACCATCACTTTAGCCTCAGGAAATTCAGTAAAGTAGTACACTTTTTAGCCTCAAGAAATTTGGTCACCATCATTTCTACTTATTTTTCATTTCGGTAAAACTATTGTTACAAACAAACCAGTTGGAATATTTTTGAATGGTTCAGTTTAGCGAGTCATTCAGCCAAATATCCTGAGAAATACAAGGTCCTCAACGCACAGTGCAAAATTATGACCTCGAATCGGTTCCTTCATAAGAAAACAATAGGTCATAGCTTAATTTATTTTGGCATTTGCCCTGCATTTTGCTCGGTCAATCAATCCAACACACTTTACATCTTGGCAGCAAAAATATATAGGTTAAATACTAATTTCAAATTTATATGAAACTTCTGTTAGAGATTAACACATGCAGTTTTTATATTTATCTCAAATTTACAGAAACTTTTGGACCTCTGTATTTTTTTTATTACCACTCAAGAAGATTACTATTTGGTTCAAATGATTGTGGTATCTCTAGGAAAAGAAGTTATGATCTGTTTCTAGAAAGACTACCATACAAGTAGCTAATTGGTGTGGGTCCTTAATACACATCAACTGGTAATATTTTTATGAAATATTTTTAGAAAGAATGGAAAAGAAAACTGAAGGAATAAATCGATATTCAACACAAATAAATAAAACATTAGACCTAGAACTAAGAATTAGTGCTCTAAATGAAAAAAGAGCAAGTTACTCGTTTTTAATGCAATTATTCTATTGTCATTATACTTACGGTAACAGAGTTCATAGTTTAGATCTGTAATTTACAGATGTAGCTCACCAATCATTATTAGGAAGTGCTCTTTGTTTTTGTATGTGACTGTCAGTGTAATTTATAGATGTGGCTTCTTCCTTATTTTCTTATAAACTAGGTCCACATGCAGTGCAAGCCCAGTCATTTAAGTCCCAATGTCTTAGGTTTCAGTT
Source organism: Allium fistulosum (assembly GCA_030737815.1). Lineage (NCBI taxonomy): Eukaryota > Viridiplantae > Streptophyta > Magnoliopsida > Asparagales > Amaryllidaceae > Allium > Allium fistulosum. The sequence goes on along the minus strand of CM060903.1, from coordinate 1,305,630,471 downwards.
TCATGCAAATGAATAGATATTGTGTGCTCTAAAATACATCTTTCAAAATACATCTTTCAAACTTAGCTTATAATCTGATATTGTATTATACATTATGGTCAATTTATGACTTGATGTACTGTGTACATACAATATTTATGCACTAATATTTTTTTCCTCATGTGCAATTGCAGTATGTTTTATAATGTGTATGTGCGTGTACCTGTGCAATAATGCATTTCATTTTCCTTTTTATGCCACCCATTTTTTTTATATTCAAGTTACATAAATGACCTGGTACTTTGTATATTTGTATCATGGAAGATTAGTTAGATAATTATTCTCTAGTTCAATAATTTTGTTAAGAGGAGAACCAAATTATGCATTCTCCCCTTGTAAAAATAAAATAAATTACTGAATTAATTTTTGTTATAGCTATCTTTATTCTCTCTTGTTTCATATAGCTTTCTATCTTTCAAAAACAATCTTTTCATCTCACCTGATTCTCTAATTTAAAAAATAATTGTTACAAATTATGATTATGGATTCTTAATCCATGCCAATCTCAAATTATCTCAATCTTGTTTTCTGAATGCAATTTTAACGTTGGATGTATTAAAAATATAGTATCAAAAATCAACAAGTCTCAACTGTTATTTCTTATTTTTCTTCAAATTTTCAAAGGCTTCTACAAAAAATACAAAATTTTGATAACATTGCAGAAATGCAAAAGGTACATAAAAAATTTCAATCGAAATCAAATAATGGATGCTCCAAAATCACAAAATGGATGCTCCAAAACCACGTACTCATACTAGTAATGGTTTATTCATACCACAAATAAAAAATCAGATGCTGAAAGCATAATTGAAGCAATTAAATAATACCTTCAATTATGGTCTCGAAACTAGAGGGTCGCTGGGCAGGTTAAATCGACGACGGAGATGGCAAAAACGGTAGCGACGGTGGAGACAGCGGTGCGCGACAGTCGATGTTGAGTGATGGTCGATGAGCGATGTGTGCCCCCCCCCCCCGTTCACTAGACCACGCAGCGTTTTAGCATACATACGCACCGTTTCTACTTGGAGGCAGCGTTTTAGAATTGATTTTCTTTAAAAGATAATAATCCATCCACATAATTGCGGCATTTTTATTAAAACGCTGCGCACTCGTGCTGTGAAAAATATTTTTTTTTTTTTAGTGTATGTTAGGATACCCTGAACTGATCAAAAAATATGACTCATGAATTTAAAACTAGAATAGATTATAGGTGGGACTGGTGTAGGGTCGCCCTCTATGTTTCAACCATTAGCCCTTGGTTGGTAAAGGACTGCGATTCTAGTGTGTAGGGCTTTCTCAATAGCGAGACTAAAAGGATGTTTACGCACAAAAAGGAACTCATAGCTCTATATGCTCACTAGATTATTTAAGTTGTTTTACTGCTAATCGTATTAGGGGATTTTGGAATATCTGGTTAAATTTTTTTGCCCCAGTTAGCCTGATAGGTTATTGGTTGGCTCGCAAAACCATTAGGTTCATGGTGACCCTAGGAAATCTATGATTTGAGACAGACGATCTATTTTTGGGAAGGGTAAACCCTAGATGTGCATAACTCTAGGAGAACAGACTAGTCTAACTTACCTATGTTGCCTGCATGCATGTGATCATGTTATGTTTGTTCTAATCATTGTGGTTGTGGGTGCATGATTTATGATTGACATATTTGGATAAGATACTAGTGAGGGGAGAACTCATTCCACTCAGTGGCGTGGTCTTACTAGATATCTATTTGGTTTGAAATGGAATATTATTATTCACACCAGACCTTTTGTATGACTCAAAGTTTTAGTTTTTCCCCCTACACTCTCGGGTACTCATTTGAGTAGGTCGAGAGTAGGGATTTTCAGGTTAGACGAATAAGCTTCCAAAGACATATAGGAGGAAAATTAGCTAATGTTAGGAGCTTTTATTTCCGCTGTGTTCTTTAGAGCTTATGCCATGTTTGAATGGATGTACTGACATAATTTATAACTGTCAAGTATTAGACTCTGATCAACCAAGGGGGCATCTTCATATGTCGCTCTTGGAGTATTTTGTAATTATTATATTTTATCTGAACGTGGGCAAAGAATGAGATTATGTAATGAATGAATATGAAAATCTTATTTTTGAAATGTAATGAAAGTTTGATTAATGAAAAATGTTTGAAATTTTTTCATATTCATGTGCTTTTGATGTTATTGATATGATTAACATAACCGCATTTTGTCACCGAAGAATAATACTATTGATGACTTCAACATCAGTAATGCTTATTTTTGGGCATCAAAATGAGGGATGTTACAACTTGGTATCAGAGCGTAGGTTTGTGTAAAATTTAAAAGATTAAAAGGTTTTTGAAAACATAATCCAAATAAATCAGAGAATAAGATTAGGGTATGGGATAATGCTATAATAATGTTATCCCACCTTTTGGTCGAGGTTGGAATATCAATAAATTAGCTAGAAAGGATGGATATCATGATAGGAGATCAATTAGAAACAGGGCTATGATCGACGTCGTCAAAATTTGGCCGAGCTCGAATCAAGGCAAGATCGATCTGGAATGATGATCAAGGCTAGGAGAGGCTACGTTTCAAATTTCAGATCAATCAGAGTTCGTATGCTCGAGATATGGATGGATCAAAGATTAAAGGAGGCTGGTTTGGTATCGATACTGTTCGTATCCATACATTTCATATCGATGCCCATGGACGCGAACGAGACGTTCGTATCGATCAAGATGGAGCATAACAGTATATTTCGAATCGATACTGTTCGTATCGATCAACATGGACTCAAGTCAGTAGTGTTTGTATCGATCGGGAGGGAGATAGGCGGCATGCTTCGAATCGATACTTTCGTATCCATCAGGGGCTGTTCTGGTTCGTATCCACCAAGTAAGGCCTCATTCGTATCCATCCATAGATTGAGTTTCATATCCATCTGTTGGCCCTTCCAATCCCTGTTTCGTACCCATCACCTTGCGACCTTTTCGTATCGATCAACAACGCATTCCCTATGGTTATTTCGTTTCAATCGACATGTACAGGATCAATACGAACTGTACTCCTTGAATCGATACGAAAAAGGGGCATGGGTCGATGGATGCGAATGTAACGATGCAAGCAGTTGGATACGAACGCACCGTTGTGAAACTATGGATATGAATGAGCACGAAACATGGATGCGAACGAAGAATGTCCACGATTTGAGGGGAGAAACGTTCAACACTGCATGGAAAGTGGATCGAGCTTTGAAGATAGAGCCACGTCAACAACGCGCCGTGCATGGTGTCGATACGAACAACTATCGATGCGAAACGAACGCCACGAACCAAGAACACTACATTTCGTATCGATCATATCTCCTAATCCACAAGTCCAAATGCTATGAAATTTTCACAGGAGCTTGCGTACAAGCCAAAGAAGGTTCAGGCCAAGTTTCGACTCCATTGGACAAAATCTTGATCGATACGAATTACGTTCGTATCGATCACGGATTGAGTCGAAACTTCATGGGATCGATCGTGTGGGCCCACTCACGTGCCAGAAGAAGTCTCCCGAAGTTTAAGCGAGATATTTGCATGGAGCGCCTATAAATAGCACCCCAGAGCCTACGGAAAAGGGATCTTTTGGCTTCTCAACGTCCAGACTCCGCCCGATTCAACACTGCACTCTGTAGCGGCTGTTGTACTCGAATTTTTTCATTATAATCTGCTGTAATCAGTTGTAATCAGCAAGGAAAGTCAATGAAAGATTAACTTTTGGAGTGGACGTAGGCCGGAGATAGCCGAACCATTATAAATCCTGTGTCTCTGTCTGTTTCCTTCAATTTTAAGTTTATTATTCTTCATTTTTTATCCTCTACATTACTTAGATCTGTGATTGGTGATCATTGATTGTTGATCTGTGTTCATACACTGGTGCTTTCATGACATTTGGGGTTTGTGACCAATTTTGGCACAAACACTTTGGTGCTTTCACTGAGAATTGAACTAGCACCCGCTATACCATATTTGGAGTTCAGATTTGAAGGATTAAGGGTTCAAATCTAAAGAGCTATGACAAGGCGATCAAGTAGAAGACAAAGAGCCGAGAGAAGTCAACACGAAGGAAGTCAGGAGGCATCATCAGGGGCTAACCAGACTTCACTTTCATCACCAGAGACGATATGGAAATGATGATGGGAGCTATGCATGAAGAGTTTCTGAAAAGGCAAGAGGAGATGATGTAGAACCTCCTCAGACAGTTTGGACAAGCAGGAACAGCTGAAGCTCTAGGAGTTCAGACCCACGGGGCTGGAGCAGAAGGACCAAACAGGAAATCGAATGGAGTAGCTCAACAAGGCACAACCCCTAACCAACACGCAACCATAAACCTGAATGGATCCGGGCACGGGGGCACACCACCCGGCAACGATGGACCGGTTCATGGAGGAATTCCAGTTGACACTACACAACAAGATGCTGGCAGGAATGCAAGAGCACGTGATGAGGAATACGTACCGGAATTCCCTCGGGGACTCGGGGGGCAACCCTTGACGGACGACGTTGGATTGGCTGAGATCATCAGGAGAACTATGCGCAGAGGATTGACAAACAGGGATCTGGACGGAGTAAATAGGAGTCCGTTTACTCGTGAAATCAGAATGGCTCGGAACCCACCAGAGTTCAAGCTACCTACGCTAGAGGTGTACAATGGCAAGGCTGATCCGACTGACCACTTGATGAGGTACACAAGACAAATGGAAGTGCTGGGGGCATCTAAGGAAGTTATGGCCCGATGTTTCCCTCTGTACTTGACGGATATAGTTGCTATGTGGTTCAGACAGCTGGAAGAGGGATCTATTAGGACATGGACATAATTGGTGGACAGGTTTTTGAAGCAGTTTCGAGTTCATATTAAAAGGCCAAAGAATGTAATGACGCTAACATCAGTAAAGCAAAGGACAAAGGAATCGCTCAGAGCTTTCTTGACTCGGTTCAATGCAGTGGTTGCTTCAGTGGATCGGCGGGATCCATTGATGGTTTGAATGGCAGCAGTGTTAGGAGTCAGAGAGAATTCGGATTTCAAAGTGTCACTGATACGGGACCCCCCAATGGATCTCGGGGAATTCTTTCACGAAGCTGAGAGATTCCTTCGGTAGGAAGATGCATGTTCAGATATGAAGTTAAAGGAGGTGAACGCAACTAAAGATGGTGGGCCATCCAGCGGAGGCTCGGATAAAGATAAAGAAAAATGGAAGCTGGATGACGAATCAGGAAAAGCTAGGAAGCGGTGGAGGGAGCCTAAGTTTTCCACTTACACGGGATTAAACGAGACGTTGGAACGGATATTCATAGAGACTCGTAATTGCCTTCCCTACCGAAGGCCAGCTAGGAGAGAATCCTCGGAACGTGAAAGGGCATCAGGGAGGCACTGTCTTTTTCACGATTCAGACAGACATGATTCCAATAGTTGCAGGCATCTGAAGGACATAATTGAGGAGCATGTAAGGAATGGACAGTTGTGACAATATGTCAGGGCCCGGAATGCGGCGGTGGAGCAGGAGCAACGACCGTCTACCTCAAACAACGATGGCGCGAGGCCCAGGAATGATGATCGATTGGTTATCAATTGACAGGGATGATATGAAATAAGTAGCAAACTGCTGACAAACGACCAAATCATTTACTCATGTACGGGGATAGAGATGGCCCCTAGGCATGCTCTGAATGATGATAAACCGCGATGCTATGGTTTACGAAATCTTCTTTTTCTTTTGGTTTAGACATTTGTCTTTTCTGGTTTGGTTTTGGAGTTTGGTTTGAACTCCTGATGTTGTTTGTTTTCAGGTTTGGACTTTCGTTTGGATGATTGTTTTCTATTTTGGATATTGATTTGGATTTCTGATATGGATTTTTGGTTTTCCGATTTGATTTTGATTTTGGATTGGATTTTGATTGGATTTTCGTCTGGTTTTTGGTAAATTGACGTCGGGTATGGATTATGCCTGGCAAGGGGTAAGACTCTTCGTCCAAACGCGGCGAATTGGCTTATTCAGGTCGTCGAGTATGGACTATGCTCGGCAAGGGTCCAGAGAGACCAGGATTCGGCCTAGGACTTAGGCCCCACAATATCTAACGGTTACTATTTCAGGTCGTCGAGCATGGACTATGCTCGGCAAGGGTCCGGAGCGACGAGGATTTGGCTTAGGACTTAAGCCATGGCATTACTCAGCGTCCAGGGACACTGGACCACGGTCGTCAGGTTTGGATTGCACTTGGCAAGAACCCGGAGAGGTTATGGATGTGGATATCGGCCCGGAGAGGTCCTGGATTTGGTTATTGGTTATTGGATAAGGATGAATTAGGACTCGGATATCGAGTACGGATGGATATGGAATTGGCTAAGGCTTTGGTTACTAGATTTGGAATCAGACGTTGACTCGGAGCAGTCAAGAACGATGCGCTTGGATGGCATGGCTTGGTAAGGGATCGGATTATGAATCGGATGGTATGGCTATGGACAGAATATGGACTTCGGATGTCAGATTCAGAACTATTCAAAACACACCTTCTTACCATAAGGCATGTTTTGGGGGGCAAATGTTATCCCACCTTTTGGTCGAGGCTGGAATATCAACAAATTAGCTAGAAAGGATGGATATCAGGATAGGAGATCAATTAGAAATAGGGTTATGATCGACGTCGTCAAAATTTGGCCGAGCTCAAATCAAGGTGAGATCGATCTGGAATGATGATCAAGGCTAGGAGAGGCTACGTTTCAAATTTCAGGTCAATCGGAGTTCGTATGCTCGAGATATGGATGGATCAATGATTAAAGGAGGCTGGTTTGGTATCGATATTGTTCGTATCCATACATTTCCTATCGATGCCCATGGATGCGAACAAGATGTTCGTATCGATCAAGACGGAGCATAACAATATATTTCGAATCGATACTGTTCGTATCGATCAACATGGATTCAAGTCAGTAGTGTTCGTATCGATCGGGAGGGAGATAGGCGACATGCTTCGAATCGATACTTTCGTATCGGTCATGAAGAAATTGATACTTTCATATCCATCAGGGGCTGTTCTGGTTCGTATCCACCAAGTAAGGCCTCATTTGTATCCATCCATAGATTGAGTTTCATATCCATCTGTTGGCCCTTCCAATCCCTGTTTTGTACCCATCACCTTGCGACCTTTTCGTATCGATCAAGAACGCATTCCCTATGGTTGTTTTGTATCGATCGACATGTACAAGATCGATACGAACTGTACTCCTGGAATCGATATGAAAAAAAGGCATGGGTCGATGGATGCGAATGTAACGATGCAAGCAGTTGGATACGAACGCACCGTTGTGAAACTATGGATACGAATGAGCAAGAAACATGGATGTGAACGAAGAATGTCCACGATTCGAGGGGAGAAACGTTCAACATGGCAAAGAAAGTGGATCGAGCCTTGAAGATAGAGCCACGTCAACAACGCGCCGTGCATGGTGTCGATACGAACAACTATCGATGCAAAACGATCGTCGTGAACCAAGAACACTACATTTTGTATCGATCATATCTCCTAATCCACAAGTCCAAATGCTATGAAATTTTCACAAGAGCTTACGTACAGGCCAAAGAAGGTTCATGCCAAGTTTCGACTCCATTGGACAAAATTTTGATCGATACGAATTACGTTCGTATCGATCACGGATCGAGTCGAAACTTCATGGGATCGATCGCGTGGGCCTACTCACGTGCCAGAAGAAGTCTTCCGAAGTTTGAGCGAGATATTTGCATGGAGTACCTATAAATAGCACCCCAGAGCCCACGGAAAAGGGATCTTTTGGCTTCTCAACGTCCAGACTCCGCCCGATTCAACATTGCACTCTGTAGCGGCTGGTGTACTCGAATTTTTTCATTATAATCTGCTGTAATCAGTTGTAATCAGCAAGGAAAGTCAATAAAAGATTAACTTTTGGAGTGGACGTAGGCCGAAGATAGCCGAACCGCTATAAATCCTGTGTCTCTATCTGTTTCCTTCAATTTTAAGTTTATTATTCTTCATTTTTTATCCTCTACATTACTTAGATCTGTGATTGGTGATCATTGATTGTTGATCTGTGTTCATACACTGGTGCTTTCAAGACATTTGGGGTTTGTGACCAATTTTGGCGCAAACAATAGCGTACTTGTATTTGTTATATATAAGTATATATCCTATCATTATTCTCCTCTCTCTTAGACCATTCTTCTGTATCTTACAAATATCCATATGTAGATTCAAAGGGAGTAATATATGGAAGCAGGAAATGGAAGAGTGAATCTAGGTAGATGAAGCACCACAACTGATGGAAATGCTCATCCCAACACTAGAAGGAACTTGAGTCAACAAGCAAATGCTAATCCAAATGCAAATGCTAATGTGAGTGCTAGAACTCCACTAGTAGATATAGGGACTATGTATCAGTTTTTAATGAATATGATGCAAGCTGAAGTTGCAGTTGTTTGGCTAGAGGAAATGTCGCTAATGTAGGAGGAGCTAATCCCGAGGTACTGGCTAGCAACAACTATGCTAAGTTGAGCTGGGATTATACCAGTCTTGGAGGAAAGCCTTTTCTAGCAACAGAGGATGCTATTGAAGTTGAGAATTGGTTGTTTCACTATGATAGAATCTTCACTGACTTAGGGTTGAAAGATGAGTAGTAGAGAAGGTTGGCTTCTAGGTAGTTGTAAGGAGCTGCTTTGTACTGGTGGAATGGTGTGACTGTGTTTGTACCCGAGGAAGAATCGTCTTGGGCTGAGTTTAGAAGAAGGTTGGAGGAGAGGTTCTTCTCCGAGGTAGCTAAGTCAACCTTGCTTAGGAAGTTTGTTGATCTGGAGCAAGGTGAAATGTCGGTGCTGGAGTATGCGACTAAGTTTGATGAGCTATCCAGGTACAGATATTCTACCAAAGATACTTTGATCAAGGGGAATGAGAAGTTCATCTGGGTTTTGAAGCCAGATTATGCCATACCAACAATGTCGCATCTCAGAGATATGTGTAATGTAGTAATAGAAATGGAAATAAGGAATGAGGAGATGCTTTCGAATTTTGGGAAGGAGAAGCCAGTGGAGACTCAAAGTTCTCAGGGTAAGAAGAGGAAGTTCTACAAGAAGAAGAGAGCTCAGAAGAGTGAAGCTGCCAAGAAAAAGAAGGCTAATATTGTTTGCTATAACTGTAATAAGAAAGTGCACTTCGCAAATGAGTGTCGCTTTGGTAATACAATTAAGGCTGCAGGAAAGAAGAACATAAAGTGTTATAACTGCAACCAGATGGGGCATTACAAGAATGAATGTCCAGTACTGACCGAGGTTGAAAAATGGGAAAGTTTTTACTCTGGAGCCATTAGCTTCTGGACCGACTACAAAAGAGAAAGGGAAGTCTGTGATGGAAGGTACGCTTTTAATTCATGGCATTCCCATTGAAGTATTATTTGATACTGACGCATCACATTCTTTTACCTCACAATGTTTGTAGATAAGTTAAACCTAGAACCATCATACCTTATTACTTCCTTAAAGATTGCGAATCTGATAGGAAGTTATGCATCTCTTAGGATGAGATGTGACCAATTAGAATTTGAGCTTTTAGGTCATGCATTTGCCTAAAATTTTATATATGTTTGACTTTGTATATTTTAGGATTATTATCGGTATGGATTGGTTAAGCATATATGATGCTAGGATACTTTGTCAGGATAGGAAGATATCATTAAAGCACCCTAATAGCCGTGATCGAATTATATACTCGTAGAAAACTCGAGTTTAGATGTTTGTGCTTTATTGGGTGCAATTGAAGTGGAGGATGGAGTGAATCGGGTTTTTATTGTATGAGAGTAAGAATGTGATTTTGAGCTGGTTACAGGACTACCGTCGAAATAAGCTATTGAGTTTCGAATAGATCTTGTACCTAGAGCTGAACCCGTAAGCAGACCACTTAGCAAAATGACACCTACTGAGATGAAAGAGTTAAAGGTGCAGTTGGTAGACTTAGAAGGAAAGAATTTTATTAGACCAAGTTGTTCGTCTTGGGGAGCGGCTGCGGTATTCGTGAAGAAAGCGGACGGATCGTTAAGGATGTGTGTTAATTATCGTAAGTCGAATGAGAAGACGATAAAGAATCGGTATCCTTTGCTGAGAATAGATAATTTGTTTGATCAGTTGAGTGGAGCCAAGGTATTTTCCCAGTTGGATTTAGCAATAGGATTCCATCAATTGAGAGTGGTGGAGGATAGCATTCCATTAATGGCGTTTCAAAAAAGATATGGTTTGTATGAATGATTAGTCAAGCCCTTTGGACTAACCAATGGGCCTGCTTACTTCGTGGTTTGATAAACTGGATTTTCCGAGAGCATTTGGACTAATTAGTGGTAGTGTTTATAGATGACATTCTAATATATTCTAAGAATGAATGGGATTATGGGATTCATCTTAGAATAGTGCTAGAGACATCGAGATAGCATCAACTAAAAGGAAAGTTGTCAAAATGCCATTTTTGGAAGAAAGAAGTGAAGTTCTTTGGTCATGTAGTTTCAGAAATGGGTTATTCGTAGATCCAACTAAGACTGAAGCTGTTAATAACTGGAAAAGACCCGAGACTATGAATGAGATAAGAAGTTTTCTAGGGTTAGCTGGCTATTATTGGAGATTCATTAAAAATTTCTTTCGTATAGCGACACCTATGACTGAACTGAGAAGGAAGGGTGTAAAGTATGTTTGGACTGATAAATCTGAAGAAGCATTCTTAAAACTAAAACATTTATTGACCAATGCGCCCATGTTAGTTGTTCTAAATGTAAATCAAGATTTAGTGGTGTATATCGATGCATGTTGGGCATGGTTAGAAGTTGTGTTAATGCAAAGAGGTAAAGTGATTGCCTATGCTTCTCGACAACTTCGACCACGTGAAGCTAGATATCCGACTCATGATTTAGAGTTGGCAGCGGTGATCTTTGCTTTGAAAGTGTGGAGACACTACCTTTTGGGAGAATGATTCGACTTGTTTATGAATCATAAGTCTTTGAACTATTTATTTTCGCCGAAAGAGTTGAATATGAGACCGAAAAAGGTAGCTACAGCTTTTAGCGGCTTATGATTTTGATATTAAGTATACGCCGGGAGAAGGAAACAAAGTTGCAGGTGCGCTTAGCAAAAAACATCAAAGTATAGTGTTAGCTATGTTAGCAGAATGGAGAGATTTGGAGGCATTGACTACTTATGGTGTAAGGTTAAGGTCGACGACTAGGTCTAGTCGGAATACCGCAATGCTATCATGTTTGGAAGTTCGGCTGATAATGATCGAAAGGATTGTTTCTAAGCAGAAAGATGATCCATTACTAGCTGAACAGATTGGAAGGCTAAAAGAGGGAATTCAGATTAATGATTTAAAAGGTTTTAGTCTTGACAAGAATAGATGGTGGAAGAAGAAGGGACGGTTGTGTGTTCTAGATATTTATAACCTAAGGAAGGAAGTTCTTGGAGAGTGTCTTCGATCGAAGTTTACTATTCATTCTGGTGGAACTAAAATGTATCAGGATATGAAGAGGAGTTTCCTCTAGGAATAAATGAAAAGAGATGTAGGCTTGTGGGTGAAATAATGTTTGAATTGTCAACAAGTGAAACCCGAGCATCAGAAACCTACTAGTTGATTGCTTCAACCTTTAGAAGTACTACTTTGAAATGAGATTCCATATCCATGGATTTTATCAATGGGTTTCCAAGGTCGAATAGGAGAAATGAAAGCATATGGGACATGGTAGATAGACTGATCAAGAGTGCACACTTTATTCCCATTAAATCGATGAGGACGACACCTACCTTAGCGAAGTTGTTTATGAAGAATATTGTAAGACTGCATGAGATTCCTAGTAGTATAGTTAGTGACAGAGATACTTTATTCACTAGTGAATTCTGGAAGAGTCTGCAAGAAGTTTTAGTACCAAGCCAAAGATGAGTACTGCTTACCATCCACAAACGGATGGGAAAACAGAAGGAGTTAACAAAGTTCTTGAAGATTTGGTAAGGGTTCATGTACTAGACCTTGGTGGGTCATGGGAAGACCATTTGCACTTAATCGAGTTTTCCTATAACAATAGTTATCATACTAGTATAAGAATGGCGCCTTTCGAAGCTTTGTATGGAAGGCTGTGCAAATTACCAGCCTGTTGGTTAGAGACTGGAGAAAGATTAGTTCTTAGTCCAGATATGGTGAGAGAAGCCATATAGAAGATCATGTTAATCCGAGCATGGATGAGGGAAGATCAGTCTAGGTAGAAAAGTTACATAGATAAAAGGCGTAAGGATCTAGAGTTCTCAGATAGAGATCATGTTCTTATTAAAGGTCACCAACGAAGGGTGTGGTACATTTAGGAAGTCGGGGAAATTAGCACCGAGATATGTAGGTCCATTCCCTATCACAGAAATGATCGAAAAACTCGCTTATTGGATAGAGTTACCGAATAGATTGGCAGGAATCCATAATGTGTTTCATGTTTCTCATCTTAGAAAGTACGTGAATGTAACGACCCGCCTTTTCTACCATCGAAAGTCGACACCAAATACATTCGCGTATTCAAATGCCAAATATCCAATCGCCAGAAAGGCAGATTGTTACGGTAAAATAAAATGAACAGTAGACACGGAATCTCATAACGGAACAATCACATATAATATAACAAAGACAGTAAAAGATGTCACTCCAAAATACATAGTATATCAGAGATAAAAATAAACCTCATCAGCCTGGACAGTTATAACTTTCTGACCTTACGATTGTTGATTGGTATATATAATAATACAATGGAAATAAAAAATATTACGGTAGGTGAACATCCAGCTCTACTCCATGGGCTCTATGTCAAACCAATGATAAGCTAGAAAAATACTCGGTCTGACCCGAGCATTATAATAAAATAACACTTGGATCAGTCTGGAAAACCAACGTGAGAAAACTAAAGAGATATAAGGAATATGTAATAATTCTATGAGGCCATGACACTAAACACAGAACGAGTTTTTATCTTAGTAGAACAACATCCATACATGAAAGAATTGAAAACAAATTAGAACAAAACCCAAATTTGGAAGAATGGGCATAAACAAGATCAAAATACAAACTTAAAGAATAGACACAAATAATTAAATATCGAGGAGAGCTCTAGGCACTTTTCGATGCAATTAAGGAAACAACTCAAATATTTAAATCAACAACAAGGAAAAAGATGTTTTCCAACAATGAATAGGAGGGTGCACTCCTCTTACCGAAAGTATACCTCTAGAAAATATATTTAAGAACTACGATGGCTCTCAGAAGATGTACAAGCCGAACCCTACCAACCTTACCGAGTATCCGAGTATTTTACATCTCCGCGCGCATACAACAGAATCCAATCTAAAGTAGATATAAATATACCCTAATGAGAACAATCCCACATAGCTTGATGTCCACTCATGCTTTGGTTTTAGTCATTTTTGACAAAGGATATCAGCGCTCAAATGAGCAACAAATCGTCTCAAATTGATAGTACACAAAGAAGAAAGCTGAATCAATAGTCAATAAATCAACTATCGGGAATAATCAAAATGATCGTATATGGAAATTAAATTTCATACCCTTACCACAACTCGTCGATTTCAAATTTGTACCATCCCTCGGTTGAAAATGAAGCCGGACAAGTTAAGAAGTGTTACCTCAAAGCCTTACCTCGACATACATTTTTGACATTCGAGATAAAGACGAGTTGGAAACCTCGACGTTTAGTGCTAAGTATATGACCAAATCCTTTCCACATAAGTAATATCGTTTGTGGAAATTAATTTTCTTATCTTTTCCATATCCAAATCAAACTTTTAAACTTTTAAAACCGAACTTGTGCTTGAATTTCACATCACAAATATTTGTAAAACAATTTAAAAACACTCTTTAAAGTATTATTTTTAAAGAGAAAATTATATTTTTAAGCGTATTAAAAAGAAGGGAAAGAACAAATGTTATTAAAATATTGTTTACTGTAAACCCAAAAACAATTTACACTTGGCTTTATTTTTTTGAAACAATTCCTTTTAAATGATTTTCTCATTTATAAACTATCATTTATAAATATGAAACAACATTTATTATCCTGGAAGATAATAAATCGTCTAAAATGCTTTTATAAATCCAAAACAATGTTAATCAAACTTATAACTTCTTTAATAAATCAATTAATTAACTTTAAACACCTTTATTAAATCAGTTAATTAATTTTAATCATTTTTATTAAATAAGTTAATTAATCTTTAAAACATTTTTATTAAATCAATTAATTAACTTTGAACATCATTAATAAATTTATTAATTAACTTTATTATAGTTAGATAATAATTAAGAATATATTTAAAACCTTCAATTCTTTTCAAATGCTTATACAATCCACACAAATACATTTGAAAGAGTTTATAAAATATTCAAGGTAAATAACCTTTATAAATTTAAACAACATTAATTATCCCGAAAGATAATTAAATCCAATTTAAAATCTTTAAAAGTTTAAAACGAAATTAATTATCTCGAAATATAATAAATCAAGATTATAGTTTTTTTCTTAATTTAAAACAGCGTTAACTATCCCGAAAGATAATTAAATTTATAACTCCTTTTATAAATTTTAATCAACACTTACACTTTATTTTCAAAGTTCTCAAAATACTTGAAAATATAGTTTAAACAATTTTCAAAGTGCAAAAATACGACTAAACATTTATTTTGTAAAAATATAAGCTTAAGTTCAACACATAATAAGAGTTTAAGGAGATGATATTTCATAAGTGACGGTATAACGATATTCGCTATAACGACACTTACAAAAATCAAAAAATATGTCACAAATATTTCAACCAAACAACAATATAAACAAGATCGGAATAAAAGTAAATAAATATTGGTAAGAAACCTCTTAGGGTCTCTTTACAAAAGTCCCATTTAAATCACACATATGAATGTGTATTTTGAAGTGTTCTATAACGACCTATTCGCTACGTAAGCTTCGACTTTCTCTTGTTTTTGTCTCCTGCAACAGAATGGTTATTTATGTCATCCACTTTTCAAGTGGGAATTTAATATCCAAACAAACAATCAAAAACAAATATAAACTATCACCGAAGCATTCAATAATAATCTATAGCGAGACAAATATCGTATAATTTATTTAAAGGCGAGTAAACTCACCGAAATTCCAACGGATGCTTTCGCGTTTCGGTTTGGTCTACGTTCGATGTTAGCTCAAAATTCTACTTTCTCCAAATTCGACCAGACCAATTCCATCGTGTAACTAACGTTCCTACGAGTCCAACGCAACTGACCGCGTTCGAATCCGACCTGCTACGAGCAAGATATTGATTTTATAAGAATTTGAGTTAATTAAATTAATAAATAATCATCATTAACTTAATTAATACTTAATTACCCTAAACATATTTCTTCCCCAATTCAATTTTCATTTCCCTCCAATACAAATTCTCGTGCATAACAGACATGAACACGCACCACATGTCGAGCCCTCTCTCTCCTCCATGCACTCTCCACGCTTCACGATTCCACGAACCGACAACGCCGACGATCTCCATTCTGCTTTCTCTCCACCATCCATACCAAAACTCCGAGCTTGGTCCCACAAATGGAAACACAACCTGGGCGTACTCGCCGTGAAACCTTAGGCAATGCAGCTCCCTAAAGGTGATTAGACCACCTCAAATTCGCACAACCGACGCCTCTTGCCACCACAAACCCAAATCCAACCTTCATTTCACCTAATTCCTCTCGAATCATGGCCAAACCAAAACCCTAGCTTCTAACCCAAAACTGACTTCGACCAAAATCTTGTAGCACACCCTAAAACTTACATAGATTTGTAGATCTCATCCATACGAAGCCAAAGATCTCAACTTTACAATTTTTAGTTAAGTATATGAATTGATATTGATTTTTAAAGGTGGTGGGTTTTTATTTTCTTTTACAGGAAGTTTGAAAAGCAAGAGGATGAAGAAAAGAAGTAAGCATGTTGACAATTCTTGGAGTTGATGTTTAGTTTCAATTTCCGACGCATTGCCGCATATAATTTCGTTCGCGTATGAACCCCGAACGACAAAAGAAAATACGATCATGCACAAAAATGTGATATGATCGCAAAATAAAAATAATATACACTAGTTATCTTATTCCGTAAAATCACGAAAACACCATCGTTTGTCGAAAAATACGTCAAACGACGGTTTAATTATTTTTCAAATTAAAAATTATGGAAAAATAGAATAAATTCAATTAAAAAACTATAATAAAAATCAAGTCGTTTTATTAACAATTGATTTTCTTGTTATTTATTCGAACTATTATTATTGTACGTAAATTTACAAAATGGGTTTGACAACATTATTTATTAATCAAAAGAAGTTAAATAGTTATTTAATCCATTTAATTTATATTTAATTCACAATTCAAATATCTAAATAATCACTATATTTGAATATAAGTTATTAAACTCTAAAAGCCAATTATTTAAATATTTAAAATCAATTAAATATTCAAAAATGAAAACGATAAAATTTTGGGATGTTACATTGTTCCCCTTAAAAGAATTTCGTCCCCTAATTTCCCAAAGGATAAAAATGTCCTCTCAACCTTAGGCTTTAAAAACTATGAATCAAAATGAGTTATTAAACTTTTAAAGTCCTTTATGTTACGGAAAATTTTGGTAGCTCCTCCTTTGCGCGGCTTATCCAGAAAAACTACAATTCGCCACCATTGGCCCAAATCAACCAAAACAAAAAACAAAAGCCAAGTGGTCTTCCATATCTGGGGCATAAAATCATCAATCAAAAATACCATATTCTAATCTACTACATACCTCTTTTGCATTAGATTTTATTTTTATTTTTGCAAGCAACACACGATCTCGATGCAAATGCAGTGCGCAAGGAATCAAATAGTAATTTCTTGCATCCCTGTATGTATCTTGTACTTACATAGTTCAAAAGAGAACCATGCTGACAAAAGAGAAATACACAAGCTATTTCTATCATAAACAATAGCAAAATAAACAATATAACAACCATATGCAACAAAAGCATGGAGAATACTCTGTAATAAAATACTATGCAACAAATCTTTTTAAAAGACAGAATAAAATGTTCGGCCTTTTACATTCAAAATATATTTTTATATTATTCCAAAGAGATATAAATAAAAACCAAAATCAATTATGACAAGGAGAGGGCACCTCCTACCAAAGTATGGTATAATTCTAGAATCAAACAACGCGAAGTATTCGGTGGTATTATGGTTTCTTCTAAAACAACAACTAGAGTAAACAAATATATCCGGCGAGTCTTCCAAATCGGAAAACCACCAATCGTCCAACTTTAATCATAACAAAAAATATTTGAAAAATAAATTCACCAAAACTCCCTTCAAATATTCTGAAACAATAATACTTCACCCAAAATTTTCAAAATAATAATAATATTATTTCTTTCAAAAATTCTTTCGAAATACTTTTTTTCAAAAGCACCGGGATTTAAGTCCTAATAAACAACAACTTTGTAATCCGTAGTCTACAAAATCACAGTATCAATCAAATCAAATTTCATAATGGAATAAACTAACACTTTCATTATTTAAAATGTTAAATGACTTAACAAACAAGATATAGAAATTTTTCTTAGGTTCACAATTTTCTCGATTGTTCAAGGATATAGATAACTTCCTAAGCGTACCATTACGCTCATCAGCCTTTGGTTATTGCTTAGAAGATTATCTAAGTACTTTGGAACAAAACTGAAAGTTGCTCCTAAACTACCCTAAGCAACAAAACAAGGTATACAAATATAATGGAGCCCGTATGATGTACATGAATTATCCGTACATAATATTTGATCCGATCACTTGCTCGAATACATAAACTTTACTTTCGAACTAGTATCACTCACTCGACCTCCCTAGTGCGGACTCCGATCAGGTTCCTTGATTAGAAACATCCGTTCTCCTTACATAACCATTTGCTATGATAGAAAATCAGTATCATATCAATAATCTGAATTAAGTGTTCACTTACAAGAATAAGTGGGGAATTCCTTTCCGGACAGGTGTAAATCACCCCATAGTCATGTACTCGAATCCTAGATCGATAGCCGTGTGAATAAAATGATCTACGTATAACTTACGTGCATAATCTTATTGGTTTTTTAACTACACCAATCTTTTCTAAATCACTTTCAATTTTATTTATAGTATCTCATTTAATACTAAAATTATTTATGAATTACTCTATATATTTTCGCTTAAGTTTTTCAAACATTTTATAAAGACTCATCTTTATAAAACATTAAACTAAAAACTCACATCACTTTTATTTACTTGTATAATACTCTTGTACATCCTAAGAGCACATACAAAATGTCGATTTTATTTTATTTATTATTTATTTTTATTTTTCAAAATTCAAATGGAGGCCCAAAAAATATGGGTCTTAAAACTGAATCGACTACTTCGACCATTTTACGCTAGGGTGTTCTAAGGAAAGATGTTCACAGGTTGGTCCAATATCATCGAATAGTTTTCACATCTCAGATGATTAATAAAAACTATAGTTTTATTAAAACAATACTTATTAAAACCTTCCTATCCAATTTAACCCATTTAAAACTTGAGTTAAATTATCTCTTTTCTATCCAAGAGTTTACAAATTTCATTTATCAAATTGTTTATCAAAATACCTTTTTAATTTACTCAATTTCCTTTAAGGAAACTTAAGAACTAAATACCCAATTTTTATTTCAAAGTCCTTTTGAAAATCATACTACATATATTTCTATATATATATAAATAATTTTAACTATTTATTCATTAACACCCACTTTGGGATCGCTTAGATTTGAACTCATTCTGATCACACAATGGCAAAGAGAATAATTTACTAAGTGTGCTACAACGTTCGCCTTAGCGAATATTAAATCGTCACTTAGAAGATTATTCAGATTACCACAAAACTAATCGAGATGTTTTCCCCCGAACTATCCAAAGAAAATGTATCTTTATTAAAAATTCTTTTTGAAATATTTATACTTACAAAAACTTCCAAGTAATACTACCATTACTTTTCTCAAAATCTTGTTGAAATCATTTCAACTAATACCGGGATTATATTCTCAAAAACTCTTTATAAATCATAATTTATAAACCAAATTTATATAAAATTGTCTTTATATAAAATCATCTCATATCATAATAATTTCCCTTTATTATAATAAAATTTTCTCAAACATTTGTCCTCTAAAATGTCTTACCTTTCCATTTAGATTATATTAAACAACATTTATTATAAGTTTACTTTTAATTCAACATTTTGAAAAGATGACTTCTAACTTAACATTTTCTCCGAACACCGTATAGTCAAATTGTGAAACTTAACTCAGAATGGGTTCATTCTAATGTACTTACAATTATCAAACAATAAAAACTCATAAACTGGTCGAGCATAAACTAACAATCAACAAACAATAGTCAATGCTCCAAAACTAA
Organism: Allium fistulosum; assembly: GCA_030737815.1. Taxonomy (NCBI): domain Eukaryota; kingdom Viridiplantae; phylum Streptophyta; class Magnoliopsida; order Asparagales; family Amaryllidaceae; genus Allium; species Allium fistulosum. Next base: position 1,305,610,871 of record CM060903.1, on the reverse strand, counting down.
CCGAGCACGACTAATCAGACAACAATGGTAATGAATAAATATTATTATTTTCAAACAACTATATATATTTGAAAATTATTCCTTTATATATATAAAATATATAATCCAAGGTAAATTATTTCATTACCAATTTTCAAAAATCAATATCGTGTCTGTTTGCCTTGTTCAAGTGTTTAGAAATCTCTATCGACACTGTGGGGTCCTACGTTTCGACCAGAATTCAAAAACAACACAATATACCAATTAACATAATATGTTTTTATAATAATAATAACAAATACGCTCTCATACACACACACACAACTCATTCTAGGGTGTCACTTACCTTACCTTTAATGAGTTATACCCCACCAAAACCAAGGTTATCGCTTAACCTTTAGCTTTGATACCAAGTATAACGACCTGCCTTTTCTACCATTGAAAGTAGGCACTAAATGTGAAGTATATGTTTTGTTTGATGATAACAAATATATTTTATATTGGTTTTGTTTTCAGAGTATGTTGCAATGTTTTCAAAGTGTATTGCAATTTAAAAATCTTCCCAGCATAATTTTGCATCACTATATTTCATATGCTTGATTTTCACGTAGTACTTGTCAAACACATATATTTTTATTTGTAAAATAATATATATTTATTATTATCAAAAAGGAAATATTGTCAGATATTGAAGTTAATTTTCATATGATATTAAATATATATTATATCTAATGTGTTTGTCTAATATTATGTATTTACATGATATAGTTGATGACTGTTTCAAGAATGAATACTGATTCCATATACTCATGCTAAAGAAATCTACATGTGCATGTCAACTCAAATCTCAGTAAAAGAAAAGGATGAAACATTTCTAAAATCATCCAAGTTGAAGCACAAGAGATTTAGCTGGATCTCTTCCTCTTCTAGAATGGATTTCAAATCATTTAAAAGAGGAAAAGATATTTATAGAACAATCAAAACAAGGAACAAAATTCAAACCAAAAGCAAAAGAGGAAAGAAATTTTTTGAAACTATTTCAACAAAGGAAGGAAAGCTATTGCCTCATTGATAGGAAAGATTCAACACACACCAACACTTTTATAATAAACAAGCCCTCATTTACACTTTATATCACCGGATACAAAAATAGAAGGCTTTCTTTTCATATCAGAAAAAGAACATCCGATTAAAAGATCTTGACCACATTCAATATCTCTATTCAATACATCAAAAACTTCATCTCAGCCACTACACTACATCAGAATTTCATCTGAGTAATACACGCTCAGTGTCATCATCAACAACTCAAGAAACAAAGTTCATCTTACATCTTCCACTACAAACTTGGACATTATTGTTCATATCAACTTTAGATTGGCAAGCCACTCACGACATCTACACAGCCATCATCTCCACGTCTTCAACGGACATCATCTCCTACATCTTATCAACACACAAAGCAGCAACACCACTATCATCGACTAGAGCATCTCAAATATCACATCAGTGATACTACCTCGCTAATCATAAGACAAGGCAACACGTTAACTCTCTCCAAAACCAACCATAGCACTGTTTCTCGAATTCATCAAAGCAAGAGTTGTTTTCTCACCTCGGCATCATCAACTGCAACCAACGACAACAAGGATTAGCATCAAAGTTTGACTTCATCATCACCGTTCCAGATCCAAAATTAGGTTCTCCTAATCAAGCTTCGACAGTAAAAACATAAGAGAAAGAAATACACAGTCAGACTTCGACGTACCTCTAGCAACCACGTCGGTCTTCCTGAACCAACGACTTAAACACGGCTTAAATACCCAAAGCATTCAGGCGATTGTAAGATTCGAACTGCTCATACTTTGGGGTAGACTCAACTGCAGGAGGTTACTTAGCATAACTAAAAAAAGCAGCATGATTCGGAAAACAAGGCAGAGAAATTTTTATGGGCGCGTGTGCTGATCTTCTGTAGCAGTGAATTTCAATTCGATTTTGGCGAACGGTATTTTGATTTGGAGTAAAAAGGAAGGCTGCAGATTTTTCAGAGTAGCTTTTGAAGGACTACAACGTTACTTCGTCAAAATAGACAAAATGGATTTTTTGAAAGAGCCCCCATAAATTCATTTATTCATACATTTACTATTTTGGGAGAAAATTATGAACCGTTTTGTTTTTGTTTTTTTATTTTATTTCTTTGAACTATATTTTTTTTAGGTGAGCTACGTACCGTAGTTCAGGGATTCTGGTCTTTGGGTATTGAGTCTAGATAGAGTTACTAGGCATAGAGTTAGTATATTCATGTTAGCAGAGAGTACGAGTGTACAGGTATTGTAAGCGTTAATGTATGATCTTATTAGTAACTTTGGGAGAAGCAGTGGGCATTAGGCCGAAGCAGGGTATATCTTGTGTTATTTATTTTCTATATTTACGTTTCCGCACTATATTCTATATTTTATTAGCATCATTATGATATATTTTTACAGGAAAATATTCTAGAGAACAAATTTATAGCCTTTTTTAGTATTTAGGACAGCCCGCTAATAAATTTGCCTCGAAGACAATAACCTTTGGTTGTCGAAAACAGTCCTTATCCCTTTTATCTTCACGTGTCATTCTGCAATTATCCAGTTGTCCAGTTTTATGCAAACCACCTTCTTCCTCTTTATTTTCATTCCAGCTTTTCTTTTCCTGAAGCTAGGAGAACCCATAACCGCACACTTTGCCAACTCCGTTCTTCCTCCTCCGACCATGAAATTAAGCACCACCACGTCTGTTAAACTCGGCAGCCTCCGACGAACCTTTGGACCACCACCAATCCTAGTCTCGTGAACTTCCGACGAACCCAAAATCATTTCGACGTGAGTTGCGATAATTACAGATATCAGCTTTGACTACCAGGAGATGAATGGAGACCACCATGATGCTCAGCACACTAAGGCGACTTCATCCATACGAAGAAAAACCACTAAGGCGACTTCATACATACGAAGATCAACCACTCCGGTGCGTTCAAGCTGAAACAAGCCTTGGCCATGTCCTAATTTTCAATCGCTACTGCCTTCACCAACAACAATCGGGGAAAAGGGAATGTCACAATTACCTTCTTCATCAATTTGGGTTTCAGTTGGACTTTGAGCTAAAAAAAGTATTTGTTTGGGGAAGAGAGAGTTGAGTTTGAGAACTTGAGAGCTGTATTCATTTATGTGAGGATCAGTTTTTAGGTATCATTTTTCACAATAATGCAGTGTGAAAGTTTTTTAACATTTTGTTTGTTTGAGTATATAAAAAATTGAAGTTGTTACAGAGTAAATATGATGATATGCACCAAACAATCAATGAGTTGAATTAGTGTTTTGTTAGTATCAAACATTTAATAAAGTCTGTTGAGTATCAGTTTTATTACTAATTTGAGGATCGGTTTTTAGGTATCGGTTTTATATACTGTAGGTATCATTTTTGGAAGATCTGTTTTTTTGTAATTGTTGTTGTATAAAGAAAATTATTGTATTAGAATAAAATGACAATCTGAAGCAAACATATTTTTACTGATGTTTTTTTTGCAGTGGTGACAATAATCTTCTTATTTTGTTTGTATTCAATGATAATACTTTTAACACTCGGTTCTTCTTCGATTGTTCTTTTTATGATTTGAAAAATGAAATTTGTCATTATTGGTCTCAACTTACTCTTTTGTCCATTGAGGTTTCTTACGTGCTTAAGAATAAAGTTATCGTGATTGATACTTTGTAGTATCCGTTGTTGTGAAAAAAAATGATATTTTGCAGTATTGCATTTGTGGCATTAGTGTGTATTAGATTATTGTTTAATATCGGTTTTTAAGTATTAGAATTTAAACATGCTTTACTGCATAATATCATAATTTTGTTATTAGTTTTTAGGTATCAGTTTTTAGGTACTAGTTTTCAGGTAGCAGTTTTTAGGTATCAGTTTTAAGTTAACACTGGATTAAATTTGTTTTAATGTTTTTTTATTGCAGGTTTTTTTCCTTTAGCTATGGGTATAGTTTATCTAAAAAATGTGGATAATTGGAAATGATTTTTGAATCATTTAAAATAAATGCTTCAAGAAGATCGTGATTTGGTTTTTTTATGTTGGATCGCCATCGAGGTTTGATTTTAGGTGTTCGTGAAGTTTTTCCTTCATCCTTTCATGGTTATTGTTATATTCATATGGAACAAATGCTTCATGAAAATGTTGAGTATTATTTTACCATAGATACTTATCGTTCTTCTTATGCTAATGCTATTAATCATATTCCTAACTTTGATAATCCTATTATCGATGCAAGTGTTGAAGATAAAGGCACCTAAGGAGAAATGTGGTGCCGGTAGACCTTTTGTAAAATGGAAAGGAGGATTTGCATATTTTGAAAATAAGCAAAATAGATATGGTGTATGGAAGCAATTTGGTCACAATAACCGTAATTGTCAAGCTTCTAAGAAGATATGGTTTGTTTTTCTTGTTTTTATGAATTTGTTGAGATTTATACTTTGTTGTATGATTTTTTTTGGCAATTTTATGCAATTGAACCCGGTTATATAAGTATATTGGTTTAGCATATTTTGAATTTGTCATTGATTTGCTCTTTGTAATTGAACTTGGTTATATAGTATCATTTCTAGTTTCATTTACAGTATCAGTTTTGTAGTATAAGTAATACCAGTTTTATTATTTATTTGTAGGTTATATAGTAACATTTGTAGTTGCATTTTAAGTATTAGTTTTGTAGTCTAATTAACATCAGTTTTATTATTTGTTTGTTTGTAGGTTATGTGGTGATGCTGGTTAGTTTATTCAATATTAGTTATTTAGTATCAGCTTTTGATACTATTGGTATCAGTTTCAGGCACGTAAAAATGTGGTATTAGTTTTTGCATGCTACTAGTATCATTTTCAAGTATTAGAAAATATAATATCAGTTTTTGCATGTTATTAGTATTTGTTTCAAGTATAACAAAACATGGTATCAGTTTTCATTATATTATTATCAGTATCAGTTTCAGGTATGGCAAAAAATAGTATCAGTTCATGCACACTGTAGTATCAGTTTTAGGTATAAATTAATATAAAATAACAGTCATAACATAATATCACATGTAAGAAAAGTTAAACAAAGCTAATTTTTACAACATCATATATAAGATCGTAGTTTTTACAACAAACTGAAATAATTTTAATAAGTGTTTATATCTACATTAAAACAAAGTTAAATTCAATTAGTTCCGACATAACTTCTCAAATGTATATTAATTGAACTGAACATCACAGTAGTTTTTACAACAAATTCACTTATGTATATTTTCTTATTCTTCTAGCATTGACATGAATTTGGCTAAATTCTAGCAGTGATCATTGTCCGTCAATATGTCATACACAATTCTTGTTCTTATTTGCAACATTTGTTTAGGTTTTATTTTGATCAGTATTTGGCTTCTGTTCAATGATATGATGAATATCATGACATATATACCGTAGTCAATCTGTTTAAAGCAAAATATATTGTTAGTATCAATTTGCATCACTTGTAGTAACAGGTATGTAACAAATATATAACACTGTATTTAAGAGATAATGATGCAAACAGATCATATGCTTTGAAATAAAATAATTAACAGTTTTAGTATCAATGTTTGGTATTGTTTTTGCGTATATTTTGGTATCGGTTTTGATACAAATTACAGTCAAAATAATTTATAAAATAACTAGGCATCAACTCTAAAAAAAGGCTACTGGGTATCAGTTTTGCATTATTTTTGTATCACTTTTGTCATACATGACAGTCAAATGAATAATTAAAATTACAGAGCATCAAATTTTATCAAACAGAAATTAGGTATTAATTTTTCATATATATAGGTATCAATTTTGTTATAAATAACAGTCAAAATAATTTATAAAATAACCAAGCATGAATTCCAATCATATAGCCACTAGGTATCAGTTTTGCACTATTTTGGTATCACTTTTATCATACATGATGATCAAATAAATAATTAAATTTACAGAGGATCAACTTATATCAAATAGAAACTAGATATCATTTTTGCATATATATATGTATCGGTTTTGTTATAAATACCAGTCAAAATAACTTATAAAATAAGTAAGCGTCAACTTCAAACAAATAGCTACTAGGTATCAATCACTTCCACTGATACTAATACACCAAACTGATAATAAAATTGTTAACTAGAATACAATAAACTGATACTAATGCACTAAATTGAAACAAAAGTGATAATAGAACTATAGTAGTTTTTCTACCAATACCTATAATACACTAAACTGATACTAATAATGTTATTGTTTTATCAAGTTTGTCTCTTCTTTAGTTGGCTTCTGCTTTTTTGTGTGAATCTTCTGAATTGTGGTTTCCTGCCTTTCCTTTGTGTTTTTTCCAACATTTTGTTCATTGTTTTCATCATTTTGGTGTATTGGTCATTTTTTTCTTTGCCTGTATGTCCTTTTCGTGCATTGCCTTCTCCACTCATTCATTTTCCAATTCATATTCCTAAAGCTTTGAACGTCGGCACCCACTTCATTTTTAGACTATCCCTTTATTTCTAAATTTCATTTTGTTCTTTGTCTATACCTCCTTTCACATCTAATACGTCCATTATTTTTCCATGCACCTTCACCTTCCTTCATGCCACCTAGAACCACGCCCACACCCGCCCTATCCTTCGCCATATCTTCCTGCAACCTCACCCGATCTGCCACCTACGTCCGCTATCTCCACTCCTCCCAGGCCTAGCCGAGATCCTCCTTTCACCTTTCATGTTGCTTCTCTTATGCAAATTGCAAACGTGAGTTTCTAATATATTATTTTAAGGATGAACGGTGAGCAAAATGAATTTGGTGGGAAGAAAGTTGAGCGATTTAGTTTTTAATGGGAATAGTCACGTTTGGGCTTTAGGCTGTCCTTTCAAAAAAATTACGTGACCCGTGCCCTAGCCATTAAATATTTAATATACTTTGTCCTTTAAAAAAATTCCTCATCTTTTTAAATACCATATTCACCCCCCTTTAGGGTATATTACTCGATCCAACACCAAATACATCCACGTATTCAAATACTGACCATCCAATCGTCGGAAAGACAAATTGTTTAGGGTAAAATAAAAAGAAAAAGAATAGAAGAAACAGAATCTCACAGTGGAACAATCACGTATAAAATAACAAAGACAATAAAAGCTATCACTCCAAAATACATAGTATATCAGATATAAAAACAAACCTCATCAGCCAAAACAGCTATAACTTTCCGACCTTAAAATTGCTGATGGGTATATATAATAATACAGCCGAAATACAAATATTACGGCAGGTGAACATCCAACTATACTCCATGGGCTCCATGTCACACCAACGATAACTTGAAAAAATACTCGGTTTGACCTGAGCATTATAATGAAATAACACTCGGATTAGTCTGGAAAACCAGCGTGAGAAAAATCCAAAGATATGGGGAATATATAATAATTCTATGAGATCACGTCACTAAACATGGAACAAGTTTTTACCTCACAAGAACAACATCCATACATGAATGAATGGAAAATAAATTCGAACAAAACCCAAAGTTGGAAGTATGGGCATAAACAAGATTAAAATCCAAACTTAAAGGATGTACACAAATAATTAAACATCAAGGAGAGCTCTAGGCACTTATCGATGCAATTAAGGGAACAATTCAAAGATTTGAATCAACAACAAGCAAAAGAAAGTTTTCCAACAATGACCAGGAGGGTGTGTCACGTTACAGAAAGTATACCTCTAAAAACTATACTTGAGAACTACGATGGCTGTCAGAAAATGTACAAGCCGGACCCCGCCAACCTTACCGAGTATTTGAGTATTTCACATCTTCATGCACATACAACCAAATTCAATCTAGAGTAGATGTGAATATACCCTAATGGGAGCAAGCCCACATAGCTTGACTTCCACTCACGCTTTGGTTTTAGTCATTTTCGATAAAGGATATCAACTCTCAAATGAGCAATAAATCGTCTTAAATTGATGATACACAAAGAAGAAAGCAGAATTGATAATCAATAAATCAACTATTGGTAATAATCAAAATGATCGTATATGGAAATTAAATCGCATACCCATACCACTACTCGTCGATTTCAAACTTGTATCATCCTTCGGTTGAAAATGAAGTTGGACAAGTTAACGTAGTGTTACCTCAAAGCCTTGCCTCGACTTACATTTTTAACCTTTGAGATAAAGACGAGTTTCCATACCTCGATGTTTAGTGCTAAGTATAACCAAATCCTTTCCACATAAGTGATACCGTTTATGGAAATTAAATTTCTTATCTTTTCCACACCCGAATCAATCTTTTAAAATTTTAAAACCGAACTTGTGCTTGAATTTCACATCACAAGTATTTGTAAAACACTTTAAAAACACTCTTTAAAATATTATTTTTAAAGAACAAATTATATTTTTAAGCATATTAAAAAGAAGGGTCAAAACAAATGTCACTAAACATTGTTTACTATAAACCCAAAAACAATTTACACTTAGCTTTATTTTTTTTAAACAGTCCATTTTAATAGATTTTATCATTTATACACTTATCATTTATAAAATTCACACAACATTTATTATCCTGAAAGATAATAAATCAATTAAAATGCTTTTATAAATTTAAAACAATGTTAATCGTCCTGAAAGATAATTGATATTATTCTTTTATAAATTTCAAACCATATTAATTTTCCCAAGAGACAATAAATCAAACTTATAACTTCTTTAATAAATCAATTAACTAATTTTAAACACCTTTATTAAAATTAGTTAATTAATTTTAATCACTTTTATTAAATTAGTTAATTAATCTTTAAAATACTTTTATTAAATCAGTTAATTAACTTTGAACATCATTAATAAATTTATTAATTAACTTTATTATAGTTAGATAATGATTAAGAATAAATTTAAACTTCAAATTCTTTTCAAATACTTGTAGAATCCTCACAAATACACTTTAAAAGAGTTTACAAAATTGTAACACCCCATATTTTTGATAACATTATTTAGGATATTTGATTAGTTAAATTAAATTAAATAATGTGTTTATTATGGGATTGAGATTTGATTTTTATCAAGGGGTAGCCGTGCCATTTAACCAATGAATTAAAATAAAAGTTAAAATGAAATAGAGGAGGGGTAAAATAGGCCATTCTTATACCCTTAAACCTTGGCTGTGTATCTCCATACACATTCATTTTACATTTATCAAAATTTCTAAAACTTGAGCCAGCCACCATTAATAAGAGAAAGAGGAAGAAGATTAAGAAAAGCTAAGGAAGAAGCTAAATCAAATCCATTCAAATCTCAAGCTCCTTAATCTCTAAAGCTAAGGTGAATAATGACCACATCTCAAATTGCTTATTGTTTTCGGTTTTAAGATAAAATCCGAACCTATTTGCAATGATTTGCCATGTTTTTGAATGATGGAATGATTCTATATATACTTGTTGATGATTTATGTTTGTTCATATTGACTTTATGACATGTTTTAAGGTGAAAACCCTATCAAATGATATCTAAATGCCTTGCGAATTTTTATATAGATCAGAAATGATATTTTAGAGATGGGTTTCAATTTTTTGAATTTATGTGGATTTATATGAATTTTCTAGTGAAGAAAATATTATTTTGGGTTAAAAATTATTTACGGTTAAATAATTAATGGTTTGGGTCTGAAATTAATATATGTTAGAAAACATATTAAAATTGATTTTCTGAAATTTTTGTAGAATTTTCCTAAGTGTTTTAATGGGTAAATAAAATTATTTAAGGTAGGGACTAAAATGTTTTATATATTTATGAAAGGAGAAGGGGTTTAATTCTGGAAAGTCGGCAGTACTTTTAGAAAAGAGAAACTTGCAACCAATCATAATTTGACAAACAATGCAGGTTAGGTACAAAGAAATAGTTTAAAAAAGACTAATCTACATGGTTTTTACTATTTCGATGCATTCGGCCCAGGCTTTCGCCTCCTTACCTTCACCTCCAACTATATCAAAACCAATGCACATGGTATCAGTTAACTGGTATGTAGTAAATTGGATATAGGCGGAAGGTATAGGGTCAAAACCATGGGTTCCGAAGGTGTTGAAGCACTACTTTGCTTTTAAATGAAAATGAGTCCGCTTGCTTTCAACTAAGTAGCTTTCGACTAGGTCAAATGGATTTAAAGAAATGATTTCGATTGGGTTGCGCTTTTGTTTTAAATGACTACTTTCGACTAAGTCAAAACCTTTTGCTGCATCTTTCTTCCTTTCGACCCAGATGGTTTCGAAGGGGTTACTTTGTTTTCTAAAATTTGGCCACTTCTATAATGCTTTCGAAAAGATGGTTTCGACACCATCACTTCTTTACTTAGGAATGATTTCGAATGGAATGCTTTCGACTTTAATGGGTTTCTGATCCTTTTGCTCTACTTGAAGGCATAACCCAAATAGTTTCTGTAACAACCCAGAATTTTAGTTATTTGAAATTAGAATATTTAATTAATTTTAAATATTGAAAAGTTAATTTTGTAGGTTAAATAACTTAAATTCCAAATATAGCGATTTATTAGATTAATTGTTGAATTTAATAATTGAAATCATTTAAATAATTGAATCTTATATTTTTATTTGGATAATAATAATTAAAAGCTTATTTAATCACTTTTTAACAAGAATGAGGGTAATAAAACTTTGAAATTGGATTTAAAAGTGATTTACTCGATTTTGAAAACAACTCGTTTTAATTAACATATAAAAATAACCTTCCGGGCACAGTCTCGGATTTCGATGAAACCATAGTCTTTGGGTCCGTAATAATGAATTATAATACGCCGTCAAATTTCGTCGCGATCAGACGTATCTTTTGGTCGTACGGGATAGAAACGCATTGAAATTAATATTGAAGATTTAATATAATAATTGGGTTCAAAAAGCTATCTTCTCCACACGATTAAATTAGGTCCCGAAACAAGTTCCGTTGCCGTTTGAATAGGGGTATAACATATAGAATGCTAGGCGGCACGCCTCGATTGGAGTCCGTAATTATATAGCTAGATATTTGAATTTTAAATAATTTTTTTTTCTATTTAACTTTTCACTGCCTTAACCTTTCATATCAGCCCACTTTTACTTGTACGAGCCCACATCCTTCATGTTGACTTCCGTATCTCCCTTCCTTATTTAAAGTTGGCTTAATAGAGGAAACAAGGAAGAAGTCTTGAATTCAAAAATCAAAATATGAAGATATACTTACCTAAAAATCTTAAGAAAATTATATTTGGTCTTGTTAGGCCATATGCTTCGATTTAGGGTAGGCAACGTTGGGTTCGGCAGTGGATTGGGTCGCGCCACTCCTTGGCAGCCAAACTAGGGTTGGGTATTTCAGAGGATTGGGTCGATGATGAGGCGAGCAAAGAGTGGATTTTGGTTTAGTGATGGAAGTAGATGTCTCGGCCGAAGTTTGGGCATGCTCGATGGTCATTGTGGTCGAGCGACCTAATGACGTGTTGAGGAAAAGTGGGTGTAGGTCGCATTTTTATTTATAGGTCCAGACATAGATTTTTGGGTGTAGGTAGATGGAGAGTGTCGAGGGGAGGCTATTGGCGAAGACGTCTCGCCAAACGGAGCATCGGAGCTCCGTATCAACATTGGGTCGTGCACATCAATGGTGGTATCTTTGTGCATTTGCGTTTGATTTGGGGAAGAAGGTATAATGACATATTTGTAATTTGGTGGTGATTGTGTATTAGTTATTTTATTTTAATTTAAAAATATTGATAACTTATAAAATTGATAACTCCTTCATACGAGGTCCGATCGAGACGAAACTTGTTGCGTTACGATCATGATGATGAAAGCTTCGCAATGGAACTAGTTTGGACGAATTTGGAGACTGTTGAAATTTGGGCTAAAATCGGACGTCGTCCAGTTTTAGTTCCAAATCGGAACGTCGCAGCGACAACAGAGAATTTCGGTGAGGTAAACTCACCTTTTTGGATAATTATTATGATTTATAATTGATAAAAAATTTTGAATGATTGTTTTGATAAATTATTATATTAGTTGGTTTAGATATATTACCGCCTATTGGAGCAGATGAGACCCTATTGCGTTCCCGTGTAAGAGCGGATGACCCTTCGTGTACAAATACCTCCTCGAAGCGGTTGATTTATATTTTATGATTATCTAACATTTGTTATGCAGGGGAAAACAGGTTGGAGAGATCCAACGGGATTCCTCGCTATTATTGAATTATGTTGTTTCAATGATATTTCCTTTATATAGATTATTGGATAATAAATATGATTGTGGATGCTGTGGTTATAACATAGTTATATGTTTGAAAATAAAACCCAGTAGCGATAAGAAAATCATTATCGATATTGGTTAAGTGTTGGGTGGCTATTGGCCTCAAATATTATTTTAAAAATACTATAAATTACTGATTAAGTCGGAATTGGTTTTTGAAACAAGAAACGATTTTTAAATCCAAAATTGGGTTTCGGAAATATTTTGTTTAAGGATTATCTAATTAAATATATAAATTTATTTTTAAATTTTATTTAATGATTTTATTTAAAATTTATATTTGGGAAAATAATTTATTTTATATGTTTTACAAGTTTCAAATTATAAGTTAATATATGGTTTTAAATGTAATTTTAAGTTTTTAACTTACAATTTTATTTAGTTTTAAATATATAATTTAAATAGTTTAAAATTTAATTTAATAAAAAATTTAATATAGTTATATATATATATATTTTAAATTTAATTTAATATAATAAATATAGTTTTGATTTAAGATAATAAACACAGACTTTTATAATAACTTTAATAGATAAAAGATTTTTGTAAAAGATTTTAGAATTTTGTAAAAGGTTTCTTAAGGAATTTATAAAAGTTTTGTAAGAGATTTTATAATGGGTTTTATAAAAATATTTTATAAAAGATTTTTATAAATGATTTTATAATGGTTTTTATAAAGGAGTTATATGGGTTTTAAAGGATTTTATAAAGGGTTATATAAAAGAACTTGTATAAAGGGATTTGAAAGCCTTTAAAGGAATTTGCGTAGAAGTTTATGAAAAGGGGAAGAGTTGTAAACTGTTTTGGAATTTATAAATAGTTTTATAAATGGTTTTAAAGCATAAAAATAGTTTATAAATGGTTTAAGAGAGATTTATAAATTATTTTCGAAATTGACTGAAAGAAATCTTCCTCAGTATTTTTGAATATATTTAAGAATATGGATATCTTGATATGAAAGTATAAACTGTTTCTGGACTTATTATTATAAATGTTTTATGAAATGACAATGGTGTGATAAAAATAATGATTGGTTGTTAAATAGGCCGGGGTCGGATATTGTCATACTCTCTGCCGATTCCGAAACCACTTTAACAACTATGCACGTGGTGGAGAATCCAGAACGAAGTAGGATGGTTTGGCGAACGCTACTGTATGAGGTATGAACGTAGCCTTGACCCCCTTCGGGTCAGCTTGATATGACTAAAACAAGAGCTATACCGGGCCAAGTGAGGTCGCTCCTCTGATCGGGCATATTTCTTCGATACCATATCTGTTACTTTGTGATTAATTTGGTGGCCACCCTCGATTTGATTATGGGAGTGTGTTTCGAGATGTGCGGTAGTAGCTGCAACACGTTACCACCAGTCCGGGAGTGCAAAACGGTAGAATCCTACCTTGAGCATTGCCTCGCGTGCCTTGTCATATGCCTTATCGAGCCTACTACGATTTTGGTTTGTGTCGTACCTATGGAGTGCTCCCTGATAGCCCATCGGTTTGGAGGAGTTTACAGTACTGTATAGACTACGACATTTATAAAATGTGTCAAGGGGGATATGGGTAACGCCTTAACGCTATTTTAATACTTTACTTTACTGATAGACAATACATATATAGCGTATATTACTACATATAAATAGTTTAACGGATCCTTAGGAGATGAAAATCTCGAACATCTCTTAAGTTATTGCACGCGCGTTATACACTAGATAGGAGATGTAAAATCCCATAAACATCTCTGAAGCCATTACACTCATATTTATTTGTTGTTGATTTAACTTACATAAGATATTTTAGTTCTCACTCGAGTGTTTTGTCTTTTCATTACTCTTGGGTCAGTCTGAGCTTTTCAATGTATTGAAGACCATTTTATTTTTGAGGATGAAGACGAAGATTAGTCTACTATTTATTATATTTATTCCACCGCATCATGTTGTTCCGCTGCATTATCTTATTATACCTGCTATATGTATAGATCTGATTGTATTGTAAAAGTGTAATCAAATATATTTGTAAAACAACTTCATAAACTGTTTATTTAATTATTATACTTTGTCATTCCGCTGTGAGATTCTGTGTTTTGTTTTTTCTTCTTTTCTCTTATTTTCTTATTTACCCCATTAACAATCCTCCCTTTTGAATGGTTTGAGTTGACATGTGTGGTTTATTGTCGATTTAAACCTTCCAAAAAGGTGGGTCTTTACAGTTGGTATCATAACTTTGGTTTAGCGATAACCTTAGCTTTGTGGGGTTTGACTCATTAGAAATAGGGTAGTAATACCCTAAAATGAGTTGTTTGAGGGTATATATATAAGAGAGCGTATTTGTTAGTGTTATAACAATATTTTTATATTGTGTTAATTTTACTGTTTAGTATTTATGAATTCTGGTCAGAATATGGGACGCCATGGCATCGATAAGGATTTCTAAACACTTAATAGGGCAGACCGACACAATATCGTTTTTGAAATATAGGTAAATGAAATAATTTTACCTAGTAGTATATTTTGTATATAAAAGAATAATTTTTATAAAGGGATATGGTTGTATGTGATATCTTTGTTTCTTAGGAAGTGAAATTTTATAAATATTGGTTGCAAAATAGGATTTACAAATAAAGTGAATATGAATTGGAAATTCGAGAACTTAAGTTCCGGGGTTTTTAAATTGGTTTTCAAAGATTTTGGAATATAATGTTAGTTTTATTTGGAAGTATTTTCGGATATAAATATTTTCAATGTGATTTAAAAGAAATGTTTTAAATAAAAGGAAATAAATTCTGTAATCCCTTCTTCTGTCGTTGGAAATTAATTTCGGTGATGGCCGCGGCATCATCGACTTTCATTTTCGAGTTTCAAAGTAGGAAGACCACTTTAGTAGCTTTGCTACACATTTCTTTTGATAAACAAATTTTAAATTTAATTTCCAAGTATGTTTTGCTATACAAGAGATATAAGTATATATTATTTTGAGATGATTTGCAATGAAATCCGGTATTTAGTTCTTAAATTTCTTTTAATAAATGATTTTTAATTATTACAAGGAAATGAAATCTTGACTATTTTAATAGTTGGAAAATCTAAAATGAAAAATAAGAAATTAGAAGCTAAGTGTTTAATGAAACTGTAAGGAAATTGGAAATTTATCACTGGTAAATTAAAGGGTAATGAAATTAGAAGATGTAAATTATTGAATATTTTGCTAACTAAAATGAATAAGATAATTTGTATAACACTCGATTACATTCTAAAAACATATCTAAAACTTACCAGAAATGTTTAAAAGTTGAAATGTTGATATGGATATGTAATAGAATATTATACAAGTAAAAGCTTAATACAAAAATGCTTCAAAATGAACGTATGTTATAAATGAAAAATTAAGATGTACAAGGAATATATAAACTTAAGTTAAAGGTTGAAATGCTTAACAATCAAATTGAATAGTAAAAGTGAATATCACTTAAGTAAATGATTATAAACTTAAGAAATTGTTGAAATGATTCATAAATATATTTAATATTAAATGATACTATATATGAAGGAATGAATGTAAATTTAATGGTTAAGAAACTTAAGTATGAATTTATTCCCTATTGAATATTAATATTAAATGGAAATCAAGTTTTATAAGTAAATAATAATTGTGAATTAAATTTGCAAAGAAACTTATATAATATTTTAAGAATTGATTTATTGATGATCTAGATAATTAAATGGAAAATAATACGTGTAAGTAAATGAATGTAAATGAATGGAAAAATGACATTGTATAAATGAATGAAAATAAATAAAAGAGTAAAAAGGAAACCAATAGAACAAACTTAAATAACATTTAAATTATGTATTGTTGGGCTAATGGGATCGGAATTTTGGGAAAGGATACTTCAAATTGTTTAAGGTTGTATGAATAATCTATTAAGTAATCATCTTAGGCCGTTGAGCGTAGGGTACACTTGATAGTTTATTTATCACCCTTGTACGATTAAAAGTTTCTGAACCTGAACAAACCATCAGTTTTGTTTGCTATGGATGTGTGATGGATCCTTTGATTGCATGTAATGGTTGTACTGGTTTTGTTTGCCTATGATTATTTCATATTGTTGTGTTGTTTGTGCTATTTATTGAAACAATTGACATATTACTCTTTCACATAATTTAACTCTTTTGGATTATGTAAGTGAAATACAGGTTTATGGAAGCAATAACCGTTGCTTTTGCTTTCATAAATAAAGTTGTTTGCCGGACAAATAGGTACGTTTTCGAATTATGGTTTTTGGAATGATATTTTATTGTTTTTCCCATGGTTTGGGATGTTCACTATTGAAATATGATATATATATATATATTGATATTATTATTTTTCCGGACCTAACCGTACAAAGGAGACTCTACCGAAATTTTTCGTAAATTTAAGACATAGAAATTTTTTGTAAAAGCTGAGTTATTTTCAAATTCTTATTAAACTAAATTATGTAAATTTAATTGTTTATAAATTGAATAATTTGAATAAAATTACATCAAGTTTCTTAATTCCTTCTTTTCCTTTTCGAGGACGAAAAGTTTTGAGTAGGGGAGAGTGTAATAACCCGTATTTTTTATAATTAAAAACTATTAAATTAAATATGATTTTGAAATTTAATATTGTGAGAAATTAAAATTTATGATTTATTAATGAGAAAATGATTAGAATATAATTTAACTTTATTTTTGAATGTGATTGACAACTATTTTAATGTAATTTCAAATAAGTGAGATAATTGTAAAGTTGATTTGGTTATAATTGTAAATAAGGAATTAAATTGGTAATTAATGGAATTAATTCAATTGAAATATTGAAATTAATGTGAGTTAAAGTGATAAATGTAGAATATGAATGTAATAAAAGGTAAACTAATGTTAATTATATTCACAAGGTAATAGTCGATTTAATAATAAGAGTGTAAATCGAAATAAAAGAATTTGATTGAAATTAAAATATAATTAACTGGGGTTTTATTACACTTGTAATTGAATGCTGAAATTAATGCAATAGTTAGATATTGGATTTGACATGGAAATTTATTTTAAAAGATTATAATTTTCTATGTAATCAGGAATGATGAAAACAGTTAACTTTTGAATTTTGAATTTAAAAGGTGACTAAATTGATTTTAAAATTAATAATTTATTTAATTAACGTGAAAATTAGCCATTTTGGCTACTGTCTCGGATTTCCACGAAACCCATTTCATCGGATCCGTAACAGTGAATTATTATAGGATTTCAAGTTTCGTTGGGATTGGACTTACCTTTTGATCGTGCGAGCTCGAAACGCGTACAAATTGATTAATGGAATTTAAATGAATATAATTTGATTTTGAAAGCTAACTTCTCTACACAATGGAATTAGGGTTTGAAACTAGTTCCATTGAGTTTAAAAATATCGAAAACCTATATTTTGATATATTGGATGATCTACTTTCGTTTTGGGAACGAAACAGGTTTTTCGGGTCGTTGTTATCGCTTCGACCCAATTCGATATGTCAATTCGTTCTTATCCATCTCTGCCTATATATAGGCTGTTATAAACCCTAATAGATTTTTTATTTCATATACATGTACATACAATTTAATCTCTCTGTTCAATTTTCTATTACTTCTCAATGGCTATCAATATCAAAAACCAAAATTTCCAAATTCAAAACCAAATTGAAAATTCAAACTCCTCAAACCATAGCAAATTATATATCGTTGGAAAGCTCTCGACGAGCGTATTCTAGATCTGCTATTCATTTTTGCAATTGAGTCTCGGATTGGCCAGAAATCATTGATGAAGTTTCGACCGTCCATCCTAGGGTTTTCAATTCGACGGTGGATCGTCGACCGTTCGTCGATCGGGAGGTGCTGCATCGTAGAGGGCGTCAAGGGCTTTCGATCCATGCAGTTGATTCTTTTCAGTGGCGCCTCAATTCGCCACGATAACTGAATATAGATGAATGGCAGCGGTTTGGCTCGGCGGAGCCGGAGGTGGCGGCGTCTTTATGGCTGGGGTGGCTTGGTGAGAGGGAGAGGCCGACGTCGTTTGATTGGGTCATAGGTGATGGAGGCAGCGGCGATTCGATGGTCAACAATGTTGATCGAGGTGGCAGTTGAGTTTTGGCGTGCGTACGCGAGCGGCTAGGGTTGTGAAGGTAGTCAAAATTACTAAATTGCTCCTCTGTATTATTTTAATTTTAATTTGAAAACTTCTAAGGTTCGTAACTTTTTCATACGAGCTCAGATTTGGACGCGGTTTTCTCCATTGTGATCATATCGAAATTTTGGAAAATATGGAGCTTGCTTGGTTGAATTTGGAGACGGTTCATTTTTTGGTCTTTAATTGGATATTAAATCGACGATAAATCAAAGGTGAGTGATTTAACCCACTCACAAATACTAAACCATATTATGTTAGTTAAATTAAATTTAAGATGTGATAAGAGTATTATTGGTTGCTGTTTGGTAGTTTAATTTGACATTTTAATTGAAATTGAATTTTATTGAATTTAATTGCCTTTTTAATTAATATTGAATTTAAATTGTTAGTTAAATACCTGATAATGATAACCAGTTAATCGTTGTGATTTATTGGCTTATTTGGATGTTGATTGTAATGGATGTTTATTTGTTGATATTTTGGATGATTGGATGTTTATATCCCTTTTATCACTATGGGTTGAAATGATACATACCCGAACGATCTTATAGATTAGAGAAAATCGTTATGGGTTGAAATGATAAACCCGAGCGATTTTATTGATTTGGAAATTATTGATTTGGAATACGGGTTAAAATGATATATACCCGAAAAATTTAACTATTTTGGGGTTGAAATGATACATACCCTATCGCTTGACCATAGGGTAGAAAACTATATACGGACACCGTTAGTCGGTTTTAAATTATTTCAAAATTGTAAAGTATGTTTGATTTATAAATTTTATTTTTAAATTTTATTTAGTGATTTTATTTAAAATTTATATTTGGGAAAGTAATTTATTTTATATATTTTTAAAAGTTTCAAATTATAAGTTAATATATGGTTTTAAATGTAATTTTAAGTTTTTAACTTACAATTTTATTTAGTTTTAAATATATAATTTATATAGCCTAAAGTTTAATTTAATAAAATATTTAATATAGTTATACATTTATATTTTAAATTTAATTTAATATAATAAATGTAGTTTTGATTTAAGATAATAAATGTAGACTTTTATAATAACTTTAATAGATAAAAGATTTTTGTAAAAGACTTTAGAATTTTGTAAAAGGTTTCATAAGGAATTTATAACAATTTTGTAAGAGATTTTATAATGGGTTTTATAAAAAGATTTTATAAAATATTTTTATAAAGGATTTTATAATGGTTTTTATAAAGGAGTTTTAAAGGTTTTAAAGGATTTTATAAAGGGTTTTATAAAAGAAATTGTATAAAATGATTTGAAAGCGTTTAAAGGAATTTGCGTAGAAGTCTATGAAAAGGGGAAGAGTTGTAAACTGTTTTGGAATTTATAAATAGTTTTATAAACGGTTTTAAAGCATAAAAATAGTTTATAAATGGTTAAAGAGAGATTTATAAATTATTTTCGAAATTGTTTGAAAGAAATCTTCCTCGGTATTTCTGAATATATTTATACTTTTGGAATAAGAATATGGATATCTTGATATGAAAGTGTAAACTATTTCTGGATTTATTATTATAAATGTTTTATAAAATGACCACGGTGTGTGAAAAATATAACGATTGGTTGTTAAAAAGAGACCGGGGTCTGATATTGTCATACTCTTTGCCAATTCCGAAACCACTTTAACAACTGTGCACGTGGTGGAGAATCCAGTACAAAGTAGGATGGTTTGGCAAACGCTACTGTATGAGGTAGGAACGCAGCCCTGACCCCCTTCGGGTCAGCTTGATATGACTAAAACAAGAGCTATACCGGGCCAAGTGAGGTTGCTCCTCTGATCGAGCACATTTATTCGATACCATATCTGTTACTTTGTGATTGATTTGGTGGCTACCCTCGATTTGATTATGGGAGTGTGTTCCGAGGTGGGCGATAGTAGCTGCTACGCGTTACCACCAGTCCATGAGTGCAAAACGGTAGAATCCTACACTAGGAATTGCCTCACGTGCCTTGTCATATGCCTTATCGAGCCCACTACGATTTTGGTTTGTGTCGTACCTATGGAGTGCTCCTTGATAGCCCATCGGTTTGGAGGAGTTTACAGTACAGTATAGACTACGACATTTATAAAATGTGTCAAGGGGGATATGGTAACGCCTTAACGCTATTTTAATACTTTACTTTACTGATAGACACTACATAAATAGCGTATATTACTACATATAAATAGTTTAACGGATCCTTAGGAGATGGAAATCTTGAACATCTCTTAAGTTATTGCACGTGCGTTATACACTGGATAGGAGATGTAAAATCCCATAAACATCTCTGAAGCCATTACACTCAAATTTATTTGCTGTTGATTTAACTTACATAAGATCTTTTAGTTCTGACTCGAGTATTTTGTCTTTTCATTACGCTTGGGTCAGTCTGAGCTTTTCAATGTATTGAAGACCATTTTATTTTGGAGGATGTAGACGAAGATTAGTCTACTGTTTATTATATTTATTCCACTGCATCATGTTGTTCCGCTGCATTATCTTATTATACCTGCTGTATGTATAGCTTTGATTGTGTTGTAAAAATGTAATCAAATATATTTTTAAAACAGCTTCTTAAACTGTTTATTTAATTATTATACTTTGTCATTCCGCTGTGAGATTCTGTGTTTTGTTTTTTCTTCTTTTCTCTTATTTTCTTATTTACCCCATTAACAATCCTCCCTTTTGAATGGTTTGAGTTGACATGTGTGGTTTATTGTCGATTTAAACCTTCCAAAAATGTGGGTCTTTACAGTTGGTATCATAGCTTTGGTTTAGCGATAACCTTAGCTTTGTGGGGTTTGACTCATTAGAGATAGGGTAGTAATACCCTAGAATGAGTTGTTTGAGGGTATATATATGAGAGAGCGTATTTGTTAGTGTTATAATAATATTTTTATATTGTGTTAATTTTTCTGTTTAGTATTTATGAATTCTGGTCGGAATATGGGACGCCATGGCATCGATAAGGATTTCTAAACACTTAATAGGGCAGACCGACACAATATTGTTTTTGAAATATAGGTAAATGAAATAATTTTACCTAGTAGTATATCTTGTATATAAAAGAATAATTTTTATAAATGGATATGGTTGTATGTGATATGTTTGTTTCTTAGGAAGTGAAATTTTATAAATATTGGTTGCAAAATAGGATTTACAAATAAAGTGAATACGAATTGGAAATTCGAGAACTTAAGTTCCGAGGTTTTTTAATTGGTTTTCAAAGATTTTGGAATATAATGTTAGTTTTATTTGGAAGTATTTTTGGATATAAATATTTTCAATGTGATTTAAAAGAAATGTTTTAAATAAAAGGAAATAAATTCTGTAATCCCTTCTTCTGTCATTGGAAATTAATTTCGGTGATGACCGCGGCATCATCGACTTTCATTTTCGAGTTTCAAAGTAGGAAGACCACTTTAGTAGCTTTGCTACACATTTCTTTTGATAAACAAATTTTAAATTTAATTTCCAAGTATGTTTTGCTATACAAGAGATATAAGTATATATTATTTTGAGATGATTTGCAATGAAATCCGGTATTTAGTTCTTAAATTTCTTTTAATAAATGATTTTTAATTATTACAAGGAAATGAAATCTTGACTATTTTAATAGTTGGAAATTCTAAAATGAAAAATAAGAAATTAGAAGCTAAGTGTTTAATGAAACTGTAAGGAAATTGGAAATTTATCACTGGTAAATTAAAGGGTAATGAAATTAGAAGATGTAAATTATTGAATATTTTGCTAACTAAAATGAATAAGATAATTTGTATAACACTCGATTACATTCTAAAAACATATCTAAAACTTACCAGAAATGTTTAAAAGTTGAAATGTTGATATGGATATGTAATAGAATATTATACAAGTAAAAGCTTAATAACAAAAATGCTTCAAAATGAACGTATGTTATAAATGAAAAATTAAGATGTACAAGGAATATATAAACTTAAGTTAAAGGTTGAAATGCTTAACAATCAAATTGAATAGTAAAAGTGAATATCACTTAAGTAAATGATTATAAACTTAAGAAATTGTTGAAATGATTCATAAATATATTTAATATTAAATGATACTATATATGAAGGAATGAATGTAAATTTAATGGTTAAGAAACTTAAGTATGAATTTATTCCCTATTGAATATTAATATTAAATGGAAATCAAGTTTTATAAGTAAATAATAATTGTGAATTAAATTTGCAAAGAAACTTATATAATATTTTAAGAATTGATTTATTGATGATCTAAATAATTAAATGGAAAATAACACATGTAAGTAAATGAATGTAAATGAATGGAAAAATGACATTGTATAAATGAATGAAAATAAATAAAAGAGTAAAAAGGAAACCAATAGAACAAACTTAAATAACATTTAAATTCTGTATTGTTGGGCTAATGGGAATTTTGGGAAAGGATACTTCAAATTGTTTAAGGTTGTATGAATAATCTATTAAGTAATCATCTTAGGCCGTTGAGCATAGGGTACACTTGATAGTTTATTTATCACCCTTGTACGATTAAAAGTTTTTGGACCTGGACAAACCATTAGTTTTGTTTGCTATGGATGTGTGATGGATTCTTTGATTGCATGTAATGCTTGTACTGCTTTTTGAACCTGAACAAACCATCCGTTGTGCATCGGAGCTCCGTATCATCGTTGGGTCATGTACGTCAATGGTGGTATCTCTGTGCATTTGCGTTTGATTTGGGGAAGAAGGTATAATGGCATATTTGTAATTTGGTGGTGATTGTGTATTAGTTATTTTATTTTAATTTAAAAATATTGATAACTTATAAAATTGATAACTCCTTCATACGAGGTCCGATCGAGACGAAACCTTTTGCATTACGATCGTGATGACGAAAGCTTTGCAGTGGAACTAATTTGGACAAATTTGAAGACTGTTGAAATTTGGGCTAAAATCGGATGTCGTTCGGTTTTAGTTCCAAACCGGAACGCCGCAGCGACAACAAAAAATTTCGGTGAGTTAAACTCACCTTTTTGGATAACTAGTATGATTTATAGTTGATAAAAATTGTTGAATGATTGTTTGGATAAATTATTATATTAGTTGGTTTGGATATATTCCCGCCTATTGGAGCGGATGAGACTCTATTGTGTTCATGTGTAAGAGCGGATGACCCTTTGTATACGAATCCCGCCTCGAAGCGGTTGATTTATATTTTATGATTATCTAACATTTGTAATGTAAGGGAAAACAGGTTGGTGGGATCTAAAGGGATTCCTCGCTATTATTGAATTATATTGTTTTAATGATATTTCCTTTATTTGGATTATTGGATAATAAATATGATTGTGGATGCTATGGTTATAACATCATTATATGTTTGAAAATAAAACCCAGTAGTGATAAGAAAATCAGTATCGATATTAATTAAGCGTTCGATGACTATTGGCCTCAAATTAGTATTTTAAAAATACTATAAATTACCGATTAAGTCGGAATTAGTTTTTGAAACAAGAAACGATTTTTAAATCCGAAATTGGGTTTCAAAAATATTTTTTTAAGGATTATCTAATAAATATATAAATATTGTTTTTTTAAAGTTAATTAATTATATATTTTGTTTAAGGATTATCCAATTAAATATATAAATATTGTTTTTTAAAGTTAATTAATTATATAAATGTTGTTTTTAAAGTTATTTAATTATATTAATATTGTTTATAAAGTTATTTAATTATATTTATGCTATTTTAAACTTATATAATTATATTACTATTATTTTAAAGTTATTTAATATTGATTAAAAGTTATTTGTTTATAGTTAATATGTTTTAAGAATTTATAAAAAGTTAATAAGTTGAAAAGTTAGTTATCTCAAGAATAATTATGGTTTGAAATTAATAATAAGGATTATTAATAAGGTTTTGGAGATAAATTATTATTATTATTTATAATAATGGTAAAGATTGATTAATTATTATTATTATTTAATTAACAATATTTTAAATTATAAATTATTAATTTAAGATGTTTAAAGTAAATAATTTCCTATTTATTTATAATGTTTAATATTGATAACCATTATTATATAGTGGTGTTTTGAAGTAAAAGATTTTAAATTATTTATAAATGTCTCTGAGACTCATGAATGGAGTGGAAAGACTTA
This sequence comes from Allium fistulosum, assembly GCA_030737815.1. Lineage (NCBI taxonomy): Eukaryota > Viridiplantae > Streptophyta > Magnoliopsida > Asparagales > Amaryllidaceae > Allium > Allium fistulosum. The sequence goes on along the minus strand of CM060903.1, from coordinate 1,305,586,191 downwards.
GATTTTATAAAAGTTTTATAAAATGGTTTGGAGAGTTAAGGAAAGGTTATTTGCAAGGTGGAAGAGTTTATAAATGGTTAGATATTTATAAACGAATTTCGGAGACAGGTTATAGATCTATAAAAGAAGCTTTATAAATGGTTTATAGATTCATACAGGATTTATCAGTGATCTTTGAAATGTACAAGAAACTTATAAGTGATTGAATTTATAAAGGGTTTATAAATGGTTTTTTTTGGAGATTTATAAAATGGTTTATAAATGTTTTTAGAGATTTATAAGGAGTTTTATAAATGGGTATTGAAACGAATAAAAAGAAATCCTTCTAAATTCTATAAATATACTTATACTGTTGAGGTAAGTATATGGATATTTCTAAGTATTGAATATAGAGATTTGCAAGTATATCTTTGTAATTTACAAGTAATTTATGAAGTGGGTTTTATTTATGAAGGATTCATTAAAAGGAGGCCGGTGGTCGCTATGTGCTTAACCCATGTTGTTTTCACCTATGGAATAAATCTTTGTTTGAATGTTTGTTTATTTGATAATTCAATAACCGACTATCAAATCTTAGCCTAAATATGTAATCCTTCTTAATTTTGGTGGTACGGAAATATTCCCTACTTAACACATAATGATTTTAACTCTGGAAATATCTAGAGGAAACACATGAATTATATGGTACAGTTACCGTCGGTGGTGCTATACTATACGTATATCGTTTCGTTCTTCTAGGACAAATGGTAAGGAGATTCGTCCACTTAAACGGTTAGGGGGTGATCCCCGCTCTTATGTATTGTCTGATAATTTCCTAAAGAACCGGTATTGAGCATTCCGGAAATCGGCGTTTAGTTTTGTGGAGCACCTGGGAAACGGAAGAATGTACTCGTAAGAGATGACTCGAACTCGTGACCACTCTGAAAACCATATACGGTTCTATGGAGGAGATTCATGATATTTTGAGATGTTGGAATCGGTGTGTGATTCCGAGACCCGTTGGGGTATGGGAATCTGGGTGTGATTCCAAGATCTAATTGAGATGTGGGAATCAATGTGTGATTCCGAGATCCGTTGGGGTATTGGAATCCATGTGGGATTCCATGATCTATTTGGTGATGGTGCATAAGCTGGAATGTCGGACGTAGCCTCATCAGTGGGAATGACTAAATCCAGAGATAGGGGGTATGGCCAGTAGGGTTGACAAACCCATAGGGTGCAGTCGGCTCCTCCTAGATGTCACTTATAGTTGTTATGCATGCATGGGGCGATGCACTCAATCTTAGCGAGACCAGCCATGTTTTCCTATGGTACATCACCAGGGATGTATGCTGCTTCGGAAGGATAACTCCGATCCTTGTGCAGGAGGACCGTTCCCCAAAGTACCGTGGGCACCTCCATGGAAATCCTACACAATTAGCTTACTAGCCTTATCGATTTTTGATTATATACCTAATATTGTTGGGATGTACACTCACGAGCATCACGGCTACTTGATTATTATTATTTTTACCCTTAGAGATTATCATAATATCAATGGATTTTCTAAATAAATGTTTTGGTTATCGTAAGGTAAAAACCCATCAGTGTTTATGTGTGGCGTGGTCTTACGAGATACCTTTTGATTTCAACGATTATTATATAACTTTAAAATCCAGTTGGGTGTGTTTTCTCAAGTTGGTTTTCCAGACTGACTCGGGTATTATTTTATTATAATGCTCGGGTCAGACCGAGCATATTACAGATTAGTTTGTATGCATGGAGCTTTAAGTGACGGATTAGAGGCCAGAGACGTACTCACGTAGATGGTTATTTTCCGCTGTATGCATGGTTGTGTTATCAGCAATTGTGAGGATAGGTTGTTATAATTGTCCAGGCTAAAATAGGTTAGTATACTCTGATTGATGTCTGTATATATATATATATATTACAGTTTTGTTTTTGTGTAAAGATTTATGGTACATTATAGATTTTTCGTTCCACTGTGAGATTTTGTGCTGTTTAGTTTCCTTCTTATATTTTTTCTTCTTTCTTTTTGCCTAACAATCGGGCCTTCCGGCATTCGATTGCTCGGCATGTGATATAATGAACGTATTGGTGTCGATTTTCAAGTGTCGAAAAGCCCGGTTCGTGACAGTTTCGACCGAAACAGTTTTCAAAGGATCCGAAGGAGTAAATTTTTGAATGGTTTCGAAAGGTTTCCACATGTTTTAAATTGAACCCAAAGGCATTCAAAAGGTTTAGAGTTTTAAGGCTTTCGAAAGGGTTTTAAATGCAGGTTTTGAAGGGGTGGTTCCCCAATGATTTCGAAAAGTATTGAAGGAAGGTTTTTCAATGGTTTCGAAAGGTCTATGAAGGAAGGTTTTTCCAAGGTTTTCGAAAGGCATAGTTTGAAGGTTGTAAAGAAGGATGTCTGATGTTTTAAAGCTTTCGAAGGAAAGGCTTTTAATGATTTCGAAAGGGTTACTTTCAATGGTTTCGAAAGGGTTATTTTCAAGAGTTTCGAAAGGGTTACTTTCAATGGTTTCGAAAGGGTTACTTTCCAAATGGTCGTTTATATGCTTTAAACAAAGGTTTCGAATATACTAACTAGGCAGCATAGCTTAAGTGTTTTAAAGTTAAAAGGGGTTCTAACTTATTTTGAGGGGATAGGTAATCCTCATTAAAATTCATCAACGTTATTTTGAGTAAAGTATATATAACATGGCAAAATAGCATAGAGTAAAACTAAGAATATATTTTCCTTGTATAAGTATGATTTAAAATGTTAAATCATTTCGAAAAGGTTTTCAAGGAAAAAGTTGAAGGGTAGTTAACCCTAAGAAAATGATTCGGACAGATAGTCCATTTTTATTCGGATAGTTAGTCCAGTTTGCGGACGGTTAGTCCAGTTTGCAGATAGTTGTCCAGTTTGCGTGTAGTCAGCCCAGTTTTTGGATAGATAGTTCATTTATTACTTGTGGACAGATAGTCCATAAACCTAATTATAGCTTAACAGACGTTGCTATTATTATTATTATTATTATTATTATTACAATCAATTTAATTAACCAGTTTGGTTGGAGGAAAAGATTTGCAAAATATATGTTTTGGAGAGGGTATTAGTGAGGGGAAATCCGTTCCCCTAAGTGGCGCGGTCTCACTTAATACCAGTTAACCGAGATGTATAGTATTATTCATAATAGGCTTTACGTTTGACTCGAAGTTTTTGTTTCCCATTAAACTCTCGGGTGCTCAAAAATTGATTTGAGTAGGCTGAGGGTTGAGGTTTTCAGGTTTTAGTAATTTTGGCGAATAAAGCTTTTGGAGACGAGCAGTTAGCTGACGGATAGCTAACTAGGTGTTATAGTTTGTTCTATTTATTTCCGTTGTGTGTATTAAGTCAAATATGACTATATCGACTCTGGTCAACCAAAGGGGCATCGTCATATGTCGCTCTTGGCATATTTTGTAATTGATATATTTAATCATTACCTGGGAAATGTTAAGGGATTATGTAAATTGGATATGAATTATTGTTTTGAAATGTAATCAGTTAAATGTTGCTTTTGAAATCTATGATTTTGTTCATATTCAAGTACTTCTGATATTATGGATACCATTAGCATTACCGTATTTTGTCACCAGAAGTTAATACTATAGATGCCTGCAGCATCTGCAGCGCTTAGCTTTTGGCCTCCAAATACGGGGTGTAACAACTTGGTATTAGAGCTTCTTTTGAAATTCACTATTCATCGGGAGGAACTAAGATGTATCAGGATATGAAGAGAAGTTTCTTCTGGGAAGGTATGAAGCGAGATGGGCTTATGGGTGAAGTAGTGTTTGAATTGCCAACGGGTAAAAGCCGAACATCAGAAGCCGAGTGGGTTGCTTCAGCCATTAGATGTTCTGGTATGGAAATGGTATTCTATTTCTGTGGATTTTATTGACGGGTTGCCAAGGTCGAACAGAGGAAATGAAAGTATATGGGTCATAGTGGATAGATTGACCAAGAGTGCCCATTCCATTCCAGTTATGTCAACCAAAACGGCACCTGTATTAGCGAAGTTGTTTATGAAAGCTGTAGTTAGACTGCACGGAATTCCTAGTAGTATGGTTGGTGATAGAGATTCCTTATTCACTAGCGAGTTCTGGAAGAGTCTACAGGAAGTTTTTGGAACCAAGCTCAAGATGAGTACCGCTTACCATCCGCAGACAGATGGGAAAACGGAAAGAGTTAACAAAGTCTTGGAAGATTTGTTAAGAGCTTGTGTTCTAGATTTCCGGGGATCATGGGAAGACCATCTGCATTTAGTCGAGTTTTCGTATAACAACAGTTATCGGACTAGTATTGGGATGACACCGTTTGAATCTTTGTATGGAAGGCCATGAAAATCTCCAGTCTAGGATGAAGGAGGCTCAGTCTAGGCAGAAGAGTTATGCAGATAGAAGACGGAAAGATTTAGAGTTCTCAGTTGGAGATCAGATTTTTGTTAAGGTGTCACCGATGAAGGGTGTGACCAGACTTTGAAAATCAGGAAAGTTGGCACCGAGATTCGTTGGACCTTTTCATATTGTTGAGAGGATCAGGAAACTCATATATAGAGTCGAGTTACCGAACAGTTTGGCAGGAGTCCATGATGTTTTCCATATTTCTCATCTCAGTAAGTGTGTTAGAGACCCGGAGACTACTATTGCATCAACTGTGGTAGATGACTTAGTGGTAGAACCGGACTTGACTATAGTGAGAAAGCTGATTCGCATTGTTGCAAGAGATGAGAAGAGGCTTAGAACCAAGACAGTCAAATTAGTTAAAGTCTAGTGAAGCGACGATGACAGGGACTGTACTTAGGAGATTGAGAGCAGGATTAGAGATACTTATCCTGACTTGTTTAATGGTATGTTTTACCTCTTTGTTTGATGTGTTTTCTACCTTATCATAATTTCGATTACGAAATACTTTAAGGAGGGGAGTTTGTAACACCCCATATTTTTGGTAACATTTTTTAGGATATTTAGATAGTTAAATTAAATAAAATAATGTGTTGATTAGGGGATTGAGATTTGATTTTTATCAAGGGGTAGCCGTGCCATTTAACCAATGAATTAAAATAAAAGTTAAAATGAAATAGAGGAGGGGTAAAATAAGAAAGAGGCCATCATTATACCCTTAAACCTTGATCGTGTATCTCCTTACACATTCATTTTTGATTTATCAAATTTTCTAAAACTTGAGGCCGGCCACCATTAACAAGAGAAAGAGGAAGAAGATTAAGAAAAGCTAAGGAAGAAGTTAAATCAAATCAAATCCATTCAAATCTCAAGCTCCTTAATATCTAAAGCTAAGGTGAGTAATGACTACATCTCAAATTTCTTATTGTTTTCGGTTTTAAGATAAAATCCGAACCTATTTGCAATGATTTTCCATGTTTTTTAAATGATGGAATAATTATATATATACTTGTTGATGACTTATGTTTGTTCATATAGACTTTATGACATGTTTTAAGGTGAAAACCCTATCAAATGACATCCAAATGCCTTGCGAATTTTTATATAAACCAGAAATGATATTTTAGAGATGGGTTTCAAGTTTCAGAATTTTCAGAATTTATATGGATTTTATATGAATTTTCTAGTGAAGAAAATGTTATTTTGGATTAAAAATTATTTACGGTTAAATAATTAATGGTTTGGGTCTGAAATTAATATATGTTAGAAAACATATTAAAATGATTTTCTAAAAATTTTGTAGAATTTTCCTAAATGTTTTAATGGGTATATAAAATTATTTAAGGTATGATACTTAAATGTTTTATATATTTATGAAAGGAGAAGGGGCTTTTTGTAAATAAATTAAAAATTTTAATTCTGGAAAGTTGGCAGTACTTTTAGAAAGATAAACTTGCAACCAATCACAATTTGACAAACAAGGCAGGCAGGTACAAAGTAATAGTTTAAAAAGGATTAATCTACATGGTTTTTACCGTTTCGATGCTTTCGGCACCATGCTTTCGCCTCCTTACCTTCACCTCTGACTCTATCAAAACCAATGCATGTGGCATCAGTTAACTGGTATGTAGTAAATTAGATAAAGATGGAAGGTATATGGTAAAAACCATGGGTTCCAAAGAGGTTGAAACACTACTTTGCTTTTAAATGAAAATGCGCCTGCTTGCTTTCGACTAAGTTGCTTTCGACTAGGTCAAATGGATTTAAAGAAATGGTTTCGATTGGGTTGCACTTTTGTTTTAAATACTGCTTTTGACTAAGTAAAAACCATTTGTTACCGCTTTCTTCCTTTCGACCCAGATGGTTTCGAAGGGGTTACTTTGTTTTCTAAAATTTGGCTACTTCTCCAATGCTTTCGAAGGGATGGTTTCGACACCATCACTTCTTTACTTAGGAATGATTTCGAAAGGAATGCTTTTGAATTTAATTGGTTTTTAATCTTTTTGCTCTACTTGAAGGAATAACCCAAATGGTTTCGACCGAAACGGTTTTCAAAGGTTTTGAAGGAGTAAATTTTTGAATGGTTTTGAAAGGTTTCCACATATTTTAAATTGAACCCAAAGGCTTTCGAAAGTTTAGTGTTTTAAGGCTTTCGAAAGGTATTGAAGGAAGGTTTTCTAATGGTTTCAAAAGGTCTAAGAGGAAAGGTTTTTCCAATGTTTTCAAAAGGCATGGTTGAAGATTGTAAAGAAGGATGTCTAATGTTTTAAAGCTTTCGAAGGAAAGGCTTTTAATTGTTTCGAAAGTGTTACTTTCAATGGTTTCGAATAGGTTATTTTCAAGAGTTTCGAAACAGTTACTTCCAATGGTTTCGAAAGGGTTACTTTCAAGGGTTTACAATGGGTTGTTTAAAGGCTTTAAATAAAGGTTTTGAATATACTAACTAGGCAGCATAACCTAAGTGTTTTTAAGTTAAAAGGGGTTATAACTTTTTTTGAGGGGATAGGTAATACTCATTAAAATTCATCAACATTATTTTGAGTAAAATATATATAACATGGCAATATAGCTTAGAGTAAAGCTAAGAATATATTTTCCTTGTATAAGTGTGATTTAAAAGGTTAAATCATTTTGAAAAGGTTTTCAAGGAAAAAGATGAAGGGTAGTTAACCCTAAGAAAATGATTCGGACAGATTGTCCATTTTTATTCGGACAGTTAGCCCAGTTTGTAGACGGTTAGTCTAGTTTGTAGATAGTTAGTCCAGTTTGAGGGCAGTCAGCCCAGTTTTCGGACAGATGGTCCATTTATTACTTGTGGACAGATAGTCCATAAGTTACCTGATTATATCTTAACAAACATTGTTATTATTATTATAATAAATTTAATTAACCAGTTTGGTTGTAGGAAAAGATTTGCAAAATATATGTTTTGAAGAGGGTATTAGTGAGGGGAAACCTGTTCCGCTAAGCAGCATGGTCTCACTTAATACCAGTAAACCGAGATGTATAGTATTATTCATACCAGCCTTTATGTCTAGCTCGAAGTTTTTGTTTCCAATTAAACTCTCGGGTGCTCAAAAATTAATTTGAGTAGGCTGAGGTTTTTAGGTTTTAGGAATTTTGGCGAATAAAGCTTCCGGAGACGAGCAGGTGGTTGACGGATAGTTAACTAGGTGTACAGTTTGTTCCGCTGTGTGTACTAAGTCAAATTGACTATATTGACTCTGGTCAACCAATGGGGCATCGTCATATGTCGCTCTTGGCGTATTTTGTAATTGATATATTTGATCATTGCCTGGGAAACGTTAAGGGATTATGTAAATTAGATATGAATTATTGTTTTGAAATGTAATAAGTTAAATGTTGTTTTTGAAATCTATGATTTTGTTCATATTCAAGTGCTTCTGATATTATGGATACCATCAGCATTACCATATTTTGTCACCAGAAGTTAATACTATAGATGACTGCAGCATCTGTAGTGCTTAGCTTTTGGCCTCCAGATACGGGGTGTTACAAAAATATTCAAGGTAAATAACCTTTACAAATTTAAACAACGTTAATTATCCCGAAAGATAACTAAATCCAATTTAAAATCTTTTGTAAATTTAAAATGACATTAATTATCTCGTAAGGTAATAAATCAAGATTATAATCTCTTTATAAATTTAAAACAACGATAATTATCCAGAAAGATAATTAATTAAATTTATAACTCCTTTTATAAATCTTAATCAACACTTACCCTTTATTTTCAAAATTCTCAAAATACTTAATAATATAGTTTAAACAATTTTCAAAGTGCAAAAACATGGTTTAAAAAATTTTCAAAGTGCAAAAACATGACCAAACATTTATTTTGTAAAATTGCAAGCTCATGTTCAATACACAACAAGGGTTTAATGAGATGATATTTCATAAGTGATGGTACAGCGATAACCATTATAACGACACTTGTACAAATCAAACAATATGTCACAAATATTTCATCCAAACAACAATATAAGCAGCATCAGAATAAAAGTAAATAAATATTTGCGAGAAACCCCATAGGGTCTCTGAACAAAAGTCCTATGTAAATCACATATATGAATGTGTATTTCGAAGTGTTCTGCAGCGACCTATTCACTATGTACACTTCGACTTCCTCATGTTTTTGCCCCCTGCAACATGGTCGTTATTTACGCCATCCACTTTTCAAGTGGGAATTTAAAATCCAAACTAACGACCAAACAACAATATAAACCGTCATCCAAGTATTCAACAATAGTCTATAGCAACACAGATATCGTATAATTTATTTGAAGGTGAATAAACTCATCGAAATTCCAGCGGACACTTTCGCATTCCGATTTAGTCTTTAGCATAAAATTCCACTTGCTCCAAACTCGACCAAACCAATTCCATCATGTAGCTAACATTCCTACATGCCCAATGCAATTGGCCGCATCCAAATCAGACCTCGTACGAGCAACATATTGATTTTATCAGAATTTGAGTTAATTAAATTAGTAAATAATCATCATTAACTTAATTAATCTTAATTACCCTAAACATATTTCTTTCCTAATTTAATTTTCATTTCCTTCAAATACAAATACTCATGCACAATAGACATGAACACGCACCACATGTCGAGCTCTCTCTCTCTCTCTCCTCCGTACACCCTCCACGCTTCACGATTCCATGAACCGACAACACCGACTATCTCTACTCCGCTTGCTCTTCGCCATCCACACCAAAACTTCGAGCTCGGTCACATAAATGGATACGCAACGTAGACGTACTCGCCTGAAACCCTAGGTGACGCAACTCCCCAAAGGTGATCGAACCACCTCAAATTTGCACCACCGACGCCTCTTGCCACCACAAACCCAAATCCAACCTTCTCGAATCATGGCCAAACCAAAACCTTAGTTTCTAACCGAAAATTAACTTTAACCCAAAGCTTACCGCATACCCCAAAACTAGTGTAGATTCGTAGATCTCATCCATACAAAGCCAAAGATCTCAACTTTAGAATTTTTAGTTAAGTATATGAATGGATATTGATTTTTAAAGGTGGTGGTTTTTTATTTCTGTTACAGGAAGTTTGAAAAAGTAGAGGATGAAGAAAAGAAGTAAGTGTGTTGACAATTCTTAGAGTTGATGTTTAGTTTATTTTGCAATTTCCGACGTATCGCCGCACAGAGTTTCGTTCGCATATGAACCCCGAACGACAAAACAAAAATACAATCGTGCATAAAAATGCGATACGATCACCAAACAAAAATAATATACACTGCTTATCTTATTCCGTAAAGTCATGAAAATACCATCGTTTGCTGAAATATACATCAAACGACAGTTTAATTATTTTCCAAGTTAAAAATTATGGAAAAATAAAATAAATTCAATTAAACTAAAATAAAAATCAAGTCATTTTATTAACAATTTATTTTCTTGTTATTTATTCGAACTATTTATTATTGTAATTAAATTTACAAAATGAGTTAGACATTATTATTTATTGATTAGAAGGAGTTAAATAAGGCTATTTAATCCATTTAATTTATATTTAATTCACAATTCAAATATCTTAATATTCACTATATTTGAATATAAGTTATTAAACTCTGAAAATCAATTATTTGAATATATCAAATTAATTAAATATCAAAAAATCAAAACGATAAAATTCCGAAATATTACAGTGCATGATCCAGAAACTACTATTATTCAGACTGAATTGAAAGATTTAGTAGTGGAACCAGATATGACTTTTGTTAGACAACCAGTGCGAGTTGTGGCAAGAGACGAGAAGAGGTTAAGGAACAAAACAATCAAGTTAGTGAAAGTCTATTGGAGTGACAATGAGAAAGACTGTACTTGGGAGATGGAAGAGAGGATTAAAGAGACCTATCCTGCATTATTTTGATGGTATGTTCTATATTTGTTGTATATAGACTTTTTTCTAGTCAAGTAGGCTAGTATTATTGTTATGTGTTGTTACAGATGTTTGCATAGTTGATAAGCTCGTGTGAAGTCCTTATCGAATTTCGAGTATGAAATTCTTTAAGGAAAGGAGTCTGTAAAACCCTTAATTTTGATTAACATTATTCAGGAGATTTAAGTAAATAAATAAAATAAAATAATGTGTGTTGTGATAAGGGGATTGAGATTTGATAATTAATTGGGTTAGGCATTAACTAATTAACTAATAAGATTGTTTTAAACTTACCACAGAGAAGAATAAATGAGAAGGGAAAAATAGGAATAGAGCTTTGTTTCGCCCTTAAGCTCTCACCCTCTCATTCATTCTCATTTTTACAACACCAAAAGAATCTAAAACTAAAGAGAAGTGGCCGACCATTAGTAAGGAGATTAGAAGAGAAAAATTAAAGAAAATCAAGGGGAAAAGCTTCGGAAAACAAATCTATATCAAATCTCAAACTTTTCATCCAATCTAAGGTGAATAATAGTATCCATTTCATTTATTTATGCTTGTTTTCAGATCTATGGATGATTTTCGATATGGTTGTGATAATATGTCATGTTGGATGGATTGTATCATTATTTGATAGAATGATGATTTATTGGAATTTTTATGGAATTATTCTTAAGGGTTTTAAAGGTAAACACCTAGTTTTTAATATTCAATTGACTTGAAATTCAAATATGTTGTGTAAAACATTATTTTGGAGATGATTTTTTAATTTCATAATTTTCCAAGTCCGTATGAATATTTTATGAATTTTCTAAGATGTAAAAGTGTTTATTTCATGTTTTACTTATTAAAAAATTAGAATTAATATTTTAGTCCCGAAATTTATATATATGAAGAAGATGGAAATTCTCATTTTTGGTGATTTTCGAGAATTTTTCCCAAGTCTTTATGATTTTCTATTATAGAAAAGCTCTTAATTAATACTAATTATATAGGGTTGTAAATTATTTTGGGAATGAAAAATGTGATCTTCAGATAAATTCTGAAAAGAATATGAAAAGAAAAATGTGATCTTTAGATAAATTCTGAAAAGAATATGAAAAGAAAACTTGTTATCCACTAAAAATTTGATAAGAGGCAAGAGTTGGTGGAAAATATTATCTTTAAACGGAAATAATTTAGTTTTCAAGCCATTTACAAAAATGCCATTCCTTTGGCTGATGACCTATGACATCAATGTTGATGCCATACCTACAACATCAATGTTGATGCCATCCTTTGTTAATGCCATCCTTTTTTGATGCCACCTACAACATCAATGTTGATGCCATCCTTTTTAGACCTACGACATCAATGTTGATGTCAGACCTACGATATCAATGTTGATGCCATCCTTTGTTAATGCCGTCCTTTGTTGATGTCACCTACGACATCAATTTTGATGTCAGACCTACAACATCAATGTTGATTTCATCCTTTGTTGATGCCCCCTACGACATCAATGTTGATGCCATCTTTTTTAGACCTACGACTTCAATGTTGATGCCAGACCTACGACTTCAATGTTGATGACATCCTTTGTTAATGCCATCCTTTGTTGATGCGACCTACGACATCAATGTTGATGCCAGACCTACGACATCAATTTTGATGCCATCCTCTGTTAATGCCATTCTTTGTTGATGCCATCCTTTTTAGACCTGCGACATCAATGTTTATGCCATCAATTTAGACTTATAACGACCTGTTTTATGCTATTAGTTTAAACTTATGACAACCAATTTTATGCCATTGGTTTAAACTTATTACGATCAGTTTTATGCCATCAATTTAGACTTTTGACGACAGTTTTATTCCATCAGCATCGGTTTAGACTTATGCTGACCAGTTTTATGCCATCAGCATCAGTTTAGACTTATGACGACCGGATTTATGTCATCGGTTTAGACTTATGACGACCAATTTTATGTTATCTATTTAGACTTATGACGATCAGTTTCATGCCATCAGTTTAAAGTTATGACGACCATTTTATGCCATAAGTTTAGACTTATGTTAGTACTTTGGCACAAGATTTTGGCTAAGTAATGGGTGAAGTTTTCCTTGTTTTAAAGAATGATTTTAGGTGGTTTATCAATGTTAAAGATAAATGGATTCAAGGAAATAAATGGTGTTTTAGCCCAATTTTACGTGAAGTTTGCCAATGGAAAGTATATTACCTATTTTTAATTAATTTTATTATTTATATGACTATTGATTGAACATATTTTATTGAATGATGTTATATGTTCTTGTTATCAATTGATCAGTTAAATTGATATATTTTATCATTGTCATACTCACATTTCATGACCCAACACTGTGTTTGGGATTTTGGGGGCAGAATAATCAGTTAGGTTGTCCCATTATGAGTATGGTCATACCAAACACCAAAGTGAGTAGAGTTGCATCCAGGAGATCATATAGATCAATTGTGTTAGGATGCCCTGAACTGATCAAAAGATATGACTCATGAATTTAAAACCAGATAAGATTGTAGGTAGGACAGGTGTAGGGTCGCACCCTATGCTTCAGTCATTAGCCCCCGGTTGGTAAAGGACCGTGATTCTAGTGCATAAGGCTTTGTCAGTAGTGAGACTAAAAGGATGTTTATGCACAGAAAGGAAATCGTAGCTCTATAGGCTCACCAGATTATTTAAGTTGTTTTGCTCCTAACCGTATTTGGGGATTTTGAATATCTGGTTAAATGTTTTAGCCCGAGTCAGCCTAATAGGTTGTTAGTTGCCTGCAAAACCATTAAGTTCATGCTAACCCTAGGAAAACTATGATTTAAGACAGACGATCTATTTTTGGGAAGGGTAAGCCTTGGGTGTGCATAACTCTAGAAGTACAGACTTGTCTGACTTACCCATGTTGCATGCATGCATATAATAATGTTATGTCTGTTCTAATTATTATGGTTGTAGGTGCATAATCTATGATTGACATATTAGGATAAGATATTAGTGAGGGGAGAACCTGTTCCACTCAGTGGCTGGTCTCACTAGATATCTATTTAGTTCGAGATGAAATATTACTATTCACACCAGGCGTTTTGTCTGACCCGAAGTTTTTGTTTTTCTCCCTAAACTCTTGGGTACTCATTTGAGTAGGTCGAGAGTAGAGATTTTCAGGTTAGACGAATAAGCTTTCGAAGACATGCAGGAGGCAAATTAGCTAAAGTTAGGAGCTTTTATTTCCACTGTGTTCTTTAGAGCTTATGCTTTGTTTGAGTGGATGTAATAAAAGAATTTATAACCGTCAAGTATTAGACTTTGATCAACCGAGGGAGAATCTTCATATGTCGCTCTTGGAGTATTTTGTAATTATTATATTTTCTCTAAACGTGGGCAACGAATGGGATTATATAACGAATGTGAAAATCTTATTTTTCAAATGTAATAAAAGTTTAATTAATGAAAAATGTTTGAATTTTTTTTTCATATTCATGTGCTTCTGATGTTATTGATATGATTATTATAATTGCATTTTATCATCGAAGAATAATACTATTAATGACTGCAACATCGGTAGCGCTTATTTTCAAGCCTCAAAATGAGGGATGTTACATCCACCCTCACAGGTCTACCTCTTCAACTACTGCCCCTTCTTCCCATTTTGGTAAGGAGAAAACCACTTCTTCTATTCCACTTTCTGCTTTACCTCAACTCTTCTCTCTTGTTGGTACATACTTCCATACCTTTGGGTCATATCCACTACAAACTCATAAGGAAATGCTAGATGTGCCAACACTTTATGATTCAGTCTTTGCTTCAAACCCCAAATAAAATTCACCTTCTTTAGTGGGGTATTAATACGTGGCCATACTTCGCCAAGGCATTAACTTCTGGATGTACTTATCCATAGAAAGATCTCCTTGCCTAAGCTCAATGAAATCTCTCGACAACACACTTCTCTAAGACTCGAAAATAAACCGAGCCTCGAATCTTTGTACCGCTCCTAAGAAATCTCCTCTTCGGTAGTTTCAACTATCAAAGTCTCCCACCAATCCAAGATGTCTTCTTATAGCTACTTTGAAGCAAGCTTTCTCTTATATGCATCATTCAACCCTAAATCTCTAAAGATACACTCATACACCTTTAACCAGTTTAACACTTCTACTGCCGACTCTTTCCCGATAATTATCTAGCCTCCCAAATTCCAAAAGACTCAATTCAACTTCGAAAAGCCTTCCCTCACAGCTGTTCTCGGCTCAACCACTTCTGGCATGTTCTTCTCATCATTTGTGCCATGAATTGCTGTAAAAAAACATTTATATCCATGCTTGGGATAAGCGGGGTAGGTTTGTTTACTACTCCCGAAGGCACTTCTCTACTACTGCCTTCAACAGCTTATGTGCCATCATTCTCCGTCCTGGCCTTAGCTCCTCCTATCGCGATTCTTTCACTTCTCATATCCATTTTTGCTAAGTGTTAATCAATTTTTTAGTAAGAAGATTAACTAATCAAGTTTCCTTAGTATGTCCCGGTCTGGTCCAGGCCAACTCAGGTCAAGGTCAGCCTGTAAACCAGCCAAGGCTAGGGGCAGACCAATCGGCTTCTGCGCCCCATGCTGACCTAAATCTAGATTAGGTCCTCATTGGCCCCTCTATTCAATTTCACATCAAGCCAGCTGCCGACCGAGGCGCCCCACAACAACATCAGTAGCAAGCTCACCAATGAAAGCGAGGCATACACATAAGTCAGTTTGGTCTGCTTTGACCCATCTTATTTTCGATTAGCTCTCTTATGTCGACCATCTTTTACCACGACACTAAGTCAGTCCGCCTACTTAAGCATCTCTCAAAGCTATTTGTCGACCAATAGCTCGAGGCCGACTTCAACATGGCCTGTCATTGGTGGAGTTTCTATACAGTCACCTACGGTCTGCAACTTATCTAGTCATCGCTCACTTAGCTCGACATGCCTTCAGCTCTCAGCAATTCTCTATCCTCTTTATGTTCTCATCGACTAGTAGACCAGCTTGGCTCGTCTTGCCACCTTGGCATGCGGGAGTAAATCGACAAAAGGAACAACTAAGTATATCTATTCCTATTAAGAAGCTTGTTCCATTTCCTATACCGCCACAGTACAATTGCATTAAATGCAAACTAAGGCAGGGCATGCACGTGGTACAGCTCTCCTATCGACATTCATCTTAGTCACACATTCCAACCATTTAACCAATTGTCTGTCATCAAGTCCATTCAACCAGATCAGCGACTAGTTGTGCTTCCCAACTGTTTTGCGACATGATCTCAACCGTTTAAGCATTAGTTTCAGTTATTCTAAGAACCCCATGCATTGCAACATAAAAGGGGTTATTGGTTTTTTGGTCAGATAATACATAGAAATGCCAAGGTTGAGTATAATACATAAGAATTTTGTCGCTGCACTTAACCCAGAGCTCTTCACTCAGCAAGTTCTTAAGATTAGCAGTTCAATTATTTTTAAGTGCCCTTTTTCTTATCATTCTCTTGTAATTCCTTATAATTTTAAGAGAGCCATATAGTAAGAGAACTTTAATGTGGAGGTAGGAAGCTTTGTCGAACCACTCTACATCTTGTTATTCTCTTCATTAGTCTCATTCCGAGGTTGCCAAATAATATAGTCAACATTTTGGCGGTAGAAGGAGGCTTCCCCGAAAGCTCTCAACTTTTCCTCACATGTCTTCTCCTCTACGAGCTCCTTTCATGTCTTGTGTTCCACTGCCTCATCTAGTACTTAAGAAAATTCCCTTGAGAAGTTGGGCCATAATCTCAGGTTGGCTTCATGTCTTATGTCGTCATAGTGCATGCCCGCTCCCTTACATTACTGTTGCTATCAACCAAATTATGGAGGTTGTGAGTGTATTCTGCATAAGGGTCGCGTCGATCGTCGAAAGCTTAATTCCTCCGCCTTCTATCGTTCATCAAGTGGCGTCAGCCATAATAGTGTAAGTAGCGTCCCTTTTTATGGAATGGAAAGGGGTGCGCGTCTCTCTCCGCTTAGGAGTGATCCTTCCGACAAGAACGCCCGGGCCGGTCCGTGCTTATGGCCAAACACAAAGGCAAGACAGTAAGCCTAGCAATCATGTCCACCGGCCACATATCCCTCTTGATGGGTCCTTGAGCAACTCAGCACTCCAGTTTATGTCTAGATCAACCCCCCTTGGGCCATCAAATAGATCCTTCATCCATCTTCACCCTCAATCATGTCTAGAAGTGGCCGAACGCCCACCTGCTTGTTTCTAGACACCTAGGCTCAACAGTCAGTTCCATTCTCAAGCACACTTAAAAGCCCAGCCCAACACCACAGATAAGTTCTTACTACTAATAATAAGTTCAACTATCTGCTAAGTTCTTGTGAACAATGACACTTACTATCCGTCTTACCATTTTACATAACATTTATACATAGGCTCGAGCAAGCCATGCCCTCCAGCTCGAGCTGGGACCTGTACTCATCGTATGGCTGGCAACATGTTCCCTTGTTAACCTTCGAGACCTCATGCACTAAGGTTTGGGCCAAGCCCATCTGCCATTCTACACATGACCTCTTGTCACCCAGGAGAACCCAAAGACAAACATGTGCTCCCACTTAACACTAGTGCCACCCGCCACTCAACACGTGGTTGGTTCATAGGTATGTCTGGTCTCAGCCCATCACATAATGACATTGCTATTTAACATATCCTAAAATGAAGGAAACATTTTCTGCAAATAATGTGGGACTACATTAGCTATCCAAGATATGCTACTCTACAAGTAACAACCAAAGACTCAACAACAAATTTTATTGACAAAGTTTGCAACAAAAGATCTGATTCATTCAGCTCAAAGAGTGTGGGGCGAACATGTGTGCCCTACTAGGCCTACAAAGATATTCCATCGCTAACTAGATAAAAAGAAGGAAAAGAGAAAGGGAAGGAGAAGCCTGCCATGGAGCCCCCATAAGACCCAGCTTCAAATGTGCAGATGAGTACCCCTCACACTGACCGATCGGTATTTTTCCATAGAAGTAGGGGTGCGCCACCACCTTCAAATCCTTCCACATGGAACCTCATGAGATATCATGAACAACTTCCCGATAATATCAAGGAGCAGACCAAAACTTCAGTTGTGACATCAGAGGAAGAGGCGATAGCCACTACTCTTTCCAGTAAGGCAGTTAGGCTCCCAAGCCAACCTTAGTTTGGGAATGTCAAAGCAAGATGGCAAGGAAGCCCACTAGCATCAGCTAGATCATTAGCTTCAGACCGATAAATAATCACCATTGGAGAGATAGCCAGAAAGTGTGAGCCCAACCAAGCAATGAGGCAAGGTCCATCTAAAAAAAATTCCAAGTAGCGGGCCAAACTACAAATAATAAAAACAGTTCAACACCTAAGAAAGTTTTCTTCTTCATTTTACTCCAAACAAGCTTGACAAGGCGAATGTTATCCAAAAAATACTCTTAAGAGTAAAGTATGAAAGAAGGAGATATAGTATTTAAAGAGGGCTACCGAAGGCATTAAAGTAGCCATCGAATGAATCGAAATGGCTTCTGCAAGTATTGATGAGGCTTTGAAGGCATTAGAATGGCTTCCACAAGCATTGGTGAGGTTTCGAAGGCATTAGAATGGCTACTACGAGCATTGATGGGGTTCTGCATGTGTTAATATGATGTTTGTAAGCATCAAAGAAGCTTTCATAAAGTTAAGGGAGCTTTCGAAATTGTTAAAGTGGCACCTTTGAAGACAACAAGAGGAAACAAGGTTTTTGACAAGGTTGAAAAGGAGCCTCCTAAGCGTTAAGAAGACACTTTCGTCACGATCGAAGGAGCTTTTGCAAATATCAAAAATGGACGCCTTTGCATAAGTCAAATGGACTACTTCCACTAACATTGTTACCTTCTGAAGAAGTTGGATCTCCACCTTCCACAAAGGTTGAAGCCCGACCTTCCAAAGGGGTCAAAGGATCACCTTCCGCAATCATCAAGCTTCCAAGACAAACTATCATATCATAAGGCAAATATTACCACTTCGTCATAAATTGAACCCTTCCGTAGGCATCAAATGGTTCCACATATGTTAAGTAGAGCTTCTGCAAGAGTCAAGGGTTTTTGCATATGTAAATGTGGCTTCCGCAGGTATCACAAGGCATGCTTCTGCAATAGTCAAAGCTTGATACGTTCTATAAGAGATAACTACTTTAGCATAAGCGACCTTTTGCAAGTATTGACAAAGTCCAATACTTTTATAGGACTTAACAAGAATGCCTTTCGCAACTAACCAAGTAGGTACTTGGAAGCAGTTGACCCTTCCATTGGGGTCACATCATCATTTACCATTCCATCCTCAATGAATGCTTCTGCAACCAACAGAATAAAAGCTTTCGAAGGCATCATCACCTTTCACAAGTATTGTTTATACACCTTCCGCACATGTTGGGACATCCTTTCGTGCTTATCCAAGACATCTACAACAACATAAGTACTTCATCTATACCTTCCGACGAAGTCGAATGCTTCCAAATCTTATGTGAAAGCAACATTAGAGAGGCACTTTGGAGTCAACAATGGTGGAAGATCATAAAGGATCCTTTCGACTGAGTCGAAAGGACGGATGCGAAAGGGTCCAACCCACGCCTATAAAGAAGACCCTAGGGGTGCTATTTTGGGATCCATTTCCATTCCCTCTATACTTGTACTATTCAAAGAGTTGTAAACCCTAATTTATAAATTGAATTGGGGATTTCACATCATTGTACTTAAGCCTTTGTATTCATAAGGTCATTAATAAAGTGAATACTTAGCATTGATAGTAACTTCTATCTCAATTAAGTGCCATGTATCGCATTACTGCATAGATTTATTCAGTTACCCCTTTCAAAGGAGTACCTTTCGAGGTTATTGGTCACCTTTCGATACCATTGCAACAAACCTTAATCCAACTAACTTTAACTATTTCGAAAGCCCTTTCGAAGGGGTCATTATCAAGTCAATTTCTACTTTCAAGTGCGATTGGCGTGTTGACAAGTTTTCTTGTTAACATTTTTGGCGCTAGAAAGAGGGCTTGAACCTCCGATTCCCTATAACATCTATTTAGATTAATTGCATAAGGTTCTTCATTCAAAGAAGAAAATGGTAAGAGCAAGGAGTAATAACAACATTTCAAAAGAAGAAGCGCATCACAACCGACTTTGGAAGATAATATAATCCCGAATGTTAACTTAGAGATATGGAAATTGGGCAACCTTCAAACCTAATAAGATTTGAAAACAGTGAGATTGAAGTCCAGAATCTACTATAACAAGTGATAGCTATGCGAGAATTTCTTGAAGCGGCTCCATCTCAAGGATCATTAAAGGTTGTGGAAGGAGAAGATGAAGCGCAATCTCTAAATAAGGACTAATATGAAAACCAAGAAAGTCAAGCTGAGAGGTCCCTTTAGCAATCAAATCATTAAATCCAAAGAAATAATAAAAGTTGCTATGAAAACGAAGCCGACCAAGAAGACATCCTACACCAAATGATAACGGATATGCTTAAAGAAAAAAGAATTCCTGACCTAGAGAAATATGTATCCCGTAGAAGACTCTAAAAGTTTTTCAATTATTCGCGAAATATCAAGACATCCCGAACCAAGCAAAGGGAAGGACTATTGCGACTACCACAAAGAAAATGGACATAAACCGATGAGTGTCGCATCTTAGCAGGAATAATTCATAATATGATCATATCGGGAAACTTAAAGGAATGCATTAAAGAAGCTTGAAAAACATCTTGTTTAAGCAAGGATAGCTCAAACTCTTCAAGCTTATCTTTCCATATAAAAAGAAAGCAGCTTAGCAACTCCAAATTCGGACTCCTATCAAGCCATGAAGTCTTATAACATTTTTTCAATTATGAATTTTCTTTCCTCATTATTTTGTACTTAAAATAGATTATGTGTTAATACAAAATTCGAGTGTCTTTACAGGTAAAAAAAACCAATCCATTGCATCCCACGTACTCTTAAAGCACAATTTTTTTAACTACTTAAAAAAGACTACTCAAATGCCTAGAAAGAAATGACTCATCCTTATCTCAAAGCTTGAATCAATGTGGTGTAAAGAACTGCTCCTATGTAACCTTGGACTATCGTCAAGCTTCATTTGTAAACTCATGAAAGATAAATATCTAAAACTCTCCAAAAGAAAGGATTCTCGGCAAAAGCATGCCCTCATTCATGAAAGTCTATTAGTCCATGCATCATGGCTTTTTAGACTCACGAACAAGACATCTCCTTTGCAACCATATATACGATAGTCAAATCTTGATACCTTCCATAAGAGACAACTGCTCCAGCAAAAACTACTTTCTGCAAGTATAGAAAAAGTCCAATAATTCTATAGGAGTCAACAAGAATGCCTTTCGCAACCAACCAAGTAGGTGCTTTCGAAGCAGTTGACCCTTCCGTAGGGGTCAAATCATCATTTACCATTCCATCCTCGATGAATGCTTCTGCAACCATCAGAATAAAAGCTTCCGAAGGCATCATCACCTTTCACAAGTATTGTTTATATACCTTACACACATGTTGGGATACCCTTTCGTGCTTATCCAAGACATCTACAACAACATAAGTACTGCTTCTATATCTTCCGATGGAGTCGAAGGCTTCCAGATCTTATTCGAAAGCAACATTCGGCGGAAGGTCATAAAGGCATCCTTTCGACTGAATCAAAAGGACAGATGCGAATATGTCCATCCTGCGCCTATAAATAAGACCCTAGGGGTGCTGTTTTAGAATCCGATTCCATTCCCTCCACAATTGTACTATTCAAAGAGTTGTAAACCAAAATTTCTAAATAGAATTGGGGATTTCACTTCATTGTAACACTTAAGCCTTTGTATTCATAAAGTCATTAATAAAGTGAATACTTAGCATCGATTGTAACACCCCTTCAAAATGGGAATAATAGTCCCACATCGTGGAAAAACACTATGAAGTGGGTGCTTATATACCAAAGCCTTCGCCTCATAATAACGTCGAGGCATTTTGAGGAACAAAACCCCACACCTTGGCTTGGCCCATGAGGCGGAGGTGACTAAGTTAGGGACAATATCTACGTTAAATGGGGTGCGGGCTGTTACATCGATAGTAGCTTCTATCTCAATTAAGTGTCGTGTATCGCATTGCTGCACAGATTTATTCAGTTACGCCTTTCGAAGGAGTAGCTTTTGAGGTTATTGGTCACCTTTCGATACCATTGCAACTAACCTTAATCCAGCTAACTTCAACCATTTCTAAAGACCTTTCAAAGGGTCCCTATCAGGTCAATTTTTGCTTTCAAGTGCGATTAGGGTGTTGACAAGTTTTCTTGTTAATATTTTTGGCGCTAGAAGGAGGCCACAAACCTTCGATTCCATATTACCTTCTTTATAGATTAATTGCATAAGGTTCTTCATTCAAAAGAAGAATATGGTAAGAGTGAAGAGTAATAACAACATTCCAAATGAAGAATCTACATCACAATCAACTTTGGAACATAATATAATCCCGAACTTTAACTTAGAGAATATGGAAATTTGGAAACCTTCAGCCCTAATAAGATTTGGAAACAATGAGACTAAAGTCCAGAATCTACTACATTGAATGATAGTTGTGTGAGAACTTCTTAAAGGGGCTCCATCTCTAGGATCATTAAAGGTTGTGGAAGGAGAAGATGAAGCGCAATCTCCAAATAAGGACCAATATGAAAACCAAGAAAGTCAAGCTAAGAGGTCCCTTGAGCAATCAAATAGTTCAATCCAAAGAAACAATAAAAGTTGCTATGAAAATGAAGCCGACCAAAAAGACACCCTACGCCAAATGATAATGGATAAGCTTAAAGAAAAAGGAATTCCTGACCTAGAGAAATTTGTTATCCCGCAAAAGACTCTGAACAATTTTCAATTACTTACGAAATATCGAGCCATCCCAAACCTAGGAAAGGGAAGGACTATTGCGACTACCACAAAGCAAATGGGCATAAGATCGATGAGTGTCGTATCTTAGCAGGAATAATTCAGAATACGATCATATAGGGAACCTTAAAGGAATTCATTAAAGAAGCTTGAAGAAACTTATTATACAAGCAAGGATAGCTCAAACACTTGAAGCTTATCTTTCCGTATAAAAAGAAAGCAGCTTAGCAACTCCAAATTTGGACTCCTATCAAGCCATGAAGTCTTATAACTTTTTCCAATTATGAATTTTCTTTCCTCCTAATTTTGTACTTAAAATAGATCATGTATTAATACAAAGTTCGAGCGTCTTTACAGGTAAAAACAAAACTAATCCATTACATCCGATAGACTCTTAAAGCACAACAAATTTCTAGCTACTTAAGAAAGACTACTCAAATGCCTGGAACGAAATAGCTCATTCTTATCTCAAAGCTTGAATCAATGTGGTGTAAAGAACTACTCCCATGGAACCTTGGATTATCGTCAAGCTTCAACTGTAAACTCATGAAAGGTAAATATCTAAAACTCTCCCAAAAGAGGGGATTCTTGGGAAAAGCATGCCCTTATTCATGAAAGTATATTAGTCCATGCATCATGGCTTTTTAGACTCACGAACAAGACATCTCTTTTTGCCGAGCAAAACTTAAGGAAGCACAACCATATATACTATATACATTGATTCTGTTTTCAATTGGTTATTATACTATTTAAGGAGAATTTTCCTAAATATGTTTTAAAGAAAGTTGTTTTCAAAAGTCAAAAAGGATTATCTCTAATTACCCTATAAATAAGGGAAATTAAGTATTTGTTTATTTCAAAAATAAACCTGCACAATCTTTAAAGAATATCATTTGGCATTAGTAAATGCGCACCAAAGATTTTAAACTGAGCATGTCTTGACAAAAGCATTTTCAAAGCTTTCCAAACTTATTAACGAAAAGTGAATCTATACTTACCCAAGGAAAATTTTAGAGCCACAAAAGCTCATTATAAAAATTCTGGCAAGAAAGACCGATTCTTGATTAAAGGACTATTGGTTCATGAATCATGACCATTCAGTCCTTCATTTGAGGTTTGTGTTTCTATCACAAGAATGATTTAAAAACTATCCCTGGTGACAGTGGTAAGGAAGAACTTCTTCATCAAAAAATTCTTATATTCAAAGTCTTTTTAGAAGAAAGATCAATTTCAAGAATGGTTTCAAGATTTATCAAAGAGAATCCTATTTCAAAAGTTCATGGACCAAAAGAAGTATTCACAAGTATTTCAAGAACTATTCACTCAAATAATGTTCCCAAAACTAAATTTATACCTCCTAGAGGGAGGGTCAAAATGACTTTCATACGTCCTGGACAGAGGGTCAAAAAATATGTAAGCCTTCTCTGGAAGAACCTCTTAAAGAGAGGAACGAAAACTCCTATTTGTAAAAAGGAATTTCAAGGCAAAAGAGCTGATATTCAAAAAGATTTTACAAACATTTCAATTGGCCAAAAAATTATTTTTATAAACAAGTTTTAGCCTACCGCCAATCTGTAGCACCTCCTAGAGGGAGGGGGGCCCTGTACCCACCAAAAAATATTTTACAAAAATTTCAATTGGCCAAAAAATTATTTTGTAAACAAAATTTAGCCTACGGCCAATCCGTAGCACCTCCTATAAGGAGGGGGGTCCTGTACCCACCAAAAGCCTACAACGCTATTCCGTAGCACCTCCTAGAGGGAGGGACAAAAGCCTACGACGCTATTCCGTAGCACCTTCTAGAGGGCGGGATAAAACCTCTAATGTCCAATTCACTTCTTAGAGGGAGGGTCAGTTCTAGCACCCACTTGCAACCTTTTAGATGAAGGTTAATCTAACATACACTATAGCCCTTGGAATCAGGAGAAGCACAGAAGGGGCACCAAACAAAAAAAGAAGGAAAAAAATGTCCGCAACTCAAAACAAATGTCAAGACCCAAGGGAACAAACAGTCAAAGGAATAAAGCTATCCGCCATCTAAAACAAAGATGAAGCCCAAAAAGGGGTATAAACAAAAGGAAAAGGCTTAAGACGTCCTACACTATAGACAGGAATGGATAAGATATCCAAGACCATAATAAAAAAGGACAAAGTGTCAGCTAGCAATCCTCAATACATCTGATGCTTGAAAAGTGGTTCCCACAGTAAAGAATTAAGAAATCTGCATTCTAAAAGGAATACGAGTCAAGTAAATGGATAAAGAGATCCGCAATTTGAAATGGAAAACAATGATATGTACAAAAACTAAAGGAATAGGACAAATAACAAAATTTTACTACAAGGATAAAAGGGACTTCATTCAAAGAATAGATTAAATAAACCACTTCTAAATCCTTAGAAATAAGGTGTCCTGTAACGACCCGTAAATTTTAACTATTTTAATAACGTAATTAGTTGAAATTTTATGAAATTTTAAACGATAAAATTTTGAAATAAAAATTTGATATTTGAAATGCGTCTAATTAATCATAGCAATTGGTAAATTTTCATCAGATAATTTGGAAGTTTATTTTCTAGTGTAATTTTATTCCAATTTATATCAGTTAAAATTGATGATAATAAAATGTTTTCCAAACCTGAATATTTTTACATAGAAAAATTCTAAGTCATCTTCTGAGTGAGACGTCATAATTCGTTTCTCTAAATTTGGATTTCTATTGCTCCGTTTATCTTATTTCTGACAAATTTGCAGCATTTTCGGTACCGATTATCGACTTTTGATAGGATGATTGCGCCACTGATATATGTATACCGTTTGGATCGTTTCATCACGTTGATCTCTGCGGTATATTCATTTGTATATTTTGGTGTTCGGTACGCGGCAAAAACGCGTAAACGAGTCACCATATCGGTATCAATTCTGGACCTTTTGTTTGCCCTGTGCCTTTTGATTTTTCCAACTTTTGTTTGCCATGTGCCTTTTGATTTTTCCAACGTTTGTTTGCCCTATGCCTTTTGATTTTTCCAACGTTTAATTCAAAAAACTTTTGTCATTAATATTCTTTTTGAATTTAACAGTTACTTTAACTATTCCCTATTCTCCAGTAATTATTCCATTATCTGTTCATTTGCTTGTCTGGTTCATTCCTCTTCCTCTGTTCTTTCTCCTCTTCAAATTTTCGTCCGTTCTAATAAAAAAACAAATATAATAATATATTTATCAGTTGTTCATCTTCCTTTTACCTAATTCCTATCTTCACATTTTTTTCACGAAAACCCATCGGCCTGCTCCTCCTTTCATTGGCCAGTACCCATTGTCGTGACAACTGAACTCATCTCCACCATAGCTCCAGCAAGCCTTCTCCTCCCCTCCATAACCGATCACCATCCTCTGTCCACCACAAAACTCCATCGCCCACAAACGCAACCCACTGCCAACCGAACCTCCTTCGCTGGCCGCTCCATATAGCTCCGCCTCGGCAGCAGCTCATGCTCAACCTCCATGCCAAGCTCTGTGTTTTTCCCAAGCAACTCGCCACGGCCAAGCGCGCAGCCGTGTCCAGCCTCCACCTGGCACGTTTGTCCATTCATGACATATATAAGGTATATGTTATATAAACTGTTTGTATCATTTTATATATTCGTTTATTTAAAGTTAAACATTGGATTTTAAGTATATATTAATATGTAAAGCTGTCTTTAAGGTATGGCTATAGTTGTCTACAGATAGAAATGAGTTTTATATATTCTGTTATATATATATTTTTATTATGTTAGTTATATTTTATACATGGGTTAGTTTTAAAGTTATAAAGTTTATACAATTTACATATAGAAGTTTGCATACTACTGTATATATATATATAACACGTTCTGTGCTTGGTTTTGAAACATATACATAAGTGTAGTCTGTTACATGTTTTGTAGTATTGTTTAAGTATTGTTGAAAGGAATTTTCAAAGGCTTATGTTAGTATCTCACATATATATTATCAGTTTATATAAAATCTTAATAGTATTATATATATGTATACTCTGTTTTCATAAGTTATATTTGATTTAGAAAGTGAATTTGGGGGTTTGTTGTTGCTATATATATATATATATGTATTTAGTAATGCGTGAGTTGGTAAGCTTTGGGGTTCTTTTGTTTTCTCTCTATTACAACATATATACGTTTACAGTAAGAATATATGCAATAGTATATGGGTTTACAGAAGTATACATGTGATAACATGTGTTCTATAAGAAGATTTCATATAAAAGTATGAGTGATAATTCCTGTTGATCGGTTATATATATATATATATATATATTTTGGCTATCTTTTTCTGTACATATACATATACTTTGTTTTATACTGTATATATCTAAGTATATATTAGACTGTAGTATATATATTGTTTAGCATAACTTTGTTTACAACCTGATTTTTTGTATAATTTGTAAGTTAGTAGTTATGAGTATGGATTATATATATATGTTTAAAACTGAGTTTAAAATATAAAGTACATGAGTTATATGTGTATATATAGTACATAGGTATGCATGGCAGTGTCTGTTTAAATGATGTAAAGTATATATATAGAAAAGTTATATATCTACTTATCTATTATATTTATATATGTGTATTATTGATTATAAAGTGTATATATAGTTTATATTTGATCTGTCATATGAAATGTATATAAGTTCATATTCTGATATGACTAATAAGTTTGTATAAATTGACCTATAAAATATAAGTAATTATATATTTTAATTTAATATGTGTTTGAAATTTGGAATATGGTTATATAAATAGTTATGTATAATTACATATACACTAGTTTACCTGAGTCTGGATTTTTAAATATGTATATAGATTTTGTTATTGGGGTTAAAAGTTAAATTAGTGATTTGAAATATATATATATATATATATATCTTATTTTGAATTTGAATATATGTTTAAAAATGTGGTTTTAGAGAAAATTTTAACTTGTATTTTGTTTCAAATCTATATCAAGTCGGTTCTGATTTCATTTTTCGTCGATTCCTCATTATCAGCTTCGTTCGTCGATTCGAGTTCTATCTTGTCTTGTTTTGGGATTCGTGCTTGGATTTCGTAACTCAATCTCATCGTCTATTTCTCTAGCCTCGAAAGGTGAGCAATCACTCACGATTAATGTTTTTTTATTAAATTTGATTTCAATTGAAACGACAATTGAAATATGCTGATGTTAGTTATTTACACTGTTATATATATATGCTATTACCTGTATCAGTTCACCTGTGACATCTGACACCATTATCTGCCAATTGAAATATGCGGATGTTAGTTATTTACACTGTTATATATATGCTATTACCTGTATCAGTTCACCTATGACATCTGACACCATTATCTGTTATTTATATTGATGATATATGCCTCCTAGATTATTATCATATCTATTATCACTCTGCAAGTTCCCTGTTAGTATAGAATCACTATGGGTTGAAATGATACATACCCGAACGGACTTTAGAATAGGAGAAAATCGTTATGGGTTAAAATGATAAACCCAAGCGATTTTCAATTGAATTGAATTTGGGATTACGGGTTGAAATGATATATATATACCCGTATATATTTAAATTGCGGATTGAAATGATAAATATCTGTATCACTTGACCATAGGATAGAAAATTATATACAAACACCGTTGATCTAAATATAAATAATTTGAAATGATTTCTATGGTTTTGGAAAGATATATATATGGTTTTAATTGATATTGAAATTATTCTTATAAATAAGTTTAAATTAAAGTGGATTTAAAATTTATTTGGAATTGATGAATTAAGTATTGTCTTTAAATATATCGATTTGAAATTTGTTGAATTTGAAGTTTTAAGAATAAGTTTTATAACGTGGTTTTGATTTAAGATGATTTAAAGGAATATTTCAAGTTTAAATAAACTGAAGGAATATTAAGTGATTTGAAATTTGGATTGTATTTAAATGATATTGTATTTTATTAAGTGAACAATTCAAAGCTAAATAATATATAAGTGAATTCGATATATATACGAGATTTTTAAATTTAGTTGTGAAATGTTGAATATTTAAAGCTTTGAAATATATTGAAATTGAAATGGCTTATTTGGTGGTTCAAATATGTATTTGAAGTTGATAATTTGAAATGGTCTATTTAGAAACTGAATCGAATTGAAATTGATGGTTTGAGATTTGATTAAATTTGAATTTTGGAATCCGAGTTGAGTTGAATCGATTTGTGGAATTTGAGGAAACTATTTTATTATATAAAGTATTTTAAATTATATTTAAACTATTTTATATTATTTTATAAACTATTTTTAATATAAACTATTTTAATATAACTATTTTAATATAAACTATTTTAAATATACTAATTATTTTAATATAAATTGTTTTAACTTGTAACTATTTTATATAAATTATTTTATTTTGTAAACTATTTTATTTTATATACTATTATTATCTAAACTGTTTGAAAGAAAGTGTTATGATTCCAAAGCATTATGATTTCTAAATTTTGATTTCCAAAGAATTATGATTTCCAAAGTGATTGATTTAGAAAGTGTTATAACTTTGAAGTACTAAGATTTGTAAATGGATATATATTTGAGATGGATATATTTGAAATGGAAATGATATCGTATTTGGTTTTGAAATGGAAGTGATATCGTATTTGGTTTTGAAATGTCAATGATATTTTGGTTTTGAAATATAAACTATTTTGAAAGTTTATCAAATAACCAATCGGTGTAATAATTACGTAGTTATTAAAGAGTCCGAGATCGGTTTGGGACATACTCTCTGTCTAAACCGAAAACCACTTTAATAACTATTATACGCGGAGGGTGATCCAGAATGAAGTGGTTGGAATGATGACGTTGCTGGATTTGAAGAAAGAGAACGATAATGGATGACCTTGACACTTGTGTCAAATTCCGTGTCGGGCCAAATGAGATTAGCTGCCTCTAGCGGACACACTTCTTCGTAAACTATTCATTACTTGTTTTGATTGGTGCGCACCCTTGATTTGGGAGTGTTGTTTCGCGGTGTTGCGATCGTTGCGGCGATGCGTTCTCACCAGTCCGGATCAGGCAAACGGTAGTTTCACTACCTTGGGTATTGCCTCATGTGCCTTGTCATACTCGTATCCCTATGCGTGACCACTACAATTTGTTTTTTGTTATACCTATGGAGTACTCCCTGACAGCCCACCAGTTTACGGTGGAGTTTATAGTGCTGTATAGACTCTGACGCTTATAAAAATGTGTTAAGGGGGATAATGGTAACGCCTTAACGCTATTTTGATACTTTATATTACTGATTTGCATTATCTACTTAGCGTACACTACTACATAGTAGTTTAATGGATCCTTAGAGGATGGCTATCCCAAACATCCTTTGGGTTACTTGTATTTCGGTCGTTATTTCACTTGAGTTGGATTTATTGATATAAGAATGTTAATCCTGACTCGAGTGTTTTGTGTTTTCTTTACGCTCGGGTTAGACTGAGTGTACCAGTATTCGAGACTCACCTTTGGAGTTGGAGCTTCGCTTGGAGATCCAGCTATTTATCTAGCTTTCAGATATTCAGTTGATTCTAATGATGTATTCCGATTCTTGTATTTGACTATTGTATTCGAGATCTTTTGTAACTTATTTAACTCTGTTATATATATAGTAGCTTCATGAACTACTATTCCTTTGTTTCCGCTGCATTATTGTTATATTACTCTATGTCTGTGATCTGTGATTACTTTGTTTACTGTATATGCTGAGTTTTGCCAATTTAAATTAAAAATCCATTGTTTTGAATTATTCAAGTCCGGCATGTGTGGATTTATTGTCAATTTGAATGGTCCAAAATACTGGGTCATTACAGTTGGTATCAGAGCTCTGGTTTTAGGCAAAACTCAGCATATAGAGTAAATTCAATTACAGAATCATGTTCGTTCGAGCTTGAATTCCTTCTTCTTTGACTCGGTTTCTTTGAATTTTGGAACGTTCCCTTCGGTTCCAAAGTCCATTCGTGTCTCCTCTATTCGTGTCTTTCTGATTCTGGAGTATCCCATAACTGCACCTCGAATGATCTCTATAATGAATCGGCAGTCCCGCCAATCCTAGAATGATTTGTAAAGGGGTGAAACTCCTTTACAACAGCATTGATTCGCCGAGATTTATGCATCCTCGGTTTACGATGCTGTTATCTTTTGTTATACCCGAATTCTATCTCTGGCGATCGAATGTCAATTTGCTCAGAGTTCTGCATCGATCTTATCTTGAAGTCACGGTTGACCCGGTTAAGGTTACCCACGATTTACATAAAATTATCCATCATCCAATTTGAAGTTCAATCATCTTATTCTCCTATCGAGTCTATCTTTTAATTGAATTCTATTTGATTAGAGTTCTTCTACTTTGAATCCCTATCCTTATTTTGAAATCTATTCTGGAATTTTCAAGTAAGGTAGTGTATTTGTAATTAGTATTTAAATATTTTATATATTGTGTTGTTTGAGTTGTTGATGTTGATTTGGATTTTCGATCGATTCGTCTGATCAACGCTATCGATAGGATTTCCAAAACACTTGAACAGAATAAACTGACACAATATTGTTTTTCAAATTGGTAAATGAAATAAATTTGTATGATTATATTATATATATAAGTATAATTTTCTGAAATTTAATAAGTTAATTAAATTGGTTGTTTGAAATGATAATATTTGATTATCATTTATTGTTCTATAATGAATTTATAAACGTGGTTTATAAATTGATTTGGAATTTGAAATAAATTTAATTCAGAAATTGAGAATTTAGTTTCCGGTAATTTCGAACTTTGGTTTTAAAATTTTAAAGTATATGTTATTGAAAGTATTTTCGAATAGAAATCGTTTTCAAAGAATTTTAAAATGTTGAAATCAGTGCTCTTCTCTTTGTCGCTGGAAAATAATTTCGGTGATGGAGGCCGCATCATCGACATTCATTTTCGAGTTTCGAAGTGGAGAGACTATTATGTAGCTTTGCTACGGTTTTGTTTTGAAAGAAAAAAAAATTATATTTTAATTTGAATTTCTTCATTATAATTTGATTTATATATATAGGTATCTTATTTTAAAATTTAATTTGATTTGATATAAATATATTATATATATCTCTAAATTGTTTGAAGTAAATCGGAGATTTAAATTCTTAAGTTTATGATTTAAAGATGATTTCAATTATAAACTGAAGTCAAAATTTTTGGATAAATATTTAAACTTGAAATAATTGAATTTGAAAATTTTATTTGTATAGTACTAAATTGCATTTCAATATAACTTACCTAAATTATTCAGAAGTTAAAATGTAATTGGATAATATACAATATAAAATGATTTTATAAATAAAAATTTGAGTGTGTATAATAAATGTTATACACTTAGATTTTAATTATATAAAAAAATGCTAATAAAGATGATAGAATAATAAGTTAATTGAATGAGATGAATATAATAAATTTTGTTCTGAAAGAATTAACAAATTGAAATTAGATCAACTTATGGAAATACCTTAAATTTAAACCAATTATTGAATATAAATTAATTTAAATTTAAATTTATATGGTTTAAATTAATTTATATGGTTTAAATATATGTAATAAGTTATATTAAGTGGAATAAACTTAATAATAATTTGGAATAAAAGAATTAAATTTGTTGAATAAAATATGAGTACAATAAATGATTATACAAATTGATGATTTAGAAATTGTTAATTGAGGATGACTAGATAATAAGATAATGAATTTAGAAATAGATAGATTGATTTAACTTAAGTGAACTCAAAGGGATTTAACCAAATTGTTAAATATTAATGAATTTAAATGGAAATTTATATGGTTTAAATTAATTGTTTTACTTGTATTCCAATATATTTTCTTTTTGGTTGTTTCTATTCTC
Source organism: Allium fistulosum (assembly GCA_030737815.1). Lineage (NCBI taxonomy): Eukaryota > Viridiplantae > Streptophyta > Magnoliopsida > Asparagales > Amaryllidaceae > Allium > Allium fistulosum. The sequence continues at coordinate 1,305,553,922 of CM060903.1, read as the reverse complement.
CTACCTCCTTCCTTTTCGGGGACGAAAAGTTTTGAGTGGGGGAGAGTGTAACGACCTGTAAATTTTAACTGTTTTAATAACATAATTAGTTGAAATTTTATGAAATTTTAAACGATAAAATTTTGAAACAAAAATTTGATATTTGAAATGCGTCAAATTAATCATAGCAGCTGGTAAATTTTCATCAGATAATTTGGAAGTTTATTTTCTAGTGTAATTTTATTCCAATTTATATCAGTTAAAATTGATGATAATAAAATGTTTTCCAAACTGAATATTTTTACATAGAAAAATTCTAAGTCATCTTCTGAGTGAGACGTCATAATTCGTTTCTCCAAATTTGGATTTCTATTGCTCCGTTTATCTTATTTCTGACAAATTTGCAGCATTTTCGGTACCAATTATCGACTTTTGATAGGATGATCGCGCCACTGATATTTGTATACCGTTTTGATCGTTTCATCACGTTGATCTCTGCGGTATATTCGTTTGTATATTTTGGTGTTCGGTACGCGGCGAAAACACGTAAACGAGTCACCATATCGGTATCAATTCTGGACCTTTTGTTTGCCCTGTGCCTTTTGATTTTTCCAACTTTTGTTTGCCCTGTGCCTTTTGATTTTTCCAACGTTTGTTTGCCCTTTGCCTTTTGATTTTTCCAACGTTTAATTCAAAAAGCTTTGTCATTAATATTCTTTTTGAATTTAACAGTTACTTTAACTATTCCCTATACCCAATAATTATTCCATTATCTGTTCATTTGCTTGTCTGGTTCATTCCTCTTCCTCTGTTCTTTCTCCTCTTCAAATTTTCGTCCGTTCTAATAAAAAAACAAATATAATAATATATTTATCAGTTGTTCATCTTCCTTTTACCTAATTCCTATCTTCACATTTTTTTCACAAAAACCCATCGGCCTGCTCCTCCTTTCATTGGCGAGTACCCATTGTCGTGACAACTGAACTCATCTCCTCCACCATAGCTCCAGCAAGCCTTCTCCTCCCCTCCATAACCGGTCACCATCCTCTGTCCACCACAAAACTCCATCGCCCACAAACGCAACCCACTGCCAACCGAACCTCCTTCGCTGGCCGCTCCATATAGCTCCGCCTCGGCAGCAGCTCATGCTCAACCTCCATGCCAAGCTCTGTGTTTTTCCCAAGCAACTCGCCACGGCCAAGCGCGCAACCGTGTCCAGCCTCTACCTGGCACGTTTGTCCATTCGTGACATATATAAGGTATATGTTATATAAACTGTTTGTATCATTTTATATATTCATTTATTTAAAGTTAAACATTGGATTTTAAGTATATATTAATATGTAAAGCTGTCTTTAAGGTATGGCTATAGTTGTCTACAGATAGAAATGAGTTTTATATATTCTGTTATATATATATATTTTTATTATGTTAGTTATATTTTATACATGGGTTAGTTTTAAAGTTATAAAGTTTATACAATTTACATATAGAAGTTTTCATACTACTGTATATATATATATATATATATCTATATAAAACACATTATATGCTTGGTTTTGAAACATATACATAAGTGCAGTCTGTTACATGTTTTGTAGTATTGTTTAAGTATTATTGAAAGGAATTTTCAAAGGCTTATGTTAGTATCTCACATATATATTATCAGTTTATATAAAATCTTAATAGTATTATATATATGTATACTCTGTTTTCATAAGTTATATTTGATTTATAAAGTGAATTTGGGGGTTTGCTGTTGCTATATATATATGTATTTAGCAATGCGTGAGTTGGTAAGCTTTAGGGTTCTTTTGTTTTATCTGTATTACAACATGTATACGTTTACAGAAAGAATATATGCAATAGTATATGGGTTTACAGAAGTATACATGTGATAGCATGTGTTCTATAAGAAGATTTCATATAAAAGTATGAGTAATAATTCCTGTTGATCGGTTATATATATATTTTGGCTATCTTTTTCTGTACATATACATATACTTTGTTTTATACTGTATATATCTAAGTATATATTAGACTGCAGTATATATATTATTTAGCATAACTTTGTTTACAACCTGATTTTTTGTATAATCTGTAAGTTAGTAGTTATGAGTATGGATTATATATATGTATGTTTAAAACCAAGTTTAAAATATAAAGTACATGAGTTTTATGTGTATATATAGTACATAGGTATGCATGGCAGTGTCTGTTTAAATGATGTGAAGTATATATATAGAAAATTTATATATCTGCTTACCTATTAATTTTATATATGTGTATTATTGATTATAAAGTGTATATATAGTTTATATTAGATCTGTCATATGAAATGTATATAAGTTCATATTCTGATATGACTAATAAGTTTGTATAAATTGACCTATAAAATATAAGTAATTATATATTTTAATTTAATATGTGTTTGAAATTTGGAATATGGTTATATAAATAGTTATGTAGAATTACATATACACTAGTTTACCTGAGTCTGGATTTTTAAATATGTATATAGATTTTGTTATTGGGGTTAAAAGTAAAATTAGTGATTTGAAATATATATATATATATCTTATTTTGAATTTGTATATATGTTTAAAAATGTGGTTTTAGAGAAAATTATAACTTGTATTTTGTTTCAAATCTATATCAAGTCGGTTCTGATTTTATTTTTCGTCGATTCCTCATTATCAGCTTCGTTCGTCGATTCGAGTTCTATCTTGTCTTGTTTTGGGATTCGTGCTTGGATTTCATAACTCAATCTCATCGTCTATTTCTCTAGCCTCGAAAGGTGAGCAATCACTCACGATTAATGTTTTTTTTATTAAATTTGATTTCAATTGAAACGACAATTGAAATATGCTGATGTTAGTTATTTACACTGTTATATATATATGCTATTACCTGTATCAGTTCACCTGTGACATCTGACACCATTATCTGCCAATTGAAATATGCCGATGTTAGTTATTTACACTGTTATATATATGCTATTACATGTATAAGTTCACCTGTGACATCTAACACCATTATCTGTTATTTATATTGATGATATATGCCTGCTATATTATTATCATATCTGTTATCACTCTACAAGTTCCCTGTTAGTATAGAATCACTATGGGTTGAAATGATACATACCCGAACGGACTTTAGAATAGGAGAAAATCGTTATGGGTTAAAATGATAAACCCAAGCGATTTTCAATTGAATTGAATTTGGGATTACGGGTTGAAATGATATATATATATATACCCGTATATATTTAAATTGCGGATTGAAATGATAAATATCTGTATCACTTGACCATAGGATAGAAAATTATATACAAACACCGTTGATCTAAATATAAATAATTTGAAATGATTTCTATGGTTTTGGAAAGATATATATATATATGGTTTTAATTGATATTGAAATTATTCTTATAAATAAGTTTAAATTAAAGTGGATTTAAAATTTATTTGGAATTGATGAATTAAGTATTGTCTTTAAATACATCGATTTGAAATTTATTGAATTTGAAGTTTTAAGAATAAGTTTTAGAAAGTGGTTTTGATTTAAGATGATTTAAAGGAATATTTCAAGTTTAAATAAACTGAAGGAATATTAAGTGATTTGAAATTTGGATTGTATTTAAATGATATTTTATTTTATTAAGTGAACATTTCAAAGCTAAATAATATCTAAGTGAATTCGATATATATACGAGATTTTTAAATTTAGTTGTGAAATGTTGAATATTTAAAGCTTTGAAATATATTGAAATTGAAATGGCTTATTTTGTGGTTCAAATATGTATTTGAAGTTGATAATTTGAAATGGTCTATTTAGAAACTGAATCGAATTGAAATTGATGATTTGAGATTTGATTAAATTTGAATTTTGGAATCCGAGTTGAGTTGAATCGATTTGTGGAATTTGAGGAAACTATTTTATTATATAAAGTATTTTAAATTATATTTAAAATATTTATATTATTTTATAAACTATTTTTAATATAAACTATTTTAATATAACTATTTTAATATAAACTATTTTAAATATACTAATTATTTTAATATAAATTGTTTTAACTTTTAACTATTTTATATAAATTATTTTATTTTGTAAACTATTTTATTTTATATACTATTATTAATATCTAAACTGTTTGAAGGAAAGTGTTATGATTCCAAAGCATTATGATTTCTAAATTTTGATTTCCAAAGAATTATGATTTCCAAAGTGATTGATTTAGAAAGTGTTATAACTTTGAAGTACTAAGATTTGTAAATGGATATATATTTGAGATGGATATATTTGAAATGGAAATGATATCGTATTTGGTTTTGAAGTGGAAGTGATATCGTATTTGGTTTTGAAATGTCAATGATATTTTGGTTTTGAAATATAAAATATTTTGAAAGTTTATCAAATGACCAATCGGTGTAATAATTACGTAGTTATTAAAGAGTCCGGGATCGGTTTGGGACATACTCTCTGTCTAAACCGAAAACCACTTTAATAACTATTATACGCGGAGGGTGATCAAGAATGAAGTGGTTGGAATGATGACGTTGCTGGATTTGAAGAAAGAGAACGATAATGGATGACATTGACACCTGTGTCAAATTGGAAATGACTAAAACAGGAGCCGTGCCGGGCCAAATGAGGTCAGCTGCCTCTAGCGGACACACTTCTTCTTAAACTATTCATTACTTGTTTCGATTGGTAAGCACCCTTGATTTGGGAGTGTTGTTTCGCGGTGTTGCGATCGTTGCGGCGATGCGTTCTCACCAGTCCGGATCAGGAAAACGGTAGTTTCACTACCTTGGGTATTGCCGCATGTTTCTTGTCATACTTGTATCCCTATGCGCGACCACTACGATTTGTTTTGTGTTATACCTATGGAGTACTCCCTGATAGCCCACCAGTTTACGGTGGAGTTTAAAGTGCTGTATAGACTATGACGCTTATATAAAATGTGTTAAGGGGGACAATGGTAACGCCTTAACGCTATTTTGTTACTTTATATTACTGATAGGCATTATCTACTTAGTGTACACTACTACATAGTAGATAGTTTAACGGATCCTTAGAGGATGGCTATCTCAAACATCCTTTGGGTTACTTGTATTTCAGTCGTTATTTCACTTGAGTTGGATTTATTGATATAAGAATGTTAATCCTGACTCGAGTGTTTTGTGTTTTCTTTACGCTCGGTTCAGACTGAGTGTACCAGTATTCGAGACTCACCTTTGGAGTTGGAGCTTCGCTTGGAGATCCAGCTATCTATCTAGATTTCAGATATTCAGTTGATTCTAATGATGTATTCTGATTCTTGTATTTGACTATTGTATTCGAGATTTGTTGTAACTTATTTAACTCTGTTATATATATAGTAGCTTCATGAACTACTATTCCTTTGTTTCCGCTGCATTATTGTTATATTACTCTATGTCTGTGATATGTGATTATTTTGTTTACTGTATATGCTTAGTTTTGCCAATTTAAATTAACAATCCATTGTTTTGAATTATTCAAGTCCGGCATGTATGGATTTATTGTCGATTTGAATGGTCCAAAATACTGGGTCGTTACATGTCCCTTTAGGATAAGAGAGTTTATATATTATATATATTAATAAGTTATTTGGACCATTGCACTACTGAACGGCCAAGCAGTAGGACGGAACAGCTAAATGACCGACTAGTCAAACAGAGCTTGCACTGCTGAACGACCAACCAACTGAAAGGAACTACCTGCTTAACTTTTGAACGGCTGAAAAGTTGAATAGCTAAATGAAACTATCTGTTGAACGGTTGACTGGTCTTATGGAACTACTACTTCAAATGGTTGATTGGTATTACAAAAGTACTATTCTGAATGTTTGCAAGCCATACGGAACTATCCGGCTCCAATATAACAATAATACTACTAACTTATAGGCACTTTAGGAGCTACTTATCAATTAATTGAATACTTTCCTTTGACTAACGAGAATTCCCATTGATATTCAAGGCATGATTTCTATATAAATCTCTGGTATAGCATTTTAGGTAGAACTTTAGAATTAGGGTCATATAGGATTAAGAATCTTTTGCTTAAGTCTGCTTAGGTTACCATTACTCGACAGTTTTCTGACCTTGTACATATATAGAATGAAATTTTGAGTAGTCTATTCGTAAGATAAGATCCTGACAAGTTTCTGATTGGATTCCTAATTTTGTGAATTTTCAATTCCCTTATTTCTTTTCATGACGATTTCTTACTGAATTTGTGAATTCTAAATTTCCTTATCGATTTTTATGATGATTTGCGAATTTCATATTCTTGGTTTTATGAATTCTCAATTTCCCTACTGGATTTTCTTGAGGATTTCTTATTGAATTCTTGGTTTTATGAATATTCTCGGTTTCCCTATTAGCTTTTCGTGATGATTTCTTATTGAATTTTTGGTTTTATGAATTTTTGATTTCTTGACTTCCTTATTGAATTTTCATAATGATATGTGGACTTCCCATTGGATTTTGGACTTGCGAGTTTTTTGGATAAGCCTTGAGATTTTGTATTGAAATTAAGGTTTTTTTGAAAATTCAATGTTCCCACACTATTATTAGATAGGAATTCTAAACAAGAGTTTCATGATACGAGACAGGCTTCTATTTTTTTTGAAGATGATGGTAAAAGGGAATAAGAGCCCCCCATCTTCGTATTATTAGACACTTTCAAAATTAATACCAAACCATCTACTAATTTATTCATGAATGGATGAAAATTACTAACATACAACTCATGATTGGAGATAAAATTATAGCAAAGAGACAAGATAAAACCACCTAAAGCAACAAGTTAATTCTTGGTGGCTAAAGAAAACTTAACTCAAGAAAAAAGGCTTTGGAGTGTATGATAGCTTTCTTGAAAGGTCCTTTCACATAAACCAACATCTATTGATCATGGGATATTATTCCACATTTCTATCATCAATGCTAGAAAGGGTTTGATCATGCATTTCTCTGGATGCTCTATTTAGTGATATTATCAGATAATCTCTTGAATTTCAGTTTCAGAATTTAGCGTTACCCATCAAAATCTTATAACAAGGTTATAATCCTAATAGAAGTTATTATCTGTTTTACAGAGAAACAAAGAAAGAAATTTCATTGATGTTTTAGCAGTTTGAAAGGGATTCTTGAAATTTTATCCTAAAAAACAAAAACTTGTTTCATACCCGGGGGGAGGGGGGCTAAATGTTACCCATAAAATCCTCTTAAGAGTAAAAGTATGAAAGAAGGAGCTATAGTATTTAAAAAGGGCTACCGAAGGCATTGGAGTAGCCACCGAAAGTTTCGAAATAGCTTCTGCAAGTATTAATGAGGCTTCAAAGTAATTAGAATGGTTTCCACAAGCATTGATGAGGTTATAAAGGAATTAGAATGGCTTTTGCAAGCTTTGATAGGGTTCTACGTGTTAATATGGTTTTTGTAAGCATCAAAAAAGCTTTTGTAAGAGTTAAGGGAGCTTCCGAAAGTGTTGAAGTGGCACCTTTGAAGACATCAAGAGGAAAAAGACTTTCGACAAGTTTGAAAAGGGGCCTCCTAAGCATAAAGAAGACACTTTCGTCATGATCAAGGAGCTTATGCAAATATTAAAGTGGACACCTTTACATAGGTCAAATGGAATACTTCCACTAACATTGTTACCTTCCAAAGAAGTTGGATCTTCGCCTTCCACAAAGGTTGAAGCCCCACCTTTCGAAGGGGTCAAAGGATCACCTTTCGCAATCATTAAGCTTTCAAGACAAACTATTATATTGTAAGGCAAATATCACCCTTTCCGCATCAATTGAACCCTTCCGCAGGCATCAAATGGTTCTGCATATGTTGAGTAGAGCTTCCGCAAGAGTCAAGGGGTTTCATATATGTAAATGTGGCTTCCGCGGGTATCATAAGGCAGGCTTCCACAATAGTCAAATCTTGATGCCTTCCATAAGAGATAACTACTTTAGTAAAAGCTACCTTCCGCAAGTATAAAAAAGTCCAATACTTCCGTAGGAGTCAACAAGAATGCCTTTCGCAACCAACCAAGTAGGTGCTTCCGAAGCAGTTGACCCTTCCGTGGGGGTCACATCATCATTTACCTTTCCATCCTCAATGAATGCTTCCACAACCATCAAAATAAAGGCTTTCGAAGGCATCGTCACCTTTCACAAGTATTGTTTATATACCTTACACACATGTTGGGATACCCTTTCGTGCTTATCCAAGACATCTACAGCAACATAAGTACTGCTTCTATATCTTCTGATGGAGTCGAAGGCTTCCAAATCTTATGCGAAAGCAACATTAGAGAGGCATTATGGAGTCACTAGCGACGGAAGGTCATAAAGGCATCCTTTCGACTGAATCGAAAGGATGGATAGAAAGTGTCCAGCCCGCGCCTATAAATAAGACCATAGGGGTGCTGTTTTAGGATCTGACTCCATTCCCTCCACACTTGTACTATTCAAAGAGTTGTAAACCTAAATTTCTAAATCGAATTGGGGATTTCACTTCATTGTAATACTTAAGCCTTTGTATTCATAAAGTCATTAATAAAGTGAATACTTAGCATCGATAGTAGCTTCTATCTCAATTAAGTGTCCTGTATCGCATTACTGCACAGATTTATTCAGTTGCGCCTTACGAAGGAGAACCTTTTAAGGTTATTGGTCACCTTTCGATACCATTGCAACTAACCTTAATCCAGCGAACTTCAACCGTTTCGAAAGCCCTTTTGAAGGGGTCCTTATCAGGTTAATTTCTGCTTTAAAGTGCGATTGAGGTGTTGATAAGTTTTCTTGTTAATATTTTTGGCGTTAGAGGGAGGGCTCAAACCTCTGATTCCCCATAACCTTCTCTATAGATTAATTGCATAAGGTTCTTCATTCAAAAGAAGAAAATGGTAAGAGTGAGGAGTAATAACAACATTCCAAATGAAGAAGCTGCATCACAATCAACTTTGGAAGATAATATAATCTCGAACTTTAACTTAGAGAATATGGAAATTGGGTAACCTTAAGCCCTAATAAGATTTGGAAACAATGAGACTAAAGTCCAGAATCTACTACAACGAATGATAGTTGTGCGAGAACTTCTTGAAGGGTCTCCATCTCAAGGATCATTAAAGGTTGTGAAAGGAGAAGATGAAGCGCAATCTCCAAATAAAGACCAAAATGAAAACCAAGAAAGTCAAGCTAAGAGGTCCCTTGAGCAATCAAATAGTTCAATCCAAAGAAACAATAAAAGTTGCTACGAAAATGAAGCTGACCAAAAAGACATTCTACACCAAATGATAGTGGATAAGCTTAAAGAAAAAGGAATTCGTGACCTAGAGAAATATGTTATCCCGCAAAAGACTCTGAACGTTTTTCAATTACTTACAAAATATCAAGCCATCCCGAACCTAGCAAAGGGAAGGACTATTGCGACTACCATAAAGCAAATGGACATAAGACCGATGAGTGTCATATCTTAGCAGGAATTATTCAGAATATGATCATATAGGGAACCTTAACGGAATTCATTAAAGAAGCTTGAAGAAACTTCTTGTTCAAGCAAGGATAGCTCAAACACTTGAAGCTTATCTTTCTGTATGAAAAGAAAGCAACTTAGCAAATCCAAATTCAGACTCCTATCAAGCCATGAAGTCTTATAACTTTTTTCCAATTATGAATTTTCATTCCTCATAATTTTGTACTTAAAATAGATCATGTATTAATACAAAATTCGAGTGTCTTTACAGGTAAAAACCAAACCAATCCATTGCATCCGACAGACCCTTAAAGCACAAAAAATTTCTAGCTACTTAAGAAAGACTACTCATATGCCTGGAACGAAATAACCCATTCTTATCTCAAAGCTTAAATCAATGTGGTGTAAAGAACTACTCCCATGGAACCTTGGATTATCGTCAAGCTTCAATTGTAAACTCAAGAAAGGTAAATATCTAAAACTCTCCCAAAAGAGGGGACTCTTGGGAAAAGCATGCCCTTATTCATGAAAGTCTATTAGTCCATGCATCATGGCTTTTCAGACTCGCAAACAAGACATCTATTTTTGTCGAGCAATACCTAAGGAAGTATAACCATATATACTATATACATTGATTCTGTTTCAATTGGTTATTCTACTATTTGAGGAGAATTTTCCTAAATATATTTTCAAGAAAGTTGTTTTCAAAAGTCAAAAAGGATTATCTCTAATTACCTTATAAATAAGGGAAATTAAGTATTTGTTTATTTCAAAAATAAACCCGCACAATCTTTAAAGAATATCATTTGGCATTAGTAATGCGCACCAAAGATTTTAAACCAAGCATGTCTTGACAAAAGCATTTTCAAAGCTTTCTAAAGTTATTAACGAAAAGGGAACGTATACTTACCCAAGTAAAATTTTATAGTTACAAAAGCTCATTATAAGAATTCTAGCAAGAAAAACTGATTCTTGATTAAAGGACTGTTGGTTCATGAATCATGACCATTCAGTCCCTCATTTGAGATTTGTGTTCCTATCACAAGAATGATTTAAAAATCGTCCTTGATGACAGTGCTAAGGAAGAACTTCTTCATCAAAAAATTCTTATATTCAAAGTCTTTTTAGAAGAAAGATCAATTTCAAGAATGGTTTCAAGATTTATCAAAGAGAATCCTATTTCAAAAGTTCTATGGACCAAAAGAGGTATTCACAAGTATTTCAAGAACTATTCTCTCAAATAGTGTTTCCAGAACTATTTTTATACCTCCTAGAGGGAGGGTCAAAATTACTTTCATACCTCCTAGAGAGAGGGTCAAAAACTATTTAAGCCTTCTCCGGAAGCACCTCCTAAAGAGAGGAACGAAAAATCCTATTTCTAAAAATGGAATTTCATGGCAAAAGAGCCGATATTCAAAAAGATTCAACAAACATTTCAATTGGCCAAAAAATTATTTTCATAAACAAGTTTTAGTCTACGGCCAATCTGTAGAACTTCCTAGAGAGAGGGGGCCATGTGCCCACCAAAAGCCTACGACGATATTCCGTAGCACCTCCTAGAGGGAGGGACAAAAGCCTACGACGCTATTATGTAGCACCACCTAAAGGGAGGGACAAAAGCCTACAACGCTATTCCGTAGTACCTCCTAGAGGGTGGGATAAAACCTCTAATGTCCAGTTCACCTCCTAGAGAGCGGGTCATGTCTAGTACCCACCAGCAACCTTTTAGATGAAGGTCAATCTAACATACAATATATCCCTTCGAATTAGGGGTAGCCCAGAGGGTGCACCAAACAGACAAAGAAGGACAAAGATGACCATAACTCAAAAGAAAAGTCAAGACCCAAGGGAACAAAGGGTCAAAGGAATAAAGCGTCTATCATCTAAAACAAAGATGAAGCCCGAAAAAGGGGTATAAACAAAAGGAAAAGGATGAAGACGTCCAACACTATAGACATGAATGGATAAGATATCCAAGAGCATAAAGAAAAAGGACAAAGTGTCAGCTAGCAACCCTTAATACATCTGATGCTTGAAAAGTGGCTCCCACAGCAAAGAATTAAGATATCTACATTCTAAAAGGAAACACGAGACAAATAAATGGATAAAAAGGTCTGCAATTTGAAATGGAAAACAAAGATCTGTACAAAAACTAAAGGAATAGAACAGATGACTAATTTTTACTACAAGGATAAGAGTGACTTCATTCGAAGAATAGATTAAGGAAACCACTTCTAAATCCTTCAAAATAAGGTGACCCTTTAGGATAAGAGAGTTTATATATTATATATATTAATAAGCTATTTGGACCATTGCACTGCTGAACGACCAAGCGGTAGGACTGAACTTGCACGACTGAACGATCAACTAGTCAAACGAAGCTTACACTGCTGAACGGCCAGCCAACTGAACGGAACTACCTAAACAGCTGAATGGAACTATCTGCTGAATGGTTGATTGGTCTTACGGAACTGCTACACCGAATGACTGACTGGTATCACGAAACTACTATTCCGAATGATTGCATGGCCTTACGGAATTATCCGGCTCTAATATAACAATAATACTACTAACTTATAGGCACTTTAGGAGCTACTTATCTATCAATAGGATACTTGCCTTTGACTAACGAGAATCCCCATTGCTATTCAAGGAATGGGTTCTATATAAATCTCCGGCATAGCATTTTAGGTAGAACTTTAGAATTAGGGCCAGATAGGATTAAGGATCTTTTGCTTAAGTCTGCTCAGATTACCATTACTTGACAATTTTCTGACCTTGTACTTATATTGAATGAAATTTTGAGTAGTCTATTCGTCAGATGAGATCCTTACAAGTTTCTGATTGGATTCCTAATTTTTGTGAATTTTCAATTCCCTTGTTTCTTTTCATAATGATTTCTTATTGAATTTGTGAATTCTAAATTTCCTTATTGATTTTTATGATGATTTGCGGATTTCATGTTCTTGGTTTTATGAATTCTCAATTTCCCTACTAAATTTTCGTGATGATTTATTATTGAATTCTTTGTCTTATGAATTCTCAATTTTACTATTAGCTTTTCGTGATGATTTCTTATTAAATTTCTGGTTTTATGAATTCTTGATTTCTTGATTTCCTTATTGAATTTTCACAATGATTTGTGGACATCCCATTGAATTTCTGGATTTGCGAGTTTTCTGGATAAGTCTTGAGATTTTGTACTGAAATTAAGGTTTTTCTAAAACTTCAATGCTTCCACACTATTATTAGACAGGAATTCTGAACAAGAATCTCTTAATATTAGGCAGACTTCTATTCTTTTTGAAGATGATGGTAAAATGGAATAAGAGCCCCCCGATCTTCGTACTATTAGACGACGTTCAAAACTTAAACTAAACTATATACTAATTTATTAATGAATGGATGAAAATTACTAATATACAACGTAGGATTGAAGATAAAATTATAGCAAAGAGACAAGATAAAACCACCTAAAGCAATAAATTAACTCCTAATGGCCAAGGAAAACTTAACCCAAGAAAAAAGGCTTTGGAGTTATGATAGCTTTCTTGAAAGGTCCACTCACATAAACCAACATCTGCTGATCAGGTGAAATTATTCCACATTTCTATCATCAATGCTAGAAAGGGTTTGATCATAATTTCTCTGGATGCTCTATCTAGTGATATTATCAGATAATCTCTTGAATTTCAGTTTTAGAATTTATTGTTACCTATCAAAATCTTATAACAAGGTTATAATCCTAACAGAAGTAATTATCTGTTTTACAGAAAAACAAAGAAAGAAATTTCATTGAAGTTTGAGCAGTTTGAAAGGGATTCTTGGAGTTTTGTCCTAAAGAACAAAAGCTTCTTTCATACTCGGGTGGCTAAATGTTATCAATAAAATCCTCTTAAGAGTAAAAGTATGAAAGAATAAGTTTTAGTATTTAAAGAAGGCTACCAAAGGCATTAGAGTAGCCCCCGAAAGAATCGAAATGGCTTCTGCAAGCATTGATGAGTCTTCGAAGGCATTAGAATGCTTCCGCTAGCATTGATGACGTTCTGAAGGCATTAGAATGGCTTCTGCAAGCATTGATGGGGTTCTTCATGTGTTCATGGTTTCTGTAAGCATCAAAGAAGCTTTTGTAAGAGTTAAGGGAGCTTCCGAAAGTGTTGAAGTGGCACCTTTGAAGACATCAAGAGGAAACAAGGCTTTCTAAAAGGTTGAAAAGGAGCCTCCTGAGCATTAAGAAGACACTTTCGTCATGATCGAAGGAGCTTCTGTAAATATCAAATTGGATGTCTTTGCATTGGTCAAATGGAATACTTTCACTAACATTGTTACCTTCCGAAGAAGTTGGATCTCCGCCTTCTGCAAAGGTAGAAGCCCCACTTTCTGAAGGGGTCAAAGGATCACCTTCTGATATCATCAAGCTTCCAAGAAAAATTATCATATCATAAGGCAAATATCTCCCCTTCCACATTAATTGAACCCTTCCACAGGCATCAAATGGTTCCACATATGTTAAGTAGAGCTTCCGCAAGAGTCAAGGGGTTTCGCATATGTAATTGTGGCTTCCATAGGTATCACAAGGCAGGCTTCCGCAATAGTCAAATCTTGATACATTCCACAAGAGACAAATACTACAACGAAAAATACCTTCCGCAAGTATTGAAAAAGTCTAATACTTCCGTAGGAATCAACAAGAATGCCTTTCGCAACCAACCATGTAGGTGCTTCCGAAGCAGATGACCTTTCCGCGGGTTCACATCATCATTTACCATTCCATCCTCAATGAATGCTTCCGCAACCATCAGAATAAAAGCTTTCGACGGCATCATCACCTTTCACAAATATTGTTTATATACCTTCCGCACATGTTGAGACACCTTTTCGTGTTTATCTAAGACATCTATAACAACATAAATACTGCTTCTATACCTGTAACACCCCAGATTTTTGGTTACATTATTTAGGAAATTTAATTAGCTAAATTAAATTAAATAATGTAAGTTGAATAATAGATTGATATTTGTGATTAAATAAGGGGTAGTCGTGCCATGTAAACAATGAACTAAAGATGAGTTAAAATGAAATAGAGGAGGGGTAAAATAGGAATAAGCCATAACCTTATACCCTAAACCCTTGGGAAATCACTACACGAACATTCATTTCATATTCTCAAGCAAAAATATACACTAAGACCGGCCACCATTATCAAGCTCAAGAGAAGATAAAGCTAGGATTTTCAAGGGGAAGAATCAAACCACTAAATCAAGATAAAATCTCACATCTTTAATCACAAAGCTAAGGTGAATAATGACTACATCTCACTTTTCTAAAAATTTTCATTTTTACGGTTAAACCCGATTTATCTTGCATAGTTTAGCCATGATTTTGAAGGACAAAATGTTTATATATATTTGTTGATGATTTATGCTTATTCATATAGGTTTTATGATGTGTTTTAATGTGAAACCCCAATTTATTGACATCTAAATGCCTTGAGATTTTAGGTATAGATCAGAAATGTTATTTTAGAGATGGTTCCAATTTTCAGAATTTTCCGAATTAACGTGGATTTTATATTAATTTTCTAGTGAAGAAAATGATTATTTGGGGTTAAAAATAATTTACAGTTAAATTATATATAATTTGGGTCTGAAATTTATATATGTTAGAAAACATATTAGAAATGATTTTCAGGAATTTTTATAGAATTTAACTAAGTGTTTTGATAAATATATAAAATTATTTAAGTTTTGGGACTTAAATGTTTTATATATTTATAAAAGGAGAAGGGGTGTTTTGTAAATAAATTAAATTGTTTATTTCTGAAATATTGGCAGCACTTTTAGAAAGGAAATTAGCAACCAATGATATTCTGACAAACAATGTAGGTTAGCTGAAAAGAAATTCTTTTTAAAGTAAAAATTGGTTTTTACATGCTTTTAGCATGTTTTGCCGCTTTCGGGACCAAGGGTTCCGATTTAGTAGCTCTGCTACCACACCATCGAAACTAATGCGCATGACATCAAAGACTTGGTGCGTAGCGAATTGGATATAGGCGGAAGGTATTGGATCGAAACCAAAGGTTTCGAAGGGGTTGAAGCGCTACTTAGTTTTCAAATGAAAATGCGCCTGCTTTGCTTTTGAAGGGTTTGCTTTTTTTGACTTGGTTGGCTTTCGGCTTAGTCACATGTTTTAAAGGAATGGATTCGAATGGGTTGCTCCTTTTATTTTACGTAAATGCTTTCGAATGGGGTCGAAACCCCTAGCTGCCGCCTTTCTACCTTTCAACACCAATAGTTTCAGAAGGTATACTTTTCTTTTAAAACTTAGCTGCTTCTCCAATTCTTTCGGAAGTTTGGTTTCGACACTAATACTTCTTTACTTAGGAAATGCTTTCGAAAGAGTGCTTTTGACTTAAATGTTTTATGAACCATTTTCTTCGTTAAAGGTATCGAAAGAGATGATTTTCAATGGTTTCGAAAGGTTTCCACATGTTTTAGTTGAACCAAAATGGTTTCAAAAGGTTTGATGTTTTAATGCTTTCGAAAGGTTTTAATAAAGGTTTCGAAGGGGTGGTTCCCTAATGGTTTCGATAGATTTGGAAGGAAAGGTTTTCCAATGTTTTCGAAAGGCAATGTTTAAGTGTTTTAAAGGTAGGATGTCTAAGGTTTTATAGCTTTTGAAGGGAAGGTTTTTCAATGTTTTCAAAAGGTGATCATGAATGGTTTTGAAAGGAATGCTTTGGACTTTCGGCCTAGGTTATAAAGAAGGGTTTTACTTGGTTTCGAAATGGGTACTTTCAATGGATGCGAAAGGGGTACATTCAAAGGTTTAAACGTTTTCGTCAACAAAGATTTGAGTAAAGTATATATAACATGGACAGGTGATTTTGAGTAAAGCGTAGAGTATGTATATTTTCCTTGTTTAAGTTTGATTTAAAGGTTTTAAATAAATTTGGTAAGAAAACATTTTCAAGGAAATTTTTGGGAAGCTTACCCTAAGTAAAATGACTCAGATATTTGAATACTAGATGAGACTAGTATAGGGTCGCACCCTATACATTAGCCATTTGCCCCAGCTTATTTAGTCCAAAATTCCAGTGTGTAGGGCTTTGTCATAGGTAAGACTAAAATGATGATTACACACAGAAGGGAATATATACTTGTATACAAATAGGTTATTAGTGAGCCCGCAAAACCATTATGATCGGGTGACCCTAGGAGAAGATAAGTTAGGGACAGACCGTCCAGAAGAGGAGTATCTAACTGGTGTTAGATTATTTTATGTATATTATCTGGTAGGCCCGAGTCAACGAAAGGTTAGTAGTTAGCCAAACAAAACTATAGTGTTCGAACAAATAGTCCATTTGTTACATGAGGTTTATGTATGTTTACATAATAATGCTTTACAGTTTTAACTAGTTTTGGTTGTAGGATAATGATTTGCAAAAGATATGTTTTAAAAGGATATTAGTGAGGGGAAATCCGTTTCGCTAAGCGGTATTGTCTCACTTAATATCAAATAACTGAGATGTATAGTATTATTCACACCAGGCTTTATATCTGACTCAAAGTTTATGTTTTTCCCCTTAAACTATCGGGTGCTCAAAATTGATTTGAGTAGGCTGAGGTTTAAAGGATTTTCAGTTTTTAGTAGGTTGGCGAATGAAGCTTCCGGTGACGAGCAGGTGGCTGACAAATAGCTATATAGGAGTTGTAGTTTTTATTTAATGTATTTCCGCTGTGTTTGTTTTAAGTCAGTTATAAATATATAGTACTCTGATCAACCAATGGGGCATCTTCATATGTCGCTCTTGGCATATTTATGTAATAATTATATTTTATCTGAACCTGGGAAAGCGATGAGATTATGTAATTTGAATATGGAACATGTTTTGAAAATGTAATGTGAAAAGTTGTTTTTGAAATTTGTGATTTTATTTCATAATCATGTGATGCTGATATTGAATACCATTAAAATTACCGTATTTGGTCACCGGAAGTTAATACTATGGATGACTACAACATTTGTAGCGCTTAGCTTCGAGCCTCCAGATAGGGGATGTTACAACTTGGATCAGAGCATAGTTTATGAAAAACTTCAACTAAAAATGATTTTTGGAAACATAATCCTTAGTAATTAGAGAAAAGATCGGGGTATGGGATAATGCTATTGTAACATACTTGTATTAGCTATATATAAGTATATGCTATATCTCTATTCTCCTATCTCTCTTAGGATATTCTTCTGTATCTCATGGGGCTTGAATATAGATATGGACGCTAGAAGTGAAAGAGTGAATCTTGAAGAAACCACCACCACAAATGGAAATGCCAGACCGAATACTAGAAGGAATCAAGGTTAGGCACAAGTGGGGAATGTTGGTGCTAGAGTCCCACAAGTGGATATGGGAGCTATGTATCAGTTTCTCGTGAACATGATGCAAGCTAGAATCACTGCTAGAGTGGTTGGAGGAAATGCTGGAGTAGGATTTCAGGAAGCTCCGATGGTCAACAACTATGTTATTCTAAGTAGAGACTATGCTAGGCTTGGAGGAAGGCCATTTATCGGTACTGAGGATGCTATTGAGGTGGAAAGTTGGGTGCTGCATTGTGAAAGGTTATTTGCAGACTTGAGGCTCAATGATGAGCAAAAGAGGAGGCTTGCTACGATACAGCTTCATGGAGCAGCTTTATTCTGGTGGAGTAGTGTAGTGGCTGGAGTTAATGAAGAGGAGATGACATGGGCTGAGTTTAGAAGAAGGTTCCAGGAGAGGTTTATGTCGGTGATGGCACAATCTGCTTTGCTCAGAAAGTCTGCTGAGTTGGAACAAGGGGAGATGATTGTGTTGGAGTATGCTAGGAGGTTTGAAGAGTTGGCTAGGTATGGGTATGCTATTGTGGACACAGTGATGAAGAGGAATGAGAAGTTTATCAGGGGGTTGAAGCCTGAGTTGGTCATGGCTACATTACCTCATATTAGAGACCCTTGTGATGTTGTAGTGAGATGGCGTTGAGACATGAGAAGATGCTTGTTTCTCTGGAGAAGCGTAAGACAAAGGAGGTCCAGAATGGACAGAGTCGGAAAATGAAATTCTTTCATAAGAAGAGTGCTCAGAAGGGTGGAGCCACGAAGAAGGGAAAGTCTGAAGTTGTTTGTTATAAGTGCGACAAGAAGGGACATTTTGCTAATGAATGTTGTACTGGAAAAGCAAAGGAAGTGATCGGGAAGAAGAATATCAGATGCTTCAACTGCGATCAGATTGGTAATTATAAGAATCAATGCAAAGGGCCTGCTAAGGATGGAAGGGGCAAAGTATTTGCATTAGAGCCAGCTACATCAGGACCAACAGTGCAGAAGAAAGGGAAGGCAGTGTTAGGAGGTACGCTTCAGTTCTATGGTATGTCTGTTAGCGTTCTGTTTGATACTGGTGCATCGTATTCTTTTATATCTCATAGTTTGGTAGATAAGCTTAACCTAGAACCCTCATATTTAGTTACTTCCTTAAGTGTTGCAAATCCGATAGGAGGGTATCCGACACTTGGGATGAAGTGTGACCACTTAGAGTTTGACTTGCTAGGTTGCACCTTTGTTTGCAGTTCGCGTGTTTTTGACTTTGTAGGGTTCGGAATTATATTGGGCATGGATTGGTTAAGTAAATACGATACTATGATATTTTGCCATGATAGAAAAATATCACTTAGACCCCCTGACTGTAGTGAACAGATTGTATATACCGTAGAAAATCCTAGTTGTGAGGTGAATGCTTTGTTGGGTGTTATTGAGGTAGAAGATGAGTTAAGCCGAGTTTTTGTTGTAAGAGAATTCGCAGATGTTTTTGAACCGGTAGTAGGATTGTACCGAAATGAGCCATTGAGTTTCAGATAGATTTGGTGTCTGGAGCAGAATCAGTGAGTAGGCCGCCAAGTAGGACGACACCTACAGAGATGAGGGAGCTGAAGGTGCAGTTGGTAGAATTGGAAGGCAAGAATTTTATTAGACCGAGTAGTTCGCCTTGGGGAACACCCGAAGTGTTTGCCAAGAATTTGGACGGATCGTTAAGGTTATGTAACGATTACCGTAAGTTGAATGAGAAGACGATAAAGAATCGATATCCATTACCTAGAATTGACGATTTGTTCGGTTAGTTGAGTGGAGCCAAGGTATTTTATCAGTTGGATTTACCAACAGGTTTCAATCAGCTCAGAGTAGCAGAGGATAGTATTCCTTTGACGGCGTTTAGGACTAGATATGGATCTTACGAATGGTTAGTTATGTCGTTCGGACTAACTAATGTGCCGACATTCTTTGTGGATTTGATGAAACGGATTTTCATAGAACACTTGGATAGGTTCGTATTGGTTTTCATAGACGATATTTTGATATAATCTAAGGATGAAAGGGAGCATGAAGTTCATCTTAGAATTATGCTTGAGACGCTGAGGTGGAATCAGCTGAAGGTGAAGTTTTCGAAGTGTCATTTCTGGAGGAAGGAAGTGAAGTTTCTCGGTCATGTAGTTTCAGAGAAAGGACTATCTGTAGATCCGGCTAAGATCGAGGTATTGAATAGTTGGAAGAGACCAGAAACGGTGATTGAGATAAAGAGTTTTCTGGGATTAGCTGGATATTAGCGAAGGTTCATTAAGGATTTTTCATGGATAGCTGCACCGATGACCAAGCTAACATGAAAGGATGTGAAGTTTGTTTGGACCGGTAAGTGTGAGAAAGCATTCTAGAGCTTGAAACACTTATTGACCCATGCACCTGTATTTGTTGTTCCAGAGGGGAATCATGATTTAGTAGTTTATACAGATGCGTGTGGAACTGGATTAGGAGCTGAGTTAATGCAGAGGGGTAAATTGATTGCCTATGCTTCTCGACAGCTTAGACCACATGAACTTAGATATCCAACACATGATTTGGAATTAGCTGCGGTAATTTTTGCATTGAAGATGTGGAGACATTACCTTTTGGGAGAGTGGTTTGAGCTTTATACGGATCATAAGTCGTTGAAGTACTTGTTCTCTCAGAAGGAGCTGAACATGAGACAGCAGAGATGGTTGGAATTTATAACTGCTTATGACTTTAGTATTAAGTACACACCAGGGAAAGGTAATATGGTTGCAGATGCACTTAGCAGAAAGCATCAGAATGAAGTGTTGGCTATGATAGCAGAGTGGAAGGATTTGGAAGCATTGTCGACTTGTAGAGTGCAGTGGAGATCAGAAGCAGTATCTAATGGGGAGAGTGTTGTGTTATCTTATCTAGAAGTCCGACCGCTATTGATTGAGAAGATTGCTTCCAAACAAGGAGACAATCCAGTTTTGGCTGAAATGATTAGGAGGTTAAGAGTAAGGATGGAGAGCGATGACTTGAAGGATTTCAGTCCTGACCAGAATGGGTGGTTAAGAAAGAAGGGAATATTATGTGTTCCGAATGTGGGAGACAAAAGGAAAGAAGTTTTGGAGGAATGCCATCGTTCGAAGTTCACTATTCATCCGGGAGGAACTAAGATGTATCAGGATATGAAGCAGAGTTTCTTCTGGGAAAGTGTGAAGAGGGATGTAGGCTTATGGGTAAAGCAGTGTTTGAACTGTCAACAGGTAAAAGCCGAACATCAGAAGCCAAGTGGGTTGCTTCAGCCATTAGATATTCCAGTATGGGAGTGGGATTCCATTTCTATGGATTTCATAGACGGGTTGCCAAGATCTAATAGAGGAAATGAAAGTATATGCGTCATAGTCGAAAGATTGACCAAGAGTGCCCATTTCATTCCCGTTAAGTCAACTAGGACGACACCTGTTTTGGCTAAGTTATTTATGAAGAATATCGTTAGACTTCATGGAATTCCTAGTAGTATAGTAAGTGATAGAGATTCCTTGTTCACAAGCAAGTTCTGGAAGAGTTTACAGGGGAACTTAGGAACCAAGATCGAGATGAGTACCGCTTACCACCCACAGACCGATGGGCAAATGGAAAATGTTAACAAAGTCTTGGAGGATTTGTTAAGAGATTATGTGTTAGATTTTGGAGGATCATAGGAAGACCATCTACACTTAGTCGATTTTTCGTATAACAACAGTTTTCAGACTAGTATAGGGATGGCACCGTTTGAAGCTTTATATGGAAGACCGTGTAAATCTCCAGTTTGTTGGTTAGAGACAGGGGATATGTTGATTCTTGGTCCAGATTTGGTTAGGGAAGCTACGGAAAAGATTGAGTTGATTCGGACAAGAATGAAGGAAGCTCAGTCTAGGGAGAAGAGCTATGCAGATAGAAGACGGAAAGAGTTAGAGTTCTCTGCTGGAGATCATATTTTCGTCAAAGTGTCACCGATGAAAGGTGTTATCAGGTTCGGGAAGACAGGAAAGTTAGCACCGAGATTTGTAGGACCATTTCCTATATTAGAGAGGATCAGGAAACTAGCGTATAGAGTCGAGTTACCGAGTAGTTTGGCCGAAGTCCATGATGTTTTCCATGTATCTCATCTTAGAAAGTGTGTTAGAGATCCAGACGCTACTACTGCACCGACCGTGTTAGCGGATTTAGTAGTGGAACCAGGCATGACTATAGTTAGGAAGCCAATCCGTATAGTTGCGAGAGATGAGAAGAAGTTGAGGAACAAGGCAGTAGATTAGTGAAAGTCCAGTGGAGTGACGATGATAGAGACTGTACTTAGGAGACGGAGAGCATGATTAAAGACGCTGATCCTGATTTGTTTGATGGTATGTTTTACCTTTGATTGTTTTGATGTGTACCTTATCGTAATTTCGAGGACGAAATTCTTTAAGGAGGGGAGTCTGTAACACCCCACATTTTTGGTAACATTATTTAGGAAATTTAATTAGCTAAATTAAATTAAATAATGTAAGTTGATTAATAGATTGAGATTTATGATTAAATAAGGGGTAGCCGTGCCATGCAAACAATGAACTAAAGATAAGTTAAAATGAAATAGAGGAGGGGTAAAATAGGAATAAGCCATAAACTTATACCCTAAACCCTTTGGAAATCACTACACTCACATTCATTTCATATTCTCAAGCAAAAATATACACTAAGGCTGGCCACCATTATCAAGCTCAAGAGAAGATAAAGCTAGGATTTTCAAGAGGAAGAATCAAACCACTTAATCAAGATCAAATCACACATCTTTAATCACAAAGCTAATGTGAATAATGACTACATCTCACTTTTCTAAATGATTTTTGTTTTAAGGTTAAACCCGATTTATCTTGCAAAGTTTAGCCATGATTTTGAAGGACAAAATGTTTATATATGTTTGTTGATGATTTATGCTTATTCATATAGATTTTATGATGTGTTTTAATGTGAAAACCCTATTTAATGACATCCAAATGCCTTGCGATTTATGTATAGATCAGAAATGATATTTTAGAGATGGGTTTCAATTTTCATAATTTTCCGAAATAATGTGGATTTTATATTAATTTCCTATTGAAGAAAATGATTATTTGGGGTTAAAAATAATTTACGGTTAAATTATACATAATTTAGGTATGAAATTTATATATGTTAGAAAACATATTAGAAATGATTTTCTGGAATTTTTGTAGAATTTTACTAAGTGTTTTGATGAATATATAAAATTATTTAAGGTATGGGACTTAAATGTTTTATATATTTAAAAAAGGAGAAGGGTTATTTTGTAAATAAATTAAATTTTTTATTTTTGAAATATCAGCAGCACTTTTAGAAAAGAAAATTAGCAACCAATATTTTGACAAACAAGGCAGGTTAGTTGAAAAGAAATTCCTTTTAAAGTAAAAATCAATTTTTACATGCTTTTAGCATGTTTCGCTACTTTCAGCACCAAGGGTTCCGACTTAGTAGCTCCACCACCACACCATCGAAACCAATGTGCACGACATCAAAGACTTGGTGCACATCGAATTGGATATAGGCGGAAGGTATTTGGTCGAAACCAAAGGTTCCGAAGGGGTTGAAGCGCTACTTAGTTTTCAAATGAAAATGCACCTGCTTAGCTTTCGAAGGGTATGCTTTCGACTTGGTTGGCTTTCGACTGAGTCAAATGTTTTAATGGAATGGATTCGAATAGGTTGCGCCTTTTATTTTAAATAAATGCTTTCAAATGAGGTCGAAACCTCTAGCTGCTGCCTTTCTACCTTTCGACACCAATGGTTTCAGAAGGTATACTTTGCTTTTAAAACTTAGCCGCTTCTCCAATACTTTTAGAAGGTTGGTTTCGACACCAATACTTCTTTACTTAGGAAATGCTTTCGAAAGAGTGCTTTCGACTTAAATGTTTTATGACCCTTTTGCTCTTTTGAAGGTATCAAAAGAGATGGTTTTCAATGGTTTCGAAAGGTTTCCACATGTTTTAGTTGAAACCAAATGTTTTTGAAAGGTTTGATGTCTTAATGCTTTCAAAAGGTTTTAATGAAGGTTTCAATGGGGTCGTTCCTCAATGGTTTCGAAAGGTATGAAAGGAAAGGTTTTCCAATGTTTTCGAAAGCAATGTTTAAGTGTTTTAAAGATAGGACGTCTAAGGTTTTATAGCTTTCGAAGGGAAGGTTTTTCAATGTTTTCGAAAGATGATTATGAATGGTTTCGAAAGGAATGCTTTGACCTTTCGGCCTAGGTTATAACAAAGGGTTTTACTTGGTTTGAAAGAGGTACTTTCAATGGATTTGAAAGGGGTACTTTCAAAGATTTAAATGTTTTCATCAACAAAGATTTGAGTAAAGTATATATAACATGGCAAGATGATTTTGAGTAAAGCATAGAGTATGTATGTTTTCATTGTTTAAGTTTGATTTAAATGTTTTAAATCAATTTGATATGAAACGATTTTCAAGAAATTTTTTAGGAAGATTACCCTAAGTAAAATGACTCATATATTTGAATACCAGATGGGACTCGTATAGGGTCGCACCCTATACATTAGCTATTAGCCCTAGCTAATTTAGTCCAAAATTCTAGTGTGTAGGGCTTTGTCACGGGTAAGACTAAAATGATGATTACACACAGAAGAGAATATATATATTTGTATATAGATAGGTTATTGGTGTGGCCGCAAAACCATTAGGATTAGGTGAACCTAGGAGAAGATAAGTTAGGGACAGACCGTCTAGAAGAGGAGTATCTAATAGGTGTTAGATTATTTTATGTATATTGTTTGGTAGGCCCGAGTCAGCCAAAGGTTAGTAGTTAGCCAAACAAAACTATAGTGTTCGGAATGATAGTCCATTTGTTACCTGAGATTGATGTATGTTTACATAATAATGCTTTACAGTTTTAACCTGTTTTGGTTGCAGGATAATGATTTGCAAAAGATATGTTTTAAAAGGATATTAGTGAAGGGAAACCCGTTCCACTAAGCGATGTGGTCTCACTTAATATCAAATAATTGAGATGTATAGTATTATTCACACTAGACTTTATGTCTGACTCGAAGTTTATGTTTTCCCCCTTAAACTCTCGAGTGCTCAAAATTGATTTAAGTACGCTGAGGATTAAAGGATTTTCAGGTTTTAGTAGGTTGGCGAATAAAGCTTCCGGAGAATAGCAGGTGGCTGACGGATAGCTATATAGGAGTTGCAATTTTTATTTGATGTATTTCCGTTGTGTTTGTATTAAGTCAGTTATGACTATATAGTGCTCTGACCAAAAATGGGGGCATCTTCTTATGTCACTCTTGGCGTGTTTATGTAATAATTAAATTTTATCTGAACCTGGGAAAGCGATGGGATTATGTAATTTGAATATGGAACATCTTTTGAAAATGTAGTGTGAAAAGTTGTTTTTGAAATTTATGATTTTATTTCATATTCGTGTGATGCTGATATTGAATACCATTAACTTTAGCGTATTTGGTCACCGAAAGTTAATACTATGGATGATTGTAGCATCTGTAGCGCTTAGCTTTGGGCCTCCAGATAGGGGATGTTACAATACCTTCCAATGGAGTCGAAGGCTTCTAGATCTTATGCGAAAGAAAGATTAGAGAGGCACTTTGGAGTCAACAGCGGCGGAAGTCATAAAGGCATCCTTTCGACTGAATCGAAAGGACGGATGCAAAAGGGTCCAGCCTGCGCCTATAAGTAAGACCCTTGGGGTGTTGTTTTGGGATCCGATTCCATTCCCTCCACACTTGTACTATTCTAAGAGTTATAGACCCTAATTTCTAAATCGAATTTAGTATTTCACTTCATTGTAACACTTAAGCCTTTGTATTCATAAAGTGAGTAATAAAGTGAAAACTTTAGATCGATAGTGGCTTCTATCTCAATTAAGTGTCATGTATCGCATTACTGCACAAATTTATTCAGTTGACCCTTTCGAAGGAGTACCTTCCGAGGTTATTGGTCACCTTTTGATACCATTGCAACTAACCTTAATCCAACTAACTTCAACCATTTCGAAAGCCCTTTTGAAGGGGTCCTTATCATGTCAATTTCTATTTCCAAGTGCGACTGGGGTGTTGACAAGTTTTCCTGTTAACAGTGAAGGATGCTAAAAAGCATTTTGAGAGGAGGAGGAAGACGAAGTAACCATTTATACCAATAGAAAATCATGCAGAGTTCGATTTTTCTGAAGAAATTACATGCCAAAAGTTTCATGTGTTCAAAGTGAAGAAAATGGGATATTTAAATATCTCTCCCTTCAATCATAGCTATTAACAAGATTTCTTGTCAACACCCCAAAAGTTATTCCAAGAGGAATGGAAAGAGTTGTTTGAATGAAGGGCTTGATACCCGTAAGAATTGCCCTTATATTCAACTTCCTTATTGTTGATTCTTGGTTTGGACCTTTCGACGTCGTCGAAAGGTTTGGTACTTATTGTAGATAACTTTTTATCTTAGTTGGGCCTGTAGGAGATCATTTATGGAGTTTTCCTCTGTAGCTTGGTTGAAGTTCCCTAAGTTTACCCATTTTAAGCTGATTTTAACCTTGTCGAAAGGTTAGGGTGAAAGCTCTCTCTAGGAATAGGTAGGATGTCAAACTCCTTGGTGATACATAGAAGCTTTCAACCTCGTCGAAAGTTTTGATCACTTATATGAAGTTGGTTTCATCCTTTTCGAAAGGTTTGTGAATGTCCACCTTGAGATTGAACCTTACGTTTCCATATTTTGACCTTGTCGAAAGGTTAAATCACTTGATTTGTAACTACGGAAGGTACTAGTGTCGCTAGGTATAAAGAACTACCAACTTAGTCGAAAGGTTTAGACCTTAGATCCAATGATTTCAGAAGGTCTCAAATAATTTTAATCAAAATGAGTTTTCGACCTTATCGAAAGGTTTAAATTGTGGAGTTGAAGGCTTTAGAAGGTTGGAGTAATTAATTGAATCAGAAGTGTTGTCGACCTTATCAGCAAGAACCTTTCGGTGATATTGAACCTGAAATTAGCATTTAATATAACATAGTTTAAGAAAAACAGTAATGTAATTGATAGAACGAAATACTTCCCTTTTATCCATGAAAATCTCTCTTTTATTAAATTCCCAAATTAGCACTCAATTAGGGTTACAATGTATGGATTAAGAAAATACAAGATTAGAATGAGAAAATTCAGATCCCCAAACTGGACCCCTTGGGTCTTATTTATAGATGCAGGCGGCCCCCCTTTCGACTGCATGCTCTCGACTAGGTCGAAAGGTCTCCCTTTTATATGTAGCTGCGAACCTTTCGGCTTTGTCGAAAGGTTTGCTTTTCTTTATGTCTTCATGAACCTTTCGACTATGTCGAAAGGTTTGTCCACTTTATATTGCTGTGAACCCTTCGACCTTGTCGGAAGGTTGTTCCTCATTTAATTATTATGAATCTTTCGACGTTGTCGAAAGGTTACTCTTCTCTTGTTTATTGTGAACCTTTCGACGTTGTTGGAAGGTTGCTATTCTTTAATGACGTCGAAAGGTTGTCTTTCATTTTTTGTTGACTTGTGAGCGTTGCTTTCTTTATAGACATTTCATCATTGTTGAAAGGTAACTGGATGTGCTTTAACTGGTTCGAAAGGCTTGCTATGCATTCAAAAAGGTCACCAAGTAGTTGCTCACACTTACTTTGACTTCTTCATCCCCTTCGGAAGGTAAGAACACCTTGGATACTAGAGACAGAACCTTTCGACTCCTTCGAAAGGTTCGATGCTAATGGATTCCGATGACTGCATCCCTTCGACTTCTTCGAAAGGTTTGGGATGTGCTTCTTTTCCCTTTCCTTTGTTGAAAGACCTTTCGACTTAGTCGAAAAGTTGATTTTTTGTGTAACATTTGCCCCCTATTCGAGGGGATGCTCTTGACTTTCCAAGTCATCTTTGTCGAAAGCTTTAAATCTTCCCGCCTCTTAGCCTTCCCGCGTTAATCTGGGACGTCCATTTAAATTTGATCCAACAGTTGAGAATTTGGGCGACTTTTCTTATATATTACACCACTTCTCATTCTTCTTCTTTTATCTGAAACAAAAATATTTTGTACAAGTAAAAGAATTTCTCCAAAACTTCTCAGATCTCACTTTTAAACAACAAGGTAGTTTCTTGAATTCGATTCATAATTTTTTGATTAACCTATTCTCTTACTTGTTCTTTAAGAAGGATTCGAAAACTGCATTTATTATTGGATTTGGGTTTGACCACATCGAAAG
Organism: Allium fistulosum; assembly: GCA_030737815.1. NCBI lineage: Eukaryota > Viridiplantae > Streptophyta > Magnoliopsida > Asparagales > Amaryllidaceae > Allium > Allium fistulosum. Next base: position 1,305,525,824 of record CM060903.1, on the reverse strand, counting down.
GTCTTGCTACTTAACTTTATGTTACACTTGGAATGGGTCTATGTTTCCATAGAGCTTACCACAAAGTCGAAAGGGCTTTTCCTATAAACCTTTCGACTTTGTCAAAATACTTTTCCATAAACCTTTCGACTTTGTCGAAAGACCTTTCTACAAACCTTTCGACTTTGTCAAAAGACTTTTCTATAAACCTTTTGACTTTGTCGAAAGCATTTTTTATGGACCTTTCGACTCTGTCGAAAGCTATCTCTATAAACCTTTCAACTTTGTCGAAAGCTTAGACTATCAAGCTTTTGATTTAACCTTTTGCATCATCATCATTTTTTTTAACTTTGTGTATGTTTTTGTACTCACGCTTTTAAGGAAACTTGTTTGCTATTTTATTAGATGGGATCAACAAGTTTAAAGATTGGGAAAACCATTTTTTCTTTACAATCAGCGACTCAAACCTTTAATTACTTCCTGCATGACAAAACATCATTCAACAAAATATTAATCCTTTAATCGCATTTTTAGTTACATAACATCATTCCAGAAATTTGACTAGACTAGAATTTCGAAATATTAACTTATATATTGCCATGTGTTATATCCTTCAAGATTTAATCCCCTGGAATTACTGTTAATAATCAGTTAGCACATACATATTCAAAAAGAGGTCACTATTTCGGAATTAAACATCATGGACGATTAGCAAAAAGATAGGATAACCCCTAATCATCGTTCACTTGGGAGAGGAGGTAGGTCCAGAGCTAAACCAATTAAGTTGATGACGGTTGGTTCAACCCATATAGGCTGAAAGGGGGAATAAATTGCTAGCATGGGGTTTTCATCAGAGGTGTCCTGGATGGCCAAGTCCATCCAGAATGTGGCAGTAGTTAAGTCATAAAACATGGACCATGTAGCCATTAAGTGGTGATTGAAGTAATTGGGTTGCAGATGAACTGCGTTGCTGGATTGAGCACTCTGCACTTCCTCCACCTCCTGAGGTTGATTTAGTAGTCCCATTGCGTAACAGCAGCAGCAGTGCGGCGCCTCTGTGTTAACGAAGTCGGGATGAATTTGATGAATATTACATGCCGCCATTAGTGCTCTTCTTGTAGAGAAGACGAATGATTTATTATTATTATTATTTTATAAAGGAGGGGAGAAGACGAACGAATTTAGATTGATATTTTGGTGGGAAAATTCAGACGTTCTCTTTCACGTATCTAAAAAATGTAATGAAGTTGTTTTGTCATTTTATATGATTTCGATCTTCTTTTGATTTTAAAATAAATAATGAATAAAAATCATCTGGTGAATTCTTGAATAAGACAAGCCTTCTATATGAACTGCTTCGAAATCATGGATCATCTCGAAACCCTCAAATTGCTAACAAGCTTCGCACTTGCATCTCTTAAATATCAGAGGGCTACTCCTTTACTAAAGGAAGCGCGTCTCTGGTATGACGCTATTTTGAAGGAAAATAGAGTATTAATAACTTTATTTTAGGTGAGTTCAGTGGGGGTCTACTTAGACCTTTTCATAAAAGATACTTAGATGAATTCAGATCTGATGCACATCCTAGAGCATGCTGGAATTTACCATGGGTCAGATCGATTCCTCAAGATCTTCCCCCTGAAAGGCATAGGTAGTATAAGGACAAATATGTTTCTGAATTTTTCTCTAAGTCCAATTTGTATGAACCAGAAGAATGGTTGTAAGTTTGTAACAAGTAATTGATTTATGAATATATTCTTTTGTTATGCTTTCTCTACTCAGCTCCTTTTACTGTGCTATTTCAGAATACCAGTTCTTTAGATCGTGTCATCCCAAGAGGCCACCTAAGTCAATATGTTAACTTGAGGAGATTTTATTCTAAAAATGCACCAATTTTAAAGACTTCAAAGTTAGCGAGATATTGCTTTCTTTGGGATTTATAAAAACTATACTTGGAATACCCTCTTCTTTGCTTTGACTTTCTTTGTAAAGAACAGAAAATTTTCTTAAAAGAAATTAGATCATTTCATTCAAAGTTGATTTGTGGTCGTGATAGCTCGCTGGCCGAAAAATGGGATTATAGTAAATGTTCATCGATTATAAGTTCTAAAGGAGTAACTATATCATTTGATCCCGTAGTCAAGCTTTCAGCTAACACCTTAGACAAAGTTAGGAATGTAGTTTCTCAACTTTAGATGTGATGAAAGTGTTTGTTGTTCCTTTCAGCTTTGTAGCCATTTGAGTTGTAATTTGTCATCATAATAATAAAGATATCTTTTATTTCAATATTGATCTTATTTTATTTATTTTGATTTAAATAGAAACCAGAACTGACTATGATCCATCATTCTCAAAATTTACTTTCTCGTGTCGACACTATCATAGATAGATTATTAAGTAGAAGCGGTGAGATTGTGGCCTAGGACGAAGTCCTTCTCGAGCGTTTTGGTGGTAACACCAAAGCCGTGAGGTGGAATAAAAGATATCTTATCCAAAAGATCATAGCCAGCGATCATAAGGATCACATCGACTATCTTGAGACTGAGATTAAGAGAATAGATGAAGCGATTATTATGCTCAAATGACAAGTGAAACCGAATTCCACAATTGTCTTCAATGAAAAAATGTCTGAACTCATCCAGCGAATAAGCGACTTAGAGTTAAAATTGAAAGACGATCAACCTCAATATGCCTCTTTAGAATTCCTCTTAAGGGAAAAGACCCCAAATATTAATCTTTCAGCCTCTCAAGCAACCCCTCCCATTGTCAAGCCTACTAGGTCAAAACTTCTCGTGGCTCAGAAATTTCCAACCATGGAGAACCCTCCCCCGGTTTTAGATGATAACATAGTCAAAAACTGGTGTCGGAGAGTGAAATTTGAAATTGCTAAGTATTTCGATGAGCAGCGGAAAATCAAGTACTCCCAAAAAATTAATGATTACGCTGCTAGGAATCAGAAGCTCGAGCATGATAATTACTTGCTTGACAAGCATGCTGCTGAGTTGGAAAGGGAAATTAAAACCCTTAAAGCTGCAAATAGGGCCTTTAACCGTACCCTAAAAACTAACATTAATGCTATCGATGATAAGAGCATTATAAGGAGAAAAGAAAAGAAGCTTAAGAAAGTTCTCCACGCAGCAATTAACCATGTAATAAATCATTCAGTGGTGGAGTCTCTTAATAAAGCAGCTCATGATTTGTAATTTATATATTTGAGCCATGTAAATCTCCTACCTTGGATATAATTTCGTTGTTTGTAAATGGCTTCATGTAAATTATGGGAATTTTGTAAATATCACCTGATTTGGGATCCTTTTCTGCAGTATAATTTTTGATATGCCTTTGAATCGCTCATTTAGCGACTTTTGTGCTTGCTGAGTCTTTTGTCACTCCTTGTCATTTTGATTTTCCCTGAGAAACATGTAGCAAACAATATTTTTAATTGTTAGCTTAAAATTGACATATTTTCTTATGTATATCATTTGCCTAGATTAGCAAATCATCTTGCAAATTGTATGAAAAGTAATTTACTCAAAATGTTAAGATCTCCACTTTAACCATTATGATAAATGATCAAGGATTTAACTCCTTCCACTTGTTCGGAATGCATAAAACTTGTTGGTAGTAGTTTCAGCCTTTTCATAAGGTCATGAATGTTAAAATATAACTTTTATTACATAAAGAACCTGATTTAGGAATCTATGTCAAAAAAATTGAAGTAGTAACTCTCTCACCCATTCCTTACATTAATGGGATTAAAAATGTTGTAAACCCGAAGTTCCCATTCAAAGGATCTTAATAACGGTCTTTTCGTTAATGTTCATTGGCCCGGATTCGGGCATTTGAAATAGATAGAAATCCAAAGATCTTGTACCCATATTAGGGTTTAAATAAACAGTAGTCTTAATTCCCAGATTCAGGTATAGTAAGTGAGTGATTGATAATAATCCGAAACCCAGATTTGGGTTTTTAGATAATGAAATATTTATGTGAAAGATCCAAAACCCAGTGATCGATAATATTCTCATACCCCAATTTGGGCTTAGTAAAGATAGCGATTGATAGGATCCCGAAACCCAGATTCGGGTATTAGTTACTGAGATTCAAATATGAGAATTCCGAAGCTCAGATTCGAGCATTAGTAGATGATGTTGAAGAAGTCCCGAAACCCAGATTCGGGTAATGGATGATAGAATCGTCATATGAAAGAGCTAAAACCCGAATTCAGGTATCGATAGCTGATGTTAAAAATAAAAATCCTAAAACCCAGATTCGGGTATTAATCAATGAAGATTCGTCTCACTCCTTTTCTTTTGTCCTTTTCGACATACAAGAACCCTTCAGGTTTTGCATAGAAATAATTTGATTAGTTGCCTCCTGAGCTTGAATGTCTTAGTCCATAATTAAATAAGCCGCCTTTATCCAAGCTAGGACATCTTAGTCCTGAGTTGATTGTGCCTCTTCTTGCGCTTGGACATCTTAGTTCATTGTTTGATGAGTCTCACTTGGGCTTGGATATCTTAGTCCATTTTTTATTGAGCCTCACTTGGGCTTGGACATCTTAATCCATTATTGATCGAGTCTCACTTGGGCCTGGACATTTTAGTCCTTTATTGATTGGGCCTCTTTCTGGGCCTGGACATCTTAGTCCATTGTCCGGTGCTCTTCGTTAGCTCATCTTAGAGGCTGGAATCAAGGACTTACCCGACCTCCCTCCAAGAGGCGCCCTACTCTGGCCCTTTTGTGGCGCAGATAGGGGCTTGTTCGGTGCTCTACCCTGGCCATCTTAGGCACGGATAGAGGCTTACTCCGTCCTCCCTCTAGGAGGTGCCTTAACCTGGCACTTTTGCGACGTGGTTAAGGGAATATTCGGTGCTTTACCCTGGCCATCTCGGGCCTGGACATCTTAGTCCATATTGATTGGGCCTCTTTCTGGGCCTGGACATCTTAGTCCAATGTCTGGTGCTCTTAGTTAGCTCATCTTAGAGGCTGAAACCAAGGACTTACCCGACCTCCCTCCATGAGGTGCCCTACCCTGGCCCTTTTGCGGCGCAGATAGGGGCTTGTTCGGTGCTCTACCCTGGCAATCTTAGGCGCGAATAGAGGCTTACTCTGTCCTCCCTCCAGGAGGTGCCTTAACTTGGCCTTTTTGCGGGACTGTTAAAGGATTGTTCGGTGCTCTACCTTGGCCATCTTAGGCGCGGATAAAGGCTTACTCCGTCCTCCCTGTAAGTGTACGTGTAGTACTAAGGATCGTGCAATATGTTATATAAATGCGGAAGCTAATAATAATAGTAAAATAAAAATTAAAGTAAGCACACCAGGAATTTTTATACTGGTTCGAACTTCCCGTTCTACGTCCAGTCCCAGAATACCCTCTGGATTTAAACTAAACCCCTCACTTAATTCGGAGGAATAGGTATACGACACCTGAGCAGCCGAACAGGAATTTTTCCACCTCAACAGCCGAAGAGGACTTCAACTTAATACAAATAGTTTGTTGACGAATGTGTTCTAAATAACACCGATTGTCTTTTGATAGTACAACTTTCCTATAATCAAATCCTCAAGAGTATGTATGTGTGTGAATATTTAGAAGGAAGATAATCACGTAGAATCGAAGTATATGAATTAATTCAAGGATTCTAGTGATATTGAATGAGAATGAATGATTTTTATTTGCAGAGAATAATAGAGAATAGATTTCAGAATTAAAACATGAATTGGTTAGTGTAGAAGTGAATTGAACATGTTTATATAGTTGTAGAATAGTTACAATCTTTCATGAAGAGTTTCAATCAAAAGTTGTGTCCGTATCTCTTGGATTGAAGGACATCCTCTTTATGAACTATCGCAACTCTTCATAAAACTAGCCGTTGTGTTCAGGTCGGTTGACCGAGGTTTCTGGTCGGTCAGCTGAGTTTCACACCCGTACATAGAAAAATGTATATCTGTGCATTTGACACAGAGTCGGTCGACCGAGGTTTCTGGTCGGTCAGCCGACCTGTTGTCAATTGCACAGTACACACTAATTTATGTATATATCAATATAAATCAATTTGTGTGTGTGTGTGACTACTTGAGGAATGATTTTAACAATATTCTAAGACTCAATAAAATAAAATATTCATACTAATCTCTGGATTGTAGTCTTGTCTCCTTTGTAGTGCACAATATACACTTATTCTCTTTTTGTCGCTTTCGTATAGTATTCTCGTCGTATGATCTCTGAAGCTTGTGTCATGAATCAAAACTCATGAATCAACATTCTCCCCCCTTTTGATTGATGACAATACTTATGTGACGAAGTAGTATATATTATAATTCTCCCCTGAATATATGGCGACTTTTCTGCAAAAAACTTGTTAGCTTTCATATATTTCTCCCCCTTTGTCATCGACAAAAAGGAATACTTATTAGATGTAATAATGAAAAAATATGGAACATGTAACACAAGTAAGAAAACATCGAGTTTAAATATTACATACTCAAACCAAATAGGAATATTAATGATGTTTACTTACTACACAACATCTAAAAATAGACATATTGTTCAAAAAAAACAGAATACTTGAAATTATGAAATAGCAAATTGTAAAACAATATGATGCATGTATAGATATTCAAAACATAGCAATAAAAGAAACAAGCATTCATACATTGCATCATCACAAATAAGAGTTTTAAGGTAACACTTACTTTTCTCCCCCTTAATCTGTGCTTGCATTGTTTATTTCTAAAAATTGTGTTAGAGCAATATCTTTCTCCCCTTTGTCATTGACGAAAAGGAGAGTTTATATGATAACAAATATTATATTTCACATAAGTGTTAACAATATAGAACAAAATAATTACTACTTGTAAGGTATCAGAAAACAATGAACATTTAAAGCATGCGATACCCAAGATTCTTATAATTTCCTAATTTTTAGGAAACCATACCCATTTGGGTGTGGTTGTACCTTTATAAATATAATTTTCATTATTGATTACCATATCAAAATAATTATTAATGCATTTTTCTCTATTTTTCCAATTAACAGGAACCCAAATACTTAGATAACTTTTATTCATATTTCTCGTTAATGATTTTGTACTTCTAGAGAAATTATAAACATTATTGGTCATAACAGTTTTTGAATTTCGATAAAAATTTGATTTCGACTTTACTCGAAATTTAGTAGTAGTACTAACATTTTTATTATACATAAAAGCGTATCTAGTGCTATTTCTATGATTATATCCTAAACTATTTTTATTATGTAAAGGTCTAGAACTAGATAAAATCATGTTTAAATCATTTTGACCTTTATTAAATTTTGTGACTTCAGTGTTGAGTTTATCAAATTTAGCTTTAAAGTCACACTTATTATTTTCAAAAGAAATATTACTATTATTTAAAATATTTATTTTCTCATTTAATTCAGAATTCTCATTTTTTAACGTACCGTTCTCATTTTTGAGAAGGAAATTTTGAGATTCTAAATTATCTAAAGAGGATTGTAATAAATCATTTTGTCTTTTCAAATCAAAATTTTCTTTTGAAAATTTTTCTCTCTCGTTTTCAAATATGGTGTTTTGTTTATCTAGAAAATCTTTAAAAGTTATAAAATTATTCTTTAAATCACCAAGTTGATTTTCTAAATTTAACTTCTCGTTTTTCAATTTCTCATTTTCAAGTTCAACAGATTTCATCTTTTCTAAAATAATAAAATTAAGCTTTGAAATCTTATTGCTTATACTAACTAATTCATTATTATCTTTTACTGAAATTTGTAAATCAGAAAGTACCTTTTTACAGTCCTCATTGGTCGTTGCTCTAATAGTTTCAGCCTTTTTGCTTGCTGTACTTCGACCGGATCTTTTTCTGGCCATTATTCTATGATGTTGTGACGATCGATAGAATACCAGGCTCTGATACCAAATGTAAGTGTACGTGTAGTACTAAGGATCGTGCAATATGTTATATAAATGCGGAAGCTAATAATAATAGTAAAATAAAAATTAAAGTAAGCACACCAGGAATTTTTATACTGGTTCGAACTTCCCGTTCTACGTCCAGTCCCAGAATACCCTCTGGATTTAAACTAAACCCCTCACTTAATTCGGAGGAATAGGTATACGACACCTGAGCAGTCGAACAGGAATTTTTCCACCTCAACAGCCGAAGAGGACTTCAACTTAATACAAATAGTTTGTTGACGAATGTGTTCTGAATAACACCGATTGTCTTTTGATAGTACAACTTTCCTATAATCAAATCCTCAAGAGTATGTATGTGTGTGAATATTTAGAAGGAAGATAATCACGTAGAATCGAAGTATATGAATTAATTCAAGGATTCTAGTGATATTGAATGAGAATGAATGATTTTTATTTGCAGAGAATAATAGAGAATAGATTTCAGAATTAAAACATGAATTGGTTAGTGTAGAAGTGAATTGAACATGTTTATATAGTTGTAGAATAGTTACAATCTTTCATGAAGAGTTTCAATCAAAAGTTGTGTCCGTATCTCTTGGATTGAAGGACATCCTCTTTATGAACGATCGCAACTCTTCAGAAAACTAGCCGTTGTGTTCAGGTCGGTTGACCGAGGTTTCTGGTCGGTCAGCTGAGTTTCACACCCGTACATAGAAAAATGTATATCTGTGCATTTGACACAGAGTCGGTCGACCGAGGTTTCTGGTCGGTCAGCCGACCTGTTGTCAATTGCACAGTACATACTAATTTATGTATATATCAATTTGTGTGTGTGTGACTACTTGAGGAATGATTTTAACAATATTCTAAGACTCAATAAAATAAAATATTCATACTAATCTCTAGATTGTAGTCTTATCTCCTTTGTAGTGCACAATATACACTTATTCTCTTTTTGTCGCTTTCGTATAGTATTCTCGTCGTATGATCTCTGAAGCTTGTGTCATGAATCAAAACTCATGAATCAACACTCCCTCCAGGAGGTACTCTGCCCTGGCCATCTCGGCGAGGACAGAGGCTTTTCTACCATCTTAGGTAGTACTACCATCTTAAGCAGTATCCAAATTTGAGGAGTATTTCACTCCCAACCATGTAGACTTTCTCTTTTTAGAAAGCTGATCTTTATTAATCTTTTCTCAAGTTCTCTTTACAAATTCAGTGATCCTCCCTTGTCTAAAGAAATTGATGATCATTCCCCCTAAGGCTTTGCAATGGTTGGTTTCATGACCATTCATCATATGATAGTGACAGAAGGATCCTCCCAAGTTCCTTTCATGTTTTGGCTTTTTCTTTTGTGTTGGCAAATAATTAAGTTCATCTTTCGTAAGCAAGTAGACGTTTTCCATTGATGTGGTTAAGTTGCATTCTTTTGGAAGTCTAGACTTGAAACTTGGCTCTTGTGGATGATTCTTTAGCTTTTTACTTTTCGGCCTTATCATTTCATGCTCTTTAACTATCTTCCGTTTTGCTACCCTTTGAATCTCTTGGGTTGGAAGTGCTCTTATTGAAGTTGGTTGCCACTTGTGTGCAAAGACGTTGTAATCATTCATTATCTCTTTCTCAAATAGTGTGCCTTTGGCATAATGTTGAATTGTTCTTCTCATTTTATTAAAGATATTGTCACTTCCATTTGTTCTCCTTCCAAGTGCAAAGATTGGGGTAGGTCCAACATGAAAGGGGCTTAGACTCCATTTCTCAGGATCGTAAGTTATGCTTCCTTTTATTTATAATCCATAAGGCTTCGAGCCTTAGTCTTTGCTCTTCATCTTGATTGGAGCTTTTGATGTTTACTCGGGAGAATCTTGACAAATGTGGTTCAAAAGACCCTTGTTTAGATCTTTCAAATTTTCTGGCCATGATCAAACCAAAGTAGATAGACTTGATGTAATATTTATCCAAGAGGGGTTAGAGAATAGTAGTGTTAGGAGGTTAACCACAAGGTCGGAGGTTCGAGCCCTCCTTCTAGCACCAAAAATGTTAATAAGATTTCTTGTCAACACCCCAAAAGTTATTCCAAGAGGAATGGAAAGACTTGTTTGAATGAAGGGCTTGATACCCCTAAGAATTTCCCATATATTCAACTTTCTTGTTGTTGATTCTTGGTTTGGACCTTTCGATGTCATCGAAAGGTTTGGTACTTACTGTAGATAACTTTTTATCTTAGTTGGGCCTGTAGGAGACCTTTTGTGGAGTTTTCCTCTGTAGCTTGGTTGAAGTTCCCTAAGTGTACCCTTTTTAAGTTCATTTAAACCTTGTCGAAAGGTTAGGGTGAAAGCCCTCTCTAGGAATAGGTAGGATATCAAACTCCTTGGTGATACGTAGAAGCTTTCGACCTCGTCGAAAGGTTTGATCACTTATATGAAGTTGGTTTCAACCTTTTCGAAAGGTTTGTGAATGTCCACCTTTGGATTAAACTTACGTTTCCATATTTTGACCTTGTCGAAAGGTTAAATCACTTGATTTGTAACTGTGGAAGGTACTAATGTTGCTTGGTATAAAGAACTGCCAACTTAGTCGAAAGGTTTAGACCTTAGATCCAATGATTTCAGAAGGTCTCAAATAATGTTAATCCAAATTAGTTGTCGACCTTATCGAAAGGTTTAAATTATGGAGTTGAATGCATCAGAAGGTTGCAGTAATTAATTGAATCAGAAATGTTGTCGATCTTGTCGGTAAGAACCTTTCGTTGATATTGAACCTGAAATTAGCAGTTAATAAAACACATTTTAAGCAAAACAGTAATGTAATTGATAGAATGCAAGGTTTCCCTTTTATCTATGAAATTTTCTTTTTTATAAAATTCCTAAATTAGCACTCAATTAGGGTTACAATGTATGGATTAAGAAAATACAAGATTAGAATGAGAAAATTCGAATCCTCTAAACTAGACCCCTTGGGTCTTATTTATAGATGCAGGCAGCCCCCCATTCGACACCATGCTCTCGACTGGGTCAGAAGGCCTCCCTTTTATATGCAGCTGTGAACCTTTCGGCTTTGTCGAAAGGTTTGCTTTATGTCTTCATGAACCTTTCGACTTTGTCGAAAGGTTTGTTCTCTTTATACTGCTGTGAACCCTTCGGCCTTATCGCAAGGTTGTTCCTCATTAATTATTATGAACCTTTCGACATTGTCAGAAGGTTGCTCTTCTCTTGTTTATTGTGAACCTTTCGACGTTGTCGGAAGATCGCTCTTTTTTAATGACGTCGAAAGGTTGTCTTTCATTCTTTATTGAGTTGTGAGTGCTGCTTTCTTTATAAACCTTTCGTCATTGTCGAAAGGTAACCTGGATGTGCTTTAACCAGTTCGAAAGGCTTGTTATGCTTTCGAAAAGGTCACCAAGTAGTTGCTCACACTTGCTTTGACTTCTTCATCCCCTTCGAAAGGTAAGAACACGTTGGATACTAGAGACGGAACCTTTCGACTCCTTTGAATGGTTTGATGTTAATGGATTCTGATGACTGCATCCCTTCGACTCCTTCAAAAGGTTTGGGATGTGCTTCTTTTCCCTTGTCTTTGTGGAAAGACCTTTGGACTTAGTCGAAAGGTTGATTTTTTTGTGTAACAGTAGCCATTATGTTAGAAAAGGCATAAAGGATCTCAACGTTCAAGAATAATAAAGTGTAGTGTCACATCATGCGCATGAGTAAAGTGACACATCTCTGCCACGTCTCGAGAAGCACAACCGCTGCCTCCAATGGTGCAATGCCACATGGAAAGTGCATTAGATGGATTGTAGAGACATCAATTAATGAACCTTTATAATTTAACAAACCTTTGCCTGCATGTGGGCACAAACTTAGGGGGCAAAATGTAAGTCAATTTTTTCATAAGAAGATATACTGCTCAAATTTCCTTAGTCTAGCCAGATCCAGTCCAGGCCAACTCGAGTCCAAGTTAGACTAAAAACTAGCTAAGGCTAGGAGCAAGTCGGTTGGGCTTCTACACCTAACGCTGACCCAAATCCAGGCGGGCGCGCATCAACCCCTCTACTTAATTGCACATCAAGCCAGCTGCTGGCCGAGGACCTCACAGCAACTCTAATAGCTAGCTCACTAATCAAAGCAAGACATAAGCATAGCTCAGCCTGGTTTGCTTCGACCCATCTTGCTTATGACTAGCTCTCTCATGTCGACCCTCTTTCGACACAGCACCAAGTCAGTCCGCCTTCACAATCGTCTCTCTTAGTTATTTGTCGACCAACACAGCTCGAGGTCACTTCAGCATGGCCCATCATTTGTCCAGTTTCAGTATAGCCACCTACGGCTTGTAGCTCGTCTAGTTATCCCTCGCCCGACTCAGCATGCCCTTAGGTCTCAGCAATTCCCTATCATCTTCATGGTCTCGGGGGTGAATGGACCAGCTCGGCCCATCTTGCCACCTAGGCATGCGTGGGTAAAGCGACAAAAGTTACAACCAGGTGTATATATTCCTAACAAGAAGCATGTTCCATTTCCTATAATGTACCACCATAGTACAAGTGAATTAAATCCAAAGTAAGGCAGAGAAAGCATTGGTACGATTCTCTTATTGACATTCATCTCATCCATACATTCCTTCCATTTTGCCGGTTGTGTCCTATCAAGTCCGTTCAGCTAGATAAATGGCAAAGCGTGTTTCCTACCTGTTTTGTGGCATGATCTTGGCCGTCCAAGCATCAATTTCATCTACTATAAGAACCTCATGCATTGCAACAATAAAAGGGCTGTTTTTTGGTCAGAGAACACATAGCCATGCCAAGGTTGACTGGAATACACATGATTTCTAGTCACTACACTTAATCCAGAGCCCTTCATTAAGCTAGCACTTAAAATTAGCAGGTCCATTAGTCTTAAGTGCTTCCCTTTTCTTATTATTCCCTTGTGATTCCTTGTAATTATAAGAGAACTTTACAGTGGATGTTGGTGCTTTGCCGAACCACTCTATATCCTTTGTCATTTACCTTTAAATGCTTGCTTTTCCATAGTTTTTTCGCATTCAAGCCTTGTGATTAGCAAGTGACTTTTTCTCTTCATGATGCATTAGCTTCATTTCAAGGTAGATGGAAAATACAGTCAACACTATGAAGGTCTTATTTAGAAACGGAAGGAAAGAGAGTGAAACGACAATAGAGGAATACACACACACACCCATAATAAAATACAAATACATCCTATAATAGGGTATACCCTACCCATGGTGTTTTATCTACAGTCCATTCTTACATAAACTTTTACTTAGTTCTTTTTAACTTTAGTGTCCCCTAACCTAAGCTCAGATACCAACTGCAACATCCCTCATTTCGAGACCTAATGGTGGAACCTCAGTATGTTGTTATCATCTTGGAATTATCTTTTAACAATAGATATGAGATCAGTTATATAATATAGTTCGAAGTAAATAGAGCAAATACAAAATTAAATTAAGAAACACACCATTACAAGTCAAAATTAACAAATTAGTTCCCATTTTCGTGTCTGTACAGGGGTTAAATATATATTACATACATAAAAAAAAGTGTTATGCCTAATATGTGAAAATGCTAACATAAACACTTAGTACAGCCGAATCAAAATTGCAATTAATATTCCCTAGCCTCATGCTTCATCTTCGGCTCCTTTATTCATCCGGCCTAAAATGCTCCCTATCTAAACCCATAAACTCAATGTACTATGACGAGTAACCATGAGTTTATATGGAAAACAATGATAAAAACACGAGTCAAATATAAAGTGAAGTATAAGCAATACATTACTCGAAACAAAAAAGATAGTGAGACTACATCGCCAAAGCACGGAATAGGTTTAACCCTTACCATATCAAAGCATTCATTTAACACTTTTTAAACATAAACATGGGTCAATATCTTCCTCTTACGGGTCTTATTCAAACTATTAGGTCAAAACCGAAATCATGTCTTGGTACACCAATAAATAATCACTCTTTTCTTTTCAAAACCTAAAACTCTCTAACCTAGATTGCCACTAAGGCTTTTATAATGACCCTAATTTTGACTAACATTATTTAAAATATTTAATTAAATAAATAAAATAAAATAATGTAGATACTTAAGAGATTGAGATTGGTTAATTAAGAAGTAGCCGTGCCTTAATGAATTTATTAGCAAAAGAGAATTAAAAATAAGTAAGCAGGAGGAATATGGTAAGGGTAAAATGGGGATAGCCTTTATTCCAATACCTTAAGACTTTCCATTCATCATTCCTAAAAAAATTTTACTATCACAAACAAAACTAAATCCCAAAAAGAACTCGACCGGCCACCATTCAGAAGATCTAAAGGGAAGATAAGCTAGGATTCAAGTAGAAAGCTTAAAGAAATCAATCTAAGGGCAAATCTCAACCTTCTTAACACAAAGCCAAGGTGAATAATTAGTTTACATCTCGCTTTTGATAATGATTTCGGTTTCAAGTTAGATACAAATTATTTTTGCAAGCATCATGCCATATTTTGATATATTAAATATATATATATATATATATATATATATATATATGCTTGTTGATGATTTATATGGTTTATTATAGATTTTATGATATGTTTGGATTAGAAAACTTATCCAATGACATCCAAATGAGTTACTTTTCTGGTATATGGTCAAAACATTATTTTAGAAGTGGGTTTCAAGTTTCATAATTTTCTAAGTGATTGTAGATTTATTATGAATTTTCTATGAGAGAAAATAGTTAATTTTGGGTTTAAATTATTTAAGGAAATTAAATAATCTTTTCTGATCTGAAATTTATATATGTTAGAAAACATATTTAAAGTGAATTATTGTGATTTTTGAGGATTATTCCTAAGTGTTTACTATAGTAATTAAATTATTTATGTTTGAGGACTTAAATGTTTTATTAAGAAGAATGGTTTATTTGTTTAAAATGTTTCAATTGTTAAATGTTGAATTCTGTAACCATTTTTGAAAAGAATTGGCAACCAATCAAATTTTGGCAAATTATGCAAGTTAGGTGAAAAAGAATTACTTTAAAAAGCATAAAATTAGTTTTATTTCAAATTACAACTTCGCAACTTCCATTGCTTACTTCCGTCACCATACCCAGTAAACCTTTCACACCCATTCCAAACCAATGCACATGGTATCAAGCAATTGGTACATAGTGTATTGGAGAAGGTGGAAGGAAAGGACAATGTCAAAAGTATGCTTTCTAAAAGGTTGAAGCCATTTTTATTAGATTTCAAATCCATTAACTTGCCTTTGTTTTTGAAAAAGCTTTTGAAAGGGTTGCCGCTTTTGAACCCCTTCGATACCCTTGCTGCCGCATTTATACCTTTTGCATTAGTTAGAGGCTGCTTTTCTTTATAACCTTAAAACAATGTATTCGAAAGGAAGGTTTTGTCTTCTTAACATTGAAGCCGCCTTCCCTATGCTTTCGAAAGGGGTGTCTTAGCCGCTTTTACTAATAGTTTCAGAGACAATAGTTTTGAAAGGGTAGTTTCGAAGTTTATCTCTTCCCTAATTCTTTTACTTGAGATCAATGCTTTCGAAAGTGATGCTTCTGCTTCTGTTCTCTTTGACCCTATAGTTATATTAAATGTTAAACCTAATGGTTTCGAAAGTAATACTTTTAATTGGTTTCGAAGCTATGCTTTCATAACTTCTTACTTGAACCCAATGCTTCCAGAAGGTATGTTTTAAGTTTCGAAAGATATGTTTTAAGTGTTTCAAAAGGGATGCTTTCAATTATTTCGAAAGGGATGCTTTCTATGATTTTGAAAGGTGCTTTCTATGATTTCAAAAGGGAATGTTTAAGGTTTTAAACAATGGTTTCGAAGGAATTATTTTGGCTTTATAGCCTAATGTTTTCTAAGTTAAAATGGGCTTTAACTTATTTCAAAGGGATAGAGAACCCTATTGATTTTAGTTTCATCAACATTGTTTTATAAAGCATATATCATGGCATAAGTATTTTGAGTAAAGCAAAGAGTATATTTTCCTTGTTTAAGTATGATTTAAAAGGGTTAAATCGATTTGAAAGAAAGGATTTCAAGGAAAATTGAATAGGGCAGTTAACCCTAAATGTATGACTCAGATATTAGAGGACCAGATGTGACTGGTGTAGGGTCGCGCCTTATACTTTAGTTAGTACCGCCTAGCTAATATAAGTCCAAAATTCCAATGTATAGGGCTTTATCACAGGTAAGACTAAAATGATGTTACGCACAGAAAGGAATATATAAAGTAGAGGTAGGTTATTGTTGAGCCCGTAAAATCATTAGGATCAGTTGACCCTTGGAGAAGTAAGTTAAGGACAAATCGTCCAGTATTATATCAAACATAAGTTAGAATATTTATTATGTCTAGTAGGCCCGAGTCAACCAGTGGTTAATAGTTAGCCAGAGAAAACTATAATGTTCGGATAGATGGTCCATTGATTACCTAATTTATATGCATACATGTTATTGCTATTGTTGTTATAATCAGTTTGATTGCAGGATTTTGATTTGCAAAAGATATGATTTTAAAGGATATTAGTGAGGGGAAATCCGTTCCACTAAGCGGCGGCGTCTAACTTAATATCAGTAAACCAAGATGTAATAGAATTATTCACACTATGCTTTATGTCTGACTCGAAGTTTATGTTTTCCCCTTAAACTCCTGGGTGCTCAAAATTAAGTTTGAGTAGTTTGAGAGTTAATGACTTTTTAGGTTTAGTAGGTTGGACGAGTAAGCTTCCAAGACGTGGAGGAGGCAAAGCTAGCTATGTCGAAATTATTTAGTAGTATTTCCGCTATGATATATTTATGACTGATATGTCTATCTACCTAGTACTCTGATCGTCCAAGGGGGTACCTTCATATGTCACACTTGGTGTATTTTGTAATAATTATATTTAATCAAAACCTGGGAATCGTTTTGGGATTATGTAATTGAATATGAAATATTGATTTGAAATGTAATCAGAAAAGCTGTTTTTGAAATATGTGTTGATTTTATTTCATATTCATGTGCTTCTGATATTATCGATACCATTAACATTACCGTATTTTTGTCATCAGAAGTTAATACTATAGATGACTGTAGCATCTGTATGCTTTGCTTCGGGCCTCAAAATTGGGGATGTTACAGGTATCAAGGCATAGGTTTATGAAAACTTAAAAGAAAGTTTAAAATTAAAATGATTTTTGAAAACATAATCCTAAGGAAATAGAGAAAAGATTGGGGTATGAGATAATGCTATAGTAACGTACTTGTACATGCTATATATATGTATATGCTTTATCTCTATTCTCTCATCTCTCTTAGGCTATTCTTTTGTATCTTACAAAGACTCGAATGCAAATTTTAAGGAAGTAAGATATGGATGCTAGGAATAGAAGAGTTAACCTTGGTGGAGGAAGCACCACAACAATTGGAAATTCCAGACCAAACACTAGAAGGATCCAGGTTGGCCACAATCTGCTAATGTGGGTGCTGGAGAGCCGCAAGTTGATATGAGAGCTATGTATTAGTTCTTCATCAACATGATGCAAGCTGGAACTATTGTGGGATTAATTGGAGGAAATGTTGGAGGAGGAAATTAGGAAGCTCCAATGGTCAATAACTATGCAGTATTTAGCATAGATTATGCTTGGCTTTATCAGGACTGAGGATACATTTGAAGTGGAGAATTGGTTGCTTCATTGCAAGAGGATTTTTGCTGATTTGGGACTCAACGATGAGCAGAAAAGGAGATTGGCATCCAGATAATTGCAAGGAGCAGCACTGTACTGGTGGAACAGTGTTACTGTAGGAGTACCTGAAGAGGCTATGACTTGGGTGGAATTCAGAAGGAGGTTTGAGGAAAGATTCATGTCGGAGATCGCCAAGTCAACTCTACTCAAGAAGTTTGCTGTGTTGGTGCAGGGAGACATGACAGTGCTTGAGTATGCTACCATATTTGAGGAATTATTGAGATACAGATATGCTACGGTTGATACAATTATCAAAAGGAATGAGAAGTTCATCCATGGATTAAGACCCGAGCTTGCTAAAGTGACTTTACCACATATTAGGAATCCGTGCGATGTAGTTGTTGAAATGGCTTTGAGGAATGAGGAGATGCTCACTTTCTTTAATGGTAACAAAGCAGTGGATACTCAAGGTCGGCAGAACCAGAAGAGAAAGTTTTACCATAAGAAAAAAGCTCATAAAGGAGGAGCAGCCAAGAAAGGGAAGGCCGATGTAGTTTGCTACAACTGCGACAAGAAGGGACATTTTGCTCACGAGTGTCAGACGAACAAAGCAAATAAGGTTGCTGACAAGAAAGGAGTGAAATGCTTCAACTGTGATCAGATTGGACATTATAGGAACTAATGCAAGGAACCGGCCAAGGATGGAAAGGGCAACGTGTTTGCATTGGAACCGGCTACCTCAAGACCAACAGCAGAGGAGAAAGGAAAAGCTGTATTGGGAGGAACGCTTTTGATTCATGGTGTGTCAGTTAGAGTTCTATTTGATACTGGTGCATCACATTCATTTATATCTCATTATTTGGTGGATAAGCTTAATCTAGAACCTTCATGCGTAATTACATCCTTAAGGGTTGCGATTCCAATAGGAGAGTACGCAACGCTTGGAATGAGATGTGACCAGTTAGAGTTTGAATTGTTAGGTCATATATTTGCTTGCAGTTTGCATGTATTTGATTTCTTAGGGTTCGTAAATATTTTGGGTATGGGTTGGTTAAGTAAGTACGATGCTAGGATATTTTTCCATGATAGGAAAATATCACTTAGACACCTTAGTTGTGGTGATCGAATTATATACTCCATAGAAAACCCTAGTTTTGAAGTTAATACTTTGTTGGGTGTTATGGAGGGAGAAGATGAGTTGAATCGAGTTTTCGTTGTTAGAGAATTCGTAGATGTCTTTGATCCCGTGATAGGACTGCAGCCTAAATGAGCCATTCATTTTTGGATAGATTTAGTGCCAGGAGCTGATCCAGTGAGTAGACCGCCAAGTAGAATGACACATACCGAGATGAAGGAGCTAAAGGTGCAGTTGGTGGATTTAGAAGTAAGAATTTTATCAGACCAAGCAGTTCACCTTAAGGAGTAGCCACAATATTTGTTAAGAAACCGGACAGATCGTTAAGGTTGTGTATAGATTATCATAAGGTGAATGAGAAGACGATAAAGAATCGATATCCGTTACCTAGGATTGACGATCTGTTCGACCAATTGAGTGGAGCCAAAGTATTTTCTTAATTGGATTTGGCAACGGGTTTCCATCAGCTTAGAGTAGCCGAGGATAGTATTCATTTGACGGCATTTATGACCAGATATGGATCGTACGAATGGTTAGTGATGCCGTTCGGACTAACTGATGCCCCAGCATTCTTCATGGACTTGATGAATGGAATCTTCCATGAGCATCTGGACAGATTTGTATTAGTATTCATAGATGACATATTGATATGTTCCAAGGATGAAAGAGATCACGAAGTTCATCTTAGGATAGTGCTTCAGACAGTGAGACCGCAACAGTTGAAGGTAAAGTTTTCAAAGTGTCACTTTTGGAAGAAGGAAGTGAAGTTTCTTGGTCATGTAATCTCAGAGAAAGGATTGTCAGTAGATCCGACTAAGATCAAGGCAGTGAATAATTGGAAGAGACCCGGGACAGTGACTGAGGTAAAGAGTTTCCTGGGTTAGTTGGTTACTACCAGGAATTCATTAAGGATTTCTCGTGGATAGCCGCATCAATGCCTAAGCTAACTCGGAAAGACGTGAAGTTTGTTTGGACTGTATAGTGTGAGGAAGCATTCCAGAAATTGAAACCTTTATTGACTAATGCACCTGTGTTATTTGTGCCAGAGGGGAATCATGACTTAGTGGTATATACAGATGCATATGGAATAGGATTAGGAGCTGTTCTAATGTAGAGGGGTAAAGTGATTGCCTATGCTTCTCGATAGCTCAGACCACATGAAGTTAGATATCCAACTCATGATTTGGAATTAGCAGCGGTAATTTTCGCATTGAAGGTGTGGAGACATTACCTTTTGTTAGAAAGATTCGAGCTGTTTACAGATCATAAGTCATAAAAATATTTATTCTCTCAGAAGGATTTGAATATGAGACAGCAGAGATGGTTAGAGTTCATAGCTGCATATGACTTTGGTATTGAGTACACACCAGGAAAAGGAAATAAAGTTGCATATGCACTTAGCAGAAAACATCAGAAGTATTGGCAATGATAGATGAGTGGAAAGATTTAGAAGCGTTGACTATGTGCGGAGTACAATGGAGATCTGAGGCTAGTTCTCTAGTTGCGAAACCGCCATGTTATCATGTTTAAAAGTCCGACCAATGATGGTCGAAAGGATTGCATCTAAGTAGAAAGATAACGTAGTATTAGCTGAGAAGATTAGAAGGCTAGAGACCAGAATCAAGATTGATGATCTGAAGGATTTAGTCTTGACCAAAGAGGGTGGTTGAGAAAGAAGGGATGACTGTGTATCCCGAATGTAGAAAACCTAAGGAAGGAGGTCCTTAGAGAATGCCATCGTTCGAAGTTCACTATTCATCTGGGAGGAACCAAGATGTACCATGATATGAAAAGGAATTTCTTCTGGGAAGGTACGAAGAGAGATGTTGGCTTATGGGTGAGGCAGTGTTTAAACTATCAATAGGTAAAAGCCGAACATCAGAAACCGAGTGGGTTACTTCAGCCTTTGAACGTTCCAGTCTGTAAATGGGATTCTACCTCAATGGATTTCATAGACGGGTTGCCAAGGTCGAATAGAGGAAATGAGAGTATTTGGGTTATAATGGATAGATTGACTAAGAGTGCACACTTTATACACATTAAGTCGACCAGGACAACACCAGATTTAGCTAAGTTATTCATGAAGAATATAGTTAGACCGCATGGAATTCCTAGTAGTATAGTAAGTGATCAGAGATTCCTTATTCACTAGTGAGTTCTGGAAGAGTCTACAGGAGAATTTAGGTACCAAGCTCAAGATGAGTACCTCTTACCATCCGCAGACAGATGGGCAAACAGAGAGAGTTAGACAAGTCCTAGAGGATTTGTTAAGAGCTTGTGTGCTTGATTTTGGAGGATCATGGGAAGACCATCCACACTTAGTCGAGTTTTCGTATAATAACAGTTATCAGACTAGTATAGGGATGACACCGTTTGAAGCTTTATATGGAAGGCCATCCAAATCTCCAGATTGTTGGTTAGAGACCAGGGATATATTAATCTTGGTCCGGATTTGGCTAAAGAAGCTACAGAAAAGATTGAGTTAATTCGGGCTAGAATAAAGGAAGCTTAGTCTGGGCATAAGAGTTATGCTGATAAGAGATAGAAAGATTTAGAGTTCTCGACTGGAGATCATATTTTCATCGAAGTATCACCGATGAAAGGAGTGGTAAGATTTGGAAAATCAAGAAAATTGGCACCAAGATTCATTGGACCATTTCCTATTATAGAAAGGATCGGGAAACTCGCGTATAGGGCAGAGTTACCGAGTAGTTTGGTAGGAGTCCACAACATTTTCCATATTTCTCATCTAAGAAATTGTATTCGATATCCAGAGACTACTATTACACCAACCACGTTAGAGGATCTAGAAGTGGAAATAGATATGACTATAGTTAGAAAACCAGTTCGTATAGTTATGACAAATGAGAAGAGACAAAGGAACAAGACAGTTAAATTAGTCAAAGTCCAGTGGAATGACGACAAAAGAGACTTTACTTGGGAAACCAAGAGCAGGATTAGAGATACTTATCCTGAAATGCTTCATGGTATGTTTTACCTTTATGTTTGATTGTTGTGAGTACCTCATCTTAATTTCAAGGATGAAATTCTTTAAGGAGGGGAGTCTACAATGACCCTAATTTTGACTAACATTATTTAGAATATATAATTGGATAAATAAAATAAAATGATGTAGATAGTTAAGAGATTGAGATTTGTTAATTAAGAAGTATTCGTGCCTTAATGAATGTATTAGCAAAAGAGAACTACAAATAAGTAAGTGGGAGGAATATGCTAAGGGTAAACTGGGGATGGCCTTTATTCCAATACACCAAGCCCATCCATTCTCCATTCCTCAATCATTTTAACTATAACAATAAACCCTAAAGGAACTCGACCGACCACCATTAAGTAGATCTAAAGGGAAGATAAGCAAGGATTCAAGTAGAAAGCTTGAATAAATCAACCTAAGGGCAAATTTCAACCTTCTTAACACAAAGCCAAGGTGAATAAATAGTTTACATCTCACTTTTGATAATGATTTTGGTTTCAAGTTAGATCCGAATTATTTTTGCAAGTATGATGCTATGTTTTGATATATTAAATTGATATATATGTTTGTTGATGATTTATAAGGTTTAATATATTTTTTATGATATGTTTGGATTAGGAAACCTATCCAATGACATCCAAATGAGATGTGTTTTTGATATATGGTCAAAAACATTATTTTAGAAGTGAGTTTCAAGTTTCATAATTTTCTAAATGATTGTGGATTTATTATGAATTTTCTATGAGAGCAAATAGTTAATTTTGGGTTTAAATTATTTAAGGCAATTAAATAATGTTTTCGGGTCTGAAATTTATATATGTTAGAAAACATATTTAAAGTGAATTACTGTGAAGGATTTTTCTATTTTACTATGGTTATTAAATTATTTAAGTTAGAGGATTTAAATGGTTTAAACGTTTTATTAAGAAGACGGGCTTATTTGTTTAAAATGTTTTAATTGTTAAATGCTGAATTTGGCAACATTTTTTGAAAAGAATTTTGGTAAAGAATTGGCAACCAATCATATTTTGGAAAATTATGCAAGTTAAGTGAAAAGGAATTACTTTAAAAGGCATAAAATCAATTTTATTTCGAATTACAACTTCGCCACTTCCATTGCTTGCTTCCGTCACCATACCCAGTAAACCCCTTCGCACCCATTTGAAACCAATGCACATGGTATCAAGCAATTGGTACGTAGTGTGTTGGAGAAAGGCGGAGGAAAGGATGGTGTCGAAAGTATGTTTTCGAAAGGGTTGAAGCCATTTTTATTAGCTTTCGTATCCATTAACTTACCTTTGTTTTTAAAAGAAGCTTTCGAAAGAGTTACCGCTTTTGAACCCCTTCGATACCCTAGCTGCCGCATTTATACCTTTCGCATTAATTAGAGGCCACTTTTCTGTATAACCTTAAAACAATGTAGTCGAAAGAAAGGCTTTCGCCTTCTGAACATTGAAGCCGCCTTCCCAATGCTTTTGAAAGGGGTGTCTTAGCCGCTTTTTCTAATAGTTTCGAAGACAATGGTTTCGAAAGGGTAGTTTCCAAGTTGCTCTCTTCCCCAATTCTTTTACTTGAGATCGGTGCTTTCAAAAGTGATGCTTTCGCTTCTGTTCTCATTGACCCTATAGTTATATTAAATGTTGAACCCAATGGTTTTGAAAGTAATACTTTTAATTTATTTCAAAGCTATGCTTCCATAACTTCTTACTTGAACCCAATGCTTTCGAAAGGTATGTTTTAAGTGTTTCGAAAGAGATGCTTTCAATGATTTCGAAAGGGAATGTTTAAGGTTTTAAACAATGGTTTCGAAGGTATTGTTTTGGTTTTATAGCCTAATGCTTTCTAAGTTAAAAAGGGCTTTAACCTATTTTAAAGGGATAGAGAACCTATTGATTTTAGGTTCATCAATATTTTTTTGTAAAGCATATACCATGGCATAAATATTTTGAGTAAAGAAAAGATTATATTTTCCTTGTTTAAGTATGATTTAAAAGGGTTAAGTCAATTTGAAAGAAATTTTTTCAAGGAAAATTGAATAGGGCAATTAACCCAAAGTGTATGACTCGGATATTAGAATACCAGATGGGACCGTTGTAGGGTCGCGCCTTATACTTTAGCTAACAGCCTCTAGCAAATATAATTCCAAAATTCTAGTGTGTAAGGCTTTGTCACAGGTAAGAATAAAATGATGTTACACGCAGAAATGGATAAACAGAGTAGAGGTAGGTTATTGGTGAGCCCACAAAACCATTAGGATCAGTTGACCCTTGGAGAAGTAAGTCAAGGATAGATCATCCAGTATTGTATCTAACAAAAATTAGAATATTTATTATGTCTGGTAGGCCCGAGTCAGCCAGTGGTTAATAGTTAGCCAAATAAAACTATAATGTTCGAACAGAGGGTCCATTGGTTACCTGATTTATATGCATACATGTTATTGCTATTGTTGTTATAATCAGTTTGATTGCAGGATTTTAATTTGCAAAAGATATGATTTTAAAGGATATTAGTGAGGGGAAACCCGTTCCACTAAGCGGCGGCGTCTCACTTAATATCATTAAACCGAGATGTAATAGAATTATTCACACTACGCTTTATGTCTGACTTGAAGTTTATGTTTTCCCCTTAAACTCCTGGATGCTCAAAATTAAGTTTGAATAGTTTGAGAGTTAATGACTTTTTAGGTTTAGTAGGTTAGACGAGTAAGCTTCCAAGACGTGGAGGAGGCAAAGCTAGCTATGTAGAAATTATTCAGTAGTATTTCCACTATGATGTATTTATGACTGATATGTCTATCTATCTAGTACTCTAATCATCAAAGGGGGCATCTACATATGTCGCTCTTGGCGTATTTTGTAATAATTATATTCGATCAAAACTAGGGAATCATTTTAGGATTATGTAATTGAATATGAAATATCGGTTTGAAATGTAATCATAAAAGCTATTTTTGAAATTTGTGTTGATTTTATTTCATATTCATGTGCTTCTGATATTATGGATACCATTAACATTACCGTATTTTGTTACTAGAAGTTAATACTATAGATGACCGCAACATCTATAGTGCTTAGCTTTGGGCCTCAAAATAGGGGATGTTACAGCTTTACGCCTTCTTGCAAGGGTAAGGGTTTTAATATAAGAATTCATCCACCACTAATGCCTTAGGCCTTCAATACTACTTTAATTTCACTAAACTCGTTATTGGGTTCGGTTGTTGCTTAGGCCTTAAACCTTCATTTTTTAATTCGGTTACCATTCCCGTCCTCATGCCTACTTTGTTCCCATATTCCGATTGCCACGGTGGGCCCTACATCATTCTTTCATATTTAGGTTGCCGCTCTAGGCCTTGCATCTACTTTGTTCTCAGTTTCTTGACTTCCACACTTGGCCTCATGTCTTCCACCATACCCATGGTTGCCACTCTTGGCTGTACGCCAAATGCCTCTGTGTCCGGACAATTGCTGCTTCGGCCCTTACACCATGCTTTCAAATGTCGCTTGCCACACTAGGCCTTTCAGCTATTACATGTTTCGGATGCCACACTAGGCGTTACACCTGGTTTGTTCTCGGTTACCACATTAGGCCTTACATCGCCCTTTCCGGCCTCTCGACTTCCACTCCAGGCTTTATGTCGTCTACTAAAATCACTACCTAATCATTCACTATTAGGATTTTTACGTGGCTCATCATTAAGCAATGCTATCACATTATCATTAATGTTCTAAGTATTAGTTTCGGCCATCTTATGCCTACACTCATAATTCTACTAATGAAAATAACTAGTTCTGGTTTCAACAACTTACTGAGAGCTGCACTACTCTCGGCAATCACTACCCTCAAATTTGTCTGGAGAATCTTGCCTTAGTTTATCTTTAGTGACTTATGAAATTGATTTTTAAAATTTTTGAAATCTCTTCCTCTTTCCATAGTTCCTCTTTTAACCTCTCTCACATCCTCAGTCTGCCTTCGGCATTTGAGTGCCCCGTCGGTTAATGGCTGTAGTGAAGCCTCAATGCTTTCTTACTTAAGTCTTATTACTTAGGTTTTGGTTTATTACCCTTGGTCCGGCACATGTTGGGAACGCCTTCTGCATGTTTGACACTCACTTTACATGTGTCGACTCATGATTTGTGGACTTAGCCCTTTCTTACCATTATAGAGAACTTTGTTGACATGTTCAGCACGACTTGTTGATCCGGTCTGTTGACCAATTATTTTACACTTTATTCATGTAATATACCTTCCAAACCACAAATATTTACCTTCCGGCTCCCTATTATAATCCTTTAGCCAAGCTTATTTTCTTTTGGAAATCAATTAATTTATTTCAAGAAAATAATAAAAATCATTAATAATGTTTTTGTACAAGGACCCAAACTTCCTACTTTTACCGTTTTTCATATTACTTGGTACTCAAATATTCCTATCAATTTATTTACATAACAAAAAATTCTATAAACCAAAACTCATTTTTAGAAACATATCCTCAACATCATATTAAATTTCCAGTGCATTAGGATTAGGTAAAGCATAACAAAAATTCATCATAAAAATAGTTGTGGGGAGATATATGAAAGAAAAATGGATTAGAGAATATATTGCTCACCTAGTTCCCTTAGTTAATGAAGTCTCTTGTTCCTTTAGCTTTAAATCTAAATTTTCTTATTCATTTTCTCTTAATCCTTGTTAACGCCAAAATTGGTCACTAACACCCTTAAATAGAATTGTGTAGAGAGATTAATGAAGAAAGTAAATTAAAACAGAGAAGTAACACAGTTGAATGCAAAAAGAACAACAAAAACGAGAACACCAAATTTATAGTGGTTCAGCGTAATTGCCTACGTCCACTTTGAATATAATCTTTAATATCTTTCCAATCACTTGAGTACAGATACAATCCGTAAACAAACAACTTGAATGCAAGTTTGAACAGAAAAGAAGCGAGTATAGAAAATGGCAGAGTATCCTTGGAGTACTCCAAAAAAAGGTCCCTTTAACTGGACCCCTGCCCCCTATTTATAGACGAAGATAGGTTGGTTCTCCCATCTAGGCCCATGACTAAGATAACTCGGCCCAAAGCTGATAGGTTAGGTTGACCGATCCAGGCATGCCGAATCCTTCATGATCGACCCACCTGTTGCCGGCCTGGGGTTTCCTCTCAGCGACTCGAAGTAAACTCTCAAGGGATTTGAAGCCAATAGTAGTGTGACCCGAAGTGAAGAAATGCCGAGCGCCTCGCTTTGTTGTAGGCCTGATAACCTGTTAACTTCCCTGATATCCACCGAACCAGATATGATGAACCATTATGACCGAGCTAAGATGCCGATCCACACGTGCTGTTTTAAGGCCGACCCATACCTAACCGACCCACCTTAATTCCCCTGATGCATACCGACCCAAGTACGTTAAGCCACCATGCATGGGTCTAAATTGCCGACCCATATGTGCCGAGCGGGATATGCCGACCCCACCAAGCCATTCGAGACATGCCGAACCACCGAAGCCGAACGATACTCGTTGAACCTAGGCCGAACGACACGCGCTGCTCTAAGGTCGAGCCATACCTAGCGATCTATATTCACCGTCCTAGATGTATCAAGCCATGCTTGTTGAGCCGCACATGTATGCCGATCCACATTTACACTGAGGTACTTAGGCCGATCCACTTCGTGCCGACCCAACATGGCCGAGCCACATATACAGGCCGACCCAAACAAGTCACACCAACCCCCAATCCTTTCTTGGCTTGAGTCTCGTCTAGGTCCAACTATTTCTTCTACAACTATCGTCTCATAGCCGAGCCAAGTAGCCGGGTAACATTTTCCCCCCAAAGTGTGTCATGTGAATCAACATGACGCGCTTTGAATCACCGAGCAATATCCACCTTCAAAAACTAGCTCGTTTAGAATAATGATTGACTGTCACCTTTTCATCGGTTTTTTTGACGAATCTCTGTGTCGTTCAAACGTACTAGTTCAATCTCGAAGAAATTTTCAAAATATTGTTTTAACTTTTCAAAAGCTGAATGTACATAACCTTTCGAAGGTTAAACCATGCTAGAATTCATAAACCAATATTTCTCCACCGACTCGATGGCATCTATCTCTTCGTACTTTTTTATTATCATCGTCATTTCATTCATCATTTTTCATTTTTTTATAACAAAATTGGGTCGGCATATGGAGGCTGACCCACTCAGTCGGTTCCTTTAGCAAAAAGGTGGGCCGGCGTACCAATACCGACCCACACGATCGGTACTTGCTTCACTGACATAGTAAACACGTGTTGAACGGTTCCATCGGGCACAGCCCATTCATCTTCTTCCCTCATCATATAAAAGCTCCGACCTTTGCTCCTTTCTCTCCTTCTTAGTTTCACTCCACTTTCACAAGCCTGCATTCTTTCTATTTTCCCAAAATTGCCAACTTGCTTCCCATCGAACACTATACCCTTCTCCTCATGATTTCAGTTGTTCTCGAAATCGATCAACTCCTCAACCTAGCATCTCGAAGCTGCTGCAAACCTCGAGTTTTCTCCATAGGTATGAACTTCCTTTCAAACTCGAAATCGCATATGAAGTTTCAGTGCTCGAGTGGATGGCTTCCTCTTTTCTTTGGTTATAGGAATAGGTAGATGATAATTGAGAAGAGAGGAAGAGATAAATCAAGAGGAAGACTAGACATTAAGTTAGAGCTTCAGCTGTCTTTGATGGTTGATGGCAATAGTCTCTTAGAAGGAGTAGTTACTGTTTTCATAATTCGAAAGCAGGACTTAGGAGGAGGAAGGAAGATGTCGCTTGGTGAAGAATTCAAAAGAAAAGGAGGGGTTCGGTGATCCGAGAGTAAACGCGGGTCGGTCATGTGGAGAGAAACGAGAGTGTGGTTCGGTAGCTATGCGTGACGTTGTGGGTCGGTCAGAGTCCATAGGAGTGGGTCGGTATTTCGAGCGAAGGAGTCGTTCGGTATTGAGGAGAGCATGGGTTGGTAGGAAATTAGGAATGTGGGTCGGTATAGACCAAGAGGGCTGTTAGGTGATTAGAGAGTGAGAGAGGAGAATGAGTGGAGTGGTTATTTTGAGGGAGTGAGTGGATATGTCGTTTTGATCTAGAGAGGCGGTCGGTAGTCCGTAGGAGGGTGGGTCGGTAATCTAGTTATTAAAGGACGATCGGTGTAGATAGTTTATTGTTTGGATTGACATGGAGTGTTGGGGTCGGCATTGGCAATTAGGACCATTTTAACTTGAACACGGCATACATTAGGATCTTACTTCCCATGCTTAAGCACAAGACAATGGACAATGACAAGAATCAAACCATATGAACCCATGGACTTAATTCGAACTAACAATCCATAGTTCAAGTAATTCTAAATACGAATCTAACTCAACAAAAGAAAATAACAGCCTTTAATATATAATGCCAATGTCCGATTCCGAGACCCCTACTATCGAACATAGGATAAGTTGTTAGAGACGGTCAGCGATTACGGTCTCCGAAGATGATATTTTAAAGCTCAATCACGCTTTACCAGTCTTGAAAACTTTAATTCTTTTATATTCATGCTTGAATGGTTGCACTAGTCCACACACCACACGGGGGAACATTTTGTTGTTATTTCTTATATATATTATCTTTCAAGTATAGTTTAAACATGTATCTATTCACACCAATCGTTCTTTGGAGATCTCTAAAAAATCAAGCTCCGCTATTGTTTCTGACAAGCCCGAGCCAAGTTCTCGATAGGAGGCAGTGGGGACTCTGAACCCATCATCAGCCTCCACACCTAGCATTCCGGACCCACCTGCCGCGGTTATAGGCTCGGCTCTCAACGCTGTAGACGGGGTCGTCATTCTGGATGACCCCATCGACTCCCAAGCCTCGAAATCGGCGAATCTTCTCTCCTTCGATTATGTTCTATCCACGGAATCCCCTTCAAAGACGTTCTGGTTCCTTCGGCATAAGATCGGCCTCACCTGCCCCCAGCCGGATATACTGCTCGCAACAAATTTTTGTGCTAGGCCGGAAGTGTGCCACCTTTTAATTCATTCATCCATGAATTGTTGCAGTATATAGGGATTGCTCCAGCACTACTACACCCTAATAGCCATGCATTTATCCACGGTACATGCGTTCTTTTCATGAGTGTCTTACTCAGAGTTCTAATTCCCGAAGATATTCGTTATATTCACCACTTCAAGAGACGTACCGACAGTTCATCTTACATATTCCTTGAGCCATACCCCAAATGTCAAGTTCTGATGGGTGCGTGGAGTAAATTTTCTTAGTATAAACAAGAGTGGTTCTACGTATGCTATCCTCCCGTTTCGTGACAAGATGGCTAGAAGGGAGTAAGTCTCATTTTTATCCCAATCTTTGTCTTAAGGCTCGAAGTGCATCTTTTCTTAACTTCTTTAAACTCTTATAGATATCCGCCCACGACCCGAAGGTGCCGGGTATTCTGAGAATGTCGAGGCCATCCGAGCTACTCCTATGGGAGATTAGGACATTAAATCTATGATTACCAACGAACATCTCTCGAAGTTCAGATTACTGGAAGAGGGCCACCGGTCTAGCCTTCCAATTGGAGCTACTATAGCAAGAACGACTGTGGAAATAGGCATAGAACAAGCTGGACCTTCGGTTCCCCCTGCCGAAGGGGCCCTTGATACTACCGAGGAAGGCGAGATTAAAGAAACTGAGGTGCCAGCGGCGACTGACGAGAATATAAGTTCCGGCCAAGCGCCAGTAGCTGATGCACCCGGCACCGACGAACCACCGCCTCCTTCAAAAAGGAAAAAGAGTCTAGCTTACAAGCTGAAAAAGAAAAAAGTTATTGGAACTTCAAAGGTCACGATAACTCCGATTGAGAAAAAGTCGTCTTCCCAAAACTTAGAAGGCTCATTAAAGGGCCTATCTGACTTGACCATTCCTGATGATATATCGAATTACGGTTTCAAAACCCCGAGGCTATGGGATTTAATTTGCCCGTGAGAAGCGACGAAGGTGCTCAGACTCATCATCTGGGAGAGAAAACTCCAACGAGTAAAGCGAAAAATACTGGTCCGTCAGGGGGTTGCACTAGGACATACACAAACACTTACACTCCACCATGCACTTGAATTTCACTCATCGTGTGATTCCTACTAACTCGTCCTCGTTTGGTTTTATATGCAGGTGATATGGGGCGTACACACGGTATTTACTGCCTTCGCGGATCCTCCTTCTTCTACCATTCTAGTCGAGATTTAGGATAAGGTAAACGAAAAGACAGGGACAACAACGGTGATATAGATTATTGTCCCAGAGAGTCATCGTCTTCTAGAAGGAGAACTTACAGCCATTCTTCATATCCAAACGATCCTCCCCCTCACTCGGAGCATAGTAGGGATAAGTCTCCTCAGAAGGGATCCCAATCTAAAGTTCCTCGCGATGAACATTCTGGCTCGTCGAGTACTAAGCAATCTCGTGAACCTCATAAGAAATTTGTGACTCCAGTTAGCCAGACCCCTCCAGCCTCCGCACACGATCCGTCGACAGCGGAAAAATTAGCTGAGCTCAAGCTACATTCCCGAAGATATGTTTCGATGGATTGAAATTTCTCCCCGCGATTCATCCTATCCTAGGACATGTTAAACAGAGCGCCATTGCTTGCAACAACGATGTTTATTTTCAGCATGATGCGTTCGTACACTTGGTAGAAAAAGTTTCAGAGGTTTGTATTGAACACCAACACGAGATTGATCGCCTCAAACTCGAAGCCATTCATGACAAAGACATCATTAAGGGTCAGGATGAGGAACTATCCTCATACAAATCTCAGCTCGCAACTGCCCAGAAAAATGCTAAGGAGACAACCGAGGCAGTTAGTCTCATGGAGGCCACTCATAAGAAAGAACTTAATGAGGCAGTCCACCGCAGCAGTGCTCTGGCTTTGGAGAAAGACTCTATCCAAAATGAAAAAGACATTCTCGATCATCGGGTCAAAAAATTAGAGGAATTGCTCTCAAAAGAAAGAGAATAAAAAATTATAGCGCAGGAAGAGTCACAAAGATATTGCGATGAAATCTTTGAAACACGACTTCTAAAGACAAAACTTGATGAAGAGTTATCCATGGTTGAAGCACTAAAAGAAGTAGCTCGTGAAGAGGGCAAGAAGATAGCGCTCACAGAGGCCAACTCTTAACTTGAGGCAGCTGTTGAAGCCGGCAGAGAAGAAATCAAATGTTTATTCGACCCGCTCATTGTCGAGTACAATGCACGAGTCCTCATGCATCGTGACCTATCTTTCTTAGGCGATGGTTATCTTGAATCACTGGACAAAGCATGGGATACTTTGATAAAAATTATGAGAGTGGAGCTAGGTGTCAAAGAGGTTGATGAAGAGGCTCTCGCGAGGGAAGTGCTCCGAGGAAACGAGCCTTCAGACTTATCCGCTGTGACAGCCCTCTGTGGAAGAGACTCCTCGTCATCGAAGGGTAAAGATGACAATGCTGGCCCATCCGGCACTGAGTCTCCAGTTCCTCCTCCCATTCAATTGACCGATAGTTCGTCACTTGGGCCTCCTGAGCAGCACATCGGCTATGACCCGGAGAAGCTCGAACTTGGCGTTCACATTTTGTCTCTAATCCCTAAGGGTGATACTCCGAGGACCACTGAAAGTCAGTTGGAAGCTGGTATGTAGCTTCACCTTTTGGAGTTCAGGAATTCATCGCTTTTGGCGAGTGGTGAATGTGTTCTAACATTTGTTTTTCATGAACTCATATAGGTCACTCTGAACCTGAACCGATTCCAAGGAGCGATGTCACCACAGAGCGGGAAGAGAAAAAGGCTGAGGCACCTCACACCGGAGATACCCCTGGTCCCGATGCTCAAGTGATCGGGGCGCTTGATGAGGATAAACTTGAAGATCCCTCACCTATATATGAACACGACGAGGTCAAAATCACAGGCGCTTTCATGCATACTTTCAAGCTCAGCATGAAAGAGAAAATCAAAGAGGAGGAGAAAAGGAAAACCAAAGTTAAGATAGAATCTCAGGTGGTGGAACTCGATGATCTTCTAAATAGGCCCTTGAAGGTCATTCTCCCTAGTGGGACCACACCTTTGGAAATTCGTCCTCCTCCCTCGAGTACTTCGTCGTTGGGAAGCAAAGGGTCCAAAAAGAGGCGCTCGGATGAGGAAACTTCGGAGAAGCCAAAAAAGGAAAGAAAATCGAAGAAGTAACTGTTGCCTCGCTACATTTTGCTCAACTTAAGTAACGTAGTACCATGCAATTGTTTTCCTTCCCCTCTTTTTTATCGTAGATAGATTTTGGCTCCGAACTTCGGGGAAGTTGTAATGAAACTTCTTTTTTGATTAATAAATAAAATTTTGCTTCTTTGTATTTTCAGACTCTCATCGCTTAGCTTATAATTTACTCTGATTGAAATCCAAAGTCTTGTGGGTCATGTGAACTCCAGTCCGCTTTCACAAGACTTGGAGACCTTTGAACCGATTATATTCTAATCCGCACTATGGGGACTTTGGATACTCTAGTCTGCTCTTCGGGGACTTAGAGAATTTTTGAATCGTTTATACTCTAGTCCACACTCTAGGGACTCAGAGCACTCTAGTCCGCGCTCCGAGGACTTAGATTTTCTCAATCGTTTATACTCTAGTCCGCACTCCGGGGACTCAAAGAACTCTAGTCCGCGCTCTGGGGACTTAGAGATTTTTTGAATCGTTTATACTCTAATCCACACTCCGGGGACTCAAATTACTCTAGTCCACGCTACAGGGACTTAGAGATTTTTTTTGAATCGTTTATACTCTAGTCCGCACTCCAGGGACTCAGAGTACTCAAGTCCGCACTCTGGGGACTTAGAGATTTTTGAATCGCTTATACTCTAGTCTGAACTCCGGGGACTCAGAGTACTCTAGTCCGTGCTTCGGGGACTTAGGGATTTTTTGAATCGTTTATACTATAGTCTGCACTTCGGGGACTCAGAGTACTCTAGTCCGCGCTCCGGGGACTTAGAGATTTTTTTTGAATCGTTTATACTCTAGTCTGCACTCCGGGGACTCAAAGTACTCAAGTCCGCACTCTAGGGATTTAGAGATTTTTGAATCGTTTATACTCTATTCTGCACTATGAGGACTCAGAGTACTCTAGTCCACGCTCTGGGGACTTAGAGATTTTTTTTGAATCGTTTATTGGTCGACTTTTAATTTTGTGTGTGTGTTCATACGCCAGACAGATTGATGCAGTTTTACTTTGTCATGGAGTTATAACACACGGAACATCAATAGTTCATAGAAAAACAGCTTCAAGCCTTTATTGATTGTAAAAAATAGGGACAAACTGAATTGTCTTATTACATGTCGAAAATAGAGAACAACAAGAGAAACACATACTGGAGACAATCGCTACTAAAAGAAATAGACTAAGTATAATTACGGTGCAAATGTTCGCTCTTTCATGCTCTGGGGAGTGTCACGCCATCAATAGTTGCTAGCTTGAAGGTTCCTTCTCCAAGCTTCCATTCGATGACATAGGGACCTTCCCATGTGGGATTCATATGCGACGGGACTGGAAAAAATCGCTTTAAAACTAGGTCGCCCACATCGAAAGTTCTCGATCGAACTTTTTCATTATAATACCGGGTGACTCGATCCCAATATGCAGCCGCCCTTAAATCAGCTTCTTCATGTTTCTCATCGACAAAGTCCAATGACTCCAGTAAAAGATCTTGATTCATTCTAGGATCATAATGAGTCACCCGGTGAGAGGGAACTTCAAGTTCCACGGGTATAACAGCTTCAGTGCCATATGCCAAGGCGAATGGAGTATAGGCAGTCGCGGACTTGTGGGTGGTTCTGTAGGCCCAGAGTGCCATTGGAAGCTCATCCACCCACTTGCCTCTAGCCTTCTCCAAACGTTTCTTCAAGATGGACTTGATTATCTTATTTACAGCTTCAACTTGCCCATTCGCTTTAGGGTGAGCGACTGCTGCAAACCTTTTCTCAATGCAATATTTTTGGCAGAACTCTTTGAATTCTTTACTCTCAAATTGAGTTCCGTTGTCGGTAATGATAGTCCGTGGGAGACCGAAGCGGCATATAATGTTTCACACAACAAAATTAATGACCTTTTTGGTGGTGATCGTAGTTAATGGCTCCGCTTCTGCCCACTTGGTGAAGTAATCGACCGCAACGATCGCATATTTCGCACCACCTTTAGAGATTGCAAGGAACCGATTATATCGATCCACCATGTTGCAAACGGCCATGGACTAACCATTTGCATGAGTTCCGTCGGTGGGGCTCTCGGGTTCTTTGCGTACTTTTGACATTTGTCGCATCTTCTTACATAGTCTGCGGCGTCCCGATTCACGGTCGGCCAATAGTATCCATAGCGGAGGATCTTTTTGGCTAGCGTCTGCCCCCAGTATGGTCGTTACATTCTCCTTCATGGACTTCTCTTAAGACCCACTTTATCTTATCGTGGGTGATGTACCTAAGTAAGGGAACGGAGAATCCCTTCTGATACATTATTCCATCCTGCATTATATACCGTGAGGCCTTGCGAACGACTTTTCGTCTCTCGTTCTTTCTCTCGGGCAAGGTTACATGTAGCAAGTATTCTTTGAACGGGGTCATCCACGACTCCCTTTCAGTTTTCGTCCCTAACACAAGATCTACTTCCATCTCGCTTATACTCGGGGCGTGTAAGGTTTCGACGGGAACCAAGCCCATCTGTTGTGCATCACCAATACTTGCGAATTTTGCCAAGGAGTCGGCTTCCCCATTTTTTTCACACGGATTGTGCGAAATATCTTTGTATTCGAGGTCCACCAATAATTCTTGTACCTGAGCAAGGTATGGGGCAAGCCTTTGCCCCTTTGCTTGGTAGTCCCCCTGTACTTGATACACCACCAATCGTGAGTCAAAAAGATATCAATCGATTTCACTCCAAGTTCTTTAGTAAGCTTAAACCCACAATCAATGCTTCATACTCAGCTTCGTTGTTCTTAGCAGGGAAATCAAGTTTCAAAGCATAACAAATTGATCGGTTCTCGAGAGTTACAAGAATAACACCAGCCCCAGAATAATGGTCGTTGGATGCTCCATCGGTATATAGCTTCCATCGAACAGCGGGAACTACATCACTACCACTTGGCTCGTCTGATACGGTGAACTTTGCAATGAAATCTGCCAGCGCTTGCCCTTGGATAGCCCTCCGTGGCAGGTAAGTGATATCGAATTGACTCAGCTCAATGTTCCATTTATGCAGCCTTCCAGAAGTCTCCGGTCGTTGGAGCACTTGCGGCAGAGGTTGATCGGTATAAATACTGACCGAATGTGCCTGGAAATACGGGCGGAGCTTGCGTTATGCGATCACCAAGCAGTAGGCTAGCTTCTCAATCTTAGGACAATTTCTCTCTGCTCCCGTTAAGTGCTTACTAACATATTACACTGACTTTTGGATTCGGTCCTCTTCACGAATCAAAGCTGCACTGATGGCATGCAAAGATACGGCCAAGTAAACATACAACTCCTCATGATGTACGGGATTTGACAGAATAGGGGGCCTATCCAAGTGTCTCACCAGAGCTCGGAACGCGTCCTCACAATTCAGCGTCCCTTCAAAATTTCTTTTCCCTTTCCTTATCACATCAAAGAAATGAATACACTTGTCGGTTGCTCTGGATATAAATCGACTCAACGCGGTGACTTTCCCATTCAAGCTTTACACTTGTCTTATAGTTCTGGGTGCCTGTATGTCTCGAATAGCTTAAATCTTTTCTGGGTTGGATTCGATTCCCCGTGCGTTGATAATGAAACCCAAAAACTTCCCCGACGCAACGCCAAAGGAACATTTCAGTGGTTTGATTTTCATTCCGTAAAATCTGAGTATATCAAACATCTCAATTAAGTCTCGAATGTGGTCATTTGACTATCGTGACTTCACGAGCATATCATCCACATAGACTTCCATCATTCTACCAATCTAGTCTTTAAACATTCGATTCACCAAACGTTGATAAGTTGCCCCCACGTTCTTCAACCCGAAAGGAATCACTACATAACAGTACAGTCCAACGTCTATGACAAAACTGGTATGCTCCTGATCCGTAATGTGCATCGAGATCTGGTTATACCCCAAATACACATCCATAAATGACAACAATTCATGTCCTGCTGTTGACTCGACCAGTTGATCAATTCTGGGCAAAGGAAAACTATCCTTAGGGCATGCCTTGTTCAGGCCCGAGTAATCAACACAAGTCCTCCATTTCCCATTTGCCTTCCTTACCAGTATGGGATTTGATACCCATTCAAGATAGAGGGCATCACGGATGAACCCATTAGCCTTGAGTTTTTCCACCTCCTCTTTGAGAGCATCAGACCTCTCCGGGTCCATGCCTCTCCTCTTTTGCTTCACTGGCACATACTTTGGGTCAACATTCAACATATGACTTGCGATGGTGGGAGAAATCCCACATATATCAGAATGGGTCCAAGAGAAAACATCTAGATTCGCTCGGAGGAAATCAGTAAGATCCTTTATCATCGAGGGGTTGAGCTATGATCCAATCTTAAGCACCCGTGATGGGTCATCATGGCTGACTGGAATGTCAATCGTCAGTTCAGTCAGTGCCGCCTTGGCCTCCTTGGGATCTTCATCGTCATCTCTCAGATCTATATCTTTATAGATCCGACTGTGTTGCCCAAGCTAAGGCTCGGGCATTACTTGTCAATTTTCAGCAACATGGATGTGGACAGGGTTGTCCACACCCTTTCCTTTCTCTCTTCGCTGGGCCTCTCTCAGCTCAGCCACATAGCAAGCACGACCGGTTGCTTGATCGCCATGCACTACAACAACTCCTTTGTCAATTGGAAATTTCAAGGTCAAACACCACGGGGCCCAAGCTGCCCTAAATTCCACCAGGGCCGGTCGGCCCGAAAAAACATTATACGGGGAATCAACATCCAAAACAATGAACGGTAGGATCCGTACCCTTCTGCGTTCACCTTCTCCTAGTTCAACTGGCAATTCAACAAAACCTATTGCATCCGTAGCTGCACCATTAAAGCCGTAAATGCGGGCTTTAGACGGTTTCAGATCCTTCGCCTCCATCTTCATTTGGTCATATGCCTTTTTGAAGATAATATTAACTGAACTTCCACAATCAATTAGTATCCTTCTCACAAGCGTCGGTCCAATCGTAGCTAAGATCACCATCGGGTCAATGGTAGGTGCCTCCATTTGATTGGCATCCCTGCTCCTGAATACTATATCATTAGTCATCATTCGCTGCTGTATCACTGGAGTCCCATCTTCTGTGTTCGAGCAGCATTCGAGATCTGCATGCTTCAGGGAACTAGCATAACGTTCCATTTCTTGCCAACTCTTGTCTGCTGGATGAGGTCACCGATTATCGTGTTTATTACCAGCCTTCCTCCGGTCCGAGCGGGCTCCTCAGGTCGATGTGAAGCTTGCCCGTGATTGGGGTCGAATGTCCCCGGTCAGCCTTCCTACGGATTCTTAACAAACTACTGTAACTTCTTCTGGCGAATCTGCTTTTCTATAACATCATGGAGGTGTCTGCACTCTTCAGTATTGTGCCCGTAAGTCTTATGAAACCGACAATACTTTCCAGTCTGCTTTTGTTCTTTAGTGGATTCCTTTGGGCGCGACTTTCGGTATTTGAATGTATTACAAGTTGATAGATAAATATTCTCCAAAGATGTATTCAGAGGTGTGTATTCGCTATAGGTCGGGATTCTCGGTTTCCACTTTCCTGCTTCCTTCTTTCATCCGGAATTTTCTCCTTTGGATCCTTTAGACTGCTCCGGCTTATTTTGAACATTGACTTGAACCTTGCCAAAGCTTTCGCCAGATTACTTTACCGCGATGTTGCTTTGTACCGCTTCTTTGCTGGGCCGTGGTGCACTCCTCCGTCTTGACCACCCGGCCTCTTCTCTTCTTATGAATTGGTTTGCCTTTGAATAAAAGCATTCTAGGGTAGTCGGTGGTTTGCCTGCTAGCCAGTCACCAAACTCTGAGTTTGGATCAACTCCTCGCATCACGGCTATAAGAATAGCGTGGTCATTCGGATTGCTAACTTCGGTAGCAGCAACGTGGAATCTTTGCAAATAATCCTTCAATGACTCTCCCGGAGCCTGGATCACACTGGACAACGACATCACGTCCTTTGGGCGAGTGGCATGGATCCTGAACTGTTCCACGAACTTTGCCGCTAACTCATCAAACCTAGAGATCGATCATGGGGGAAGTCTAGTGAACCACGTGGTAGCGATTCCGGATAGGGTTATTGGGAAGCATCTACATTTGGTCGCATCATTTGCCCTAGCCGAGTCCATCATCCACTGGTATCTCATTATGTGCTGTTAGGGATCGGTCTTCCCTTCATAAGCTGGAATAGTAGGCATGCTGAATTTCTGGGGATACTCGGCTTATAGGATGGTATCTGTAAATGGAGTATGGTTCCTAGGTATGCCCCAATCATCGTTGGTTAAGCCCTGATTCTCCCTCATTAGCTGTCTGACCATGGCTGATAAATCCGGAGTTTGGATGGGAGGTGGCAAGTTGGTATCCGTCCTGCGTGATCATTCCGGCTGGTGCCTCCTCGGCAGGCAATCATCTAAGTGCGCATCCTGAGGACCCACTTCACTACGACCCTGGCAAGGTGGTGGACCAGCTCCCAAGCGTGCTCCAGATCCTAAATTTCCCACTCCAGGTTGGGAGTGACTCCCCAGGTGCTGATGAGGGGCCACGGTTCCAAGTAGGTAATCTGGACCATTTCTGTTGGTTTGCTCTTGGCGAGTCGTCACCATTTGCTCTGTTGCACCAGTTTGTGTCGTTTCGATCCTACGGCGTCTACGCCTGGGATGTTCATCTAACGAAGCGGAGCTATCGGATAATGAGTAGGAAGTAGGGCTTCCTCCAGCGTTTTGCCACTACTGCTGAGCGATCTGGGTCATCAGGTTGGTTTTCGTTTGAATATGCTCGCTAAGTTGTCTCCTACTTTCCACGAGCTCCCTCATCAGCTCATTGAACTCTGCCCTGGTGATAGCTTCTGGTTTGTTTGGGATGGTGGCGGGCTCTGCACCTGCATTAGCTTGCTGATTGCTGGGTCCCACTTGCTGGAGGTCTCATTAGCATATGCGTTGTGGGAGGCGGAACTGGTACGTGGTCTTGCCATCTTACAGTTATTCGTATGAACTCTAAATAGAATCTATGAACTCTTGAGAATGAACTCGGATCTCATTCGGGGGATTTCCTCAATCCAGTAGCAACAAAGTAGATCCTAACAGCCTGAGAATGCACGTTCTCAGTGAAAGCACCAAAATGTTAATGCCAAAATTGGTCACTAACACCCTTGAATAGAATTGTGTAGAGAGATTAATAAAGAAAGTAAATTAAAATAGAGAAGTAACACAGTAGAATGCAAAAAGAACAACAAAAACGAGAACACCAGATTTATAGTGGTTCAGCATAATTGCCTACGTCCACTTTGAATATAATCTTTAGTACTTTTCCAATCACTTGAGTATAGATACAATTCGTATACAAACCACTTGAATGTAAGTTTGAATAGAAAAGAAGCGAGTACAGAAAATGGCAGAGTATCCCTAGAGTTCTCCAAAAAAAGTTCCCTTTAACTGGACCCCTGCCCCCTTATTTATAGACGAAGATGAGCTGGTTCTCCCATCCAGGCCCATGACTAAGATAACTCGGCCCAAAGCTGATAGGTTAGGTTGACCGATCCAGGCATGCCGAATCCTTCATGACCGACCCACCTATTGTCGGCCCGGGGTTTCCTCGTCAATGACTCGAAGTAAACTCTCAAGAGACTCGAAGCAAATAGTAGTGTGACCCAAAGCGAAGATATGCCGAGCGCGTCACTTTGATGCAAGCCTGATAACCTGTGAACTTCCTAGATATGCACCGAACCAGATATGTTGAACCATTATGACCGAGTCCAGCTACCGATCCACACGCGCTGTTTTAAGGTCGACCCATACCTGACCGACCCACCTTAATTCCCCTGATGCATACCGACCCAAGTACGTTGAGCCATCATGCCTAGGTCTAAGTTGCCGACCCATATGTGCCGAGCGGGATATGCCGACCCCACCAAGCCGATCGACACATGCCGAACCACTGAAGCCGAACGATACTCGCTGAACGTAGGCCGAACGACATGCGCTGCACTAAGGCCGA
The DNA here is from genome assembly GCA_030737815.1 of Allium fistulosum. Classification (NCBI taxonomy): domain Eukaryota; kingdom Viridiplantae; phylum Streptophyta; class Magnoliopsida; order Asparagales; family Amaryllidaceae; genus Allium; species Allium fistulosum. Next base: position 1,305,484,876 of record CM060903.1, on the reverse strand, counting down.
GCTATACCTAGCGATCTATATTCACCGTCCCAGATGTATCGAGCAATGCTTGCCGAGCCACACATGTATGCCGATCCACATTTACACTGAGCTACTTAGGCCGAACGACTTCGTGCCGACCCAACATGGCCGAACCACATATACAGGCCGACCCAAATAAGTCACACCAACTCCCAATCCTTTCTTGGCTTGAGTCTCGTCTAGGTCCAACTATTTCTTCTGCAACTATCGTCTCATAGCCGAGCCAAGTAGCCGGGTAACAATCCTCAATCATAATTACAGAGTTCAAGCTTTTATTTTAATTTGAGTGAGGAATGAATTGTATATGGCTGATGAGGACTTGAAAAGTTATTATCCTCCTTTTATGGGCGGTCGACCCACTATTCACCTTCCTCAATTAATTCATTCAGTTTAAGCTTTATTAAGCAATATCTTTAATAAGTAAATGTACACTCAATCACTTATCACTTTATATTATTTAACTTCATGAATTAATCCCTTGGCTCTTTATTTTCACAGTTAATTCTTTAATCAATTAAATACTAATATTATGAGGTGTTACATCTAGCCATATCCTTGTCCTCCCATTCTAGAATCTTTATAACCAATTTTTCTTTAGTATTGACACCCTTTTTACCACAATCCTTGGCGAGGTTCTTAGGCAATATGTCTATAGCTGCTGGGCATGTGGCTCTGTATATCCAGTAATGCGATCATATACACTCATTAGCTTGTCATCGTTAGTTGTTAAGGCCGATGGATCCGGCATAAATTTGAAACTCATCAGCTCACTTTCTTTGCAATGATAGGACATAAAGATGGAAAACTTTTTACATAAAAATTTAGAAGTTTGGGGGTCAACAAAGGTATTATGGTAGCCCATTGATGAAGCATGCTTGCATGTTGAGGAGTGGTAGGCGCGACTAAGCTCTTCATGTAATGTGTCCCAGTTCCCTCATTGATTGGGGTCAAAGTGTAACACGTCTTCTCTAGAGAGATTTGTTTTACCCCCTCCTCTATTATTGGCTAGGATTCTACCTAAACAACCTCTTTTGAATTAAATACTTGTTCATGTCCATTGTTCTCTATAGTTTATAAGTTGGTCGTGTGACCTTTCCACTATGCATTGCTACAACTTCAACCTTATCTTCACTTTGTTTCTTTTTATCATCTTCTATACTTTCTTCATTTTTCTATGCTTTAAATTAGGTGTTGATTGTTCTCGGTTTGCTAATCCATCATTAACTTTTTTTGCTTCACTATCAATTTCCTTCTTTTCTCGTGCCTTCCCCATATGCTTCCCTCCTTCATTTTTCTTCATTAATTCTTAAATATCGTCCATAACCATTTTAAGCTGCTTAGTTGACTCGTTTATCTTTATGATTGTTTTAATCAATTTTATCCTTTCATTTGCCAATTCCTCTGAACTCAACTATGTAATTTGCATCTCACTAACCCCATTTAAGTCTTATATCCCTTTCTCTTTTTCTCTATAAGCGAATTCATCCACCTTATTATTCTCCTCTGGTCATTAACGCATGATTTAACCATCGGGAATTGCCTTTTTATATGACCAAAGCCTATACAGTTATCACATCTAAGATATGGACTTTCATACTCAACTTTCTGCATATAAATCACTCCATCCTCAGAAACCCCTTCCAACTCTTCCGAAAAATCTACCTTCGCATTTAAATCTACTAGCACTTTTGCAAACGATATACAGGATTGATTAGTGGTTAGACCATCCATTAGAATTGGGATACCTACGGTACTGACTAGGGCGCTTATTGCCTCATCCCAATCCCACAACTAAAAGCTAAGAATTGGTAGTTTAATCCAAACTGGCATTGTTGTATATAGATCTTTATCTGTTCTGATTTTCGGATCTAACATTTTCATAATGATAAACTTTTTTTTCAAAGAACCAAGGTCCTTCATTTAAGACTTTATTACTATCCTCTTTTTTTTATAATCTGACTACGAAGAAACCATTCTCCCTCGACTGTAGTTGAAATTCCTCTTTTGTTTTCCATACTCGCTTTATGTATACTTTGAAATTTTTATAATAGGGTATAGTACCCATAACATATAGAATAATACAACTGTCCTATCCTACTTCAGCCTCCTCCATTTAATTCTTAGAAAAGACACCTCGCCTTTTCTATCCTTGATCCTCAGCTGGATGAATTGTAAGTTTGCTGAGGGAAATGACTGATCACATGAATTCCTAAATGCTTCACTATATGAAACTTTTTTGCATCAGAAGGAATCCTAAATCGATTTAGATTTGGTCTTCTCTTGTAAGATCTGATTAGTTAAGCCTTCACCTAACCTTTTCTCTCTACTGCAACCCTCTCATGTGTTGCCATCTGAGCTTCATGCTTATATTTTACCTACTAACAACCTTTACCTATCCTTCTTAATCCATTCCCTCTTTCTTGCCTTCCGCCTTAACTTCATTCCCCTGATGAGAGGATGTGTTCAGGATGTTATGAGATTAAGATTAAAAGAAGTTGAGAAATGGATTGAGAAAAGAGAGAATCCAAATTAGGGTTAACTGCGATAACTGTTAAAATTTTAATATTTGAAATTTATTTATGTAATTAGAAAAACCAATAAAATCATACAAATGAACATTATTATGAACATTTGATGTGTTTCACACCAAGCTAGAACCACTAGGGGTTCCCTAACCATCGATGGTGAGGGATCTGAGTTTAAACGTATGCTAAAATCAGCCTTCTTGACTAGTGTTTTTTTATAACTTCTTCTTCATAACTCCAATTTATAAACAATTTAAACCATTAAAAGCCCCCAATTTAGGAATAATATTATGTTGTATAATCTCAATACACTACGTCGATATAATATTCTTCACTAATTCACCCTACTTTAAAATACTTCATCAATGTCCATACCACCTAAATGATTATGCCCTCTAGATGGACATGAATCCAACATCCACTCTGAATTGCTTATGAAGACATCTCCTTTGCTTTATCCTACTTGATTCAAGTTAATTTAACTTCTCCACTTCTAGTTGGTGAACTTCATATTCTCAATGATCTTTCCTACAACCATATATAAATAATTACTCCCATATTTTACTCCTAAAAGTTGCATATTTCCCTTTCATGCTCTAGTAGTTGCACCTCGATGTAACACCCCTAATTTTGATCAACATTATTCAGGAGATTTAATTAGATAAATTAAATAACATAATGTGGAGTCTGGTGTGCTAAGGAAATTGAGATCTAAAAGCTAATTAGAGTTGGGCCTTAACTAAATGAACCTATTAGAATGGTTTATAAGTTTAATTCTTAAGAGAATAAGGCAAGGGCAATATGGGAATAGCTGAACCCTATAACTCCTAAAACCCCTTATCACATTCTCATTCTTATTTACATTCTTACACAATAAAAACATAAAAAAAAAGAAAAATAAGGCCGGCTATAACCCTAGGGGAAGAGGAGCTTAAAAAATCAATTAGAGGCTAAGATTCAAGCTAGGAAGACTAAACTGTAGAACAAATCTAAAATTCCTTAAAAAGGTGAATAATGATCTCAACCATCTCATATAAGTCATCTTGAATGTTTTAATTCGGATTTGAGGTTTAAAATCTGTATGATTGGACGAATGATGATATGTTTTGATTTAAATGCCATATTATAATTTAAACAAGGATTTTATGGAATAATGTAGTTCGGTTTTAAGGCTAAAATTGTGCAAAATGATTTCCAAATCCCATGATTTTTGAATATGTTATGTAAAACATTAGTTTGGAGATGGGTTTAAATTTTCATAATATTCCAAGCTATGGATAATTTATTATGAATTTTCGAGTGAACAATGGATATTTTGGGTTTTAATTAATTTACAGAATCAGTTAATTATTTTCAGGTTGAAAATTTTATATGATAAAGATATTATCATTTTGGAATTTATGTGAATTCCTAAGATTTTCTTAAGATATTTGGGTGATTTTTGGACTTAATTAGAAAGATTAGTGTTTAATGATTAATTAAATACAAGGGGTTAGTTAAAAAAAATTAATTAAATATTAGACCATTGGGAATTACATGCGACAGCGAATTCTAAAAATAATTTTATAAAGGTGTCGTTACCCAATAGAAAGTTTACAACATAAGGGGTTAGGTAAAAAGAAATTACTTTACTTAGTTAAAAATCAGTTTTTATGATAATTATAGCAACGCAACTTGCCTTCGAAAGCATTGATGCCTTTGAAAGCATACAATGCCGCTTTTCTTTGAACACAAAGGGGATATGGGTGCCACTGCAGTTAACATATAGTCTTGCCTAGGATGAAGACGGAAGGGTCCTTCCACACTAATCAATAGTGTCGAAAGGGTCCCTCCGGATACATATACTTTAACAGGTGTGCACCGCCGCATTAATTGATCCAAATATCACGGAAAGGACCTTACGCACTATTAAATAGTGTCGAAGGGGTTCCTTCCACTCTTATATGCTCCGCAAGTATGTTAGACAATGAGGACGGAAGGGGTATGCCGTACTAATCAATTGTGTTGACAGCATACCTTCCGCACTAGTTGACAGTGTCGAAAGGGTCCTTCTGCATGCATGTTTAATTATAAAGGTGGAAGGGTTGTGCCACACCCAATCAATGGTGTCGACAGGGTCCTTCCGCATGGTTTCAAAGAAGTAGTGGAATGGGCCTTTCGCATTGCTTAAGCAATGATTTTGAAAGGTCCTGCCACTAGAGTGGAGTGGCAAAAGGGGCATTGCAGCTTGTTTCAAACACATTAATTAAATGGAAGGGGAAGGAGGGCTTGTTTGCTCTATGATGTCGAAAGGGAGAGTGAGAGGGTAACTCATGATGTCACAATGATCCGAAGGATATAGTCGAAAGCCTTAGTTTTCAAATTAGAGAACCAAATCTCATTTTTAAAGTAAACACATGGCAATGTAAAAGAGATTTGGAATGGCATTTACCTTTGAAATTTTAGTGGAAGCTTTCCTTGCAAAAGATAGTGGGTTAAGGGTATTAATCATATTTCATTAGAAAATGATTACATGGAATTAAACCATGGATGTTTATATTGTTGTGTTATCTGATCAGTTATCATGTATGCTTGTGTAATCATATTCCTTCATTTATAACCCATAACTGCATTTTGGGATGTTAAGGGCAGAATAATTGGCTAGGTTGAGCCAGTAGTGAATATACATTGGTGTTATCCCGCCTTTTGGCAAGGCCGTGACACCAAAAAGTTGACTGGAAAACTAAAGACAGTTCATCGTAAAAGCTCGTTATACACTGTTTTACCATGGATATCAATGAATTTTGTCCGAGTCCGGATCGAGCCAAAATTGGTAGGACATGACAAGCTAAGCCATGAGAGTCAACGTGTCAAATCTCAAGTAAATCCGAGTCCGTATGTTCAAGTTATGATCGACGCAATTTAGAAGAATCTATGTTCGAATCCATTAGTGTAGCCATCATTCGAATCCATAGCATTCGAATCCATCGAAAGAAGGTGCTTCCGATCTATGAAGCATAGCCCCGGGTTCGAATCCAACAAGTTTTCCCTGATTGCTTCGAATCCACGAGGGGTACTTAAGCTTCGACTCCATCAAGCGAGGCCTAGTTCGAATCCATTAGGCCGTCCCTTCCTTCGAATCCACAGAGCTGCAGGTATGAGTCCTTCGACTCCATCAAAGGAAGTTCCTTCGAATCCACAAAGACTAATCAATTTGACTCCATCTCGTAAGATACTTCGAATCCACACTGTTTGAGGCAACTTCGAATCGATCAACTTTAACGTACCTAGATCGATTCGAACAGACCTTCGCTCATTCGATTCGAAGAGGGATGTCTTCGAATCCACTACCACGAATCCACCCAGTCAAAGCGGCAAAGAACATGGACTCGACCCAGTCAATCCGGAGTGAGAAGCGGATCGATACGAAGCATACGCACCACGTCACCATCTTCACATGCAGAAGCATCGATTCGAACCTATGGATTCGAACCATATCGATTCGAATGAATCCATGGGACGAAGAACACCAACTTGAATCGATCATAACTCGAGATCCACAAGTCCAAATGCAATGAAATTTTCATAGAAGCTTAAACACATGATGAAGAATGTTCACACCAAATTTCAACTCGATTGGACACTTTCTTGATCGATTCGAACCAAGGGTCGAATCGATCCCAAAGTGGGCCCGGTTCTCCAGATTTCGGCCATGTGACCCCCTCATGTACCAGAACTGGTCTCCCCGGATTTTAGGCGAAATATCAGCCTCCCACACCTATAAATAGAGTCCCTGGTCATTCAGAAAAGAAGTCGGACAATTCTAAGAGCTAAAGAGATCCCAGACATTGCCAGATTTACTCAGAATCACCACTGCTTCCCTAGATTCAGATTCTAATCTTAAAATCAGTTGTATTACATCAGAAGAAATTGTAATCATCAAGCGAATATCAATAAAATCATCAACTTCAGAGTGGACGTAGGCAAGATCGCCGAACCACTATAAATCTCGTGTTTCTGTTCATTATTTCTGAATTGTGATACTCTGCTTGCTTATATTTGAGATTTGTGTGTGAATATTGTTGATTTATATTCATACACTGGTGCTTTCACAACATTTGGGGTTTGTGACCAATTTTGGCGCAAACACTTTGGTGCTTTCACTGAGAACTGAACTCAGGAGTTCTATCATTTGAAAGTTGAATCAGAAGGCTGAGAGATTTAGATCCGAAGAATCATGACAAGACAAACAAGTAGAAGGCAGAGGCCAGAGCGAAGTCAGCACGAAGGGAGTCAAGAGGCTTCCTTGGGAGCAAACCAAGCTTCAGTTTTCATCACTAGGGATGAGATGGAGACAATGATGAAGAGACAAGAGGAAATGATCCAGAATTTGCTTCAACAGATTGGACAACTTGGAGCACAAAATAAAGGAGCAACCAGAATCCAGAACGGAGCAGGACCATCTAACGCAGCGCCGGAGCTGGGGGGCACACACTTAGGACATGTTGATCCGAACCTGGGAAGAGAGACAAGGACATCCGAGCAACCTGGCGGCGATAGAGGGATGAATGCTCAACCAGGGGGGCAGACACCCGAAAGCTCACACGGACTCGGGGGGCGGATCGAAGATAGTGAACGCGGACTACAGCTTGGAGACAATGATAGATTGGCAGAGATGGTCAGGCAAGCCATGAGAGGCGGATTGGTAAACAGAGATCTTGAAGACGTGAACAAGAGCCCCTTTTCTCCTACGATTAGGTTGGCTAGGAACCCACCAGAATTCAAACTGCCAACAGTAGAGAGGTATGATGGGAGGACGGACCCTGCGGTCCATCTAACAAGGTATATAAGGCACATGGAAGTGCTGGGGGCATCACAGGAAGTCATGGCCCGGTGCTTCCTATTGTATTTGACAGACATAGCAGCTTTATGGTTCAGACAGCTAGAGAGCGGCTCCATTGGGACATGGACCGATTTGATTGAGAAATTTATGAGGCAATTCAGGGTTCATATTTCAAGACCCAAGAATGTGATGAGTTTGGCAACGCTAAAGCAGAAAGCTGGGGAGTCTTTGAGGAATTTCCTGACGCGGTTCAATGCGGCAGCAGCATCGGTGTATCGGCCAGATCCATCCATGGTTATGATGGCAGCTGTGTCCGGAATAGCTGACGGCACAGAATTCAAAAATTCATTAACTAAGGATCCACCTATGGATCTAGGAGAATTCTATCACGAGGCAGAAAAGTTTTTACGATTGGAAGACGCTAATGCTGAAAGAGAAGAAGGAGAGGGAATAGAAGTTTATGCACTTAAAGACAAAAAACCTTTTGAAAAGGATTTAGACCAGGATAAAAGAAAACGAAAGGCTGAAGAAAATGATGACAGGTCAAAGCGGCAACGGAGGGAGCCACAATTTACCACCTATTCAGAGCTCAACGAGGGGTTGGAGCGAATCTACCAAGACACCCGAGAGCAAGTTGCCTATCGTAGACCAATACGACGGGATCCAACTACCGACGAGAGAAAATCAGACAAATATTGCTTATTCCACGAGCTGAATGGACATAGCACAAATGACTGTAGGCACCTAAAGGATGAGGTAGAGGGGCATATCAGAAATGGTAGGCTACTTCAGTATGTGAGGAGGCGAGCTCCAGAAGTTGAACCTGAGCGACCACCATCCACATCAGCTAGGGGTGATCCTGAACCAGGACACCGTTTGGTTATCAATTGATTTGAATAACGATGAACGAGTCGTGAACTTCTCACTAACAACATCAAACCATTTACACATGTATGAGATCGCGAACGATCCACAGACATGCTCTGAATGATTATTGACTGTCTCGTAGTGAGAATTTACACTTTGACATCCTTGCTTTGCTTTTGTTTCATGTTGATTTGGACATTTAGACTTTGTTTGTTTGAATATTTCTGTGAACGTTAATTTGATATTTGCAATTCTGTAGAAGAAGTTACTCGCGTATGCTTTGGATCGTGAACGGTCCACAAGCACACCTTGTATGGTGACGAACCGCCACGATCGCTGATTCAGAAGTTCACCCGAACGTGAACCTGACATTGATAATACTAAGTCCCCCTCCCGGGCACACTCATTCGCCTCGAACGGCACCCGACCTCGAACGGTCACCATTAGCCTCGAACGGCACCCGACCTCGAACGGTCACCATTAGCCTCGAACGGCACTCGACCACGAACGGTCACACTTCATCTAGTATAACATTCGATCACGAACGATCACACTCTGCCTCGTACAGCACTCGACCACGAACGGTCACAATTCACCTAATATGACATTCGATCGCGAACGATCACATTTTTGCCCCGTACGGCACGCGATCGCGAACGATCACATTTTTGCCCCGTACGGCATGCAATCATGAACGATCACATTCCTCTTTCCACATCACCTGACTGCGAACGGTCATAGTTCGCCTAAAACGACACACGATCACGAACGGTCGCAACTCGTCTAGAACGACATCCGACCGCGGACGGTCCCATATCTTTATTTGCCGCGAATGGCATCCGACCACGAACGGTCCCATTTCATTATTTTCCATGAACGGCAACTGACCTCGAACGGTCACATATCATCTCAAATGACATATGGTCATGAACGATCGTCATTCATGGTCAGGAAAGACTATCAATTTCTTTATAGGTCATCAACAGGATATGAACATCCGGCTTATGGCATTACAAAACACACCTTCCAATCGTAAGGCATGTTTTGGGGGGCAAATGTTATCCCGCCTTTTGGCAAGGCCGTGACACCAAAAAGTTGACTGGAAAACTAAAGACAGTTCATCGTAAAAGCTCGTTATACACTGTTTTACCATGGATATCAAGGAATTTTGTCCGAGTCCGGATCGAGCCAAAATTGGTAGGACATGACAAGCTAAGCCATGATAGTCAACGTTTCAAATCTCAAGTCAATCCGAGTCCGTATGTTCAAGTTATGATCGACGCAATTTAGAAGAATCTATGTTCGAATCCATCAGTGTAGCCATCATTCGAATCCATAGCATTCGAATCCATCGAAAGAAGGTGCTTCGGATCTATGAAGCATAGCCCCAGCTTTGAATCCAACAAGTTTTCCCTGATTGCTTCGAATCCACGAGGGGTACTTAAGCTTCGACTCCATCAAGCGAGGCCTAGTTCGAATCCATTAGGCCGTCCCTTCCTTCGAATCCACAGAGCTGCAGGTATGAGTCCTTCGACTCCATCAAAGGAAGTTCCTTCGAATCCACAAAGACTAACCAATTCGACTCCATCTCGTAAGATACTTCGAATCCACACTGTTTGAGGCAACTTCGAATCGATCAACTTTAACGTACCTAGATCGATTCGAACAGACCTTCGCTCATTCGATTCGAAGAGGGATGTCTTCGAATCCACTACCACGAATCCACCCAGTCAAAGCGGCGAAGAACATGGACTCGACCCAGTCAATCCGGAGTGAGAAGCGGATCGATACTAAGCATACGCACCACATCACCATCTTCACATGCAGAAGCATCGATTCGAACCTATGGATTCGAACCATATCGATTCGAATGAACCCATGGGACGAAGAACACCAACTTGAATCGATCATAACTCGAGATCCACAAGTCCAAATGCAATGAAATTTTCACAGAAGCTTAAACACATGATGAAGAATGTTCACACCAAATTTCAACTCGATTGGACACTTTCTTGATCGATTCGAACCAAGGGTCGAATCGATCCCAAAGTGGGCCCGGTTCTCCAGATTTCGGCCATGTGACCCCCTCATGTACCAGAACTGGTCTCCCCGGATTTTAGGTGAAATATCAGCCTCCCACACCTATAAATAGAGCCCCTGGTCATTCAGAAAAGAGGTCGGACAATTCTAAGAGCTAAAGAGTGCCCAGACTTTGCCAGATTTACTCAGAATCACCACTGCTTCCCTAGATTCAGATTCTAATCTTAAAATCAGTTGTATTACATCAGAAGAAATTGTAATCATCAAGCGAATATCAATAAAATCATCAACTTCAGAGTGGACGTAGGCAAGATCGCCGAACCACTATAAATCTCGTGTTTCTGTTCATTATTTCTGAATTGTGATACTCTGCTTGCTTATATTTGAGATTTGTGTGTGAATATTGTTGATTTATATTCATACACTGGTGCTTTCACAACATTTGGGGTTTGTGACCAATTTTGGTGCAAACACTTTGGTGCTTTCACTGAGAACTGAACTCAGGAGTTCTATCATTTGAAAGTTGAATCAGAAGGCTGAGAGATTTAGATCCGAAGAATCATGACAAGACAAACAAGTAGAAGGCAGAGGCCAGAGTGAAGTCAGCACGAAGGGAGTCAAGAGGCTTCCTCGGGAGCAAACCAAGCTTCAGTTTTCATCACTAGGGATGAGATGGAGACAATGATGAAGAGACAAGAGGAAATGATCCAGAATTTGCTTCAACAGATTGGACAACTTGGAGCACAAAATAAAGGAGCAACCAGAATCCAGAACGGAGCAGGACCATCTAACGCAGCGCCGGAGCTGGGGGCACACACTTAGGACATGTTGATCCGAACCTGGGAAGAGAGACAAGGACATCCGAGCAACCTGGCGGCGATAGAGGGATGAATGCTCAACCAGGGGGGCAGACACCCGAAAGCTCACACGGACTCGGGGGGCGGATCGAAGATAGTGAACACGGACTACAACTTGGAGACAATGATAGATTGGCAGAGATGGTCAGGCGAGCCATGAGAGGCGGATTGGTAAACAGAGATCTTGAAGACGTGAACAAGAGCCCCTTTTCTCCTGCGATTAGGATGGCTAGGAACCCACCAGAATTCAAACTGCCAACAGTAGAGAGGTATGATGGAAGGACGGACCCTGCGGTCCATCTAACGAGGTATATAAGGCACATGGAAGTGCTGGGGGCATCACAGGAAGTCATGGCCCAGTGCTTCCTATTGTATTTGACAGACATAGCAGCTTTATGGTTCAGACAGCTAGAGAGCGGCTCCATTGGGACATGGACCGATTTGATTGAGAAATTTATGAGGCAATTCAGGGTTCATATTTCAAGACCCAAGAATGTGATGAGTTTGGAAATGCTAAAGCAGAAAGCTGGGGAGTCTTTGAGGAATTTCCTGACGCGGTTCAATGCGGCAGCAGCATCGGTGTATCGGCCAGATCCATCCATGGTTATGATGGCAGTTGTGTCCGGAATAGCTGACGGCACAGAATTCAAAAATTCATTAACTAAGGATCCACCTATGGATCTAGGAGAATTCTATCACGAGGCAGAAAAGTTTTTACGATTGGAAGACGCTAATGCTGAAAGAGAAGAAGGAGAGGGAATAGAAGTTTATGCACTTAAAGACAAAAAACCTTTTGAAAAGGATTTAGACCAGGATAAAAGAAAACGAAAGGCTGAAGAAAATGATGACAGGTCAAAGCGGCAACGGAGGGAGCCGCAATTTACCACCTATTCAGAGCTCAACGAGGGGTTGGAGCGAATCTACCAAGACACCTGAGAGCAAGTTGCCTATCGTAGACCAATACGACGGGATCCAACTACCAACGAGAGAAAATCAGACAAATATTGCTTATTCCACGAGCTGAATGGACATAGCACAAATGACTATAGGCACCTAAAGGATGAGGTAGAGGGGCATATCAGAAACGGTAGGCTACTTCAGTATGTGAGGAGGCGAGCTCCAACAGTTGAACCTGAGCGACCACCATCCACATCCGCTAGGGGTGATCCTGAACCAGGACATCGTTTGGTTATCAATTGATTTGAATAACAATGAACGAGTCGTGAACTTCTCACTAACAACATCAAACCATTTACACATGTATGAGATCGCGAACGATCCACAGGCATGCTCTGAATGATTATTGATTGTCTCGTAGTGAGAATTTACACTTTGACATCCTTGCTTTGCTTTTGTTTCATGTTGATTTGGACATTTAGACTTTGTTTGTTTGAATATTTCTGTGAACGTTAATTTGATATTTGCAATTCTGTAGAAGAAGTTACTCGCGTATGCTTTGGATCGTGAATGGTCCACAAGCACACCTTGTATGGCGACGAACCGCCACGATCGCTGATTCAGAAGTTCACCCGAACGTGAACCTGACATTGATAATACTAAGTCCCCCTCCCGGGCACACTCATTCGCCTCGAACGGCACCCGACCTCGAACGGTCACCATTAGCCTCGAACGGCACCCGACCTCGAACGGTCACCATTAGCCTCGAACGGCACCCGACCTCGAACGGTCACCATTTGCCTCGAACGGCACCCGACCGCGAACGGTCACACTTCATCTAGTATAACATTCGATCACGAACGATCACACTCTGCCTCGTACGGCACTCGACCACGAACGGTCACAATTCACCTAATATGACATTCGATCGCGAACGATCACATTTTTGCCCCGTACGGCACGCGATCGCGAACGATCACATTTTTGCCCCGTACGGCACGCGATCACGAACGATCACATTCCTCTTTCCACATCACCTGACTGCGAACGGTCATAGTTCGCCTAAAACGACACACGATCACGAACGGTCGCAACTCGTCTAGAACGACATCCGACCGCGGACGGTCCCATATCTTTATTTGCCGCGAATGGCATCCGACCACGAACGGTCCCATTTCATTATTTTCCATGAACGGCAACTGACCTCGAACGGTCACATATCATCTCAAATGACATATGGTCGTGAACGATCGTCATTCATGGTCAGGAAAGACTATCAATTTCTTTATAGGTCATCAACAGGATATGAACATCTGGCTTATGGCATTACAAAACACACCTTCCAATCGCAAGGCATGTTTTGGGGGGCAAATGTTATCCCGCCTTTTGGCAAGGCCGTGACACCAAAAAGTTGACTGGAAAACTAAAGACAGTTCATCGTAAAAGCTCGTTATACACTGTTTTACCATGGATATCAATGAATTTTGTCCGAGTCCGTATGTTCAAGTTATGATCGACGCAATTTAGAAGAATCTATGTTTGAATCCATCAGTGTAGCCATCATTCGAATCCATAGCATTCGAATCCATCGAAAGAAGGTGCTTCGGATCTATGAAGCATAGCCCCAGGTTTGAATCCAACAAGTTTTCCCTGATTGCTTCGAATCCACGAGGGGTACTTAAGCTTCGACTCCATCAAGCGAGGCCTAGTTCGAATCCATTAGGCCGTCCCTTCCTTCGAATCCACAGAGCTGCAGGTATGAGTCCTTCGACTCCATCAAAGGAAGTTCCTTCGAATCCACAAAGACTAATCAATTCGACTCCATCTCGTAAGATACTTCGAATCCACACTGTTTGAGGCAACTTCGAATCGATCAACTTTAACGTACCTAGATCGATTCGAACAGACCTTCGCTCATTCGATTCGAAGAGGGATGTCTTCGAATCCACTACCACGAATCCACCCAGTCAAAGCGGCGAAGAACATGGAGTCGACCCAGTCAATCCGGAGTGAGAAGCGGATCGATACGAAGCATACGCACCACGTCACCATCTTCACATTCAGAAGCATCGATTCGAACCTATGGATTCGAACCATATCGATTCGAATGAATCCATGGGACGAAGAACACCAACTTGAATCGATCATAACTCGAGATCCACAAGTCCAAATGCAATGAAATTCTCACAGAAGCTTAAACACATGATGAAGAATGTTCACACCAAATTTCAACTCGATTGGACACTTTCTTGATCGATTCGAACCAAGGGTCGAATCGATCCCAAAGTGGGCCCGGTTCTCCAGATTTCGGCCATGTGACCCCCTCATGTACCAGAACTGGTCTCCCCGGATTTTAGGCGAAATATCAGCCTCCCACACCTATAAATAGAGCCCCTGGTCATTCAGAAAAGAGGTCGGACAATTCTAAGAGCTAAAGAGTGCCCAGACTTTGCCAGATTTACTCAGAATCACCACTGCTTCCCTAGATTCAGATTCTAATCTTAAAATCAGTTGTATTACATCAGAAGAAATTGTAATCATCAAGCGAATATCAATAAAATCATCAACTTCAGAGTGGACGTCGGCAAGATCGCCGAACCACTATAAATCTCGTGTTTCTGTTCATTATTTCTGAATTGTGATACTCTGCTTGCTTATATTTGAGATTTGTGTGTGAATATTGTTGATTTATATTCATACACTGGTGCTTTCACAACATTTGTGGTTTGTGACCAATTTTGGCGCAAACACTTTGGTGCTTTCACTGAGAACTGAACTCAGGAGTTCTATCATTTGAAAGTTGAATCAGAAGGCTGAGAGATTTAGATCCGAAGAATCATGACAAGACAAACAAGTAGAAGGCAGAGGCCAGAGTGAAGTCAGCACGAAGGGAGTCAAGAGGCTTCCTCGGGAGCAAACCAAGCTTCAGTTTTCATCACTAGGGATGAGATGGAGACAATAATGAAGAGACAAGAGGAAATGATCCAGAATTTGCTTCAACAGATTGGACAACTTGGAGCACAAAATAAAGGAGCAACCAGAATCCAGAACGGAGCAGAACCATCTAACGCAGCGCCGGAGCTGGGGGGCACACACTTAGGACATGTTGATCCGAACCTGGGAAGAGAGACAAGGACATCCGAGCAACCTGGCGGCGATAGAGGGATGAATGCTCAACCAGGGGGCAGACACCCGAAAGCTCACACGGACTCGGGGGGCGGATCGAAGATAGTGAACACGGACTACAGCTTGGAGACAATGATAGATTGGCAGAGATGGTCAGGCGAGCCATGAGAGGCGGATTGGTAAACAGAGATCTTGAAGACGTGAACAAGAGCCCCTTTTCTCCTGCGATTAGGTTGGCTAGGAACCCACCAGAATTCAAACTGCCAACAGTAGAGAGGTATGATGGGAGGACGGACCCTGCGGTCCATCTAACGAGGTATATAAGGCACATGGAAGTGCTGGGGGCATCACAGGAAGTCATGGCCCGGTGCTTCCTATTGTATTTGACAGACATAGCAGCTTTATGGTTCAGACAGCTAGAGAGCGGCTCCATTGGGACATGGACCGATTTGATTGAGAAATTTATGAGGCAATTCAGGGTTCATATTTCAAGACCCAAGAATGTGATGAGTTTGGCAACGCTAAAGCAGAAAGCTGGGAAGTCTTTGAGGAATTTCCTGACGCGGTTCAATGCGGCAGCAGCATCGGTGTATCGGCCAGATCCATCCATGGTTATGATGGCAGCTGTGTCCGGAATAGCTGACGGCACAGAATTCAAAAATTCATTAACTAAGGATCCACATATGGATCTAGGAGAATTCTATCACGAGGCAGAAAAGTTTTTACGATTGGAAGATGCTAATGCTGAAAGAGAAGAAGGAGAGGGAATAGAAGTTTATGCACTTAAAGACAAAAAACCTTTTGAAAAGGATTTAGACCAGGATAAAAGAAAACGAAAGGCTGAAGAAAATGATGACAGGTCAAAGCGGCAACGGAGGGAGCCGCAATTTACCACCTATTCAGAGCTCAACGAGGGGTTGGAGCGAATCTACCAAGACACCCGAGAGCAAGTTGCCTATCGTAGACCAATACGACGGGATCCAACTACCGACGAGAGAAAATCAGACAAATATTGCTTATTCCACGAGCTGAATGGACATAGCACAAATGACTGTAGGCACCTAAAGGATGACGTAGAGGGGCATATCAGAAACGGTAGGCTACTTCAGTATGTGAGGAGGCGAGCTCCAGTAGTTGAACCTGAGCGACCACCATCCACATCAGCTAGGGGTGATCCTGAACCAGGACACCGTTTGGTTATCAATTGATTTGAATAACGATGAACGAGTCGTGAACTTCTCACTAACAACATCAAACCATTTACACATGTATGAGATCGCGAACGATCCACAGGCATGCTCTGAATGATTATTGACTGTCTCGTAGTGAGAATTTACACTTTGACATCCTTGCTTTGCTTTTGTTTCATGTTGATTTGGACATTTAGACTTTGTTTGTTTGAATATTTCTGTGAACGTTAATTTGATATTTGCAATTCTGTAGAAGAAGTTACTCACGTATGCTTTGGATCGTGAACGGTCCACACGCACACCTTGTATGGCGACGAACCGCCACGATCGCTGATTCAGAAGTTCACCCGAACGTGAACCTGACATTGATAATACTAAGTCCCCCTCCCGGGCACACTCATTCGCCTCGAACGGCACCCGACCTCGAACGGTCACCATTAGCCTCGAACGGCACCCGACCTCGAACGGTCACCATTAGCCTCGAACGGCACCCGACCTCGAACGGTCACCATTTGCCTCGAACGGCACCCGACCGCGAACGGTCACACTTCATCTAGTATAACATTCGATCACGAACGATCACACTCTGCCTCGTACTGCACTCGACCACGAACGGTCACAATTCACCTAATATGACATTCGATCGCGAACGATCACATTTTTGCCCCGTACGGCACGCGATCACGAACGATCACATTCCTCTTTCCACATCACCTGACTGCAAACGGTCATAGTTCGCCTAAAACGACACACGATCACGAACGGTCGCAACTCGTCTAGAACGACATCCGACCGCGGACGGTCCCATATCTTTATTTGCCGCGAACGGCATCCGACCACGAACGGTCCCATTTCATTATTTTCCATGAACGGCAACTGACCTCGAACGGTCACATATCATCTCAAATGACATATGGTCGTGAACGATCGTCATTCATGGTCAGGAAAGACTATCAATTGCTTTACAGGTCATCAACAGGATATGAACATCCGGCTTATGGCATTACAAAACACACCTTCCAATCGCAAGGCATGTTTTGGGGGGCAAATGTTATCCCGCCTTTTGGCAAGGCCGTGACACCAAAAAGTTGACTGGAAAACTAAAGACAGTTCATCGTAAAAGCTCGTTATACACTGTTTTACCATGGATATCAATGAATTTTGTCCGAGTCCGGATCGAGCCAAAATTGGTAGGACATGACAAGCTAAGCCATGATAGTCAATGTTTCAAATCTCAAGTCAATCCGAGTCCGTATGTTCAAGTTATGATCGACGCAATTTAGAAGAATCTATGTTCGAATCCATCAGTGTAGCCATCATTCGAATCCATAGCATTCGAATCCATCGAAAGAAGGTGCTTCGGATCTATGAAGCATAGCCCCAGGTTTGAATCCAACAAGTTTTCCCTAATTGCTTTGAATCAACAAGGGGTACTTAAGCTTCGACTCCATCAAGCGAGGCCTAGTTCGAATCCATTAGGCCGTCCCTTCCTTCGAATCCACAGAGCTGCAGGTATGAGTCCTTCGACTCCATCAAAGGAAGTTCCTTCGAATCCACAAAGACTAATCAATTCGACTCCATCTCGTAAGATACTTCGAATCCACACTGTTTGAGGCAACTTCGAATCGATCAACTTTAACGTACCTAGATCGATTCGAACAGACCTTCGCTCATTCGATTCGAAGAGGGATGTCTTCGAATCCACTACCACGAATCCACCCAGTTAAAGCGGCGAAGAACATGGAGTCGACCCAGTCAATCCAGAGTGAGAAGCGGATCGATACGAAGCATACGCACCACGTCACCATCTTCACATGCAGAAGCATCGATTCGAACCTATGGATTCGAACCATATCGATTCGAATGAATCCATGGGACGAAGAACACCAACTTGACTCGATCATAACTCGAGATCCACAAGTCCAAATGCAATGAAATTTTCACAGAAGCTTAAACACATGATGAAGAATGTTCACACCAAATTTCAACTCGATTGGACACTTTCTTGATCGATTCGAACCAAGGGTCGAATCGATCCCAAAGTGGGCCCGGTTCTCCAGATTTCGGCCATGTGACCCCCTCATGTACCAGAACTGGTCTCCCCGGATTTTAGGTGAAATATCAGCCTCCCACACCTATAAATAGAGCCCCTAGTCATTCAGAAAAGAGGTCGGACAATTCTAAGAGCTAAAGAGCACCCAGACTTTGCCAGATTTACTCAGAATCACCACTGCTTCCCTAGATTCAGATTCTAATCTTAAAATCAGTTGTATTACATCAGAAGAAATTGTAATCATCAAGCGAATATCAATAAAATCATCAACTTCAGAGTGGACGTAGGCAAGATCGCCGAACCACTATAAATCTCGTGTTTCTATTCATTATTTCTGAATTGTGATACTCTGGTTGCTTATATTTGAGATTTGTGTGTGAATATTGTTGATTTATATTCATACACTGGTGCTTTCACAACATTTGGGGAATGTGACCAATTTTGGCGCAAACAATTGGATTAACTCCTGCGTGAGTAGAATTGCATACAGGAGGTCAGACAGACCAGAATATAGGATGCCCAAGACTGATCAAAAGATTGTTGGTTTAGGCAGGTTCTTAGTTATCCATGAAAACTATACCTTAGGAAATGTTATTGGTATGGGCTAATAGATTCTTAGTGATCCCATGAAAACTATGTCCGGAATAGGTTGTTGATAGAGATCAATAGGTTCATAGTCAACCCATGAAAACTATGAAATAAGATATGTTATTGGAGGAACCAATAGGTTCATAGTTAGCCCATGAAAACTATAACGTGAGAGATGTTATTTGAGAATCCAATAGGTTCATAGTGACCCCATGAAAACTATGATTGGATGATGTTATTGGTAGACACCAATAGATTCTTGGTGATCCCATAAAAACTATGAAACCAGACAGATAGTCCTTAAGCTTGGAACAGGTTATTAGTCAACCCATGAAAACTAATAGGTTAATAGTGACCCTAGAAACTATAACATGAGATAATATTCAGGTGAATGGGGATAGGAAATCCAGAGCATATTGCATGTTTGCATATCATCATGATGCATTTTATTATGTTATGTCTTGACCATTATGGATGCAGGTGCACATAATATGGTTATTATAAATTGGGTTAAGATACTAGTGAGGGGGAAAACCGTTCCGCTAAGCGGCGTGTTCTTACTAGATATTTATATGGTTCAAGATGGTAGGTTATTATTCACACCAGACTTTTTGTCTAACTCGAAGTTTATGTTTTCCCCTTAAACTCTCGGGTGCTCAATTAATTTTGAGTAGTTTGAGAGTTAAGGTTTCCAGGTTCTCCTTTAGACGAATAAGCTTCTGAAGATGTGCAGGAGGCAAAATAGCTATTAGGAGTTCTTTCTTCTTGATTCCGCTGTGTAATTGGATGTATTGGCAAAGTTATTTAGTGCCTATATTTAGACTCTGATCAACCAAGTAGGCATCCTCATATGTCGCTCTTAGTGTAATTTGTAATAATTATATTTCTCTAAATGTGGTTTACGAATTGGGATTATGTAATGAATCTGAAATGAGATTTGAAATGGAATGAGAAATTTGTTTTCAAATTGAGTTTAAATTTTTCATATCCATGAGTTTATGGTATAACAATGTATCTAACATTATCGCATTTGGTCACCGAAAAATAATAACTATAGATTACTGCAGCATCTGTAGCAGTTAGTTTTGGGCTTCCAAATGGGGGATGTTACACTCTAGTATATAAATTACAATTATTATTTTTCAATTATCCGACTGAAATATGATTCTTCTTAGTTTGCATAACATGTCTGAATCTTGTCAATAATGCATTTTTTCCTCAAGCATATTCAATATGATCAAGCAAACATCATTTACGTACATCTCGCAACGATTAGTTGATTACACTCTATCCATTGCTCCTTGTAGTCTGTGGATGCTTTCATATGCTTGCATGTATGGGAACAAGAAACCAAATCAATCACCTATCTTTACTTTTGTTATTGTCAAAACAAAGCATAGATCTGTCATCTTTAGTACCAACATTTGTCATTTCATAAATGTCTTCCAATATTTGTTGTTTCCTTTTAATGTCTTTGTTACCTCTTTAACTTCCTTGAGCTTGCTGTAGAAGTAATGCATGTGTTTTGGTTTATAACACTATATAATCATAGATGAAGTCATATTGCAACAGGTTTGTTTTCTTTTCTCGTAATGTTAAGCTCATCAATAGGGTTGATATCTTTCTTCTCATGCTAGAGATTCTTCATGCACACTTCCTCTTTGAGTATACTAATAGCTACCAAATTCACTGAGATAACTCCATTGAATCTGAGTATTTCAATGACACCATAAGTGTCTCCCAACTTTCTATCTAAGAACTCATCAACGTTAGAGTTTGTGTCGCATCATTAACCTTGTAAATCATGTTTGTTAATTGATTCATAATAGCATAAAAATCATTGAAACTTTCCCTATTGAAGACATAACTAAGCTTTAGATTTACCCATATTTCTTTGGCAAGTGTCTTTTTTTGTAGAGTTTATTATATAGATTCCTTCCATTTTCTTTTATATTGCATAGACCGATGTTTCATTATGAACAATATGAAATACCGTATTTTTCAAGAAATGTCAAATAATCATTGTAGCACCTTTATTCATTTGTCGTCCATTTTTTCTTCCTTATACCCATTAAGTATCTTTTCTTCTCTCAATGTTTGGTGAAGATCGATGAGATACAAATGATCTTCCATCCTTACTCTCTAAATTCTCCTATTTCATCCATTCAATTTTTTCATACTTGCCTTCTACATATTTGGTTTCTCTTTAAATAAAAAAGTGTAGTAAACCATGATACAAATTGTTAGAGTTTTCTAAGAATCCTACACAATTAGATTTTTTGGACAAGGGGGGTAATTGTTCTTTATTTATAAGATATGGGCAACAGTGCTAATATAACTATAGACTTAGCCCAATAAAATTCAGTTCTGGCCCGCTAGTATGTTAAAATTAGCTACCGACGGAACTATCTACGTCATTTAATAAACGCGTTTACAAAAGGAAAGAATCCCTAAAAATTAGGGTTATCAAATGATCACTAATGATGGCAAGGCTTTGGTGCCATCACCTTTATACGCTCTGCTTGCTCGAATCTCATCTTTTTGTGTATCTATAGCGTTCTCTGATCTACTAGCTTGTCTTTCTTTGCCAGCTTCAGGCAAGTTATGCATTGTGATAGTAGGCATGGACCAATAAGCGCAAATTTCCTCATGATCTGGTAAGTAGCTTTGTCTCCTGTTTAATTTTAGCATCAGAATTTTCACGTAATACTCCATTTTGTGGCAAATATGAAAGTAATTGCTTGCTTTGCATTTAAATCTTCCATCGCTGCCAGCAAACCCAAATACATGTAGTAATGCATATTCTTGCAAGATCTCGTAGCCTGCCTTTGAAATGAATTTTTTTTATGTATTTAGTTAATCTCAGTAATGATGTTTTCTAATTGTTGCCATTAAATGTTTAATTTTGCTTTGTATCACATCCATATGAAATTTGTGTATCTACATTGAAAGAACAAATGTTATATGCTTTCTACAGTTTCCCTACACAATGAACATATCTCCTCGACTTTAACATGTACATACTTTAATACTGTTGTAGTAGTTAGTTGATTAGTAATAGCTCGATATGTACAAACTGCCATTCTTGGATTGTTTTCATTTTGTCCCAAACTGCTTTTGCTTATTTTGTGATTTGATATTTTTTTCCTTGTTGTTTCCCAAGTTAAATTAAAAGAGAAATTTCCGTCAGCAGTGTTATTAAAGTCCCGTAAATCATGCTCTTTGCTGTTGTAAATAGTAACTTGGAAAACTTCATTTTATATAGCTCTTGTGTAAGGTAATCTTTTTGGTTGCAACCTTCCTTCAGTAATAATTTGGTCCACGGTAGCTTTTTCCAAGCCAAGTATTGCCCTAGCTTATACACCAACCTATTTAGTAAAGATGAACCATTCAACCAGGGGTCTTACCACATACTTGTGCATTTACCATCCAAAATTCTTCTTTCAAATACAAGTAATAATTTATGTCTCATCTGTAGCATATATTAGAAAGTGCCTGAATGTTTTATTTGTATTTGTAGTTCCTAAAATGATCTGTCTTAGAATGTATTTATTATGTAGCCATTCTGCTGCTAGGCCTTCTTTATTTAATAGTTTCCAATTGAGCTTGATAAAAGCAAATTCATTAATCTCTGCTATATTTTTCAATCCTATCCTCTTTCACCCTTAGGTTTACAAACGACCTCCCATGGAATTTTACTACTTTTGCCCTTCCATAAAAATGTTTTGCAGAGTTTGACTATCTAGTTAATGGTTCCTTTTGGTATTTTTAGGCAATGTGACCATAACTGAATCATTGGATAAATTACTGAATTAATCAATTCCAATCTACCAGCAGGAGAAAGCAATGCACATTCCCGACCTTCAAGCTTATTTTTGATTTTATTAAGTAGGATTTAGTTATTGTTTTTTGATTATTATTAAATGACCTAAAATTAATTAATGAAATATATATTTGTTATATATTTATTTAATTATTTTTGGGCCAATATAATAATCTAAATATTATATATATATATATATATATATATATATATATTTTGGTAGCCAATTCTTTTAGAATTTCTTTAAAATAAGGCCGATCAAAATATGTATCGTACGAACTAATTAAACGAGTTTAATTAATTAAGTGAGATGAGATCTCATTTATAATGACTCATACTTTGAATGATGGATCCGGGCATGATATATTTTACATAGTCCATTAGTGCTACAAATATACCTAGATGTCTTACTCTAAATACAAGGAATTTAATTTTTCTCTCCAATTATATTTTAGTAGTGGACTTTGCAATACTCAATCTTTACAAGAGATGGATGAACCATGTAGCTCTTTATTTTATTTGATAATTTGATTTTATTTGGATTTAGTACTTTTTATAAGATTACAGATGTAATTTCGGCCATGGTAGAGGGAGGAAGAGAGAAAACAAGATTGAAGTAGGAAATAAATGAGAGGAATTTGTATTAATGGAAGAGAGAAAATAGAAACCTTTCATATTCTTTATTCAAAACCTTCCTCTTTTAATTCCTGATCAGTTTCTAACTAAACAAAATCACCTCCTTTCCTTTACATGGCCAGCCAAGCATGTACGCTCACATGGACTAATTTTCCAAAAGGCTTGTTAAGTAATTAACTATATTTAAAGTTAGTTTAAATACATACCAATATCATATATCGATACATGTATATGTAATTTCATATATACATCTAAATAATTACTATCAAAACCCAAAACATTAAATAAATTAATAATTTTAAATATTTATCAAATATTAAATAATTTACAACATTTTATAAATTAATTAAATCGTGTAGTTTTTCGAAGAATTCACGAATGTGGTTGTGAGACTTAGATATATGAATTCAATCAATAATTAATATTGAATAATTTAAATATTAATGTTCATACATCACATTTACTGGCGACGTGACAGTTTGGTTGGATTCGTCGCTTATAGATCTTTTTGGTAAAATCCAATTTCACATTTTCTTAAGCGGTACCTTTAGCAACGATTATTTACATATTTTATGTGTCAGTACTACATGAATTTAAGGCTTATGGAATTTAGTTTTGGTCAAAATTCTAATATCATCCTTATTCAACTTAGTAAGTCCATAAATAAAGTCTTTGGTTCAATAATAACATGTATGATTAAACGTACTACTTTGGCCATACATTTTGACTTTGAGTTGACTATAATTGACAATGATGCTAACCTCATACAACCGAGGTAATGAACTCTCTATTGAATAGTGCTTGCCTTCCACTACTTCAACTCAGACCCAATTGTAGTCGCTCGATGGATCGTCATGCCATGATTTAACTATAATTAAAGTGGAGTATTCACCTTGAAATTCTACATTATTTTCAAGTCAAGTTACCAATGTAACATATTCACCCTGAGATTTCTTGTTTTACCTAGTTGTTATTAACCAATAAGAAAACTCTCGGATGAGTCATTCCATAATTATCTAATGATTATGAGTAAATAACCCCTTGGTGCCTACAGTAGTCATGAGTAATACAATATCAAACATTTGGAGAGTATTATGCACTCTGGTCTCAATGAATGTATCGATGTCATTTCTCAAACATCTTGACCAAGATTATTTGAAGTAACGTGTTATTTTATATTGTGACAATTTTCTCATAATTACAACTTCTTCTAATTATTATCACATAATATATCACTTAAAGGTTTTCTATTTTAATATACTTAAATTAATTACTTAATTAATATATTAAAATACAACAAGTATAAAATAGAAAAAAATACCTTTTATTTTGAATGAGATTTTATTCCAGAGTTAATAATTTACATTAAATTTTAGAATTGCCCCTAAGTCAGCTATGCTATTTCACACAAGTCTTAAAAAGTGATCAATTAAAGAAATAAAATATTTAAAGTTGTCATTTTCATAGAAAGAATGTGTAAAGACTAAAGCAACATTCAATTTGTTGAAGAGCCGAACTAAAAATATCATACTAAATTGTGTTATGACCCCTAAATTACACAAGTTCCACTTCTAGATTTTGACCCTATTCTAAATAGAAATACAAACATGTGCTAATTTGAAAGATTATAACCTTCGTTTTTCTTTTAGATCCATCTCATCTTCCTCTCAATCAATTCATGAAATCATGTATGACTTCGCAATTACATATTTTCTTCATTATTTCTCATCAAAATCAATATGGTTCATTTATTTCATAGTTATAATTTAATCAATAGTTGATTCTAAATTGATTTAAAATTTCTAATGCACAATTGTTATCATAAATGGATTTCTAATGCGAATGATGATCTTAGGATGTATTACTATTCCGTCATGGGATTCCTAGACTTTGAGCACTAATTGCCTATTTGGTGAATGTAACACTCACGTTGCGTAGGTTTACTGAGACAAGAGTTTTATCTATTTTTCAGGATTTACTAGCCGTTTACTTTCTAGATATTGTTTGGTGATTCAAGAACTTGTCCAAGGAAGTTTGATTGGCTCTCCTAATTTTAGATCTTGTCATGTTATCTCTATTAAGGGTTTCGTCCATTTTTGATATATCATGTGTTTTAGATGTAAATGAAACACCATTTTTCTTTTTTTTAATAAATATTTTAGAATATGTTATTCACTTATGTATTCAACTTGTTGTTGTTCATGATAAAAATGGTATATGGTCATTTAACTTGGATTGTCCAAGAATAAGGAAAAATTAATAACTAATTTTTTTTCTCCCATCCTATTTAAAACAACTTTAATAATTTCTTTATTATGTACTAGTATAAAACGCACGTACGTGCATCTTATAGTTGGAGGTATTTAATTTTTATTTAATAAAAAATTAGTGGACGGATATGTGCTATAAGTGTAAAACCTTTTGTAATCACAACACTTTTATTTCAAGCAATTTTGCTGATGTCGTTGGTGGCAAATTGATAGAAAAATTCCATTGATGGATGGTTGATTGATGGGTGGTTGGGAAGGGTATGGTGGTGGAGGTTGCAAACCGATAGTGAGATTCCTTTGATGAATGAGAGTATTTTCAAATTTTCAAAAATACACCATGGAAATCATATTCATTGAATTCTCTTTGTTAATAGTGGGGATAATCTAATCATGTGCTTGTCTTTCCTTTGCTAAATTTATACAACCATAATGTTATATATTTGTGTGTCATTTTAATTTCATCTATTGGCTTGTATGCACGTGCTTACATATTAAATATCCCCAAAATATTTGCATGCCCAAACCATGCTAGTACCCCGTGTGTGCATGTGCGCTCAATATGCATGTGGCCAATTATTTTTTTGTTAATGGATAAAATTGTATTGACATTTAACATTGAGAAGTTTTGGTTATAAGCGTAGAGATGTTTGTATGTATTTATACATAGATAATGATGCTCTAAACATTTATTCAAAACTCCTAATGATTGGTTTTAAGTGTTGTTTTGACATTTGTGTGTGTGTAGTAATGCACTGAACATTTACTAAAAACTTCTATTGACGATATCTAAGCAATGTTTTGGAATTTGATTTTGCAGCATCTTGTACAATAATTTTTTTTCTGGAACCATCCCAAAAGGGATTTGTGAAATGCAAAAGCTTGAGATACTGGATTTTGGATATAACAATTTCAGCGGGAATCACTATGTAATTTGAAGTGTACCTTATAACAATTTTGATATGACATTATATTTTAGTGTATTAAGAAGTAAACCTCAGATGGGGAAAATACAGACCAATGAAGCGCAACCATCCTCCGATCTGGTTGATATTTGAAGGTAAATGAACTAGTCAGATGGAAATAATTTTACTTTAAGAATTGGGTCACCTCTATTCTAGTTGCTAGATCAACTTATATTTAAATAGCTAGGTAAGGTGCAACAACATTGGACAAATTAAGATAGTTTTCATGAAAACTAATTGTTTTAATAAGTGCCACATCGTCCAAATTCTATTAGTTGTTAGCGTATATAACATAAGAAATAGAAACGCAAGGTGTGTTCTCAAGAACATCCAATATAATTTCACATTACAAATGCAAATTAAGAAATAGAAATGGCTGAAGCTAACATGATTTTGATATAGGAATGTGAAGGGTATTTTTAAAAATTCAAATGGGTACGGTTGAATTCTATTCATTAGAGATATCAATACCCTTCCGTCAAGTTCAAATCCCCGGCTCACTTCTGTATGTCCTCATTTGCCAAATAAAATAAAATCATTCATCATTTGTAAAATAACTTTATTAGTACAACCGACGTTCAAATGAATTTTTGAATGGGGTATATTTCATTAGAATAGGTGATACATCAATTTGAGAACAGTGCAATTGTTGTGCATTTCCATCCTTAAATACTATATTCATTCACTTTGGTTTAATTTCAGCATGGTTTTGGTCAAATTTGAATCTAGTGATTCAGGCTAAAAATTTGGTTTAGCTTAGAAAAGGAGACTAAATTATGATTGAACATGTCGGCTGCACTAAATCCCACAAAGAATAGTCGATAAACGTACTTTTTTTAATAAAAAAAAGAAAAAAAAAAGCTTGAAGCGGCACATGTAGCATCTTGTTAGCAAATATTCTCTGCGAATATTTGTAGTTGTTTATTATGTCATGTTTAATCTCTATATATAAAAATAATATAAAAGGCACACTTAAAGTAGACAATATGACCAAATCCGGAGAACAATAAATTACATTCAAAAGAGTAACCGTCAACTTTATGCAGCATTGATTTGTCATATTAAATTTGCATTAATCCGATGTGGTGGAATTGAATAGAGTCGTAAACTAAAAGTAAACTATTCTGACCGATACAAACTTGACCAAACAATCATCCCATCTCATTTATCGCATAAAATATACAATATATATACCTACATGCCACAGTTTCAAACGTGTGCTTAAATGGATACAAACATCGAAGTCCCACAATTCTTCATATGCCCAATCTCTCTGGACATCATGCAAGATCCAGTAACCATCGTAACCGGCATCACCTATGACCGATCATCCATCGAACGCTGGCTGTTCTGCGACAACAAAACTACATGCCCCGTCACTTGCCAACCTCTCTCAAAAGACTCCGAGCTGACACCGAACCACACACTTCGTAGGCTGATCCAAGCCTGGTGCACCATCAACTCGGTTGACAGAATCCCCACTCCTAAGCCTGTTCTCAACCACATGTCTGCACTTTCCGTCCTCTCCGACCTCTCAAACCCTTCATCACTCAACCTAGTTTCATCTCTTGCTTCCTACAACCAAAGCAATCGACGAACCCTTCTACAAGCTGGTGCAGCTCGTTTCCTGCTAGCCTTCATCGTCAATAACAACCAAAATGAAACTTCACTTAACTTGCTGCTGACTCTCAAAGTGCCAACCGAAGACCTGAGGCCTCTGGTCGAGAACAACTACGACCTCATCGACGCTTTAACTCTAAGCATGAACAAAGAGTTTACTCCATCTTTAAGGTCAGTTACGGTTTCGGTGCTTAAACTAGTGATGGAACTGGCTAGCGCTTCCTTGTTGGAGAGGCTAAACGTTAAATTTTTTGAAAATGTGGTGAGCGTCATGAGAGATGGGATATGTACCCAAACGACCAAGTACGTGTTGCATGTGTTGTTGAGAGCATCAAGTCATTATGGTAGGAACATAATCAAGATGGTGGAAGCAGGTGCTGTGTGGGAGGTGATAGAGTTGGAGTTGACAGGGCCTGATAAGAGGAGGACTGAGCTAGTGTTGGCTGTAATGGAGAATTTGTGCAGTTGCGCGGAGGGTAGGGCGCAGCTTGTAGGGCATGCGGCGGGCATAGCGGTTGTGGCAGAGAGGATGCTTAGGGTGTCGCCTAGATGTGATGAGAGTGCGGTTGGGATATTGATGTTGGTATGTAAGTATTCTGGGACGGCGGAAGTGGTGAGGGAGATGGTGATAGTTGGAGGTGTGTCGAAGCTGTGCTTTGTGATGCAGGCTGATTGTTCGACTGGCGTTAAGGAGAAGGCTAGGTGGGTGTTGAGGTTGCATTCTGGGGTTTGGAAGGAATCTAATTGCTTTAACTTCTGTTTGTTTGGGAGGTAGTGTTTTTTTGACTGTTTGTTGATTGGCCTTTTGTTTTTGCCTTGTGACATATACCGTTGTAAATTTGGATGGATTTAATGTGTAGATTTGACGATATAACATTTTGGGTGTTAAAAATTAGGAACTTTCACGAGTTTACGGTATTACATGATCATCATATTATTTCGATAGGACAAAGGAGGGTTGTGTTGTGTTGAAAATTAAACCAACGGTTTATGATAGAAGGTTTATCTCTTTTGATAATTCATATACAATACAATCATTTATTTCTCATCTTTTTTTTTTCTATTTCTTCTATTTTATTTTCTCATAATTTTATCTATTCTTCTTTTCCATTTTCATATATTTACTAAAGATTCTTTCAATATATAAAAATTCTCGATCTGAGCCAAACTAAAGATACGTTCTAAACAAATTTTAATGAAACTTTTTATTCTTATAATTTGACCGGAACTTGATTAAATTCATTGATGTTTCTTCACTTTCTATTTGTCTTAAACTTTTTATTATTTTATTCTTGTTTTCAAAAGATTGTGTTTATATCCACTGTGCTTTCCAATGTTATTATTTTCATGCAAAAAATTGTCTAAAATCTTTTGGAAAACTTAGGCTCACTAGGTTGATCGAGCTCGATTCATGAGTATTATTTTCATTTTATCATGTATCTTTTATTTACTTTGAGGTTGAATTTGTCATATGTTCGAAATTTATGATTTTAGATCTTTACTTCAAGTTGTGTGTCCAAAATTTTGTTTTCTTCTTATTTTTGTTTTTGATTGATAATTTGATTTCCTTCATATTGTGTAGGGCGTTATTAGATTTATTAATACATGAATGTCATTGAATCATCATTTTTTGGTAAAATCTATGATGGGTAAAGCTAAACTAATTTTTTGTTCTCAAATTATGAATTTCATTTCCTACCTTCATTTTGTAGGACATAATTTGTTTACTAACACATAGATACTAAAAATCTTCAATTTTGTATTAACTACTAGAATTAAATTAATCCTTTTTCCATTTTGAAATGTAAGTTCATATGACAATCAACTTGAAAATAATATTTGTCTTTTCTTCCTCTTTTTTTCCCATTATGCCTTCATGATTTGCACGAGGTTGTTGAATTCATTAATACATGGATACCATAGAATCTTCGGTAGTTTTGTAAAATATATGTTGGGGAACGCTTAATTATTTTTTTGCACCCAAATTTCATATTTCATAGATCTTCATTTGATTTCTGCTCATTTAGTACGATTATGAATTCTATTTTCTTTGTACATTTTCTAGGGCATAATTGCTAATACATTCGTACCAAAGAGTTTCAAATTGTGCATAATCTACTAAAAGTAAAGTCTATTCTTTTTTAAATATAAATAAATAAGAAAATCAAGTAGGTATAAATAATAGTTATAAAGAAACGAATAGTCAAATAAAATAAATTTCCATACAATATTTTGGATGACAAAAAATATAAACGCATAATTTAATATTAGATATTATCCATCTCAATCAACTAGGGTTTAACATATTTTTCTATAGTAATGTTCCATAGATCTAGAAATGTTTATAAGCAACATGGATACTCCAATTAGTGAATGGTTAACATTGAATTTTTGTTAATCTTTTTTAGCATTATAGTAATCATCTTTCATTTTCTACAAAGTTTGTTTGAAGTTACATTATTTTGAATTTTTTGTAGTTCAAAGATGTTTATATAGCTTTATGGATTGAAAGTGTATTTATTAATAATGTTTACAGGTATAACAAATTTAAATGGGAAGGATCATATCTGCAACAACCCACCTTAAAACAGATCTAAATTTCGGTCTAGAAAAGGCTCATTGAAATTTAGACTCGTTTAAAAGTTGGCTGTTGGTTGGTAAAAAAACAATATAGAGCTATCTATCTACACATTCAGATCTCACAGTGGAAGGATAAAATATAATAATAACAAGAGTACCCATTTTATTATAAATCCAAAATGTCATAAAAACCATGACACAAAAACCAATAATAACCATTACATATCCATGGTACATCATATTTAAAATACAACAGTTCCAATGGGTACATCTGAAAATAACATGAATAGATAAATAGATAGACTGCCACAAGCTCTCTCCACGCCTTCACCTTCAACATCATCATCTTTCCTAACCTGTGTTGTAATGATGAGGGAGTTAGAACAATATATATCTGGTGAATAAAAATCTAAAGCCTTACTGTAGTAGTAATTGGGCAACATAATTTAAATAGGAATATGTCTTTCGCATTTTATCTACATCCTAAGTCTTTCCAAATATAAGTCAAAAGGGCTTTCCAAATATGAGCCCATAGCCGTCTCGCTTTTAACACAATAACTCATATCTACTGTCAATAATGTCTTATCAATGTAAGAGATAGTACCAAAATCACTTAATACCTTTTAATGGAAACTAGGTAGACTCTGACCTTTTAATACCTCTTTTAAGACAGGTTCCCGTCCTTTAATACATATCCCAAGGTGGACTCCTCTGTAGTAACTATCTAGCTGACATTGCATGGAATCTCTTCGCTACTTAATACTTCATATCGAAGCGGGCTCTTTACTGAGATATCCTCTACCGTGCCTAACCCATAACCTCAACCATTTACCACTTCCTACATAAGAAAGAGGCGGGTCCTCACACAACCACATAATACCTTCAATCCCTAAAGAAGGTCCTTCATATTATGACTCTTCCCCATAGTGACGTCTCACATTAGTTCGATTATTCACAGGTATGGTAGTCAGATTAGATGGACAGATTTACCCTACAAAATTTAGGACTAATCTCGCGTCATCTGTAGTTACTTATTATAGGCGATGTCTCACATCAGTCCCAAAGTCATACTGCTGGTAGCCAAATTAGTTGGGCAGACTTCCATATGCTTTTGACTGGCCTCATGTCCCTATAACTTTATTATAATCTATAACACTCTACATATATTATCATACATCTCACCGCATTCCATATCAAAGCCTTATAAGAAAACTCTTATTTTGTCTGTATAATTAACTTCTTTCCTAAAGGGGACTTAATAAGAATTAATAGCCTATTAACTATGCAATTAATACGTTATAATTATACGTCATTTACGCTAATACACAAACACAGACACACATATGCACCTAGGAATTTCTTAGTGTGCAGAGTTTACGCCCCGAACTGTTGAATATGCTAGTATATGATTTTTGTTTGATGATAATAAACATATATATATATATATTCATTTAAATGTATTTATTATTGTACTATTTTATTTTTCACATAATTAAATAAATATTTGTTGGAAAAAATAAATAACACAGAATTCAAATTCAAACAAATATTTTATTCAAACAAATATTTTATTACAAATTCAAATAATACAAATTTGAGCTCTCACTACATATATACGTTTTCCAATTATATTACAATTTCGATTACAACACATCTTTCAATCTACAACTTTCACCTCACTACATATTCACTCACACTCGTATTTTTATCTTCAACTCTATTCCAGTTTGTATCCAGCATCTGAATTATCTACAAAATAAACACTAACATAGTAAAATTGAAAAAGAAATATTTTGCAGTGTACAATAAAAGTGTGTGTTTGAAAATTTTATTTGCCTCAGTTATTTGGATTGTTCATCATCATTTATTTTGAATTCATCTTACACGAACAGCTTGTAACATGCACAGTGTATCACTGTACATGTCACAAGGCCGTGCACACTGATATACACTTGATAAAACTACAGAGGACAGAGCAAACAAGTATGTACAAATGAAATCAAGGCAGTTTTCAAATCAATGTACACATGAACACTTGAACCAGACTCCAAGAAGATCACAGAAAGATCGGTGGTAGCATACAAGTAAATGCAAAACATGAAGCATCAACATCAGTTCAGTGAATATAAAGAGCAACAAAAAACACAAGCATGGATGGTCGAGTTACAAGAACATGACTCAAAGATACTTGAAGACCAACTCGAGCTAGCATATCAGGAGCAACAAAATCTAGTCCAGAATGAATGCAAAAACAAAGTGAACCAGAGGTGAATTCAACATGAAATGATCAAGTACAAGCACAAATACAATGCAGACTAGACTCTCAACCAAAGCAGACTACACATGAACCAAACTTCATATCAACTAGCACAGTGGACAAAGCATAGGCATCACAACACGTATATACACACATACATATGTATGTATGTATGTATGTATATATATACATGGTGAGGCACATACAAGTGAACATGACATGATCAAAGAAACTATCAGTAGCAGTTCAATGCAGAAGCATGTGGTAGGGCAAAACAGTGACAGTAATCAAGTGTAGGCAAGCCTACAAATATACATGCGCGAGCATACATGTATACATATATATATATATATGTAGTGACAACACACATGAATACATGAAGACTCAAATGAAACAGAGGTGACAGCAAATGGAGTAGTGACTACAGTTCATAATTAAACTAGATTGGAAATGTGCATCTAATATGAAAATTTCAAAGTATCAACAAACTAGTACATCAAGACCAATGAAGACTACATTCATATGAAATAGGACAACAGCTCTACACATAGTGGAATGCAAAGCTATGTCAGAGAATCACTTCAGACTATCATATAAAGCATTGAAGCAGTTACATGAGTCACGATACAACTACAGATGTAATCAAATAGTCAACATAGTAGTAGTTCGAACAAATCAGAGCAGCTTTAAAAAGGATATTATTAATTGAAACTATGATGAAGTGTTTTTAAACAAAGTCAATGTATTTCAAAATGATCATGTTATGCCAGAGTCAGAGCCAACAAAATTGGAACAAAGTCAAGAGCATGAACAAGTCCAGATGATCTCAAAATTCAAAGAGCCAAAGTAAAAGGAGTAATGAACGGAACTGACCCAAAGCAAGTAACGAAAATTCAAAATATACAGGAACATGAACAATTCAGGCTAAAATTCAGAGATGAACAAGTAAAAGAATTATCATAAGCATTTAAGCAAAATCGAACGGCCAAGCAAGAATTAAGAAGAATTCAAACATATTTATACGAATGAAAATATAGAGTGTTCGATCCCTATAAATTCCCATATCATCATCGGCATTTCAATATTCGAGTTTAAGACAAAAATCCAGAGCATATTTTTAAATCGAAAACAAATTCGCAACTCGAATCAAAGTCGAGAATTCAAAATCTTACAAGAAAATCACGTACCAAATCATAGCATTCAAACTCGACGCAACTTGAAGCTGCCGCATATTAATTGAAGCCAGGATCAATTGATGAAGCAAAGCCGAAGTGAATTCATCACTCAATCTATCAATTTTTGAATTGGTGCTTCAAATTTCACAAAGCCCTAATTATTAAAGAGAAACGAAGGAACGAAAAAGATCGGCCGAAGTATACAGAAGGAAAAAAGGGAGACGTCCTCTTTTATTAATAATTGGGCCGGTGTTTTATTTTATTTTGGGCTCAAATTATTAAATAGGGTTTTGTGTTTAATGTTTAGTTTTTATTTTGTAATTTTCTTCTAAACTTTTGTTAAATTCTAGTCTTGTGACTAGGTTACAAACTACGGTGGTGTAGTTCGAGAATTCGGAACTCGATGGCTGAGTTGTGGCAGGGTTTTGAGCGTAGAGTTAGGTTAGTCATTAGCGGATGTCGCAATTTTATGTGTGTAAGCGTCTGACTACTTAATTTCTAGTAGAAACCTTGGGGGCAGCACGTAGGCAGGATTTTACCAAAGCTGGGTAAATCTGTGTTGTTCTATTTCTACTTTTATTATTCTGCTATTATCTGTGCTGCAATTATATATATATATATATATATTCATATTAATTTTTATTATTATTATTATCACCCTATTCACCCCCCCTATAGGGTGAAATTAATCCTACACGAACTAACGTCTAAATGTCAACTCTTTCAAAATTATACAAGTCTCATTTCTGTATTATCAATATACCATAAATCAAACATCCAAAAATCCAATCAATTATATACAAAATAAAATTCAAAATCAAACTGTTATAATAAAACAAATGAATAACTCAATAAACTTATAATTCATACTCCTTATTACACTCTATTTAACTTCTTTTGACATGAAATTAGACAAAGGGAATTTCTATTAAAATTTTGGAAATAAGCGGTGCAAACTACGTATAAAAATTCATACCTTACACACTATTTTCTAATCAAAACCCTTAATTAAATCTAAAGAAAAGGAATAAGAAGTGGAATAGAAAGTAAAAACACTAAAATTGTGAATCTACATAATTCCCATTATTTTAATATATATAAACAATTGCAAGCCTAGAATTGACATTTCGCTTTGAAAGAATTTTGGGGATTTTTAATATGACCTTTTCGTAAGCCAAAACTTCCCAATGAATAATTCAAATCCAAACTACACTAACAAATTACTAAGATAGAAAAACTCATATTTTCACTCATTGTGGGTCTTTAGCTTTGCCTCCTTTTGGATTTGACACACCTTCAATGAACTCTTTCAGATCTCTTCTTTTTGATATATATATATAGCAAGAGATTTGTATGTATGTTAGATTCAGAAAATTAGAGGTTTTGAGGAGAATAGGTATATAAATTAAACAATAAACAAAAATAAATATATAGGATTTCTTACCTGAAACCGTGAAGAAGTTTTTCTAAATCTTGGAAGAGATGAACTGACAAGGCTACACTAGGATCCTAAAATAATATGTGAATAAAATTGAGGGCCTAGGCTCTTATATATAGTGGTTAAAATGCACAAGAACCATCGGATTTAAGTTAGCTTAAAATAATAACAATCCAGATATTCATTGTTACAAAAAACCATAGCCACCACAGCCTTCGTCGATTGACCGCCGCTTCCCACCAATCAACTGCTAGCGGTCGAGAGGTCTTAGAGGATGTTAACAAGAAAACTTGTCAACATCTCAGAGTGGAGTTTGAAGAATAAGTATCTTCTGTAAAACATCCTTTCGAAGTAGATGAAGGTAACTTATACTCTTCGGTTAAGTAAAGATGGCTGAAACACTTCAGTAACACCTTTCTACCCAGTCGAAAACTGATCATTTTGTGAGAAATGCTTCTGAATTAATTGGCTCTTGACTCTATCGGAACCACCTTTCAATGTAGCCAAGCTGGCTTTAGTTTAGGTCTAAACTGCTTTGGAAAATTGATTGAATTGAGTGGGTTTCGACCTACTTGGAAGGTAAGTATTGGTTAAGTTGTTGTTGGGAGTTAAGAATTTAAGTGTTCTGGAGAAGTGAGGGGTTTCGACTTCGTCGAAAGGGTAAGTTCTCTATATTTAGGAAATCTGAGATAAAACTCAAAGGAAATATGTATACTTGGGGTTTTGACCCACTCGAAAGGATGCCTTTCGACTTGACACTCTTGACGATAACAGTCGAATGCAATAAGGATCTCAAATAGCCATATAATCAAAAATATCACAATCTTTCCTTTATTGAATTGAAGTTATACAGATTGACCAAATTCCCCAATTCAATTTGGAAATTAGGATTTACAAGCTTCAGAAAATATAAGGGAGAAATGAGAAATCCCCTCAACCAGACCCCTGGGGTCTTATTTATAGGTGTGGGCTGACACCTTTCGACCCAATGCTCTCGACACGGTCAAAAGGTCTGCTTTCTTGGTTTTGCGTGCATCCCTTGAATCACGGCTTTTTACTGAGTTGAAAGGACTATATGGCCACCTTTTCGCTGCCGCTGAAGACTGGGCTTTCTTTTTATTTTGCTTTATTCCTTTCGACTTCGTCGGAAGGCTTATTGCTTTGTTGCATCTGACTTCCTCGAAAGGCACTGCCTGGCCGCTTTCAACTCCATCAAAAGGTGTATAATTGCACTCTTCCTTTAGCTATTATATGCTATGTAAATTAGCATGGGAGTTGGCCTTCGATGCCGTCGAAACATGTGCTTTGCAGGCTTCAAACGAGTTGAAATATTGTTGAGAGATTAGCTACAAGAGACTCCATTTGAAAGCTTTCCATTTGACTGGCACGAAACCTTATCCCTTCCTTCATAAGTGAGAACGGCTTTAACCAATTCAAAAGGCTAATATATGCTTTCAAAAGGGTTGACTAGGCTGATAGTTTTTTTTATGAAGGTGAATAAAGACGAAACTAATCGTTTCGAATGGCTTGGTGCATATGCAGAAGGTATGCTTTGATTGCCTTCGGAAGGTAGCT
Organism: Allium fistulosum; assembly: GCA_030737815.1. Classification (NCBI taxonomy): domain Eukaryota; kingdom Viridiplantae; phylum Streptophyta; class Magnoliopsida; order Asparagales; family Amaryllidaceae; genus Allium; species Allium fistulosum. The sequence goes on along the minus strand of CM060903.1, from coordinate 1,305,447,554 downwards.
TCCGACCTCGTCGAAAGCTCTTTGCTTATCCAAAACTTTGTTAAAACATCCTTTTGACCTCTTCGAAAGGTGCTGCTGGTGCCACTATCTCCTTGCCGAAAGCTTTATCTAATGTTGAGATGGACCGCCCTAATGCCTTCTGATCTTCATTAACTCTCTTGCTCTTTCTTTCATACTTTTATTCTTGAGAATATTTTATGGATAACATTTAGCCCCCCTAATATGAAAGAAGCTTTTGTTTTTAAGGACAAATACTCTAAAGAATTTCTTTCTTTGTTTCCTATAAAACAAATAATAACTCCTATTAGGGTCATAACCTTGTTGTGAAACCATGATGGGTAACTTTATAATTCCAGACACTATCTGGTTATTTTGTTGGGCAGAGCATTCAAGTAATTACATGACCATATTCTTTTAATACTAATAATAGATATACGAAATGATATCACCAGGTCTGTTGTTGTTATTCAAGTAAACAGAACTTCCCCAAAAGGCCATTGCATACACCTAATCCTCTATTCTCAAGTTATATTTTCCTCAACTATCGTGGATTAATTTCTTGCTTTTGGCGGTCTTATCTAGTTTCTTTGCTATAACTTTATTTTTCATCCTAGCACTTTTCTAAAAGTCCAAATAGTATTGAGAATGTCTTGCATAGAATTCAAATTCAAAAATTCAATAAAAAGTTCATAAATTATCATGAAAATTCAGTGACGATATCTAAAATTCACAAAATCAAAAATCCGATAAGAGATTATCAAAAATCCAACAAGGAAATCAGAAATATGAAATTCATAAATCATCATAAAAATTCAATAAGAAACTTCAGAATTCACGAATACATAAGATCATTATGAAAGGAAACCAAACATCCAGGAACCCAGGAATGTAATTAGAAAACTGTTAGGACCTCATCTACTAAACAATCTGCACAAAACTCTTTCTAATATAAAATCAGAAATTCAATAAGAAATCTATAGATTATCATGGAAATTCAACAAAGAAGTCACGAAATCAAGAATTCATGAAAACAAGAAATCATTACGAAAATTCAATGGGGAAATCAAGTGTATAGCATCCACAAATCATCATAAAATTCAATGGAAAATCTTAGAATTCATGAAACCAGAAATTCAATAAGGAAACTAAGAATATAAAATCCACAAACCATCATAAAAGTCAATATGGAAATTTAGAATTCTCAAGACCACAAACCCAATAAGAAATCATTATGGAATCTCAATAACGAAATTAGGAATATAAAATCCACCAATCGTCATAAAAGTCAATATGCAAATCCAAAATTCACAAGTCCAGAAATTCAATAAGAGATCATTGCAAGAATTGAATCAAGAAGCCAAAAATGTAGAATTCACCAATCACCAAAAAAATCAATAAGAAAACTTACAGTTCATAAAACCAGAAATCCAACAAGAAATCGTCACAAAAATCTAATGAGGAAACTCAGCATATGAAATCCATAAATCACCATAAAAATCAAGTAGGAAATATCAAGTTCAAGAAACCATAAATTCAATAAGAAATCTTCACGAAAATCAAACGAGGAAACTCAGCATATAAAATTCATAAATCACCATAAATATCAATATGGAAATATCAAGTTCACGAAACCAGGAATTCAATAAGAAATATTCACGAAAATCAAACGAGGAAACTCAGCATATAAAATTCATAAATCACCATAAAAATCAATATGGAAATATCAAGTTCATGGAACCAGGAATTCAATAAGAAATCTTTACGAAATAAATCAAGGAAATTGAAAGTTCACAAAATCTAAAATCCAATCAAAACCTTGTCAGGATCTCATCTGACGAATGGACTACTGAAAACCTCATTCAATATAAATACAAAATCAGAAATCTGTCTAGTAATAACTCTGTCAAAAGATTCCTAGGCTTATCTAGCCTTAATTCTAAAGCTATTCCTAAAATACTATGAGGTTTATTTAAAACTTTTACCTTGAATAGTGATGAGGATTCTTTTTATTCAAAGGAAAGTATCCTATCAATAAATGTGTAATTCCTGTTGTGCCTATAAGTTAGTGGTATTATTGTTATATTGGGGCCGAGTAGTTCTGTAAAGCCATGCAATTATTCGTGATAGTGGTTCCATGTTATTGCTTGGACGTTTAGTAGTGCAATGACCTAAATAATTTGTCGTTACATATATAATATATAGACTCTTCTATCTTAAGGGGTCACCTTATTTCTGAGAATTCAATAGTGGTTTACTCAATCTATTCTTCGAATGAAGTCACTTTTATCTTTGTAGTAAAAAATTGTTATCTATCTCGTTCCTTCAGTTCTGGTACAGATCTTAGTTTTCCATTTCGAATTGCAGATCTTTTTATCCATTTACTTGTTTCGTGTTTTCTTTTCTTTAGGATATAGATTTCTCAATCCTTTGATGTGGTAATTACTTTTAAAAAATCAGATTTTTGAAGGTTGCGAGTTGATCCTTGGTCCTTCTTAATTATAGTCTTGAATGTCATATTCATTCTTCGTTATGGCGTTGGACATCTTTATCCTTTTGCTTCTATCTATGCCCCTCTCTTGGGTTTTATATTTTTCTTAGATGGTGGATAGATTTCTTTCTTTAACCCTTTGTTCTTATGGGTGTTGAATTTTGTTTCGAGTTGTAGACATCTTCATCTTTCTTCATCTGTTTGGTGCCTCTTCTGAGCTTCCCTTGGTTCTCAGGGATGTAGTGTATGTTAAGTTAACCTTCTTCTATAAGGTTGCTGATGGGTGTTTAACCTGACCCTCCCCCTAAGAGGTGATTTGGACATTAGGGGCTTTCTACTTTTGTGGGTATCTGACTCGACCCTCCCCCTAAGAGGTGATTTGGATGTTTGGGGCTTTCTGCTTTTGTGGGTATCTGACTCGACCCTTCCCCTAAGAGGTGATTTGGACAATAGGGGCTTTGTCCTTCCTTCTAGGAGGTGCTGCAGAAGATTGTCGTAGGCTTATGTCCCTCCCTCTAGTAGGTGCTACAGAATAGCATTGTAGGCTTTTGTCCCTCCCTCTAGGAGGTGCTACGGAATAACATCGTAGGCTTTTGTCCCTCCCTCTAGGAGGTGCTACGGAATTGCATCGTAGGCTTTAGTATTTTTATATGAAAATCATTTTTATATGAAAATATTTTTAGCTAATTAAAATGTTTGTAAACATCCCTCTGGAATGTTAGTTTTTTTGTCATAGAGTCTCTTTTGAGAGAAAGAGTTTTTGTAATTGAACCCTTCTAATATATTGAGGGGTTACTTTTTGGAAAAGAATTTGGATACAAGAATCCTTCTGTTAAAAGAATCTTTTCTTAATGTTGCTTTTTCACAAGGGTTTTCTTTCTGTTCTCATAATAGAGACATAGTTCTCAAATAGGAGATTAGAAGGTCATGATTCATGAGCCAGTAGTCTTTTAGTCGAGAATAGGATTCTCTAATCTGAGTTTTTGTCAATAAACTCTTGATAGCTTTGAAACTTTTCTTGAAAATGTATGGATAGGCTTCTCATTGCTAATAGCTTTTAGAAAACTTTGAGATTGCTTAGTTGGAAATCCTTTGTGTGCATTTACTAATGCTATATAATACCTTAAGAAGATCGCGCAAATCAGTTCTTGAAGTAAATAGATATTTGTCTTCCCCAGGTTGCGAGGTGATTGAAAATAGTAATTCTTTGAAGATACGTTTGGAAAATTTCTTTTAGTTAAATGATTTGTCAAAAATTGAGTAGGTGTACATTATTCTCTCCTTTAGATAATTTACCATACCTTGGTAAGTATTGCTCAATAACCGATAGGTCTATCTGTAGGTTTTTCCTTAGAATTCGTTGAAGGATTAGTAGCGATATGAGTTTCCATGAAAGCAAATCTTCGTACTGAGTTGACTCTAATATTAGTAATCATTTTGTATCAGGCATTTGAGCTGTCTTTCTCAAGCAGCTAGAACTTTAATGTGCTTTGAGAATATATTTCCCTGGGAACCTCTATAGTAAATGGAATATACAGAATTGTGATCAATCAAATATTGCAAAGTCCCGGTATTTACTATCGCTCAGAATTGGATCATAACGGAAATGCTGTTTATACCAGCACTATAATATCAGATTGGGGAGGAAGATCAGAATTAGAAATTGATAGAAGAACAAGGATATGGGCTGAAAACCATGGACTATTTTTGTTTTTACCTGTATTGAAACTCGAATTTGGAATTAGTACACGATCAATTTTCAGTACAAATCAAAGTACAAATCAAATTAGAAAGTTAAGAAAGAAAAGAATTCATCATTGAACTAATGCTGCGAGGTTTCATAATTTGATAGGGTCCAAATTTCTGAAGTTGTTCAGCTGCTTTCTTCTTGGCCCGATCAAGGAGTTTCTTTAACGAACTCCTTTAGGAATCTTGACCTAATCATGCTTTGAATTGCTTCTGCTAAGATGCGGTGGTTTCATGTTCGTTTGCTTTATGATAATCACGGTAACTACCTCCTTTGTTTGGTTCAGGAATGTTCCAGATCTTAGAAGGAATAGGAAAATTTTCATTGCCCTTCACCATGGTGAATATGTAGGAGAGGGGCATATTTAGGACTACATGATTGGGTTTGAAAATCTTTTTTCGACTCCCCTTCTGGTTTTCACTCTTCCTTGGTTTCCTATCATGATGCTTAAAGTCGGATTTGTCATTTTTACATTCTCGATGGAATTTTTTCATAGCATGATGTGTTTCATCCATTTGGATAAACTTTTCAACCTGGAGATAGAAATGTTGCAGATCCTTACACCCATGAATATGAAGTTCCTTCAAAAAAGGAGTTTGTTCGATTAACCCTGAATGAACTGCCATTAGTTTTTCTTGATCGGTCACGTTTTCAGCCTTCAATGCTTCCATGCTAAATCTTTTAATGTATTCACTAAGTAATTCCCCTGCCCTTTGTTTGATATTAGATGACATGTAGGATTATATTACTAGATCTCTATATATGTGAAATTGCGCTATGAATTCATAAGAAAATTGTTCCCAAGAATGGATGGTTTTTACTTGATAATTCTTGTACCATTTAGTAGCTGCTACTTGAAAAGTTGTTGAGAAAAGTCTACAGCAAACTGCCCTGGAGGCATTATAGAAATCCATTCGTATTTCAAAAGCTACTAAGTGATCCTTCGAGGACGGAAGCTCCATCATACTTTTGTAGGGAAATTTGAATGTGAGGAGGGATGTTGACTACCATTATTTCTCCCAAAAAAGGGGCTTTTTGCAGGATGACATATTTCTCTAGGTCGGGCATTCCTTTTTCCATATGCATCTGCATTATCATTTGATGTAGGATGTCTTCTTGGCCGACCTCATTTTTGTGGTAAATTTTCCTATTTCTGTGGATTGAACTACTTGATTGCTCAAGGACCTTTTAGCTTGACTTTCTTGGTTTAACTCTTCATCTTTTACCTCATTTGGAGATTGCATTTCATCTTCTCCATTTATAATCCTTAATGATTCTTGAGATGGAACCACTTTAAAAAATTCCTGCATTGCTATCATTTGTTGTTGTAGATTCTAGATTTTAATCACATTATTTTCCAACCTTATCTGGGTTGAAGGTTGTCAAATTTCCATATTTTCTAAGTGGAAGTTCGAGATTATATCATTTTCCGGAGATGATCGTAATGCAACTTCTTCATTGTTGTTATTCCTCTCTCTCATCATTTTCTTCTTTCGAATGAAGAACTCTAAGCAATTAATCTGTGATGAAAGTTTAACAAGATCGGAGTTTCAAGCCCTCCTTCTAACGCCAAAAATGTTAACAAGAAAACTTTTCAACACCTTGGAGTGGAGTTTGAAGAATAAGTGTCTTCTTCGAAACCTCCTTTCGAAGTAGATGAAGGTAACTTATACTCTTCGGTTAAGTAAAGATGGCTGAAACACTTCAGAAACACCTTTCGACCCAGTCGAAAGACCGATCATTTTGTGAGAAATCCTTCCAAATTAATTGGCTCTTGACTCTGCTGGAACCACCTTTCGATGTAGCCAAGGTGGCTTTAGTTTGGGGTCTAAACTGCTTTGGAAAGTTGATTTAATTGAGTGGGTTTCAACCTACTCGAAAGGTAAGTATTGGATAAGTTGTGGTTGGGAGTTAAGAATTTAAGTGTTCTAGAGAAGTGAGGGGTTTCGACTTTGTCGAAAGGGTAAGTTCTCTTTATTTAGGAAATTTGAGCTAAAACTCAAAGGAAATATATATACTTGAGGTTTCGACCCACTCAAAAGGATGTCTTTCGACTTGACCAACTCCAGACGATAGCAGCCGAATGCAATAAGGATCTCAAAATAGCCATATAATCAAAAATTTCACAATCTTTCCTTTATTGAATTGAAGTTATATAAATAGACCAAATTCCTCAATTCAATTTGGAAATTAGGGTTTACAAGCTTCAGAAAATATAAGGAAGAAGTGAATGAGAAATCCCCTCAACCAAACCCTTGGGGTCTTATTTATAGGTGCGGGTTGGCACCTTTCGACCTAATGCTCTCGACATGGTAGAAAGGTCTGCTTTCCTGCTTTCGCGTGCATCCCTTGAATCATGGCTTTCGACTGAGTTGAAAGGACTATATGGCCACCCTTCCGCTGCCACTGAAGACTGGGCATTCTTCTTATTTTGCTTTATTCCTTTTGACTTCGTCGGAAGGCTTATTTCTTTGTTGCTTCTGACTTCCTCGAAAGGCACTACCTGGCCACTTTCGACTCCGTCGAAAGGTGTATAATTGCACTCTTCTTTTGGCTGTTTATATGCTATGTAAATTAGCATGGGTGTTGGTCTTCGATGCCGTCGAAACATGTGCGTTGCAGGCTTCGAACGAGTTGAAACATTATTGAGAGATAAGCTACAGGAGACTCAATTCGAAAGCTTTCCATCTGACTAGCGTGGAACCTTATCTCTTCTTTCATAAGTGAGAATGACTTTAACCAATTTGAAACGCTAATATATGCTTTCGAAAGGGTTGACTCGGCTGATCGTTTTTCTGGTTTAGGTGAATAAAGACGAAACCAATCGTTTCGGATGGCTTGGTGCATATGCAGAAGGTATGCTGTTGATTGCCTTGGGAATGTAGCTTCCGACCTCGTTGAAAGCTCTTTTCTTATCTAAAACTCTATTGAAACATCCTTTTGAGCTCTTCGAAAGGTGCTGGCACCACCATCTCCTTGCCGAAAGCTTTATCTAATGTTGAGATGGACCACCTTAATGCCTTCTGATCTTTATTAAGTCTCTTGCTCCTTCTTTCATACATTTATTCTTGAGAAGTTTTATGGGTAACAGAGGAGCAGTCGACCGGTCCTTTTATTTCGGGAAGAATTTTATTGGCCGTTGATTTTAATTATTTAATTCCTTAATTACTTTTTAACGTTAATTCTAACAATTACTTAACCTCCAAGTGTAACTACTGTTAATTTTCAAATTTCAAATTTAAGAATTATTTAATTATCTGAACTTGAATTATATTAAAATTATTTTGACTCCGAAAACTTCAAACGTCCATAATTTTTTCGTTTGAGCTCCGTTTTCAACATATTACATATGGAAATTGATTAAAATTCCACCATAAACACAATGGCATAACTTTCGTGGTCAAATTTCGACTTTTGCAAAATTCTCATTTTTATCCTTAACTTATTTAATTAATTTATCTAATTTATTTATTATAAATTTTTATGGGATGTTACAATATTTATAAGGAATTATTCGATATTAATTTCATTTAATTTGAATTCAAACTAATAAGAGAATTATCATGATTAGATTTCTTTTATCGAAATTCAACTTAATGATAGAATTAGTTATATACTAATTCTCTTTAATGCTAATTAGTTATTGTTTACTTTTATTTTGATATAATAGTTTTCGATGGATTAATATTGATTTTTAGTTTTACTTTATTACATATTTTCAAAATGTACCTTTATTAAATCATGTTGTGTAGCTCTTATTCATATTATTTGTACATTTTCAAACAAATTAAGATCATGTTTAAGCAGTTGGAATCATCAAAGCTGGAGTATGCATAGTTAACGTGTTGAGTTTCATTAAAAAGCTTAATATAGTAAAAATGATGCAACGGGTACTATATAAACAAACAAGAAAAAACTATAGGTCTTTATTTTTGATGTTGTTATAAAAAAGTCCTTGTATAAATGAACATGTAAATTAGGTCCCTATTTTCAAAAATAGAAAACGCATGGTAACTTGCACATTTCTGATAGAAGATACAAGGGAACTTGCAATTTTTGGAAAAAAATATAAAATACAATGGTGAAAAACTGTAGTTATTTACTAAAATTATACTTAAATAATAATTATTATTATTTATGAATAAAATCTTTTGATTTCCCAATTTTTGAAAAACTTTTTGAAAAGCGCAAGTTAACATGCACTTTTTATCAAGAAACCACAAGCTAGTTTGCGCTTTTTTATATAGAAAAATATGGACCTAACTTAAAAACTCATTGTTATAGGGAATTTTCTTACAGAAATATCTACAATAGGGACTTGGTGTGCAAATCCCCATAAACAAAAGTATTAGTTCAAAATTTATTACCTGATCTACAAACCTAAATGAGACTCTATATTTTAAGTTAGAAGGTCAAGTGGTAAATCTATTAATTCCCATCTATGATGTCAGTTCGAAATCATGTTCGGTTTAGTTCTTTAGATACATTTCACTTTAATCCTAAATGTTTGGTTTCAATAATATATCTTTTATAAATTCTATATAAATTTGTTTAGTTTGAAAATTTGATAACATGTTGATTTTATAGTTTAGTTATTATTGATATTATAAATGAATATGACCTATTTTTATAGCATGTTAATTACAAACTAATTCATTTAAATAGCATAAAGGAGAAGTAATACATAACAGATCATCTATTCTAAAATACTAAAATAAAATCAAAGAAAACTTCATTGAAATTAGTGGAATTGATTTTTTTATTTATTTGATATCAAAATTAACATAGTAAATATATTAATTTACTTTCACTTTTAGTTGCATATAATAATAAATATACATTTATTACCTAGTTGACCCTATTTTACATTAATTAGTATGTTTACTAGCTAAAACTGTTATAGAATTTAAACTGTATACTAGCTTCAAAAGCAACTATTGGAATCATAAATTATCTATACTCTGGATATTAAGAATAAAGGTATGTTTAGTTCTTTTAATGCACCAAATTTTTAAAATGGTTACTTTTTATTTAGCTAATTTTAAAACTATCAAAAATAGATTTATTTTAAAATAAATATTAATATATTAATAAATAAATATAATTTAGTTTGAAACCTTTTCCAAATGTAAACGAGGTTGACTGAACTCCTAAATTATTGTAAATAATTATCAGATTTAAATATTACAAGCTACAAATATGAGGCTTAAAGATATTATAGGATAATTTGAAACTTTATATGTTTGTATTTTTAGTTGAGTATTTATATTAGTGATGAGTTCAAGTTAAGATTGAATGAGGGATATATATTGTCATATTCTTCCATTTTTAGTACTTAATTAACTTACTTTTAATTGGATTCCCAAACTAATGGCAACTAATTCTTTTAACTAGAGTTAAAGAGAAATAATTTAAGAATCGATATGTAATCAATTCTTTAATTTGATTTGGAATAAAATATAATAGTATATTTATATTATAAATAATTCTCTAATTAGTTTGAATTTTTATTTACATTAAAAAATATCCTTATTTTAGTTTACTTTCATGCTCTCAATTCCATATTAAATATAAATTCATTCTCATGATGCTTGTTCTTATATATGTATATTGAAAATGTGTAGGCATAAATGATTTTTAAACAATTAAGTCACCATCAGTTTCGATAACTGCTACAAATTTAAATATCTTTTGTTGCATATACGCTTATTTCTCAAAATGCACCAACGTCAAATACGATGATTGTAACATCCCCTATCTGAAGGCCCGAAGCTAAGCGCTATAGATGCTGCAGTCATCCATAGTATTAACTTCCGGTGTCCAAATACAGTAATGTTACTGGTATCAATAATATCAGAAACACTTGAATATGAAATAAAATCACAGATTTAAAAACAACTTTTCTCATTACATTTCAAAACACAATTTCATATCCAAGTTACATAATCCCAAACATTTCCCAGGTATAGAACAAATATAATTATTACAAATACGCCAAGAGTGACATATGAAGATGCCCCCCTTGATGATTAGAGAACTAATAGACTAACTGTCTTAGTACAACACAGCGGAATAAAATAAAATAACAGAACAACTCCTAAATAGCTATTAGCCTCCTACTCGTCTCCGAAAGCTTTATTCGTCCACCTACTAAAACCTAAAAACCTTCAACCCTCAGCCTACTCAAATCAATTTTGAGCACCCGAGAGTTTAAGGGGAAAAACATAAACTTCGAGTCAGACATAAAACCTTGGGTGAATAATACTATACATCTCAGTTATATGATATTAAGTGAGACCACTCCGCTTAGCGGAACGGGTTTCCCTTCACTAATATCTCTTTAAAAGCTTATCTTTTGCAAATCAAAACCCTGCAACCAAACCGGTTAAAACAATCAAAGCATTATCATCTATGCATATAAATCAGGTAACAAATGGACTATCTGTCCGAAAAATATAGTTTTGTTTGGCTGACTACTGACCTTTGGCTGACTCGGGCCTACAAGACAAAATAAACAAATAATCTAACATTTGTTAGATACTCCTCTTCTGGACAGTCTGTCCCTAACTTACTTCTCTCAGGGTCAACCAAACCTAATGGTTTTGTGGGCTCACCAATAACCTATCTCTCTTTGTATATATTCCTTTCTGTGTGTAACATCATTTTAGTCTTACCTGTGACAAAGCCCTACACCCTAGAATTTCAGACTTATATTAGCTAAGCTACTAGCTAAAGTATAGGGCGTGACCCCATACCAGTCCTATCTGGTATTCTAATATCTGAGTCATTTTACTTAGGGTCATCCACCCAAAATTTTCCTTAAAAACCTTTTCTTTCAAAATGATTTAATCATTTTAAATCATACTTAAACAAGGAAAATATTCTATGATTTACTCAAATCACTTTGCCATGTTATATATGCTTTTCACAAAAAATTGTTGATGAAACCATCAAAATCTTTGTTTAAATCTTTAAACAATATCTTTCGAAACCATTAAAAGTACCCCTTTCGAAACCCTTGAAAGTACCCTTTTCGATATAAGTAAAACCTTAGGCCGAAAGGCCAAAACATACCTTTCGAAACCATTCACAGTAGTTCTTTCAAAAAACATTGAAAACCTCTCTTTCGAAAGACTTTCTAAAACCTTAAACATCCTCTTTTCAAAACACTTTCAATATGCCTTTCGAAAACATGGGAAACTCTTCATTTAAACACCAAGGTAAACCTTTTGAAAACATTAGAGAACCACCCCTTCGAAACCTTTAACATAAACCTTTCGAAAGCATTAAATCTGAAACCTTTCAAAAACATTTGGTTTCAAGTAAAACATGCGGAATAACCTTTCGCCATTCAAAACTATACCTTTCGAAAACATTCGGTTTATCTTTCAGAATCTCAAAAGGGTCTAAAAAGAATTAAGTTGAAAGCAACACTTTCGAAAGCTATTTCCTAAGTAAATGAAGTGGATGGTGTCAAAACCTATCCCTTTGAAAGCATTGGAGAAGCGACTTTAATTTTAAAACAAGTGACCCTTTCGAAAGCACTTCTTTGAAAGGAAAAAGGCAGTAGCTAGGGGTTTCGACCTCTTCGAAAACATTTTCTGAAAACAAAGGCGGTAAGGGGTTTCGACCCCTTCGAAAGATTCTTTATAAAACAAAGGCGTAACCTCTTTTGAAACCATTCTTTAAAACCATTTGTCTAAGTCAAAAGCTAACTAAGTCGAAAGCATTCCTTTCGAAAGCAAAGCTATCGTATTTTCTTTTAAAAGCAAAGCAAAGCTTCGACCCCTTCGGAACCCCTTGTTTCGACCTCATACCTTTCGCATGTGTCCAATTCACTACATACCAAGTCTTTAATACCATGCGCATTGGTTTGGATAGTGATGGAGGCGGAAGTACTTGGTCGGAATGTAGGTGCCAAAAGTGGTGAAATAAGTAAAGTGTAGAAAAACTGTATTTTTACTTTAAAAAGTAATTCTTTTCAACTAACCTGCCTTATTTGTCAACATATGATTGGTTGCTAATTTCTTTTCTAAATTCTTTTCTAAAAGTGCTGCCAAAGTTTCAAAAGTAACAATTTAAAACATTTGTAAATTGCCCCTTCTCCTTTTATAAATATATAAAACATTTAAGTTCCATATCTTAAATAATTTTATATATCTATTAAAACACTTAGGAAAATTCTATAAAAATTTCCATAATTCACTTTTAGTATATTTTCTAACATGTATTAATTTTTGCCCAAAAACCATATAAATTGGCCGTGATTAATTTAAACCCAAAATAACCATTTTCTTCACTAGAAAATTCATAATAAATCCACATTAATTCAGAAAATTTTGAAATTTGAAATCCATTTCCAACATGTTATTTCTGACCTTATCTTAAAACCGCAAGGCATTTGGATGTCATTAAATTGGTTTTTCAATCTAAAACTTATCATAAAATCTATATAATTGAGCATAAATCATCAATAAGCATATATATACACTAAAAAACATGGCAATATACTTTGCAAATTATTCGGATCTGATCTAGAAACCAAAACATCAAAAATATGAGATGTAACTTATTATTCACCTTTAGCTTGAGGTTAAGGAATTAAGATTTGATCTTTGATTAAGTTGATTTGCTTCTCTCTTGAAATCTTCTCTTGTTTTCCCTTATTGGTGGCCAGCCTCTCTTTCTTATGTTTTTGTTTTGTGAATGTAAATAATGGACGTTAGAATGGTGATGGCTTAAGGGTTTAGGATATATGGATATGTCTTATTCCTATATTGCCCTTTATCTATTTGCCTAACTTATTTTATTTCATTTCCCTTAGTTCATTGGTTAAATGGGCACAACTAGGCTTTAAATTCACAAACCTCAATCCCTTAATCATTTTACATTATTTCATTTAATTTACCTAATTAAATGTTCCTAAATAATGTTACTAAAAATTAGGGGTGTTACAGTCTCCCCTCCTTAAAGAATTTCATCCTCGAAATTACGGTAAGTAATTCATACAAATCAATCACAAAGGTAAAACATACCAGGAAACAAATCAGGATAAGCGTCTCTAATCCTGCTCTTAGTTTCTCAAGTACAGCCTCTCTCGTCATCGCTCCACTGGACATTAACTAATCTAGCTGCCTTGTTCCTTAGCCTCTTCTCATCTCTTGCAACTATACAAACAGGCTTTCTGACTATGGTCATATCCGGTTCCACTATTAAATCCTTTAACACAGTCGGTGTAATAGTAGAATCTGGATCTCGGATACACTTTCTCAGAAAAGAAACATGAAAAACATCGTGGACTCCTGCCAAACTGTTTGGTAACTCTACCCTATATGCAAGTTTACCGATCCTTTCTATAATAGGAAATGGTCATACGAATCTCGGTGACAACCTCCCCGATTTCCCAAATCAGATCACACCCTTCAGTGACACCTTGATGAAAACATGATATCCAACTGAGAACCTAAGTCTTTCCGTCTCTTATCAGCATAACTCTTCTGCCTAGACTGAGCTTCCTTCATTCTAGCTCGAATTAATTCAATCTTTTCTGCAGATTCTCTAACCAAATCCGAACCAAGAACCAACCTATCCCCGGTCTCTAACCAACAAACAGGAGATTTGCAAGGCCTTCCATATAAAGCTTCAAACGGTGCCATCCCTATACTAGTCCGATAACTATTGTTATATGAAAACTCGACTAAGTGTAGATGGTCTTCCCATGATCCTCCAAAATCTAGCACACAAGCTCATAACAAATCTTCCAAGATTTTGTTAACTCTTTCCGCTTGCCCATCTGTCTGCGGATGGTAAGCGGTACTCATCTTGAGCTTGGTACCTAAGGTATCCTGTAGACTCTTCTAGAACTCACTAATGAACAAGGAATCTCTATCGTTTACTATACTGCTAGGAATTCCATGAAGTCTAATTATATTCTTTATGAACAACTTACCCAGAACAGGTGCCGTTCTAATTGACTTTACTAGAATGAAATGGGTACTCTTAGTCAATCTATCCACTATAACCCATATACTTTCATTTCCTCTATTTGATTTTGGCAACCCGTCTATAAGATCCATAGAAATAGAATCCTACTTCCATACTGGAACCTCTAATGGCTGAAGTAACCCACTTGGTTTCTGATGTTTGGCTTTTACCTATTGACAGTTCAAACACTTCTCACCCATAAGCTTACATCCCTCTTCATACCTTCCCATAAGAAACTTCTCTTCATATCCTGATACATCTTAGTTCCTCCAGGATGAATAATAAACTTTGAACAATGGCATTCCTCATGAGCATCTTTCCTAATATTTCCCACATTCGGAATACATAGTCTTCCCTTCTTCCTTAACCACCCATTCTGGTCAAGATTGAAATCTTAAAGTCATCGCTCTCTGTTCCATCCTTTAACTTTCTGATCCATTCAGCCAACACTGGATCCTCTCCTTGTTTAGAAGCAACACTTTTGATCATTACTGGTCGAACTTCTAAACAAGACAACCTAGCAGTTTCTGTACTAGAACTACTCTTAGATCTCCACTGTACTCTGCATGTAGTCAACGCTTCCAAATCTTTCCACTCGGATATCATCACCAACAATGCATTCTGATGTTTTCTGCTAAGTGCATCTGCAACTTTATTGCCCTTTCCTGGTGTGTACTCAATACTGAAATCATAAACGGCTAAAAACTCTAACCACCTCTGCTGTCTCATATTCAACTCCTTTTGAGAGAATAAATACTTTAGTGACTTATGATCCGTAAATAACTCGAAACTCTCTCCTAAAAGGTAATGTCTCCAGACCTTCAATGCAAAAATAACTGTAGCTAAATCCAAATCATGAGTCCGATATCAATCTCATGCGGTCTGATCTGTCGAGAAGTGTAGGCAATCACTTTACCTCTTTGCATAAACACAGCTCCTAATCCTACTCCACTGCATTTGTATATACCACTAAGTCATGATTCTCCTTCGGAACCACTAACAAATGTGCATTCGTCAATAAGTGTTTTAGCTTCTGGAACGCATCCTGCATTTATCTGTCCAGACGAACTTCACATCTTTCCAAGTTAACTTAGTCATTAATGTCGCTATCCGTGAGAAGTCCTTAATAAATCTCCGATAGTAACCACCTAATCAGAACACTTCTCATCTCAGTCACCATCTCGGATCTTTTTCAATTATTCACTGCTTTGATCTTAGCTGGATCTACTGACAAGCTTTTCACTGAAACTACATGACCAAGAAACTTCTCTTCCTTCTTCCAGAAATGACACTTCAAAAACTTCGCCTTCAGTTGATGCTCTCTCAAAGTCCCAAGCACTACTCTAAGATGAACTTCATGCTCTCTTTCGTCCTTAGAGTATATCAAAATATCATCTATGAACATCAACACGAACCCATCCAAGTGCTCTCGGAAAATTCGGTTCATCAAATCTATAGAGAATGCTGGTGCATTAGTTAGTCCGAACGGCATCACTAACCATTCGTACGATCCATATCTGTCCTAAACGCCGTCAATGGAATACTATCCTCAGCCATCATAAGCTAATGAAATCTTGTTGCCAAATCCAACTGGGAAAATACTTTAGCTCCACTCAACTGATCGAAAAAATCGTCAATTCTAGGCAGCGGATATCGATTCTTTATTGTCTTCTCATTCAACTTACGATAATCGATACATAACCTTAACTATCCGTCCAGTTTCTTCACATACTGCGGCTGCTCCCTAAGGTAAACTGCACGGTCTAATAAAACTCTTACCTTTGAAATCCACCAACTGCACCTTTAGCTCCTTCATCTCGGTAGGAGTCATCCTACTTGGCAGTCTACTCACTGGTTATTCTCCGGGTACTAAATCTATCCGAAACTCAATGGCACATTTCATTGGTAGTCCTACTAAAGGTTCAAAAACATCTGCGAATTCTCTAACAAAGAAAACTCGACTCAACTCGTCTTCTACCTCCATAACACTCAATAAAGCATTTACCTCACAACTAGGGTTTTCTACGGTGTATACTATCCGATCACTACAGTCAGGGTGTCTAAGTGATATCTTCCTATCATGGCAAAATATCCTAGCATCATATTTACTTAACCAATCCATACCCAAAATAATTCCGAACCCTATGAAATCAAACACACGCAAACTGTAAACAAAGGTATGACCAAACAATTCAAACTCTAAGTGGTCACACTTCATCCCAAGAGTGGCGTAACCTCCTATCGGATTTACAACCCTTAAGGAAGTAACTAGGTATGGGGGTTCTATGTTAAGCTTATCTACTAAACAACGAGATATAAAAGAATGTGATGCACCAGTATCAAATAGAACGCTAACTGACGTGCCATGAATCATAAGTGTCCTTCCAACATAACCCTTCCCTTCTCCTCTGTTGTTGGCCTCGAGGTAGCTAGTTCCAATGCAAACACCTTTTCTTTCCCATCCTTAGCGGGCCCTTTGCACTGGATCTTATAATGTCCAATTTGATCGCAGTTGAAACATCTGATATTCTTCTCCCGATCACCTTCTTTGTCTCTCCTGAGCGACATTCATTTGCGAAATGCCCTTTCTTTCCACACTTATAGCAGACAACTTCCGACTTTCCTTTCTTGGCAGCTCCACCCTTCTAAGCTCCTTTCTTATGGAAGAAATTTCTCTTCTGACTCTGCCCCACTTGGACTTCCTTTGCCTTATTTCTCTCCAGAAAAGCAAGCATCTCCTCGTGCCTCAAAGCCATTTCAACTACAACATCACACGGATCTCTAATATGCGATAGCAAAGCCCTAGCAAGCTCTGGCTTCAAACCCCGAATAAACTTGTCATTTCTCTTAATCACAGTATCCACAGTAGCATAACCATACCTTGCCAACTCCTCAAACCTCGTCGCATACTTAAGAACAGTCATGTCTCCTTGCTCCATCTCAACAAACTTCCTTAGCAAGGTAGACTTAGAAATCTCCGACATAAGCCTTTCTCTAAACCTCCTCTTGAACTCAGCCCATGTCATTAACTCCACATTAACTCCAGCTGTAACGCTGTTCCACCAGTACAGCGCTGCTCCTTGTAACTGTCTCGAAGTGAGTCTTCTCTTCTGCTCATGTGGTCTTCAGTCTCTAACCAACATGCTAGTGATTTGCATGGTCTTCCATACAAAGCTTCAAAAGGCACCATTCCTATACTATTCTAATAACTATTATTATAGGAAAACTCAATCAAATGTAGGTGGTCCTCCCAAGATCCACCAAAGTCCAATATACAAGCTCTTAACAAGTCCTCAAGTACCTTGTTGACTCTCTTTGTCTGCCCATCCGTCTGTGGGTGATAAGCTGTACTCATCTTGAGCTTGGTACCTAATACCTCTTGTAGACTCCTCCAAAATTGGCTAGTGAATAATGCATCCCTGTCACTGACTATGCTACTAGGAATCCCATGAAGTCTAACTATGTTCTTCATGAACAACTTTGCTAAAACAGGTGTCGTCCTGATTGACTTTACTGGAATGAAATGGGTACTTTTAGTCAACCTATCCACAATAACCTATATACTCTCATTTCCTCTCCTTGACCTTGGCAACCCATCTATAAAATCCATGGATATCGAATCCCATTTCCAAACTGGAATATCTAGAGGCTGAAGTAATCCACTCGGCTTCTGATGTTCAGCTTTTACTTGTTGACAGTTTACACATTGCCTAACCCACAAGCCAACATCCCTCTTCATGACTTTCCAATAGAAGCTCCTCTTCATATCTTGATACATCTTGGTCCCTCCAGGATGAATCGTAAACTTGGATCGATGACATTCCTCAAGAACTTCTCTTCTCAAGTTCTTAACATCTGGAACACATAACTGTCTCTTCTTTCTCAACCATCCTCTCTGGTCAAGACAAAAAAATTTCAAATCATCGACCTCAGTTCCAACCTCAAGCCTTCTGATCCTCTCAGCTAATAATGGATCCTCTTTCTATTTAGAAGCAATTCTCTCGATCAACTCCGGTCGAACTTCCAAACATGGCAACATGGCAGTATTCTGACTAGAACTAGAAGTCGATCTTAACTACACACCACAACTGGCCAAAGCTTCCAAGTCTTCCCACTTCGCCAACATAGCCAACACCACATTCCGATGTCTTCTGTTGAGAGCATCCGCTACTTTATTACCTTTCCCTGGGGTATACTCTATACCAAAATCATAAGCAGTAAAAAAACTCCAGCCACCTCTGTTGTTGCATATTCAACTCCTTCTGAGAGAATAGGTATCTCAAAGACTTATGATCGGTATACAATTCAAATCTCTCCCCAAGAGATAATGCCTCCAAATATTTAAGGCAAAAATTACCGCTGCAACTCCAAGTCATGAGTATGATATCTTACTTCGTGCGGTCTAAGCTGCCTAGATCTGTAAGCAATAACTTTGCTTTTCTGCATCAGTACTGCTCCCAATCCAGTCCCACATGCATCTGTGTATACTACCAACCTTGGGTTACCATTTTGAACTACTAATACTGGAGCATTGGTCAACAAATGCTTTAACTTAAGGAATGCTTCCTCACATTTTTCAGACCAAATAAACTTCACTTCCTTTCTGGTAAGCTTAGTCAAAGGCGCTGCTATCCATGAGAAATCCTTGATGAATCTCCGATAATAGCCAGCAAGTCCAAGAAAACTTCTAATATCGGTCACCGTTTCTGGTCTCTTCCAATTGTTCACAGCGATCTTATCTAGATCGACTGACAATCCCTTCTCTGAAACCACATGACCAAGAAACTTAACCTCTTTCTTCCAAAAACGACCCTTGAAAAATTTCGCCTTTAGCTGATTCTGCCTCAGCGTCTCTAACACAACTCTAAGATGATTCTCATGCTCTCTCTCATCTTTAGAGTATACCAAAATGTCATCTATAAACACCAATACGAATCTATCCAAATACTCTCGGAAGACTCGATTCATCAGATCCACAAAGAAAGCAGGTGCATTCGTCAAGCCGAATGGCATTACTAACCATTTATATGATCCATATCTGGTTTGAAATGTCGTCGATGGGATACTATCCTCTGTCACTCTTAGCTGATGGAAACCTATCGCCAAGTCCAATTAGGAAAACACTCTGGCACTACTGAACTGATCAAATAAGTCATCGATTCTCGACAAAGGATACTTGTTCTTGATCGTCCTCTCGTTCAGCTTATGGTAGTCAATACACAACCTTAACGACCCATTTGGTTTCTTCACGAACACCACGGCCACTCCCCAAGATGAACTGCTTGGTCTAATAAAATTCCTTCCCTCAAGATCCACCAGCTGCACCTTCAATTCATTCATCTCTATCGGTGTCATTCTGCTATGTGGTCTACTAACAGGTTCAGCCCCCAATACAAGGTCTATCCAAAACTCTACAGCTTGTTTTGGTGGTAATCCAGTGACCGACTTAAATACATCTGCAAATTCTCTTGCTACACGAACCCGACTAAGCTCATCTCCCACCTCCATGACACTTAACAAAGCACAAACACTCTTATTGGAATTCTCCACTAAGGAAATGATTCGGTTATGACTATATGGGTGCCTCAACGATAATTCCCGATCCTGGCAAAATATCCTAGCCTTATACTTAACCAACCAATCCATACCCAAATTGATCCTGAAATCTACGAAATCAAAAACATACAAACTGCATGCAAACTTATAACCTAACAAATCAAGTTCTAACAAGTCACATCTTATCCCAAGAGTTGCATGCCCTCCTATTGGATTTGCAACCCTTACGGAACTAACAAAGTATGTCGGGTCTATACATAACCTATCAACTAAGTACTGTGATGTAAATGAGTGTGATGCACCAGTATCAAAAAGTACCCTAACTGGTATACTCTGAATCAAAAGCGTACCTTCCATCATAGTTTTCCCTTTCTCTGCTATAGTAGGTCTAGAAGAAGATGGGGGTCCAATAGCAAACACCTTCCCTCCGTCCGCCCGGACTGGCTCTGGACACCGGCTCTTATAATGCCTAACTTGGTCACAGTTGAAGCATTTCACATTCTTCTTCTCTGCAGGCTTCTTTCTTTTACTAGTTCTGCACTCGTTGGCGTAATAGCCCTTCTTATCACACTTGTAACGCACTAAATCAGCCTTCGCCTTCTTGGAAGCATCCCCTTTCTGGGCTCCTTTCTTCTTGAAGAATTTCATTTTCTTTCCCTAGGGGCCTTGGGACTCAAGTGATTTCTCCGTAACAGACACAGCAAGCATCTCCTCATGGCGAATGGCCATCTCCACCACTACATTAGAAGGATCTCAGATATGGGTCATAGTCATTCTAGCAAGCTCAAGTCTCAACCCTCGAATGAACCTCTCATTCCTTCTGAAATCAGTGTCTACCAAAGCATATCCATATCAAGACAGCTCATCAAACTTAGCAGCATACTCAACTACTGACATCTCTCCCCGAACCAGATCCATGAACTTCCTCATCAATGCAGACTTAACAACTTTAGACAGAAATTTCTGCGCAAATCTTCTCCTGAAATTGGCTCACGTCAGCTCTTCGTCTGGAACTCCGGCGGTCACATTGTTCCACCATTGAAGCGCTAACCCTTGCAACTGTCTAGAGGCTGACCTTCTCTTCTCTCCATCATCCAACCCTAAATATGTAAAAATCCTTGCACAGTTCAAAAATCAGTTCTGAACTTTAACAGCATCCTCTGTTCCAAGAAAAGGCTTCCCTCCCAGACTAGTATAATCCCTGCTCAACTTGGCATAGTTATCGCCAATTAGGGCTATAGGATTGGCTCCTCCAGCATTCACAGCATTACCTCCAACTACCTGTGCAGCTGCTCCAGGTTGCATCATGTTGACGAAGAACTGATACATCATCCCCATATCTATTGATGGGGTTCTAGCACTCACATTGGCAGTTGCCACTTAGTTAGCATTTGCCGATCGACTTGCATGTCTCCTTGCAGTGGGTCGAGCATTTCCGTTAGTTTTCGTGCTTCCTCTTCCTAGATTCACTCTTCTATTTCCTGCTTCCATACCTTTCTTTCTCGTAATCTGCATATGAGCTTTAGTAAGATACAGAATAATGGTCGAAGAGAGAGGGGAATACGTACTTATATATATATATATATAGCAAATACAAGTACGTTACTATAACGTTAACCCAAACCCCAATCTTATTCTTTAATTCATTAGGATTATGTTTGAGAACGTTTGGTTTATTTTATGTTTTATCATAAACCTATGCTCTGATACCAACTTGTAACATCCTCCTACTTGGAGGCCCAAAACTAACGGCTACGGATGCTACAGTCATCCATAGTTATTAATCTTCAACGACAAAATATGGCGGTGCTAGATTCATTGATACAGAGATCACAAGAATATGGGAAAATTTAACAATTCAAAAACATATTTCCATATTCCATTCTAAACATTTCATGTTCATTACATAATCCCAAAACGTTAACCATGTTCAGCAAAATATAATTATTACACATACGCCAAGAGCGACATATAAAGATGCCCCCTTGGTTGATCAGAGTATATAATAAGGCCAATACATCTGCCTTTACAAACAAAACACACAGCGGAAAAAGATATCTCCAAATAACTATATGCCTCCTGCATGCCTCAGAAAGCTTTATTCGTGTAAGAAGAGAACTTGAAAACCCTAAACCTCAAACTACTCAAAATCAATTGAGTACTCGAGAGTTTAAGGGGAAAACAAAATTTTCGAGTCAAACATAAAGCCTAGTATGAATACTAGTCTATCATCTAAAATCATTTGGATATCTAGTGAGACCACGCCGCTTAGAGGAATGGGTTTTCCCCTCACTAGTATCCTAAAACATTTATAAAACCATATACTATGCTCCTGCATCCACAATGGTTAAAAACGTAGTATTTCAAAACATTACGATGATATGCAAACAAGCAAATAAAATCCTGATTACCCATCCCCATTCATTCTGACTATCTGTCTCAATTTAGTTTCTAGGATTACTATTAACCTATTAGTTTTCATGGGCTAATTAATAACCGGTTAAATGCTTATGGACTATCTGAATCGATTACATAGTTTTCATGGGATCACTAAGAACCTATTGGTAACCCCAATATCTTTCTGTTTATCCTAGTTTTCATGGGCTGACTAGGAACCTATTGACTATTTGTCAATATCTTAATCTAGGTATAGTTTTCATGGGTTCACTATAAATCCATTAGCCCCTGCCAATATCAAATCATAGTTTTCATGGGCTAACTATAAACCTGTCTTTCTGACATCTTCCTTTATACATAGTTTTCATGGGCTAACTATAAACCTATTGGCCCATGCCAATATTTTTTTCCTTTAATATTTTGGCATCCTGTATTCTGGTCTTCCTAACCTCCTGGATGCAATTCTACTCATTCAGGAGTTAACTTAATTTATATTCACTACTGGGTCAACCTAGCTGGTTATTCTGCCCTTCCTCAAAATACAGTTATGGGTCCGTTGCAATATGAATATATACATATATGATGAAGCATACATAATAACTTCGTTGTTCTCTTTAACCTTTTAATCAAAGAAAACTTTTTCAAAAACTCCTTTTTCAAAATACTTTATTTAATTATGCCATGGTTTTCTTTTAAAATGAGATTGGGTTATTTTCTTTGAAAACTAAGGCCGTCGAAACCTTCAAAACCTTGCTTTCGACTTCACTGGATAACCTCCTTCAAAAGCATATAAATATCTTTTCAAAACATTAGGCCCCTGCCTTTTGAAACACTTTAAATCTTCTCTTTCGAAACCTTTCAAACATATTAAAGTATTTCTTAATAATAATACGTAAAAGCTTAGCTTCGAAACCATTGAAAGTAGCCCTTTCGAAAGTATAAAACTTGGTTAAAAGAAAACAATTTTACACCACTTCGAAAGTATCCCCTTCGAAGGCAAAGAAAACAAAGCAAACATATTCAAAAGCAAAGAAATCAACTCCTTCAAAAATATAAAGTTTGTTTTAACTATAAATTTTTATAGGTGTAGAATTAGGGTCTCTAACCTATTTTATTGTGTTCAAATGATGGTTTCCCTTTTCGTAGAGTGGTCATAATAGAAAAACGGACTTACGGTTAGAAAGTTATGCCTATTTGAAGTTTGCAAACAAATCTGGCAAAAACTGCTACAAAAGGGCCTCCGCTACATTTACAACTGCTGTCGAATGGGAGCTTTCGGCTGAGTCAAAAGGTGCTTTCGACTGAGTCGAAAGATGCTTTTGAAATGCAATAGAAAGGTCCAGAAATACTGCGAAAGTATGATGTCGAAAGGTGCTTTCGACAAGGTCGAAAGGTACTTTCGAAAATGCTACAAAAGGGTCCAGAACTGCTGCAGAATGATGCAATCGAAAGATGCTTTCGACAAGGTCAAAAGGTGGTTCCGAAAATGCTGCAGAAGGGTTCAGAACTACTGCAGAATGATGCAGTCGAAAGGTGCTTCCGAAAATGCTACAGAAGGGTCCAGAATGATGCAGTCGAAAGGCGCTTTCGATAAGGTCGAATGGCAGAGTCGTAAATAACTTGAAAACTGTTATTTTGCTAATTAAAATATATTCTTTTCACCAACTCCTATTCTTTGTCAAATTTATATTGGTTAATGACATACTTTAACACTTTCTCTGTAGAAAAACTGGTATAGATCAGATTTTATTATTTCCAAGATTATTTTCAAAATAATTAATTATATTAATATTTTAATATAATTATTAAGCATTTTTAACTTAGAAAATTCATAATAAATCGAAATCACTTGGGAAAAATCTCAAAAATTCACCAAAAATATAAAATAACATTTTCTACATCATATAAAAATTTCGAAGCAAAAGTCATTATTTTTAATAATTAAAACCCGAAATAAATACCTTTTTCACCTTAAGAAATTCATAAAATATTCCTATTAACTTCGAAAATTATGAAATTAAAAATCCATTTCCAAAATTATGTTTTACACAATATATCCAAAAATCAAGTTGTTTGAAGGTAATTTACTAAGGTTTTTTTTACTTTAATACCCATCATTTTAATTCCATAAAAATTCCAATAAATCACCATAAATAATTATTCTATCCAAACAATGATTATTACATCCAAACATGATCAACATAGAAAAATACATTCGGTTACTATCCATAACTAAACCAAAACAAGGAAAAATGAGATGATTTACACTATTATTCACCTTGATTAAGTTCTCGGAGTTTGAGATTTGTCCTAGTTTTAATCTTCTAGCTTTATCTCTTGGATCTTCCAAGTTTGCTGATCTTCTAAGGTGTTTTAATGGCTGGCTATAACTTCTCTTTTATTTGTATTTTGATTTATGAAATGGTAGGTGAGAATAAGGGAGGGTTTAAGGGTATATGGGTGTGGCTATTTTCATATTGCCCTTCTCTTATTTTCCTAACTTATAAATTATAAACCATACTTATACGTTCATTAGTTTAGCCGTGGCCAAGTTAATTCACAATTAAATCTCAACTCCTTAATCAACCATATTATTCTATTTAATTTATCCAATTAAATATCTTGAATAATGCTAAACAAAAATTAGAGGTGTTATAAACCCTAGATCAACAAAAATCCTCTTGCAATGAAGTAGCCAGTTCTCTACTTCGATTGCATCCTCGGAACCAATAAATGACTTTCCTCCAAGCCTAGCATAGTCTATACTCAGAATAGCATAGTTGTCGACTATTGGAGCTTCTTGAACTCCTCCTCCAACTACTCCAGCAGCAACACTCGCTTGCATCATGTTTACAAAGAACTGATACATTGCTTCCATACCAACTTGCAGGACTCCAGCGCCTACATTTCCAGCTTGTGCCTGACCTGGGTTTCTCCTGGTATTTGGTATGGCATTTCCATTAGTTGTGGTGCTTCCTCCTCCTTGGTTAACCCTTCTAGCATCCATATCTACATTCGAGCCTTCGTGAGATACAGAAGAATAGCTTAATAGAGAGGGGAGAATGGAGATATAGCGTATACTTATATATAGCAAATACAAGTATGTTACTATAGCGTTATTCCATACCCCGATCTTTTCTCTAATTCCTAAGGATTATGTTTTTAAAAATCATTTTTAAGTTTAAATTTTTTCCATAAACCAGTGCTCTGATACCAAGTTTGTAATATCCCCTATCTGGAGGCCCGAAGCTAAGCACTACAGATGCTGTAGTCATTCATAGTATTAACTTCCGATGACCAAATGCGATAATGTTAATGGTATCTATAATATCAAAAACACTTGAAAATGAAATAAAATCACAGATTTAAAAACAACTTTTCTCATTACATTTCAAAACAAATTTTCATATCCAAGTTACATAATCCCAAACGCTTCCCAAATACAAATATAATTATTACAAATACGCCAAGAGTGACATATGAAGATGCCCCCTTGGATAATCAGAGAACTAATAGACTAACTGTCTTAGTACAACACAGCGGAATAAAACAAAGTAACATAACAACTCCTAAATAGCTATCAACCACCTGCTCGTCTCCGCAAGCTTTATTCGTCCACCTACTGAAACCTAAAAACCTTCAACCCTCAGCCTACTCAAATCAATTTTGAGCATCCGAGAGTTTAATGGGAAAAACATAAACTTTGAGTTAGACATAAAGCCTAGTGTGAATAATGCTATACATCTCGGTTATATGATATTAAGTGAGACCACGCCGCTTAGCAAAACGGGTTTTCCTTCACTAATATCTCTTTAGAAGTATAGCTTTTGCAAATCAAAACCCTGCAACCAAACTGGTTAAAACAATCAAAGCATATCATCTATGCATATAAATCAGGTAACAAATGGACTATCTGTCCGAACAATATAGTTTTGTTTGACTGACTACTAACCTTTGGCTGACTCGGGCCTACCAGACAAAATAAACAAATAATCTAACCTCTGTTAGTTACTCCTCTTCTGGACGGTCCATCCCTAACTTTCTTCTCCCAGGGTCAACTGAACCTAATGGTTTTGCGGGCTCACCAATAACCTATCTCTCTGTATATATTCCTTTCTGTGAGTAACATCATTTTAGTCTTACCTGTGATAAAGCCCTACACACTGGAATTTTGGACTTATATTAGCTATGGGCTACTAGCAAAAGTATAGTCCCATCCGATATTCTAATATCTGAGTCATTTTACTTAGGGTTATCTACCCAAAATTTTCCTTGAAACCTTTTCTTTCAAAATGATTTAATCCATTTAAATCATACTTAAACAAGGAAAATATTCTTTGCTTTACTCAAATCACTTTACCATGTTATATATGCTTTTCACAAAACATTGTTGATGAAACCATCAAAACCTTTGTTTAAACCTTTAAACAAATACCTTTCAAAACCTTTGAAAGTACCCCTTTTGAAACCCTTGAAAGTACCCCTTTCGATATAAGTAAAACCTTAGGCCGAAAGGCCAAAACATACCATTCGAAACCATTCACAATAGTCCTTTCGAAAACATTGAAAACCTCCCTTTCGAAAGCCTTTCTAAAACCTTAAACATCCTCTTTTCAAAACATTTTCAATATGCCTTTCGAAAACATTGGAGACCCTCCATTTAAACACTAAGGTAAACCTTTCAAAAACATTGGGGAACTACCCCTTTGAAACATTTAACATAAACCTTTCGAATGCATTAAATCTCAAACCTTTTGAAAACATTTGGGTTCAAGTAAAACATGTGGAATAACCTTTCTAAACCATTCAAAACTATACCTTTCGAAAACATTGGGTTTATCTTTCAGAATCTCAAAAGGGTCTAAAAAGAACTAAGTCGATAGCAACACTTTTGAAACCTATTTCCTAAGTAAATGAAGTGGATGGTGTCGAAACCTATCCCTTCGAAAGCATTGGAGAAGCATTTTTAATTTAAAAACAAGTGACCCTTTCGAAAGCACTGCTTCGAAAGGGAAAAGGCGGCAGCTAAGGGTTTCGATCCCTTCGAAAACATTTTCTGAAAACAAAGGCGGTAAGGGGTTTCGATCCCTTCGAAAGCTTCTTTTTGAAACAAAGGCGCAACCTCTTTTGAAACCATTATTTAAAACCATTTGTCCAAGTTGAAGGCATTCCTTTCGAAAGGAAAGCAAGCACATTTTCTTTTAAAAGCAAACCAAAGCTTTGACCCCTTTAGAACCCCTTGTTTCGATCTCATACCATTTTCCTGTGTCCAATGTGCTATGTACCAAGTCTTTAATACCATGCGCATTGGTTTGGATAGTGATGGAGGCGGAAGTACTTGGTCGGAATGTAGGTGCCAAAAGTGGCGAAACAAGTAAAGTGTAGAAAAACTGTATTTTTACTTTAAAAAGTAATTCTTTTCAACTAACCTGCCTTATTTTTCAACATATGATTGGTTGCTAATTTCTTTTCAAAATTCTTTTCTAAAAGTGCTGCCAAAATTTGAGAAGTAACAATTTAAAAAATTTCTAAATTGCCCCTTCTCCTTTTATAAATATATAAAACATTTAAGTCACATACCTTAAATAATTTTATATATCTATTAAAACACTTAGGAAAATTCTATAAAAATTTCCATACATCACTTTTAATAAGTTTTCTAAAATATATTAATTTCTGACCCAAAAACCATAAAAATTAGCCGTAATTAATTTAAACATAAAAAACCATTTTCTTCACTAGAAAATTCATAATGAATCTGTTTGTGCCAAAATTGGTCACAAACCCCGAATGTTGTGAAAGCACTAGTGTATGAATATAAATCAACAATACTCACAC
The DNA here is from genome assembly GCA_030737815.1 of Allium fistulosum. Classification (NCBI taxonomy): domain Eukaryota; kingdom Viridiplantae; phylum Streptophyta; class Magnoliopsida; order Asparagales; family Amaryllidaceae; genus Allium; species Allium fistulosum. The sequence continues at coordinate 1,305,419,544 of CM060903.1, read as the reverse complement.
ACAAATCTCAAATCTAAGCAAACAGAGTATCACAATTCAGAAAATAATGAACATAAACACGAGATTTATAGTGGTTTGGCGATCTTGCCTACGTCCACTTTGAAGTTGATGATTTTATTGATGTTCTCTTGATGATTACAATTTCTTCTGATGTAGTACAACTGATTATATGATTACAATCTGAATCTAAGGAAGCAGTGGTGATTCTGAGTAAATCTAGCAGACTCTGGGCGCTCTTTAGTTCTCAAAATTGCCTCACCCCTTTTCTGAATGACCAGAGGCTCTATTTATAGGTGTAGGAGGCTGATATTTTTCCTAAATTGAGGGGAGACCAGTTCTGGTACGTGAGGGGGCCCACCTGGCCGAAATCTGGAGATCTGGGCCCACTTTGGGATCGATTCGACCCTTGGTTCGAATCGATCTAGAAAGTGTCCAATTGAGCTGAAACTTGGCGTGGACATTCTTCTATGCATACGCAAGCTCCTGTGAAAATTTCATAGCATTTGGACTTGTAGATCTCTAGTTATGATCGATTCAAGGTTGTGTTCTTCGTATAATGGATTCGTTCGAATCGATGCATTCGAATCCATGCTTCTGCACGTGAAGATGGTGACGTGGTGCGTGTGCTTCGGGTCAATCCCCCTTTTTCTCCGAGTTTACTGGGTCTAATCCTTGGTTTTAGCTGTGTGGACTTGGTGGATTCGAGGTGATCGATTCGAAGACGCGCTTCCTTCGAATCGATTGGACCAGCGTTCGTTCGAATCAACCAGGGTATGCCACCATTGATCGATTCGAATTTGCTTCAACAGGGTGGATACAAACGTATCTGTGTATATGGAGTCGCTGCATAGCTTTCTTCGTATCGATCCCAATGGTCTCCAGTTGATCGATACGAATAGAAGGTTGCAGAATGGATTCGAAGAGGAATATGTTGATGGATACAAAGTAGGATGTCTTCATGGATCTGAGTGATGGATACGAATCTTGACCATCTGAATGGATTCGAAGGACCTTAAGTTTGATGGATACGAACCTGATGGAGGCGAGGCTATTTACCTTTCGATCGATTCGAATGCCATGGTTTCGTACAGGGGTAACTTGATGGATTCGAACTAGCAATGTCTTGGATGGATTCGAACATGAACCTTGCCGATGGATACGAAGAAGACGATATCGATGGATTCGAAGTAAGGCAGGGATGATGGATTCGAATGATGGCTACACTGATGGATTCGAACATAGATTCTTCTAACTTGCGTTGATCATAACTTGAACATACGGACTCGGATTGACTTGAGATTTGAAACGTTGACTCTCATGGCTTAGCTTTTCATGTCCTACCAATTTTGGCTCGATCCGGACTCGGACAAAATTCATTGATATCCATGGTAAAATAGTGTATAACGAGCTTTTACGATGAACTGTCTTTAGTTTTCTAGTCAACTTTTTGGTGTCACGGCTTTGCCAAAAGGCGGGATAACATTTGCCCCCCAAAATATGCCTTGCGATAGGAAGGTGTGTTTTGTAATGCCATTAGCTGGATGTTCATATCCTGTTGATGACCTACAAAGACATTGATAGTTTTATCTGACCTTAAATGATGACTGTTCGCGATCTAGCCATTTTGAGGTGGAATGCGACCGTTCGCGATCTAGCATTTCTTTACGGCCCCAAATGATGACCGTTCGTGATCAAGCCATTTGAGGTGAGGGGTGCCGTTCGAGGCAAGTTGTGACCGTTCGCGATCGGGTGTCGTGGAAAGAAGAATGTGATCGTTCGTGATCGTGTGCCGTACGAGGAAAAAATGTGATCGTTCGTGATCGAATGTCATTCTAGACAGATTACGACTATTCGAAGTCGGATATCGTTCTAGACGGATTGTGACTGTTCGAAGTCGGATGTCGTTCTAGACGAATTATGATGGATTATGACCGTTCGTGGTCGAGTGCCGTACGAGGCAGAGTGTGATCGTTCGTGATCGAATGTTATACTAGATGAAGTGTGACCGTTCGCGGTCGGGTGCCGTTCGAGGCAAATGGTGACCGTTCGAGGTCGGGTGCCGTTCGAGGCTAATGGTGACCGTTCGAGGTCGGGTGCCGTTCGAGGCTAATGGTGACCGTTCGAGGTCGGGTGCCGTTCGTGGCGAAGTGTGATCGTTCGCGATCGAATTGTGACCGCTCGCGGTCGGATGCCGTTCGAGGCGAATTGTGACCGTTCGTGGTCGGGTGTCGTTCGAGGCGAATTGAGTGTGCCCGGGGAGGGACTTAGTATCATCAATACCAGGTTTCACGTTCGGGTGAATTCCCGGATTGTTTCTTGCAATGGTTTATCGCCATCTCAGAGCATGCCTAGGGACCGTTCGTGATCCCGTACATGTGTAAGTGGCTTAGCCGTTATGAAATCACAAGTAGCATTTTTTCATTGAAAATAAGTCTTTAGCAGAAATGTTAAACAAAGTCAAGTTCAAATATTCAAATCAAGATGAAACAAAAGCAAAGCAAGGATGTCAAAGTGTAAACTCCCACAACGATAGGGTTAGTAGTCATTCACAACATGCCTATGGACCGTTCGTGATCTCGCACATGTGTAAATGACTTACCCGTGTTGGTGAGAGGTTTACAACTTGTCCATCGTTATTTCAACTAATTGATAATCATACGATGTCCTGGCTTGGGGGCACCCCTGGCTGATGTAGACGGTGGTCGCTCTGGCTCCACCGCTGGAGCTCGCCTCCTCACATACTGATGTAGCATACCGTTCCTGATGTGCCCTTCCACCTCATCCTTCAGATGTCTACAGTCGTTAGTGTTATGACCATTTAGTTCGTGGAATAAGCAATATCTGTTTGATTTTCTTTCATCAACAGTGGGGTCCCTTCGTATTGGCCTTCGGTAGGGAACTTGCTCTCGTGTATCTCGGTAGATTCGCTCCAAACTCTCATTCAGTTCTGAGTAGGCGGTGAATCGTGGCTCTCTCCGCAGTCGCTTTGGCCCATCACCACTATCCTCAGCCTTTAGTTTTCCTTTATCCTTGCCTGAATCATTTTCGAGAGGCTTTTTGTCTTTAAGTGCATAAACTTCTATTCCCTCTCCTTCTTCTCTTTCAGCATTAGCGTCTTCCAATCGCAAAAACTTTTCTGCCTCGTGATAGAATTCCCCTAGATCCATAGGCGGATCCTTAGTTAATGAATTTTTGAACTCTATGCCGTCAGCTATTCCGGACACAGCTGCCATCATAACCATGGATGGATCTGGCCGATACACCGATGCTGCTGCCGCATTGAATCGCGTCAGGAAATTCCTCAAAGACTCTCCAGCTTTCTGCTTTAGCGTTGCCAAACTCATCACATTCTTGGGTCTTGAAATGTGAACCCTGAATTGCCTCATAAATTTCTCAATCAAATCGGTCCATGTCCCAATGGAGCCGCTCTCTAGCTGTCTGAACCATAAAGCTGCTATGTTTGTCAAATACAGTGGAAAGCACCGGGCCATGACTTCCTGTGATGCCCCCAGCACTTCCATGTGCCTTATATACCTCGTTAGATGGACCGTAGGGTCCGCCCTTCCATCATATCTTTCCACTGTTGGCAGTTTGAATTCTGGTGGGTTCCTAGCCAACCTAATTGCAGGAGAAAAGGGACTCCTGTTCACGTCTTCAAGATCTCTGTTTACTAATCCACCTCTCATGGCTCGCCTGACCATCTCTGCCAATCTATCATTGTCTCCAAGCTGTAGTCCTCGTTCGCTACCTTCGATCTGCCCCCCGAGTCCGTGTGAGCTTTCGGGTGTCTGCCCCCCTGGCTGAGCGTTCATCCCTCTATTGCCGCCAGGTTGCTCGGATGTCCTTGTCTCTCTTCCCAGGTTCGGATCAACATGTCCTAAGTGTATGCCCCCTAGCTCCGGTGCTGCGCCAGATGGTCCTGCTCCATTCTGGATTCTGGTTGTTCCTTGATTTTGCGCTCCAAGTTGTCCAATTTGTTGAAGCAAATTCTGGATCATCTCCTCCTGTCTCTTCATCATCGTCTCCATCTCATCCCTAGTGATGAAGATCGATGCTTGGTTTGCTCCTGAGGAAGCCTCTTGACTCCCTTCGTGCTGACTTTGTTCTGGTCTCTGCCTCCTACTTGTTTGTCTTGTCATGATGATTCAGATCTAAATTTCTTAGCCTTCTGATTCGACTTTCAAATGATAGAACTCCTGAGTTCAGTTCTCAGTGAAAGCACCAAAGTGTTTGTGCCAAAATTGGTCACAAACCCCGAATGTTGTGAAAGCACCAGTGTATGAATATAAATCAACAATACTCACACACAAATCTCAAATCTAAGCAAACAGAGTATCACAATTCAGAAAATAATGAACATAAACACGAGATTTATAGTGGTTCGGCGATCTTGCCTACGTCCACTTTGAAGTTGATGATTTTATTGATGTTCTCTTGATGATTACAATTTCTTCTGATGTAGTACAACTGATTATATGATTACAATCTGAATCTAAGGAAGCAGTGGTGATTCTGAGTAAATCTAGCAGACTCTGGGCGCTCTTTAGTTCTCAAAATTGTCTCACCCCTTTTCTGAATGACCAGAGGCTCTATTTATAGGTGTAGGAGGCTGATTATTTTCCTAAATTGAGGGGAGACAAGTTCTGGTACGTGAGGGGGCCCACCTGGCCGAAATCTAGAGATCTGGGCCCACTTTGGGATCGATTCGACCCTTGGTTCGAATCAATCAAGAAAGTGTCCAATTGAGCTGAAACTTGGCGTGGACATTCTTCTATGCATACGCAAGCTCCTGTGAAAATTTCATAGCATTTGGACTTGTAGATCTCTAGTTATGATCGATTCAAGGTTGTGTTCTTCGTATAATGGATTCGTTCGAATCGATGCATTCGAATCCATGCTTCTGCACGTGAAGATGGTGACGTGGTGCGTGTGCTTCGGGTCAATCCCCCTTTTTCTCCGAGTTTACTGGGTCTAATCCTTGGTTTTAGTTGTGTGGACTTGGTGGATTCGAGGTGATCGATTCGAAGACGCGCTTCCTTCGAATCGATTGGACCAGCGTTCGTTCGAATCAACCAGGGTATGCCACCATTGATCGATTCGAATTTGCTTCAACAGGGTGGATACAAACGTATCTATGTATATGGAGTCGCTGCATAGCTTTCTTCGTATCGATCCCAATGGTCTCCAGTTGATCGATACGAATAGAAGGTTGCAGAATGGATTCGAAGAGGAATATGTTGATGGATACAAAGTAGGATGTCTTCATGGATCTGAGTGATGGATACGAATCTTGACCATCTGAATGGATTCGAAGGACCTTAAGTTTGATGGATACGAACCTGATGGAGGCGAGGCTATTTACCTTTCGATCGATTCGAATGCCATGGTTTCGTACAGGGGTAACTTGATGGATTCGAACTAGCGATGTCTTGGATGGATTCGAACATGAACCCTGCCGATGGATACGAAGAAGACGATATCGATGGATTCGAAGTAAGGCAGGGATGATGGATTCGAATGATGGCTACACTGATGGATTCGAACATAGATTCTTCTAACTTGCGTTGATCATAACTTGAACATACGGACTCGGATTGACTTGAGATTTGAAACGTTGACTCTCATGGCTTAGCTTTTCATGTCCTACCAATTTTGGCTCGATCCGGACTCGGACAAATTTCATTGATATCCATGGTAAAACAGTGTATAACGAGCTTTTACGACGAACTGTATTTAGTTTTCCAGTCAACTTTTTGGTGGCACGGCCTTGCCAAAAGGCGGGATAACAGAATCCACATTAATTCAGGAAATAATGAAATTTGAAACCCATTTCCAAAATATTATTTCTGACCTTATCTCAAAACCGCAAGGCATTTGGATGTCATTAAATTGGTTTTTCAACCTAAAACTTACCATAAAATCTATATGAATGAGCATAAATCATCTACTAGCATATACTTCCATTTTAACACTAAAAAACATGGCAATATACTTTGCAAAATATTCAGATCTGATCTAGAAACCAAAACATCAAAAATATGAGATGTAACATATTATTCACCTTTAGCTTGAGATTAAGGAGTTGAGATTTGATCTTTGATTAAGTTGATTAGCTTCTCTCTTAAAATCTTCTCTTGTTTTCCCTTAATGGTGGTCGGCCTCTCTTTCTTATGTTTTTGTTTTGTGAATGTAAATAATGGACGTGAGAGTGGTGATGGCTTAAGGGTTTAGGGTATAAAGATATGTCTTATTCCTATATTGCCCTTTGTCTATTTTCCTAACTTCTTATTTTATTTCATTTCCCTTAGTTCATTGGTTAAATAGGCACAGCTACCCTCTAAATTCACAAACTTCAATCCCTTAATCATTTTACATTATTTCATTTAATTTACCTAATTAAATGTTCCTAAATAATGTTACTAAAAATTAGGGGTGTTACAACTATCCTTCATATTTTAAAACTAAAACATGCTCAGTTATTTTTTTATAAATTTGTTAAAGAGAACACGCATCTTAGTTAGATTGAGATTTTGACAACTTTTTTATTTGTTAGTTCATTATATAGCATGGTGACGTGCTTTAAATTTTACATTACAAAACTACAAATGAACATGAACCTCACTAGATTATTCTCTTAATGAGTTAAGCAGCAAACATGGTTGCCAGTGGATTACTATAGCAATGTTTTTTTCATTTTTCTTTCAATATTCGGATGCAAGTACTGTATGTGCATACATACATTCATACATACATACATACGTACATACATATATATATATATAATGAGTTTGCTCACATATTATTTCACACATGTCCAATAAATGTGTCTGCATATTATTAATGTTTATAAGTAAACTAAATCCAAGTAATAAAGTTCATGTCAAATAATGTTACTCATGCAACAGCTAAAAGGAACTAATATGAATTTTAACTAATTAGTTGCAATTGGTTATATCTAATATGAATTTAAATTAATTAGAGAATTAACTACAATTAATTCTCTTTGATTGAAATTAAAATTAATGAAAAAATAATTTACGTGTTACTTTTTTCTAATGCTAATAAATTATATAATTGAATTGTAATAAATTAATTCGTCTTAATTAACTAACTCTATCAACAACATATAAGAAGCATTATAAGCTCCAACTCTACGTGTAAATATGTAGTTTGAATTGTTTTATAACTTTAATAAATGCTTTATCACTATAGAGAAATAATAAAGATTGAACTCAACATCCATTTATAACAATTGCTTTTCTTTTCTTTTACAAATTTAGCAAAAGAATAAAACATACGAGAAAAATTATTTATAGATAATTTTCTTCAGCAAACAAGCAAAATATTGTTAGGGTAATATTTTTTATGCTTTTAAAGGCAAAGTTATATTTTTTATACTTATATATACTTAAAATGAAATACTATATATTCTATATATAACAAAACATGATTATAATCTTTATCATACGTGCATAACTAATAGTTCGGGTTTTAAATAATACATTGTGCAAATTTTTGGATGTACAAACAAAAAATATCAAGAGTATTGATACTAATGTTGAATTAGTACTCTAAACAAAATTCACGATTAATGTATAAATGGGTCTTCGAAGAAATTCATGATTAATGTGTGGAACCATGATATCATGTAAAGAATAAAAATAAACGAAGGGAAATTACATAAAAAAAGAAAAGGTGATGAGTGTGAAATAAAGTTGGGAAAAAATCGAGAATAAGAAAAACCAGGATGTTGATACATACATACATATACACATATGTACGCGTATACACATACATACATATATATTGAAAATACATACACACTCACACGCGCGCATATATATACATATATATATATATATATATTTGTGTGTGTGTAATCTCCAACACTTATTGCAAAATATCTTTTCTTCCAACATATTATCCCTATGCATCAAGTTTAGCCCTTATAATGGGCAAAATGGGCAACCCCCTAGGGCCATCTTTTTACAGGAGTATACTTTTTTTATATTAAGAAATTTTAAACCCTACCATATATTGCAGTCATTTACTTACTTTCTCAGGGAGAAAACCCTTTTCTTTATCCCCTACATCCCTCTCTCTCTCTTTCTTACCGTCCATTCAATTTTAATGTTTTCCCATTTTATTTTATGAGTCCACTATGAAACGACGTCGATTTACCGATGCCAGGTCGATGCCATGTAAGGTGTTAGTAAATTGATCATAAAAAATATACTTTTCCAATGAGCTACTGCTATCAACCATAAGGTATATTCAAATGCCCAACCTACTCCATTCGTGGATGTTACCAACTCGCTGCCTTTGCCATTTAAAAGTTACAAATCTTGTTTTACAGATGCCTTACCAATGCCGTTTTAAAGTCCCAAATCCAAATTTAATGATGCTAGGTTGGTGTCGTAGATGAAATTTTTTGCTGCATTTCTACATCGCTTCTTTCTCTCTTTCACACATCCAAATGTACCATAATATTTCTATCAAATTCACAATGAACAACACAATAGTATATCAATCAACCATAACAATATCAAAAATAAACACAACAACTAAATTCGTAAGCCAAACATCGTAAATATCATAAATAAATATATCCACCAAATCCAAATTCCACCAAATGCAACATCGTCCAAACACAACATTATCAGTAGTACATTCCAATTAAATCCATCAATTATACATATACATATCAACATGCAACACAAAAATAAATACTTAACCATCTCCTCACTTTCCTCTCCATTACCATCATCCTCATATGTCAAGGGTCGCTTCATAATATTCTTAGGATTTTGGTATTAATTCTTTAGCACATTGACTACCGCTATAAATTCAGTTTTTCCCAATCTTCGACAACATACGTGGCATCCATTTCTCTTGATATGTGCATCTAATTTCATGTAATTTGGAATTCAATATGATTCAAATTTGGATATAATTTTACTTTTGAACTAACACTGAATTCGATTTACAAGTGGATGATAAAATTAAATATTCTAATATTGAATTTGATTAAATTTTAATTTTGATAAAATTTTAATACAAGTTTAATTTTAATGAAGATTTTTATTATTCAAAACCATTTTGGATACAAGTTTTGGCTAAGTTTTTCAATTTTAGACAGTTTAAATAACTAATTTGAATATAATTTTGTGTAATGAAACTATTTATTTATTCATGAAATATATAATGTTAATTATTTATAAATTAATAATTCATTGTATTAAGTTTTTAATAACCGCTTAATTAGTTTTATTTTGATACAAGCTTATTACTAACAAATAAAAAGTTGATTACGTATTTGAGTGTGTGTATGTGAGTATAAATGTGTGTGTGTGTGTATATGAGTGTGTGTATCAAAATATGTATATATCTATGTATGTGTGTGTATCAATGCCTGCGTCTATATGAATGTGTGTATGTATGACTGTTTTTGTATTCAAATAATTTTACTCACCCTTCTTTAGCATCCTATAAACACTAACTCATTTTACGGAGAAAGAGTCCATCTTAGACACTCGAGTGGATTACTAGTAATATCAACAACAATAGAACTATTGGTCAGCATAAAAGGAGGTATGATATGCACATTATGCTCATCCGAGTGCGATCTTCCATGATTTATGTAGTACCCACACCATGATTGTGTCTACGACTAGACGTATCTATTATAATAATACATATACAGTTATATATATACAGTATATACTGGATATAGCATGAATGTTGACACCAAAAATAGGCATCAACACCCAATAGAATCTCATAAAGACTAAATGATGAATGAAATTAAAATAGAGTAGAGAAATAAATAAACACATAGATTTTTATAGTGATTCACCAATCTTGGCATATGTGTCCACTTTATATTTTTATTGATCTTGCACTTGATTATGATTCCAAGAATGTTTGGATCAGTTGGGATCCATTAGTACAAGAGTGAAAAATAAAAATAGCAAAGCCTGGGAAGCAGAAAGAAGGATCCATTTTATGGAGAATGGTTGTTGTATTTATGGGGGAAGTTATGCATGGATCGAGCTGAAAATTCGCTAGAAGAATCTCTAGATCCGTAGAGGCCAACCAGAACCATCGATGGTCTAAATTCTGCAAAAAACGGTTCTCCTATCAATCTTCGATCATTTATGGGTGGTCCCATAGGCCTCCAGGCCTTGCTCCCAAAATATGGAGTCATTCTGAGCTATCATTTTTGAGATATTACCCATTCTTTGTAGAACACCGATCGTTATGTCGATCGTCCAATAACAATTGGTGTCTTTTTATGTTAATCTTGAGTTTTATTGTGCGATCGATAATGTAGGATCTTCATGATGTAAATTACTTGCTCTCCAAATTTTGTGCAATTCCAACACATCGTTTGTGCGATATCATCCAACCTTCATTGAATATGGATCGTTTTGGTAATTCATACGATCGTTCCAATAACGATCGACCTCTTTATCCAAGATTTGGGAGTTTTGTCATGCGATTGTTTTTGTGGGCTCTACTCTTCAATATATTAATGCTTTGAAAGTTTTAAGTGCATTGGCTTTGTAAATTTCGAGATATTGATCGATCTTCGTCGATTTATGTTGTTTTATGGATCGTTCTAGATCAATCCATATAAATTCTTCATTTTTCCATAACTCGAGCATAAGAACTCCGATTGGCTTGAAATTTGAAAGGTAGCCTCATAGGAACATTCTTGTCGCTTCATATTGATTACACCTTGATTGAGACCCGGTCCATATCTGTTTGACCATTGTCCATAATACTGTATATAGCTGATTCTCAAGGCTGGTAACCAACCGTTCTTAACCAAATCTACGGTATCATGGCCTTGCCAAAAGGCGGGATAACATTTTTCCCCCAAAGTACGTCTTGTTTAGACATGACATGCTTTGAAAAGCCGTAGGCTTCAATCTTTATAAAGGATTCCATCCAGTTTATTGAATGGTCGTCACCCTTCCGTTGATTTATCTTACCAAAGTGTTGTATCCCTCTTTGATCATCATGACGCTTGGAAGATTTCCAATAATATAAATTCAGGATTGTATTCTATCAGTTGCTATCTATATTCGGTTCTACAAGGCTAATAAGCTTTGGCTATCTGATCTAGTCTTTTCTCTAATAACTCCAGCTGAAAATTCAATTTCTGTCGGTTTTAAGAAATCAAAATTTTAGAATATACACGTGCACGTTTAAGTAATGTTCTTGTCATTGGCTCCCAGATGCATTTTTACGCTCATGAGTCATCACCAATTCCTTATAGTTTAATTGCAATTAGATTGCAATTCCTTGTTTATATTTTTTATAATGAAATAGGGGTCATAATAAGTCACTCGATGGGAAGGGACTTCAAGTGCTACAGCAATAATAGCCTCTGAGCCGTAAGCAAGGGCTAATGGAGTATTACCAGTCGTGGACTTGTGGGTGGTTCTATAAGCCCATAATGCTGTTGGGAGTTCATCCATCCACTTGCCTTTGGCCTTTTCCAAATGTTTCTTTAGAATGGAATTTATGATTTTGTTCACAGCTTTAACTTGTCCATTTGGTTGAGGGTGAGTAATTGCCGCAAATCTATTTACAATATGATGCCGACGGAAGAAGTCTTTGAATTCAGAACTATTGATTTGGGTTCTATTAGCAGTTACAATGGTTCATGGAAGGCCAAAACTACAGATAATGTTCCGGACAATGAAGTTGATTACTTTCTTCCACGTGTTTGTGGCTAAAGGTTCGGCTTTAGCCCATTTGGTAAAGTAATCCACCGCTACGCTGGCGTACTTTGCTCCATCTTTAGAGATCGTAAGGAATCGATAATATCAATGGCCCAAGTGGGAAACGACCATGTACTGACCATTCGTGTAACTTCCATTGGTAGAGCTCTCAGAATTTTTTGCAAACATCTAGCATTCGTCGCATTGTCTACCATGATCAGCTGCATCTCGTTTTATAGTTGGCTAGTAAAACCCACAGTGGAGTATTTTCTTCGTCAGGGTTTGCGCCCCAGTGTGATCGTCACATTCTCCTTCATGGACTTCTCTAAAGACTTGTTTTATTTCTTTGTGGGCGATACATCGAAGCAGGGAATGGAGAAACCTTTTCTATACATGACTCCTTCATGGATGATGTAGCGTGAAGCTTTGTGGAAGATCTGTTGTTTTTCATTCCTCTATCCAGGACGGATCCCTTGTTGCAGATAACCTTTAATATAAGTCAACCATGACTCCCTTCTCGGGCCCATCTCCAGAACCCAACCAATCTCCATCCGGTCGATGCTCAGAGCATCTAGTACTTCAATCGGGACAAAGTACCTTTGCTATGTATTCTCTGAACTGACCAGCTTAGCCAGTGAGTCGCCTTTCCCATTTTGTATCTCTAGGGATGTGTGCACTGGCCCGGTTGAGATAAGGAGCAAGTCACTACCCCTTAGCCTGATAATCTCCCCTGGCTTGGCATACTACTAACCAAGAATCACAAAAGATTTGTAAAGTTTTCACTCCTAGTTCTCTGGCAACTTTGAGCCCGACGATCAAGGCTTCATACCCAACTTCATTATTTATTACATGGAAGTCGAGTTTCAAGGTGTAGTAGATCGATTATTCCTTCAGGAGTCACTAACATGACTCCGGCGTGAGAATACTGATCGTTGGATGCTCCATCCGTGCACATTTTTTTATCCCTGGATACCTCTCCGAGGAAGATAAGTGATATCGAATTGGCTTAGCTCAATATTCCATTTAAGCAACCTTCCAGATGTCTCAGGTCGTTGTAGGACCCATCATAACGGCTGGTCAATGTACACGTTGATGGGGTGAGCCTGGAAGTAAGGGCGAAGCTTTTGTGATGCAATGAACAGGCAGTACACGAGCTTTTCCAGCTTCTGGTAGTTTCTCTTAGCACTTGTCAATCGCTTGCTAACATAATATACTAGCATCTAGATCCGATTATCTTCGCGTAATAGTGCGGCACTTATGGCATGTACCGACACCACTAAATAGATGTATAAGTCTTCACGATCCAGTGGCTTGAATATAATGGGAGGTCGCTCTAAGTGATCTACCAGAGCTTGAAACATGTCAACGCAATCCTGAATTCATTCAAAGTTTCTCTTCCCTTTCCTAATTAGGTCAAAGAATAGAGTTCACTTGTCGGTGGCCCTGGAGATGAATAGACTTAGGGTGGTGGCCTTTCCATTTAGGCTCTGTACCAACTTGATTGTCTGTGGTACCTGGATGTCTCTGATTGCCTAAATCTTCTTAGGATTGGTTTCAATTTCACGAGAGTTGAGCATGAAACCAAAAAACTTCCCTGATGCAACGCCGAAAGTGCATTTTAAGGGATTGAGTTTCATTCCACATCTTTGGAGAATACTGAATATCTCTACCAAGTCATCGATGTGGTTGTTTGATTTTTTTGACTTCATGAGTATATTATCTACATATACTTCCATTGATTGCCTAATATGGCCTTTGAACATTCGGTTCACCGATCTTTGGTAAGTAGTAGTAGCATTCTTAAGTTCAAATGGCATTATAACATAGAAGTATAGCCTTAGATCGGTAATGAACCTAGTGTGCTTTTGGTGGGGGACGTGCATCGGGATCTGGTTGTATCCAGAGTATGCATCCATAAATGAAAGCAGTTCATATCCAGCAGTTGAGTGTACCAAATGGTCGATCCTCGAAAGTGGAAAGTTGTCGTTCAGACATGCCTTGTTTAGGTCAGAGTAGTGGACGTATGTCCACCAGTTTCCATCAGCTTTTCTCACATGAACTGGATTGGATACCCATTTTGGGTAGAGGGCATCGTGGATAAGCCCATTGTTTTTGAGTTTATTCACCTCCTCTTTAAGTGCGGCAAATCTTTTCAGATCCATGCCGCATTGCTTTTGCCGCGTTGCTTTTTTTTCCACCGGGGCATGCCTCGGGGTCAATATTCAATGCATGGCTTGCGGTAGTCGGTGAGATCACACACATGTCAGAATGGGTCCAAGTGAACACATCAAGACTCGTTCGGAGAAAGCCAGCCAATCCCTTCATCATTGTTGCATTGAGCTATGATTCGATCTTCAATACCCATGAGGGGTCGCCATGGCTAACTTAATGTCGATCGTTAGCTCAGCGGGTGCAGCCTTGGATTCCTTGATTTCAAACGTAACTATTTTGTGTAACAATCAACGTGAAATCCATTGGGATGGTCACTTCGGTTGAATCCCAAAGTCATGTCATGAGTTTTTAAGTATGATAGTGAAGGGCTATAAAGGCTTTGAGCGATTATCTACAAATGGCCAAAGATCAGGCTTAGAAGCACGTTGAATCAAATGTTGAGTAGGGTTTAGCCTCGTGTTGTGAGCTATTGCATACCTGGCTCTTGCTTTGAGTTTGAATCTACTTGTATATTCGAGTAACACGCTTTCCACTCAGTGTACTCATGATACGTTACTCGTCATTCGCGTTGGAGTGATGGTCAGTTGCCAATGAGCTTGGACATCGATTCGACGATTCTATCCCTAGGCATCCTTTCGGTCGTAGCCTCGAGATGTTGTAAGTACCAGGTATGAGTCACAGTATTGAGCTATTGCAGTCAGCATTTGGAAGATCACACCTGTAACCCCGGTCTCGGGTTGATAAATGTACTGCATGGACGGTCGAGTCTCGTCCCAATCGTGTTTATACTCCCACCTAAACTCCAATGACTTAGAGTTGATCGATGAATGGTCGGTTCACATTTATCTTCTTTCTCACTCGTGCCCCCAAGTCTGGGGCATATGTCGATAAGTAGGAAGGCAAGTTATGTCCACTTTAGCTTTATACTCTTTCCCGTTGAATCGTGGGATCAGGTTAGTTGATGGAAGGCCGAGTCATGCCTATTCTGGATTGTATTCTGGTTTTCCTTTTGTAGGGGAAAGCCTCGATGCTTCGTCAAAAATCGGGCATGAGCTGAGTAGTGGACGGTCAACCACATCCACTTTTGATGCATATGTCACCATACAGTAAGCAAGGATCAAAGAATATATGGTTAAGTCACATTCAGTTGATGACTATTGCTCTCCCTGTCGAACAAAAGGCAAGGATCGGTGTATGGACGGTTAAGTCACGTCCATTTCAAACTTCTCTTCTAGTCAAATCATGGTTATAGGTAGCAAATGAATGGTCATGTTGCATTCATTTGAGGTAGACGGTCAGTCACGTCTATCTTGATTTATGTTCTCCTATCGGACCAAGGGATAGAATTAGCTTGGGAGCAGTCGAGTCATGCTCATTTACTTCATACTCCTCCTAACGAATCAAAGGAAGATGATGGAGAATGAATTATTGAGTCACACTCATTCGTGGTTTATTCTCCTATCCGCACTCTGGTGATCGGAGTTTTTTGGAGGACATCCGGGTCATATCCATTTGTGTTTGGTGTGGATCGATATTGATCGTCAACCCAGCAGCATGATATAGAAAGCTTGGATCGACATTGCCTGTCGACCCGGTGGTACGATATAGTTGGTCGTTAGTGACTTCGGATGTCATTCTGGTTGGTTCAATATTATGGCCTCTTCGCAGTCGTTGCCTTAAGTCATAAAGAACACTAAGCCGGAGCAATAATGAGCCGTCGTATTCAACTTATAGTGGTTTATACTCCTGCCCCTAGTTTCGGGTCGATGGAGTTAGTTCGCCGATGGTCGAATCTCATCCATAGTATTTTTATACTCCACCTGTCGAGTTCAGGTCAGAGTTTATGGAATAGTAAGTGGTCTAACTGCACTCATCTATTTTTTTATACACATATTCGCACTCTAGGGATAAGAGTTTGTTGACGGGTGGTTGAAACACACGCAATTTGTGTTTATACTATAGTCCACACTCTGAGGACTTAGAGTTATTCCGAAAAATGGTCAAACCGCATTTTCCTTGGTCATTTCTTTTACCCCTAAGTCAGGGGCGATAGTCAAAGAGTGGTCAGTCGTATCACGTTCACTCTTACTTGGATTTCTTCATGTCGAATCATGGGGAGGAGCTGATTAGCAGAAGGTTGGGTCATACCTGATTTAAACTGGGGCTCTCAAACTACCCCTTGCATCTGGGGTAGGACTCGACGCGTGGACAGTCGTACCACATCCACTTTCATTTAGATCTTGCTTTTACCGATCCTCGGGAGCGAGATGAGTGTTTTGGCGAACTTCGTGCCTGAGCAGGGGAGTGGATGGTCGGACCGCATCCACTTTGAGTTGTGTCTTTACCCCCAAGCCAGAAAGAAGAGTTGGTGTAACACCCTAGGTTTTTGAATACATTATTTAGGAGATTTAGTTAGATAAACTAAATAAATAATGTGTTCATAAGGGGATTGAGATTTGATTTAAAAGTAGCCGTGCCTTTTTAACTAATAAATTAAAAGAAGGGTTTAAAATGAATTAGAGGAGGAGTATTATGGGAAAGAGGCTATTCCTATATCACCTTCCTTAGGCTGTGTATCTTATTACACGTTCATTCTCATTTCTAAAATTTAAAAGCAAGGCCGACCACCATTAACAAGGAAAGAAGAAGAGGAAACTAAAGAAAAGCTTAAGGAAAAGAAAATTCAAATCAAACTCATTCAATTCTCAAGCTCCTTAATCTCTAAAGCAAAGGTGAATAATGTTTACATCTCTAAATTTTTATGGTTTCCATTTTAAGATTAAATCCGAATGATTTTGCAAAGATTTGCCATGTTTTTGAATGATAAATGATTATATATACATGTTCATGATTTATGTGTGTTCATATAGATTTTATGACATGTTTTGAGATGAAAACCCTATTAAATGACATCTGTTAGCCTTATTAATTTTTATGATGATCTAAAAAGTTATTATAGAGATGGGTTTCAATTTTTAATTTTTTTTTGAATTTTTGTGGAATTGTTATGAATTTTCTAAGAAAGAAAATGGTATTTTGGATTATTAAATTATTTACGAGAAAAATAATTATTGTTTGGATCCGAAAATTTTTTATGTTGAAGAGAACATATTAATTGATTTTTTGAGATTTTTCTAGAATTTTTCAAGATGTTTTAATAGTTATATAAAATTATTTAAGGTATGAGACTTAAATGTTTTATATAATTATAAAGGAAAAAAGGGGCTTTTTCAAAATTATTTAAATTTCCAAATATGGAAAGTCGGCATAATTTTAGATATAAAATTCTGGCAGCCAATCAAATTTAGACAAACAAGGCAGGTGGGGTACAAAAGAACTATTTTAAAGTTTTTTTGAAGGGAAACTATTTTAAAATACAAATAAATAGTTTTTCTACTATTTCAACTCTTTCGGTAAGAGCTTCCACCTCCATTCCATTCCAACAAGGTCAAGAGGTATCAAACCTTTCGACTAGGTCAAATACCAATGCACATGGTATTAGGCAACTGGTACATAGTGAATTGGATGAACGGGAAAGGTTGAAGGATGAAAGGTTAGAGCCTTTGAAAGAGATGAAAATTTGTTTTGGTTTTAAAGAAAATACGCCTGTTAGCTTTTGACAAAGAGCTTTCGATATTGTCAAATGGTTTAAGAGAAAAAGGTTTTGATTGGTTTGCTTTCTTGTTTTAATTGAAACCTTTCGACGAAGTCGAAAGGTATAGCTTTCGACAAGGTTGAAAGCTTAGTTGCTGCCTCCAAACCTTTTGACACAGATGGAGTCAAAGGTTATCTTTTGATTTATAAAACTTGCCGCCTCTCTCCAATGATTTCGAAGGGTTGGTTCCAACACCAACAATTCATTATTTTCGAATGGTTTCGAAAGGTTTTATAAAGGTTTCGAAGCAGTTGCTTTCGACTCCAATGTTTTTCTGATTTTTTTGTTCTACTTGAAGGCATAATCCAAATGTTTTAAGTCGAAACATTTTAAAGGTTTCAAAGTAGTTAACTTTGAATGGTTTCCAAAGGTTTCCACTTGTTTTAAATTGAACCTAATGTCTTCGAAAGGTTTTGAGTTTCATTGCTTTCGAAAGGTTACAAATGATTTTATAGGGGAGGTACCCCAAGCTTTCGACAAAGTCGAAAGGTGAAAGCTTTCGATTAGGTCGAAGAGAAACCTTCCGACAAGGTCGAAAGGTGGGACCTATCGACAAGGTCGAAAGGTATGGTTTTAATGTTTTCAAAAGGCTAATGTTTAAAGGAATTAGAAGGCGGATGTCATATGTTTTAAAGCTTGTAAAAGGAAGGTTTTTTAAAAGATTTTGAAGGAGTTATCTTCAATGATTTCAAAAGGTTTATTAAAGGATATGAAGGAGTTACCTTCAACACTTTCGAAGGGTTTTATTAATGTTTTGAAGGAGTTACCTTCAATGTTTCTGAAAGGTTGTTTAAAGGTTTTAAATAAAGGTTTCGAATGGAATGACTAGGCAGATAGCCTAAGTGTTTTAAGTTATAAAGGACTTTAACTTATTTTAAAAAGGATAGATAATCCTTATTGAACATCATCAACATTATTTTGAGTAAAGTATATATAACATGGCAAAAATAGCTTAAAGTAAAGCTAAAGATATATTTTTCTGGTATATATGTGATTTGACAAACTAAATCATTTTGAAAAGGTTTTCAAGGAAAATTTGAAGGGCAGTTAGCTCAGATATTTTGAAGGGTAGTTAACCCAAAATAAAATTCGGACAGTTAGATCATTTAAATTCGGATAGTCAGTCCATTTTGAGGGCAGTTAGCCAAGAGGACAGTTAGTCCAGAAAAGAGCAATCAGCTCTAATATGAACAGATAGTTCATTTATTAGCACAACAGACCTTGCTACTTTTTAAGGATAGTTAGTCCACTCTTTTTACCTATTTTGGGCAGATAGCCAATTATCTAGCATAAAAGATATTGCTATTTTGGTATAATCAGTTTTAGGAAAGATAGTCCAGGCGATAGAAGTTAGCTCAGAATTTAGGACATATAGTCCAGTATAGAGTAGATAACTCAGATTTTAGACAGATAGTCTATTTTATTTCCTATTTTAGCATAACGGGTATTGCTATATTATTATTATAATTAGTTGATTAACCTGTTTGGTTGTAGGAAAGGATTTGCAAAATATATGTTTTGAAAAGAGATATTAGAAAGGGGAAACCCGTTCCACTAAGCAGCGTGGTCTCACTATATATCAGTAAAAAGAGATGTAACAGAAGTTATTCATACCAGGCTTTATGTCTGACTCGAAACTTTTGTTTCCCATTATACTCTCGGGTGCTCAAAATTTGATTTGAGTAGGCTGAGGGTTTAGATTTACAGGTTTTTTCAGATTTTGGCGAATAAGCTTCCAAAGACAAGCAGGTGGCTGATGGATAGCTAAATTTAGGAATTCTATTTTAAATTTGTTTCCGCTGTGTATTAAGAAAATTATGTTTGTATTGCTTTGATCATCAAAGGGGTCATCTTCATATGTCGCTCTTGGCGTATTGTTGTAAATTATATTTGATCAATGCCCGGGATACGTTTGGGATTTTTGTAACTTGGATATAATATTATTTGAAATGTAATCACTGAAAATTATTGTTTTTGGAAATCTGTGATTTTTTTCATATTCAAGTACTTCTGATATTATGGATACCATTAACATTACCGTATTTCGTCACAGATGTTAATAATGTGGATAACTGCAACATCCATAGCGCTTAGCTTTTGGCCTCCAGACGCGGGATGTTACAACTTGGTATCAAAGCATAGGTTTATGAAAAATTTAACTAAAAATTGGTTTTGCAAACCAAAATCCAACGAAATTAGAGTATGATTTGGGGTTGGGTTAACGCTATAATAATGTACTTGTATTTGCTATATATAAGTATGCGCTTTATCTCCATTCATCTGTCTTTGATTAGGTTATCTTTCTGTATCTCATGAGGTTTGAATACATATATGGATGGTAGAAGAAGCAGAGTTAACCAAGGAGGGGGAAGCACCGAAAGGAATGCCGAGAATGTTGGTGCTGAAGTCCCGCAGGTCGGAATGGAAGCCATGTATCAGTTTTTCAGGAATATAATGCAGGCAGAAGTTGCAGCTGGAGTGTTAGAAGGAAATGTTGCAAGAGCAGGGATTCCAGAAGTTCCGGTAGTTAATCATTTCACTAAGATGAGCGGTGATTATGTGAAGCTATGAGGAAAGTGTTTATGGGAATGGAGGATGCCATTGGATTTGAGAATTGGTTGTTGCACTGCGAAAGAATTTTTACAAATCTGGGGCTCAATGATAAGCAGAAGAGGAGGTTATCGTCCATGCAGCTTTAGGGAGCCGCATTGTTCTGGTGGAATAGTGTAACAGCGACAGTTGATAAGGAGACAGTAACCTGGGAGGATTTCAAGAGGAGATTCCAGGAGAGGTTTATGTCTATGATGGCACAATCAACTTTGATTAGGTAGTTTACTGAGCTGGTGCAGGGTGAGATGTCTGTTGTTGAGTATACTAGGAAGTTTGAAGAGTTGGCCCGATATGGGCATGCTTTAGTGGATACCGTGTTGAAGTGGAATGAGAAGTTTATCAGAGGAATGAAGCCGGAGTTGGCTAGTATTACTTTGTCTCATCTTAGTTTCTCTTCTCCAGAGACCCAATGACTTCTTCCAGCCTCAAAGCCATCTCTACAACAATATCAGAAGGGTGGAGCAGCCAAGAAAGCAAAGTCTGAGGTTGTTTGCTATAAATGCGATAGGAAAGGGCACTTTGCTAATGAGTATCGCTCAGGGAAAGCGAAGGATGTGTCTAAGGGGAAGAATGTCAGGTGTTTCAACTGTGACCAGATAGACCATTATAAGAACCAATGCAAGGAGCCCATTAGAGATGGTAATGGCAAGGTGTATGCATTGGAGCCTGCCGCTTCCAAGCTAATATCCCAGGTGAAGGGGAAGGCAGTTCTTGGAGGAACGCTTCAGATTCATGGTATGTCTGTTAGCGTCTTATTTGATACTGGTGCATCACATTCTTTTATATCTAGATGTTTGATAGATAAGCTTAACCTTGAACCCACATATTTAGTTACTTCCTTACGCGTTGCGTATCTAATAGGAGGATATGCAACTCTAGGGTTGAGGTATGACCAGTTTGAGTTTGACCTGTTAGGTCATACTTTTGTGTGCAGTTTGCATGTGTTTGATTTTGTATTGTTTAGGATTGTCCTAGGTATGGATTGATTAAGTGAGTATGATGCTAAGATATTTTGCCAAGGTAGGAAGATATCTCTTAGACACCCGGATAGTAGCGATCGGATTGTTTTCACCGTAGGAGGATCTAGCGATGCTGTGTTTGCTTTGTTGGGTGCTTTGGATTCAGATGATGAGTTGAGCTGAGTTTTCATGGTTAGAGAATTCGCAGATGTGTTTGAGCCTGTAGTTGGATTGGCATCAAAATGAGCCATTGAGTTTAGGATAGATTTGGTTCCGGGAGCAGAACCAGTGAGTAGACCACCAAGCAGGATGACCCCTTTGGAGATGAGGGAGTTGAAGGTGCAGTTGGTGGATTTAGAGGGCAAGAGTTTTATCAGGCCGAGCAGTTCACCATAGGGTGCAGTGGTAGTGTTTGCTAAGAAGCCGGATGGATCATTGAGGCTATGTATCGATTATCATAAGTTGAATGAGAGAATGATAAAGAATCGATATCCATTGCCCATAATTGATGATTTGTTCGACCAGCTAACTGGAGCAAAGGTATTTTCTCAGTTGGATTTGGCAATGGGTTTCGATCAGCTCAGGGTAGTAGAGGATAGTATACCTTTGACAGAATTCAGGACCAAATATGGATCGTACGAATGGTTAGTTATGCCATTCGGACCGACGAACGCTCCAGCTTTCTTTGTAGATTTGATAAACCGGATTTTTCGAGAGCACTTAGATAGGTTCATGCTGGTTTTCATAGATGATATCTTGATTTACTTTAAGGATGAAAGAGAGCATGAAGTTCATCTTTGAGTGGTGCTTGAGATGCTGAGGCAGCATCAGCTGAAAGCAAAGTTTTTGAAGTGTCACTTCTGGAAGAAGGAGGTGAAGTTTCTTGATCATGTAGTCTCAAAGGAAGGGTTGTCTATGGATCCGACTAAGATCGAGGCCATGAATAGTTGGAAGAGACCCGAGACAATAACTGAGATTAAGAGTTTCCTTGGGTTGGCTGGTTATTACCGGAGATTCATCAAGGATTTTTCGCGGATAGCAGCACCGCTGACCAGGCTGACGAGGAAGGATGTGAAGTTTGTATGGACCGATAAGTGTGAGGAGGCATTCCAGAGTTTGAAACACTTATTGACCCATGCACCTGTGTTGGTTGTTTCAGAGGGGAATCGAGATTTGGTAGTTTATACCGATGCGTGTGGAACAGGATTAGGAGTTGTGCTAATGTAGAGAGGTAAAGTGATTGCCTATGCTTTTAGACAGCTTAGACCACATGAGGTCAGATATCCGATGCATGATTTGGAATTAGCTGCAGTGATTTTTTCTTTGAAAGTGTGGAGACATTACCTTTTGGGAGAAAGGTTTGAGCTATATACAGATCATAAGTCGCTGAAGTATTTGTTCTCTTAGAAGGAGCTGAACATGAGACAACAGAGGTGGTTAGAGTTCATAGCCGCTTATGATTTTGGGATTGAGTTCACACCAGGGAAAGGTAACAAGGTTGCAGATGCACTTAGCAGGACACATCAAAATGCAGTGTTGGCTATGATGGCTGAGTGGAAAGATTTAGAAGCATTAGCAGATTGCAGAGTGCAGTGGAGATCCAAGGCAGGGTCTAGTGGTAATACATTTGTATTGTCTTGTTTGGAAGTTCGACCAGTGTTGATCGAATGGATTGCTTCTAAGCAGATAGAGGATCCTGTGTTAGCTGAATGGATCTTGAAACTAAAGGAAGGAACCAATAGCGATGACTTGAAAGATTTCAGTCTTGACCAGAATGGGTGCTTGAGAAAGAAAAAAAGATTATTTATTCCGAATGTAGGAAACATAAGAAAGGAAGTCTTGGATGAATGCCATCGTTCGAAGTTCACTATACATCCCGAAGGTACCAAGATATATAAGGATATGAAGAGAAGTTTCTTATGGGAAGGAATGAAGTGGGATATTGGTTTGTGTGTAAGGCAGTGCTTGAATTGCCAACAGGCAAAGGCCGAACACCAGAAGCCAAGTGGTTTGCTTCAGCCGTTAGATATTCCAGTATGGAAGTGGGATTCTATTTCTATGGACTTCATTGACGGATTGCCAAGGTCGCATAGGGGTAATGAATGTATATGGGTCATGGCAGACAAATTGACCAAGAGTGCCTATTTCATTCCAGTTAGGTCAACCAAGACGGCACCTGTTTTAGCGAGATTGTTCTTGAAGAATGTGGTTAGACTGCATGGAGTTCCTAGCAGCATATTTAGTGATATAGATTCCTTGTTCACTGGCGAGTTTTGGAAGAGTCTGTAGGAAGTTTTGGGAACCAAGCTTAAGATGAGTACCGCTTACCATCCGCAGACAGATGAGGAAACTGAAAGAGTTAACAAGATCTTGGAAAATTTGTTAAGAGCTTGTGTTCTGGATTTTGGGGATCATGGGAGGACCATTTGCATCTAGTCAAGTTTTCATATAACAATAGTTGTCAGACTAGTATTGGGATGGCACCGTTTGAAGCTTTATATGGGAGGCCATGCAAATCTCTTGTTTGTTGGTTGGAGACCGGGGATAGGTTGATTCTTGGTCCAGATTTGGTTAGAGAAGCTGCAGAAAAGATTAAGGTCATTCGGGCTAGAATGAAGGAGGCTCAGTCTAGGCAGAAGAGTTATGCAGATAAGGGACAGAAAGATTTGGAGTTGTCAGTGGGGACTAGGTTTTCATCAAAGTATCACTGATGAAGGGTGTGCTTAGGTTTGGGAAGTCGGGGATGTTATCTCCTAGGTTCATTGGACTTTTTCCTAATCTTGAGAGGATCAGAAAGCTTGCGTATAAACTAGAGTTACCAAGCAGTTTGGCAGGTGTCCATAATGTTTTTCATATTTCTCATCTCAGAAAGTGTGTTAGAGACCCGGAGACTGCTATTGCACTGACAGTGCTAGATGATTTAGTGGTAGAACCAGACTTGACCATAGTGAGGAAGCCAGTTCACATTGTTGCGAGAGATGAGAAGAGGCTTAGAACCAAGACGGTCAGATTAGTCAAAGTCCAATGGAGTGACGATGATAGAGACTGTACTTGGGAGGTTGAGAGCAGGATTAGAGATACTTATCCTGACTTTTTTTGATGATATGTTTTACCTTCTTGTTTGATTTTAGCCTTATTGTAATTTCGAGGACGAAATTCTTTAAGGAGGGGAGTCTGTAACACCCCAGATTTTTGATAACATTATTTAGGAGATTTTGTTAGATAAACTAAATAAAATAATGTGTTGATAAGGGGATTGAGATTTGATTTAATTAAGGTAGACGTGCCTTTTAAACTAATAAATTAAAAGAAGGGTTTAAAATGAATTAGAGGAGGGGTATTATGGGAAAGAGGCCATTCCTACACCTTCCTTAGGCCATGTATCTTAATACACGTTCATTCTCATTTCTAAAATTTAAAAGCAAGGTCGACCACCATTAACAAGGAAAGAAGAAGAGGAAACTAAAGAAAAGCTCAAGGAAAAGCAAATTCAAATCAAACTCATTCAAATCTCAAGCTCCTTAATCTCTAAAGCAAAGGTGAATAATGTTTACATCTCTAAATTTTTATGGTTTCGGTTTTAAGATTAAATCTGAATGTTTTTGCAAAGATTTGCCATGTTTTTGAATGATAAATGATTATACATACATGTTGATGATTTATGTATGTTCATATAGATTTTATGACATGTTTTAAGATGAAAACCCTATTAAATGACATCCGTTAGCCTTGCTAATTTTTATGATGATTTAAAACGTAATTTTAGAGACGAGTTTCAATTTTCAGATTTTTTTGAATTTTTGTAGAATTTTTATGAATTTTCTAAGGAAGAAATTGGTATTTTGGATTATTAAATTATTTACGGAAAAAATAATTATTTTTTGGATTCAAAAATTTTATATGTTGAAGAGAACATATTAATTGATTTTCTAGAATTTTTCCAGAATTTTTCAAGATGTTTTAATAGTTATATAAAATTATTTAAGATATGGGACTTAAATGTTTTATATAATTATAAAGGAAAAAAGGGGCTTTTTCCAAATTATTGAAATTTCCAAATATGGAAAGTCAGCATCATTTTTGAATATAAAATTCTGTCAACCAATCAGATTTAGACAAAAAAGGCAGGTGTGGTACAAAAGAACTATTTTAAAGTAAAAATAAATAGTTTTTCTACTATTTCAACTCTTTCGTCAAGAGCTTCCGCCTCCGTTCCAAACCTTCCGACAAGGTCGAGAGGTATCAAACCTTTTGACTAGGTCAAATACCAATGCACATGGTATCAGGCAACTGGTACGTAGTGAGTTGGATGAAGTCGAAATGTTTTGGGATGAAAGGTTAGAGCTTTCAAAAGAGACGAAACTTTGTTTTAGTATTAAAGAAAATACGCCTGGTAGCTTTTGACAAAGTGCTTTTGACAAAGTGCTTTCGACATTGTCAAATAGTTTAAAGGAAAAAGGTTTCGATTGGTTTGCTTTCTTGTTTTAATTGAAACCTTTCGACAAAGTCGACAGGTATAGCTTTTGACGAGGTTGAAAGCTTAGTTGCCGCTTCCAAACCTTTCGATACAGATAGAGTCAAAGGTTATCTTTTGTTTTATAAAACTTGCCGCCTCTCTCCATTGATTTCGAAGGCTTGGTTCCAACACCAACTCTTCATCATTTTCGAATGGTTTCGAAAGGTTTTATAAAAGTTTCGAAGCAGTTGCTTTCGAATCCAATGTTTTTCTGATCCTTTTGCTCTACTTGAAGGCATAATCCAAATGTTTTAAGTCCAAACGTATTAAAGGTTTCAAAGTAGTTAACTTTGAATGGTTTCGAAAGGTTTCCACTTATTTTAAATTGAACCCAATGTCTTCGAAAGGTTTTGAGTTTCATTGCTTTCGAAAGGTTTATAAATGATTTTATAGGTGAGGTACCCTAAGCTTTCGACAAAGTCGAAAGGTGAAACCTTCCGACTAGGTCGAAAGGTGGGACCTTTCGACAAGGTCGAAAGGTATGGTTTTAATGTTTTCGAAAGGTTAAGGTTTAAAGGATTTAAAAGGCAAATGTCATATGTTTTAAAGCTTGTAAAAGGAAAGCTTTATAAAAGGTTTTGAAGGAGTTACCTTCAATGATTTCAAATGGTTTATTAAAGGATATGAAGGAGTTACCTTCAATAATTTCGATGGTTTTTATTAATGGTTTTGAAGGAGTTACCTTCAATGTTTCCGAAAGGTTGTTTAAAGGTTTTAAACAAAGGTTTCAAATGGAATGACTAGGTAGATAGCCTAAGTGTTTTAAGTTATAAAGGACTTTAACTTATTTTAAAAAGGATAGATAATCCTTATTGAACATTATCAACATTATTTTGAGCAAAGTATATATAACATGGCAAAAATAGCATAGAGTAAAGCTAAATATATATTTTCCTTGTATATATTTGATTTGATGGACTAAATCATTTTGAAAAGGTTTTCAAGAAAAATTTGAAGGGCAGTTAGCTTTGATATTTTGAAGGGCAGTTAACCCAAAAGAAAATTCGGGCAGTTGGCTCATTTTAATTTGGCCAATCAGTCCATTTTGAGGGAAGTCAGCCAGAGGACAGTTAGTCCAGAAAAGAGTAGTCAGCTCTAATATGAACATATAGTTCAGTTATTAGCATAACAGACCTTGCTACTTTTTAAGGACAGTTAGTCCACTTTTTTTTACCTATTTTGGGCAGATAGTCCATTATCTAGCATAAAACATATTGCTATTTTGGTAAAATCAGTTTTAGGACAGATAGTCCAAAAGAGAGAAGTTAGCTCAGAATTTAGGATAGATAGTCCAGTATAGAGAAGATAGCTCAGAGTTTAGACAGATAGTATATTTTATTTCCTATTTTAGCATAATGGATATTGCTATATTATTATTATAATCAACTGATTAACTAGTTTGGTTGTAGGAAAGGATTTGCAAAATATATGTTTTGAAAAGAGATATTACTGAGGGGAAACCCGTTTCGCTAAGCGGCATGGTCTCATTATATATCAGTAAACAGAGATGTAACAGAAGTTATTCATACCAGGCTTTATGTCTGACTCGAAGTTTTTGTTTCCCATTAAACTCTCGGGTGCTCAAAATTTGATTTGAGTAGGCTGAGGGTTTAGGTTTTCAGGTTTTAGCAGATTTTGAAGAATAAGCTTCCGAAGATGAGAAGGCGGCTGTCGGATAGCTATATTTAGGAATTATGTTTTAAATTTGTTTCCGCTATGATTTAAGACAATTAATTTTGTATTGCTTTGATCGTCTAAGGGGGTATCTTCATATGTCGCTCTTGGCGTATTGCTGCAAATTATATTTGAACAATGCTTGGGATACGTTTGGGGATTTTTGTAACTTGGATATGATATTATTTGAAATGTAATCTCTGAACATTGTTGTTTTTGGAAATCTGTGATTTTGTTCATATTCAAGTGCTTCTAATATTATGGATACCATTAAAATTAACGTATTTCGTCATTAGAACTTAATACCGTGGATGACTACAGCATCCATATCACTTAGCTTTTGGGCTCCAGATATGGGATGTTACTGTTGGAGAGCAGACGATCAAACTGCGTCCACTTTTATATGTTATTTATACTCCTGACCATGCTTCGAAGACTAGAGTTGGTTGGTGGACAATCGAACCATGTCCATCATTTTGTGTTTATACTCCCAATCCTCACTCTAGAAAGTAGAGTTGATCGATGGACGGTCGGACCGCATCCATCTTTTGGTGTTTATACTCTGGTCTACACACTAGGAACTAGAGTTGTATGATGGGTGGTTAGTCTCACCTATTTTTGGATTTATACTCCACCTGTCAAGTCGAGGTAAGAGTTTTCGAATAAACGGTCGAATCACGTTCATTCAAGGAATGGAATTCTGCCTCCAACATCAAGGACAGAACTTGGCTAGTGGACAGTCGATTCACGTCCACCGGGTGATTGTAGCTCCTCTTGTTAAGTCATGGAAGGGAGTAGGCGATGGATGGTCGGATCACATCCATGCTTGGATTGTACGGTCAGGTCTCGTCCAATTTGCTTCGTACTCTTCCTGGCAAGTCAAGGTAGAGAGTTATTGGGTGGATGGTCAAGTCGCATCCACCTCAAGCTGTAGTTGTGTCCTCGTGTCGAGGGTGGTGATTGATGAGTAGATAGTCATTTGCGCCTACTTTTAGTCGAGCTCTTAGACTGCTTCCTGTGTCCAGGGCAGGAGTAAATGTGTAGACGGTCAAATCACATCCACTTTAGTTGGACCTCGCCCTTGCTGAGCTTCGGGAGAGGCATAAGTATTTTGGCGAACTTCAAGTATGAGCTGGGGAGAGGATGGTCGGGTTGCATCCACTCCATGTGTTTCTCCGGTCTTCAAGTCAAGCATGGAGATTGATGAGTGAACGGTCAGTCATGTCCACATTTTATTGGATTCCGACTTTGCCGGGATTTTCCATTTCGAGTCCTTGCCCCTAAGTCAGGGGCATATGGTAGCTGATGAGAGGTTGAATCACACTCATCTTGATGACCCTCCAAAGGTTCGGTCATGGTCTATGGAGGTTGATTGACACCCAACTCTATGTACTTGGTCACCTGCATCGTTTGGAAGTAGTTTAGTTCAAGTTGGTCATAGTTCACAACACAATTGAAATTGAAATAAATCTTATTGATAAGTGAAGTAGTGTCGTATGCTCGTTGTTTCACTTTTCCCAAACCCTTGTCATCTAGAAGTCGAATGTAAGTGGTCCAATTGATAATCAAATTGCTTTATTGATAGGGGTCGGATGTTCGCTGTCCACTATTCCGTGGGGCTTGCACATATTGCCGAAACTTTTCTTTTTGGATTAGGTTTTCGATCACATCTCTAAGGCATCTGCAATCACCGGTGTTATGACCATGCGTATCTTGAAAACTACAACATTTCCCAGATTTCTTCTGGGTTTCTGTGGACTCTCTCGAGGCTAGTTTCCAGTACTGCTTCGAGTCATGAATCTCCAAGTAGATGTTTTCGATTGAATCATCCAAAGGAGTATATGAGTCGAATTTTAGGATTCTTGGTCATCTCCTAGAATCTGAGTCCTCATCTAAGGCCTCAATGATGTCCTCGATTTGGATTCCTTCAGCCAACGGACCTGCATCGTTCTTTCTCCTAGTCTGCTCTACCTCCTCCTTGCTTAGGTTCTGGTTCACTTTGTAACGGAAACGATCCAAGGTCAGAGGCTCCCCAGCTAGCCAGTTGCCAAAATCTATCCCGAGGTCAATTCCCTTTAACAATGCCATCAGTATGATATTCTCCCTGGGATTGCTCACTTTAGTGACGACGATGTTGAATCTCTATAGGAAGTCTTTGAGTGGCTTACCTTACATCTGGAATAAATTAGATAATGACATCACATCCTTGGTGTGAGTCGCATGCATCCTGAATTGCTCGACCAACTTCTGATCTGGTTGATCGGAAGAGGAGATGGAGCTGGGTGGTAACTACGTAAACCGCATGATTGTTATTCTTTCGAGGAATATAGGAAAACATTGGCATTCAGTGGCATCCTTCGCTCTGGCGGGATCCATGTGCCACTTGTACTTCACGAGATGTTGTCGCGGATTAGTTTTCCCTGTGTAAGTCGATATGATTGGTACATTGAATCTCCTTGGATATTCTGCATGTTGAACGACTTCAATGAATAGGTTTCGACTAGGGGAGATGCTTCACTCATCGTCAGTGCAGTCCGTTTTTAGGTTATAGCTGCTTGTAATGCTTGTGAATGATGCATGATGGTTGAATGTTTGAATGGTTGAAAATGCCGGTCGAAAGGAGAATCAGTTAGGATGGGGTCGCTGATCGGTGATGATCCCCAAACTTTCACCCAAATGGGGCATAATCCATATAAGGTAGTAAGGAAGTCCTCTTGAGGTTGCACACCAAATTTCAAGTCATTTAGAGTCCGTATGCCCGAGATATGAGCAAAGCAAGATGGACTAATATTGATGGATTGGTGGTAATTTACTTGGAGTCATACCCAAGAAATTCTTCTATTTACTTGGAGTCAGCAACTAGTTTGTTTGAAGTAGCTGAAATCGAAGTGCTGGATCGGTGAAGAACGGTGCTTGGAGTCAAATTGGCATTTGCTTAGCGAAAATCTTGGTTTTACCCGAGTTTGACCATGGACCATAATTTCCTGGGTTTGCTTTGAGTCAAATCACCTTGGTTCGTGTCATGTCACCTTGGTTCTCCAACCTTTGGGAGTATCGTTTGAGTAGCGGTTCCTTGTCCATTCCTTGGCTGCAATTCAGAAGTAGCCATTTGATCCCCTATGCCCCGGTCAGTCACAGGACGTAAGGGAAGTGGATAGAATGCACCGTCCTTTTTAGAGCCTTTTTCTTAAAATTTGGATCGTACCCGATTTATTTTTGGAAAAATGATCGGTTTAAAATGATCGAATGAAATCGATCGGTTGGAAAAAATGGTCAGTTGAAAACGATCAGGTTGACAACGATCGGTTGAAGAATGATCGATTAGGAAAACGATCGGGTGAAAATGATCGTGTGGGAACGATCAATGGAGAAACGATCGTATGAATTATCGTACAGAAAAAATGATCGGTTAAATCACATTGGTGGGTGGAACGATCATGGAGAAATAATCGTATGGAACGATCGTATAAAGAACGATCGTACGGAGAAACGATCGTACCAGGTGATGTTAGTGGGTGGAACGATCATGGAGAAATGATCGTATAGAACGATCATATAAGGAACGATTGGTGTGGAAGCGATCATGTGGAAATGATCTGGTAGGAACGATCATATAGAAATGATCAGTGTGGAAGCGATCATATGGAAACGATCTGGTAGGAACGATCATATAGCAATGCTCGGCATGGAAACGATCGGTGTAAATTCTTGAAAATATGGATCGCACCCGATCCAAATATGACCTTCAACTTTTCTTGTTTCTTCTTCTTTGAAATGGATCGGTCAGAAGGTTTTATGGAGGGAATGATGGAACGATCGTTTGTATGGAGCATGGCCAATGATCGATCGTTCATAGATGCTTTAGAACTTGAAAATGCATGCGTATTGATCAAGCACATGACTAATCGATCATTAATATCATGATTTCCTTCTTTTGCAAGGGAAGTAGATTTGTCTCCTTTGGCCATGGCTAATAGTTTCCTTGGAGATTCTCTTCACATCTAAGTAGAATAGGAAACTTGACAGTCGAAAGCTGGATCTATCTCGCAAATATGAAAATTCACAAGTAGAAGATGTGATCCAATCAAGCCAAGAATTCATTTCTCAGTGAAAGAACCAAAATGTTGACATCAAAAATGGGCATCAACACCCAATAGAATCTCGTAAAGATTAAATGATGAATGAAATTAAAATAGAGCAGAGAAATAAATAAACACACAGATTTTTATAGTGGTTTGACAATCTTGGCCTATGCCCACTTCATATTTTTATTGATCTTGCAATTGATTATGATTACAAGAATGCTTGGATCAACTTGGATCCATTAGTACAAGAGTGAAGAATAAAAATGGCAGAGCCTGGGCTATAGAAAGAAGGATCCTCTTTATAGAGAATGATCGCTATATTTGTAGGGGAAGATGTGCATGGATCGGGCTAAAAATTTGCTAGAAGAATTTCTAAATCCATAAGGACCCACCAGAACGATCGGTGTTCTAAATTCTACAAAAATAATGGTCGGGCCCGATCATTATTTCTAGCTCCAATCAATGTGCGATCGTTCATGGGTGATCCCATAGGCCTCTAGGCCTTGCTCCTAAAATACGATGTCATTCTAAGCTATATTTTATAAGATATCGCCCATTCTTTGTAGAACACCGATCGTTATGCTGATCTTCCAATAACGATCGGTGTCTTTTTATGTTTTACTTGAGTTCTATTGTGCGATCGATAATGTAGGATCTTCATGATCTAAATTACTTGCTCTCCAAATTTTGTGCAATTCCAACGTATCGTTTGTGAGATATCATCCAACATTCATTGAATATGGATCGTTTTGGTGATTCCTACGATCGTTCCAATAACGATCGGCCTCTTTTTCCATGATTTGGGAGTTTTGTCGATTATTTTTGTGGGCTCTACTCTTCAATATATTGATGCTCTAAAGTTTCAAGTGCATTGTCTTTGTAAATTTTGAGATATTGATCGATCTTCACTGATTTACGCTTTTTAATGGATCGTTCTAGATCGATCCATATAAATTCTTCATTTGTCCATAACTCGAGCATACGAACTCCGATTGGCTTGAAATTTGAAAGATAGCCTCATAAGGCCTTCCTTGTCACTTTATATTGATTACACCTTGACTGGGACCCGGTCCAAATATGTTTGACTATTGTCCATAATATTGTATATAGCTAATTCTCAAGGCTGGTAACCAACCGTTCTTAACCAAATCTACAGTATCATGACCTAGCCAAAAGGTGGGATAACAATGAACATAAGAAATTAATATATGAACGTTACTAGTTAGCACATGAAATACACTAAATTATATGTTATTGGCAATAGAGAAAATTAAAAGGAACGTGTACATATAAAAGCATCCTGACAATTAATTATACATATACTACCAATTATAAACATCATTATTTACACTATCATCATCTTTATACTTTTGTTCATTAACTTCGACATCATCATCACTACGACATTATCTTCATTAACCTTGACATCTTCATTTAATTCAACTCTTTCAAACACTTCGTTGGTAAGTGGTCCTATGTTGTCGGTATCTAATTTCTTTAGTAGTTTGTTGGCATCTAAATCATTTTGGTACGGCTGATCTTTGATTATGATCAAGTTCTCATTAAATAGCCATCTCGGTTTTGTTTTAATGATATCCCACCAGTCCGCATTTTTGTTATTCATAAC
This sequence comes from Allium fistulosum, assembly GCA_030737815.1. NCBI lineage: Eukaryota > Viridiplantae > Streptophyta > Magnoliopsida > Asparagales > Amaryllidaceae > Allium > Allium fistulosum. The sequence goes on along the minus strand of CM060903.1, from coordinate 1,305,386,514 downwards.
AAGATAAGATGCATAATAAACTTGTGTTGCTTACATTGCTAGCACAAATGGATTGTTGCTTTTATATCGCCTTTTGCGATTTACCTTAATAAGGGTATAATATGTATGTATATGGCATGCACCAACATCAGGAGTAGTATCAAACTACTCATAGTCGAGTTAAGAAGTTTACAGCTCTAATACCACTGAACAAGTGAATTCAATTATTTCCTATAACACTCTATAATAATCTTGTAAATCATCACCTTGCTCATCGCCTTTACATATACTCCACTGTTATAATTTGTTTTATTAGCTCTAAACACCATTGTGGGAAATTTAAATCCATTTACGTACATGATTGGGCATTTTCTATATTTCGTCAATAGACCAAATGCAAGACTCTTATAGAAAACACGAGTGATCCATTATTATCTACCTATTAAATTAATTCATACATATTAATATATGTAATAAATAATTTTTTTCAATTAAATTTATTTAATGATCATGCTTACATTTTTCATGAACCAAGCCTTAAATCTATTATTGGCCGAATACTTGGATTTTGTTGCTCATACTGACTGCTAAACAATTGCTATTATTAAGATAAGTTTAATTATGGTATATAAAACAGTTGATAGTAAATGAAAAATATATTTTAAAAACCTAATAAGATCTGATAATTCTTTGCAATTAAGAAGCACCCTTGTTTTATCTACAGTAAACTCTTTAAGTGTTTGAAAACTTCCATCACTCCATTTACCAAACGGACGTCCCCGTTTCTGAAAAGCATAAAGAAAAATGTCAGTTTAATCATCCATGGCATCATTATCACAAGGAACATTATTATAATTTTGCATAACACGGTCTTTGAAACAATAATCGAAAAATGTGGATGCTTCTTCGACAATGTATGCTTGATATATTAAACCTTCAATGCATGGGTTTTGTTTCACCTTTTTTATAGTGACTTGGATACCTTCATATAAACATGCGCAAAATAGTTATAAATTCTATGTTTATTATAACATAGAATATAAATTCTACTTCTATTATACCTGTTGGAACCTGGCACGATTTGCGACTGGTAAAATGAGTAAATTTCAAAAAAAATCCTATATTATATCTTAGTGGAGCTATGAAGTCTAATATCCAACACTAGATCCAATGTAGTTATATTAATAAAATCATATTTTGTTCGAATATTTTTTTATCTAATTAATCTAACTAATTAAATATATTTAACGTGAATGTTTAGCTATGAGAAGCAGAGAGGTAGGTGATCAGCCATGGATGAAAGGAGAAGAGTGAATCAAATTTAGTTGAATTAATGAGGTTGTTTTTGTTTTATTCAAAGAAATAATCATTTTCATTTATCTCCTTTAAAACTTCCTCTTTGAGATCTAAAAATTAAACCGCATCTTTCTAATTATGGCCAACCATTTAACGTCTCATATATGAAATAAAAATCTACTTTGTATTCATGCATATATATTGATGGCATGTTAAGTATGGCATGACGATATGATATAAACTAACATAGTTAATATATACATGTGTAGATATTGGGACTTATATCTACCATGTATATATTCATGATTTATATATACACTAAATGCCTAAATTTAACTATTTAGTGTACATATATGGATATAAAATATTTATAAAACACATATCTTAATAACATAAAGCTTAATTCGACAAAACCTACTGTAGATTGACTAAGTTGAAGTTTGAATCCAAATTTTAATAGGAATATCTAAGTATTAATTGGTAGAATATATATTCAAAATCAGATTTAGATCAAAGTTAACTAATATAAAATGTCTCTAATTGACTATGTATAGATATTATAATTGGAACAATCCACCTTTACGATACCCTGAATATATGCTGATCAACATATATATTCTGAATACCATAGTAGACATACCGTTGGGGAACTTTAAACAAAACTAAACTATAAATTTCGGCATAACCACTATGCAACTCATAGCGGAAAGAATAATATATAATATACCAAATGTATATAGGTACACAAAGGCATGACATATAACATATACCATATATATATACTAGTATGAAACCCGTGCCGATGGCACGGATGTAAACATTTTTTATGTAAAATCTATGAATTATTATTATACATAATAATTCTCTATGTCTTCTTATTGTTTTGTTAATACACAACAATCTTTTGATTTTATAGTTAGTAACTGTTCTTTGTTTAAATTGTTAGATACATTTGGTTAATGAACTATGAGCAAATCCATGTACTACTATGTCTTGTTATATTCTGGTTATACTAATATTTAACTTCATAAAGGTTATCATATACCTATGACGTCTGAAATGACCTCCACTATAAATGTGTTGTTGGTATATTTGAACTGTTTTTCTATTCTTTTATCATAATGGAATCCATGATATGCAAAAATCATGGTATATATAGTTAGTCAATAGTGGCAAAAGATAATTTGGGTTTGTCGATTAAATCCTCTCTACATAGCTTTCCATGTTCGAACAATTCGCAGGTAAATACTCCCCACATAACTTGTCATTATCAAATACTTGTTTAGTTTATGCAACAGGTAAATGGTCAAATTTATATATATTTTTAAATCGGGAAATGTGTATTAAAGGAGGAAGCGGGTAAATGTTGTTGACGAACCCTAAATTAAGTGCTATATGTAATGTCTTGTTATCTTCAAGCACAATAAAATGAAAGTATATTAAATTTATTAACCATTTATTTATTTATTGCATGTAAGTATAAATAGCACGTTCGAGCTATAAACGCAAAAGTTTTGGTGGTCACAACACCTTTTATTTCAAATAATTTTGTTGATGGTATTGGATGCAAAATTGATAGTGAAATTCTACTGATGGATGATCCAAAAGAGGATGGTGGTGGAGATTTCAGATAACACAAAAAGCAAACATCAACAAATGCATGTTAGCAAGCTACAATATCCAGATAACAGAAATAAGTCTATAAAAATGAGAATAAGTGCCTATAGAGACACACATTTAAATACAGCATCATGTAAATTTAACGGCTACTGGAACTAAATTTGGAGTAATATGGTAGAGGTTAAATTATATAATCAGCCACATATTAGTTTCTAACCTACTACGTCAAGTTGCCAACAACACCATCTCTTCACCACTATTGGTACATCTATGCATCATATCTACACTTAATGATTCCGTACCCCAACACTTTCCATCATGCCATGTTTCCCTCCACCATCACTGCACAATGCTCTTATACCTGATCCACTCACAATTCTACCACTCCTCTTCTTACAACATTTCTAGTAACAAATCATGCTGCTTAAAATTAGCTAGATGGCCCCTTCAAACATTGGTACATACAAATCTAAACAAAAAGTAAAATCGTAGTCAAAACCATCAACATTTAACAAATAAGTGTAAGAAACAGGGAAGCAAACTATGGGTTCTAAATTCCAAATCAAATATAATATAAAGAGTAAAGACTGAAAATCCGTTAGATATTAGTTAAGCATAATAGCTTTATACAAAGCAAGCAAGAAAGCAAAACAAAGGTAGACATGAAAAAAAAAAACTGTCCGTTTAATTGAGAGAGAAAAACCTTTTGGGTATACTTATATTTAATGTAGAAAAATATTATTTGGCAAGTTAGTTAATTATTATACTGTTATTAAAAAAGTAGAAACACATACGGTAAAAAGTTATTAGAAATAAAAACTTACACAAAAGTTATATAAATGAATGTAATTCATATTATAGTAATTATGTAAAATCAATTTAGTTTTAACCAAGAATATTAACCAAGTACCTAATAGAAAAGGTGAAGCAACATCACCAATATTAATTTTATTCTGCCCACGCAAGCAACATATTCATAGATTACAAATGAGATAGAACTTGTACGAATATGATGTTTATGTCAGAAAAAAGTTGTGCATCACCTATATGAAAGATAATTCTTCAACTGAATTCTCCAAGTCAATTCATGTCACGTACATGTCCACATGTCAAGTAATCTTTCATCAGTTTTGAAGATAGTACGGAGCTACTTTCATCTTCGTCTAAATTTTTGGGTACTTCTATACCCCTGTTGTGTTTCTGAAAATATAGCAAACATGATGGATTAACTTTCGGTTCAGAGTTTTCAACAAACAGTTGGTGTGCTTAAAAGCAGACAAAAGTTGTTACGAAAATGAAATACAGTAAAAAAAAATTAACATAGAGCATAATATGACAACCAACAAAAGAACTTAAGTCCTACATGCATAAAATGCTTGAATAAAAACTCAAACATCATAAGTTTAGAGTGAGCATGACATCAACATTGGAAAAAATAATCACAAACATCGTGAACCCAAACATTTATACATGCGGTAGGGTTACAAATCTCAAAAGGCAAGTATTCTATAAAGAAGCAAAGAGAAATAATTGCAATCATCATAAAGGGTAACAAAATCTTAGAAGGCACGTGTTCTATAATAAGGAAAGCAGAGAAGAAGAAAAAATACCTTACATTTCAGCAATAGTTCGATGGAGAACAACAGATCAAATAGTAAATGAAGCCAAATAGAAGATAGAAGACTGTACACAAAAACAACTGCATAATTGATGGTGAATTTGAATCCTCAAATCTGAAACTAAGAGCCATTAACACATAAAAGAAAAGGAAACAGTTTAAGGAGAATGCATTGTCCATCATAACTTCGGAAATGATGATGTAATAAAATATATTGAGAATAGCGCATTACCTAAGAAGGCAAATCGTTGTTGGTGCGAGGAGAATGATAAGTGGACCATAAATATAGTGCTATAGTTTCACGGAGAAGTGAATGGGAAGGATTTATGAAGGAGGGAAGGTACATGTGCTGGTGGGAGCGGAGAATTAGATCGTAACGTGAGAAGTGGAACTGTGGAAGTACGTGTGCTTTGGAAAAATAAATGGTTATGCCCATGTTGTTCTAATTTAACGGAGTTATATAAGTGAGCAGCTGTACATTCTTGCACCGTCTGATATCTTTTAAACTTTACATCACAGTCATCCTTTGTCTCTGTGTTTGTCTTTCCGTCAACTATCCGTTAAAACAAAGCAAATTTGTTATATATACTAGTATGAAGCCCGTGCCGATGGCACGGGACAAATCTTATGTTAGACATTACTTATGACATATAATTAATATTAAGAGACACAAAGATGCATATAACATACAACTGATGCTTAGACATAAAGCGATAAGAAAAAATTTATTGCATTCAACACTTAGATGATGCTCTTAAGCTAAGCAAGTAGTAAATTTTGTTAAGTTTTTAAATAAACATGATAAATAAATATATTGCATTCCCGAGTTAATAGTGTTTAACTATGTATAAAGTAGGTTTGTATAATATTTGTAGTATCATTATGTCTAAAAATGAAAGTTAAATATTAATCATTTTGAAAGTAAATTTTGTTGCTATTTTATTTATTTATTTTTAAAAATGTAAAGCAAAATACATTCTTAGTTTGTTTTTTTATAACTAATAAAACTTTATTAGTGAATAATTTTTTAATTAGCTTGAATGTTATTAATGCGCTTTGTCTTGCATGAAAAACACACATTTGTACATTTACCAGTTTTTGAACATTTAAGCAACTTCGAGCAAATTTAATAATAGGTAGCCTGTTTTTATCATCCCCTTCTATCAGTAAAGTAGATACCATCTTCAATTCTTCCTTCTCATGTATACATTTTGTGCAAACATCTATTCATGTTTTAGTGTGCATAACCTGACCTGTATTTCCGCTCCTCACTTTTGTATCACTTTTACCACACTTGTCATTTTCTCATCCTTTTCTACTTCAGCGGTAACATTTTCCTACCATCCAAAACATTGTTCACCCTACCATTTTCAATGACACTTGGCTCTTTTGCATATGATTTACATAAAAGTCTGTTCCATTTTCAAAAATCCAAGCCTGGCATGTATTTTGTTACTATTCCCTGATACCATCATTTTGCCTGCATGCTTACTCAATTTTTTATGTGTATTTACTAACAATGCAGGATACATCACCATTCGCCAAAGAATTTTGCTTGTGCACACCATTATCATAGCATCAATATACATCAACACATTCAAATCAGCATGCCTTACTACCAAGTTATCATCGCCATTCTTTAAACCCATTAGAGTCAACATGACATTTTTCAACTCACCCTTTTATATAAAATCAATAGAAGCCCATGTATCTTCCCTGGCTTCACCACCACTTCACTGTCAACAACCTTAATCTTTTTAGTTTTGTTCATAACACCATTGAGATCCAACAAATGCTCTGCCAATTCTTCATGAGCCTTATCTCCCAAACAGCCGCTATTAATATTTAACAGCAATTTATGCACATTATAAATGTTAGTGTGCATATCCATGTCATGAAAGAAAAGGGAAAAAATGAAGTATAAAAGAAATTCATATTTAAATTTTTTTTGTGAATTGGTATGGAAGAAACATTATGCATTATTTTTATTTTGGTCAAAATTTAAAATCAGAGCAGTTAATCAACTAATACTGATGATAATTTGATACAGCAGGTAAGCATTCAGTAACAACAGAGAGACAGAGGAAGGGGAGTACGGTGTAAATTTCCGTACAAAGTGTTTGTTTAGGAAAAAAAATCTATAAAAGCACCAAAGCAGTTTATATTGTTTATGAAATGTCTACTTCAAGGCAAGCAAAAACATTTCACATACAACAACCTTGTTTAAATATAGCATATTGAATTATTTTAGGTACAGCCATAGATCCCTCATTGTAACATAACACAATTATGACAAATATGTAGCATGTAGTAGAAACGGTATAAAAAATTGTTCGAACACAGCATGTATAGATGAAATAGAAATAATTCATCCAAACTCATTAGAGAACATAGTCAAATGATCTAAAATCATTTACATACAACAGACCAGTGTGAACAAACCATAAACAGAAGGCAAATGCTAAAATCCCATGTATCTTCCCTGGCTTCACCACCACTTCACTGTCAACAACCTTAATCTTTTTAGTTTTGTTCATAACACCATTGAGATCCAACAAATGCTCTGCCAATTCTTCATGAGCCTTATCTCCCAAACAGCCGCTATTAATATTTAACAGCAATTTATGCACATTATAAATGTTAGTGTGCATATCCATGTCATGAAAGAAAAGGGAAAAAATGAAGTATAAAAGAAATTCATATTTAAATTTTTTTTGTGAATTGGTATGGAAGAAACATTATGCATTATTTTTATTTTGGTCAAAATTTAAAATCAGAGCAGTTAATCAACTAATACTGATGATAATTTGATACAGCAGGTAAGCATTCAGTAACAACAGAGAGACAGAGGAAGGGGAGTACGGTGTAAATTTCCGTACAAAGTGTTTGTTTAGGAAAAAAAATCTATAAAAGCACCAAAGCAGTTTATATTGTTTATGAAATGTCTACTTCAAGGCAAGCAAAAACATTTCACATACAACAACCTTGTTTAAATATAGCATATTGAATTATTTTAGGTACAGCCATAGATCCCTCATTGTAACATAACACAATTATGACAAATATGTAGCATGTAGTAGAAACGGTATAAAAAATTGTTCGAACACAGCATGTATAGATGAAATAGAAATAATTCATCCAAACTCATTAGAGAACATAGTCAAATGATCTAAAATCATTTACATACAACAGACCAGTGTGAACAAACCATAAACAGAAGGTAAATGCAACCAAAACAACAAAGAAAAACATAATTAAAATACGCTGGACGAAGAGGAAGAAAAACAACAATGAACATGCACCAGAAGAAACATTAGCAACTGAGTACTTGTAAGCAAAAAAATTATATTACCACTGCAACAACGAAATCATCATATGATTCTTCAAGGATACAGAATGGTGAAGGTTGTCCATGATTTCCAAGATTCTCGTTTTTCGCACCAGCAAACGATTTTGCCATTAATAGTGGATCAACCACTACAACTGTAGCAATCTCCTTTAAATCCATTTGTACCGTCAACACAACTGCATCTTCTTCTTCTATTTGGACTATTTACATCTACTTTCACTTCAATGGGAGTCAATAGTTTTGCCCTTCGATGCTTCTCTCCTCTGAGCCATTGTTTTCTTCCATTTTGAAAATATGAAATGTGAGAGAAATAGAAAAAAAAAGTCGTACAAAAGTCAAAAGTGATAGGAAAATATCTGCTTCATGTTGTAATACTTGATTGAATGCTGGAGGAAAACTAAAAAACAAAAGAATAGATAATTAGTATCACCCGAGAATTGAAATTTTTATTAGTGAATGGAGAAACGTATAAGTTAGAAGCAAATAACTGTAGCATAAATAAATGGGAAACGTTCATGAGAAGTGGGCAAGTGGTTATTTTAGTGGGAAGTGGAGATATGTGGGAAGTAGGTGAAAATATGGTCTCGAACATGACTGAGTAACATGACTGAGTAACAGAGTTATATTAGAAAACAGCTGGAACATTTCTATCCATTTGATGTCTTTCAAGCTTTAAATCAGATGCGTTCTTTATCTTTTGTTTGTCTTCTGTTAACTTCTTCCGTTAAAACTGATCTGTTTTGTTATATAGATATATATATATATATATATATATATAAATATATATATATATATATAAATATATATATATATATAGGAAACAAGATATGTATATTAAACTAATAAAGTCAAATTACGAATAAATCAGTCTACATAAACTGCATACATATGGAGCACCAAATAAATATGTCAATACCATACACAGTCTTATACATGAATAAATATAGTCATACACAGACTAATCATTAATATAAGCACATCTCCATAACCCAAGATGTCCATCTCTCTAACTGGATCTTCCCCAAAATCAACCTGCCAACACGACCACTTTGATAGGAGTAGTCACAAGTTCCAAATAGAAAATAAAAGAGTGAAAACGAAGGTCAGACAGAAGTCCGGTGGGGAACTACCCTCATAATATTGTAATTAAAAACAAATATACATCCTTGCATGCAATGGATTTATGCAAAAATATCATCAGTTCAAAAACTTGTTCTAACTATAAATGATATCAATCAACTTGAATAGACAAGTGCATGGGTAATACTGCACTCCATAGCCAATGGTGTCATCAATCTCCCAATCTCGGTCAAAACCGAACAAATATGTCTATTATAATGTTATATATATCCTAGCATCTATAGACCCCAAAAAAACCCCTCCATTATATCAATACTATACAAGTGATACCTTAAGTCAATGCTTCCCAGATATCCATTATGGATATCTGTAGTCAAAAGTGTCATAGATCCCTGAATCCTAGTCAACCCCGTGAAGCAAGCAACCATTTATCCATGCATCCCATAACCAAAGACCCCATATGAATCGTACACGAGTAATATCCAATGTCAATGCTATTTGAATATCTGAAATCGAAATTCATACGATGAATTGCCACTAGCCACCATAGGGAATACTTTGGAGCCAACTCGTATAGTGGACCTCGAGTCATCACTAACTCGTGTAGGTCTTGTCTTAACACCTAGTGTTATGGAAATTATATGACCTACTCTAGAAAGGCATCCCAATCTCTATCTGCCCCTGCTTTGGGATCTCTTATACAGGTCACGCCCTCTTTATGATGCAATGGATTCTTGCACTAGCACCATATCCTTCTAGTTGTCTACACCGACATATCAAAATTGCATGTAAACGTCAAACCTTATGTACACGTTCACATAAAAAACGCTACATTATAGCTTTGCCGCTTCCTTGAACCATCAGATGTTACTTTTCTTTTTCCTCAAACCCTAATGAATTCATCGGAATTCATCAATCATAATGTCTACTTTGTCTTGCCCCGAATCGTGTTCAGGGATCTATCATGCTTTGACCGCACCAAAACAACCAAACTCCTGCCCTGGGATGGATGCACTGTGTTTACAACAGTGCCATGTAATGTTGCAAACAATAGTGCATGTATGCACTGCTGTTAAACAGTAGTGCATAAGCACAACTGTTAGAGAACAACGGTATGTGGACTAATGTTTCAAACCGTAGTGCATATGCACTGATGTTATAAATAGCAGTTCACACCTGTGCAGTTAAAGCCCCGCTAAAGCCCTACAAAATCCCCGCTATAGCACATAACGCTCTTCGACCGCTACGTTTTTTCAATATAGTAGTATTAAACAGTATATCTGCTTTAAGTCTAGCAATATTCTGGTACATCCACTAAATTAAGACTTTTAGCGCCAGCTTAGCAAAACTAATAAAAAGTGCTGATTGATTAGTTCTCTTTTGAACCAAATAAACAAAGTTAGGGTAAACACCTAATTATATGGCATAAATGCTCGATTTAAGTTAGAAATATATTGTAGTCAATAAATCTTGATAGCATTAATCATGATATCCTTTAGTTTTTTTTATATAAGACTAAACAATATTTTTTTTATACAAATGGTGTAAGAATGAGAATAAATTAACTCTAAATATTTGGTTTTATATTTTATGATGCTTTTTGCACCTCCGCTATATCCTCGATTTATCCTCGCTATAACTTTTTGCACCTCCACCACTATGGAACCGCTAAGCACTTTAACTGCACAGAGTTCACACGCATTGCTGCACTACCATGATAAGCACAATAGTGCGGACTCCTCGGACATATGTCTGATCCTGTCCCGGCCTCCCTTCGAAGGTTTATCCTACCCCTATCCCCTTATCTCCTCACTTCAAAACAAGAATAAGAGGTGTTTCTTCTCTTCGTTGACCTTTATTTTTGTTTTTGTTGCTATACTTTAGAACCCCATATTACTATGATCCTTCGCCATACAACCAGGCAACTCCCATTCGATTTTTAATGCAACCTACTTGCCCTATCTTATATTTAACCAATTCAAACCACTTACTTTCATTTATATTTAACCAGTCAATACAAACTATTTACTTTTGTTTATATTTAATCAATTAAGGAAAACTACTACTTCATTTATATTTAATCGAATCAAATTACTTAATTCCTTGTATATTATACCAATTCTACCTACCTACTTTCATTTATATTTAAATCAATCAATATAATCTATTTACTTTCATTTATATGTAATCAATCAAAGCAAACAACTACTTTAATCACTATATTTAACAATCTTCACATATTACTTTTCTTAATCATATTTAACAACCATCATATGTTACTTCCCTTCATTATAGTTAACAACATCATGACTTCCTTTAATTTATATTTAATAATCATCACATTTGACTTCCTTTCATCTATATTTATTTATTCTATCATCACTAGTGTGTTTACTAATGACAATCATCATTACCTCATTAATATACTATTTCTAATGACTTACTACTCTAATAAAAATCACATTTTATCACTGTTGTCAACATGAATTCAAACACATTTCATTTGAAAATATAATTTAAACACACTTCTCTTATTTAAAAATATTAACTTTAACTTTACTTATTTTTGTACTTTTTACAATTTTTCTTTTATTGTCATTAAGTGAGTTTATAATCATTCAATGGTCATTATAACTAACATCTAACATATAAGTTCCTAACCTCTTCAACTTCATAAATCAAATTACTACAATTCTCATATGCTTACTAATTCATTAAAAATCACATTTTAACATTATTACTTCACAAAAACTTCATATGCATGTTTATTTATGATAACATAAAAAATTATACATATACAACTAGGCAACATTCACACTTCATGCTTACTAACTGTAACTTATGTCAACTTTACATCATAAAAAAATAGTATTATATTTTCCTCTTTATACCAAACACTAATCAAGGCCAAATTAAGCCTTACTTCAATGAAACCCAACTTTCATCTCGTATTTAACATTTTACAACAGTATACACATCTTTATATAACCACTAGCTATAAGTTTAGTACCCACTCCCCTAGCAACCACTAACAACCTAAAGGCAATAAGAACCCATTCTCTAAGCCTCCTCTCTACATAGCCGAAAATAAATCATCTCTAAATGCTCCAATATTAATAAAGAACGTAGTGGAAGACAAGAGAAGAATTTAGATGATTTTAGTTTGAACTTAGATGATTTATTTAATTGATTCTAATTAGATCTAGGCTTGAAGCCTTAAGTTTGAAAGAGAGCAAAAAAGGGAGAAGGCAATGTGAATGGAATGAAAGAAGAGAGTGGTGCGGTTCTATAACACCCCATATTTTCAGTAACATTATTTAGAAAATTTATTTGGTTAAATAATATAAAATAATGTAAGTTGATTAATGGAATGAGATTTGTGATTAATAAGGGGTAGCCATGCCCATATTAACCAATGAATAAAAATGAACTAAGGAATTAAAGTGTTAGGAAATATGTGAGGGAAAAATAGGAATAAAGCAATATTCCTATACCCTAAACCCTTCACCCCTCATGCCATACGTTCATTTCATATTCACAAAAATAAAAATTTAGGTCGGCCACCATTAGGAAGTAAAGAGAAGCTAAACAAGATTACAAGAGGAAGAAGCTTAAGCTATTTAATTCAAGAACAAATCTCACATCCAAAATCACAAAGCTAAGGTGAATAATGACCACATCTCTTGTTTTCTTAATGATTTTTGGTTTTATGGATAAACTGAATTTATTTGCTATGGTTATGCCATGTTTTTGAATGATTGAATGTTTATACATGCTTGTTGATGATTTATGCTTGTTCATATAGATTTTATGATATGTTTTGATGTGAAAACCCTATTTAATGACATCCAAATGCCTTGCAATTTTAGATATAGATCAGAAATGATATTTTGGAGACGGGTTTCAATTTTCATAATTTTCCGAATTTATGTGGATTTTATATGAATTTTCTAGTTAAGAAAATGCTATTTGGGTTTAAAATTAATTACGGTCAAATTATATGGGCTTAGGGTCTGAAATTAATATATGTTAGAAAACATATTAAAAATGATTTTCTAAATTTTTTGTGGAATTTTCCTAAGTGTTTTGATGGATATATAAAATTATTTAAGGTATGGGACTTAAATGTTTTATATATTTATAAAAAAGGAGAAGTGGTATTTTGTAAATAATTCAAATTGTTATTTCTGAAATTGGCAGTACTTTGGGAAAGAAAATTCGAAACTAATCATAATTTGACACATAAGGTAGGTTAGGTGAAATGAATTATTTATCCATATGCTTTTTACAGTTTCATTACTTTCGGCACCCTACTTCCGTCTTGATTGGCTTTCGACTTAGTAGCTCCACCTCCATGCCATCAAAACCAATGCACATAGTGTCAATAACTTGGTACATAGTGAATTGGACAAATGCGGAAGGAACTGGGTTGAAACCAGGGGTTCCGAAGGGGTCGAAGCGCTACTTTGCTTTTAAATGAAAATATGCCTGCTTGCTTTCGAGAAATATGCTATCGACTTGGTTGGCTACTAACTAGGTCAAATGATTTAAAGAATGGTTTTGAAATGGTTGACCTTTGTTTTTAAGTAAATGCTTTCATCGGGGTCGAAAACCCTAGTTGCTGCTTTTCTACCTTTCGAAGTCAATGGTTTCGAAAGGTATACTTTTTTTATAAATAACTGCTTTCGACTAGGTCGAAGCCTTTAGCTGGCACTTTATACCTTTCGAAACAATGCCTTCAAAAGGGTTGTTTTTATTTATAAATCCTCCCCGCTTCTCCAATGCTGTCGGAAGGTAGGTTTCAACACCATCTTTTTTTTATTTAGGAAATAGCTTTCGAAAGAGCTGCTTTCGACCCTGTTGTTTTGTGACCCTTAGAGATTTTTAAAGATTAACCCAAATGTTTTGAAATATATGGTTTTAAATGGTTTCAAAAGGTGTTTCCACATGTTTTAAATTGTACATAAATGCTTCCGAAAGGTTTAAGGTTTTTATGTTTTCAAAAGGTTTTGAATGAATGGTTTCGAAGGGGTGGTTCCCCAACATTTTTGAAAGGTCTAAAAGGAAAGGTTTTCCAGCTGTTTCGAAAGGTTTAAAAAGAAAGGTTTTCTAATGGTTTCGAAAGGAAATGTTTAATGGTTTTAAAGAAGGATGTCTAAGGTTTTATAGCTTTCGGAGGAAAAGGTATTTCAATGGTTTCGAAGGGTTAATAGTAATGGTTTCAAAAGGAAGGTTTTGGCCTTTCGGCCTAGATAAAAGAAAAGGGTTTACTTGGTTACGAATGGGATACTTTTAATGGGATCGAAAGGGGTACTTTCAATGATTTAAATGTTTTTTCATCAACAAAGATTTGAGTAAAGTATATATAACATGGCAAAGTGATTTTGAGTAAAGCATAAAGTATATGTATTTCCTTGTTTAAGTTTGATTTAAAGGTTTTAAATCAATTTCAGATGAGAAGGTTTTCAAGGAAAATTTTAGGAAGATTACCCTTAGTAAAATGACTCAAATATTAAAATACCAAATGGGACTGGTATAGGGTCGCGCCCTATACATTAGCTATTAGCCCTAGCTAATTTAGTCTAAAATTCCAGTGTGTAGGGCTTTGTCACAAGTAAGACTAAAATGATGATTACACAAAGAAGGGAATATTTTTTTTTTACAAATAGGTTATTAGTGAGCCCGTAAAACCATTAGGATCAGGTGACCCTGGGAGAAAATAAGTTAGGGACAGACCTTCCAGAAGAGGAGTATCTAACAGATGTTAGATCATTTTTATTATATTTTTTTGGTAGGCCCGAGTCAGCCAAAGGTTAGTAGTTAGGAAAACAAAACTATAATGTTCGGACAGATAGTCTATTTATTACCTAAGGTTATGTATGTTTACATAATAATGCTTTACAGTTTTTAACAAGTTTTGGTTGTAGGATATGATTTGCAACAGATATGTTTCAAAAGGATATCAGTGAGGGGAAACCCGTTCCGCTAAGCGACGTGGTCTCACTTAATATCAAATAACCAAGATGTTTAGTATTATTCACACCAGGCTTTATGTCTGACTTGAAGTTTTTGTTTTTTTCCTTAAACTCTCGGGTGCTCAAAATTGATTTGAGTAGGCTGAGGGTTGAGGATTTATAAGTTTTTAGTAGGTTGGCAAATAAAGCTTCCAGAGACGAGCAGGTGGCTGACGGATAGCTATTTAAGGAGTAGCAGTTTATTTTGTTTGAGGTTTTCCGCTATATATTAAGTAAGTTATGACTATTTAGTGATTTTGGTCAACCAAAGGGACATCTTCATATATCGCTCTTGGCGTATTTATGTAATAACTATTTTATCTGAACTTGGGAAAGCGTTGGGATTATGTAATCTTAATATGGTACATGTTTTGAAAATGTAATGTGAAAAGTTTTTTTTCTTTATCTATGATTTTGTTTCATATTCACATGATGCTGATATTGAATACCATTAACATTACCGTATTTGGTCACTGGAAGTTAATACTATGGATGACTGCAACATTTGTAGCGCTTAGCTTTAGGCCTCCAGATATGGGATGTTACAACTTGGCATCAGAGCATAGTCTATGAAATACTTTAACTAAAAATGATTTTTTTGAAAACATAATCCTTAGGAATTAGAGAAAAGATCGGGGTATGGGATAACGCTATAGTAACGTACTTGTATTTGCTATATATAAGTATGCACTTTATCTCTAGTCTCCTTTCTCTATTAGGTTATGTTCTATATCTCACGAAGGTTCTAATGCAGGTAGGAATTCTCGAAGAGTTAATGTTGGAGGAGGAAGCACCACTGCAAATGAAAATGCCAGACCTAATACAAGAAGGAACTAAGGCCAGGCACGAGCTAGTAATATGGATGCTGGAGTCCCGTAGGTTGGAATGGAAGCTATGTATCAGTTTTTCATGAATATGATGTAAGCGAGGGTTGCTGCTGGAGTAATGGAAGGAGGAGTTCAGGAAGCTCTGGTAGTTAACAATTATGCTGCTTTGAGTAGGGATTATATTGGGCTGGGAGGAAAGCCGTTTATTGGAACTGAAGATGCTGTTGAGGTGGAGAACTGGTTGCTACATTGTAAAAGGATATTTAGATTTTGGGGCTCAATGATGAGCAGAAGAGGAGATTGGCATCGAGACGGCTTCAGGGAGCAGCTTTATTCTGGTGGAATAGTGTGACCGTTGCATTGAATGAAGAGACCGTGACATGGGCTGAGTTTAGAAGGAGATTCGAGGAGAGATTCATGTCGGTGATGGCTAAGTCTACCCTGAATAGAAAGTTTGCTGAACTGGAACAGGAGGAAATGATGGTGTTGGAGTATGCTAGAAAGTTCGAGGAGTTGGCTAGATATGGATACGCCATGGTGGATACTGTGATGAAGAGGAATGAGAAGTTCATTAGGGGGTTGAAGCCTGATTTGGCAAGGGCCACATTACCTCATATCAGAGATCCTTGTGATGTTGTAGTAGAGATGGCGTTGAAACATGAGGAGATGCTAGTTTCTCTGGAGTAGAGCAAGGCTAAAGAAATCCTGATGGAGTAGGGTCAAAAAAGGAAATTATTTCATAAGAAGGGTGCTCAGAAAGGTTGAGCCGCAAAGAAGGGAAAGTCAGAAGTTGTCAGTTTGAAGTGCGATAGGAAGGGTCATTTTGCTAATGAGTGTCACAAAGAAAAGGCTAAGGAAGTGATTGGGAAGAAGAACATCAGGTTCTTCAATTGCGATCAGATTTTCCACAATAAGAACCAATGCAAGGAACCAGCAAAGGTGGGGAGAGGAAAAGTATATGCATCGGAACCAGTACCTCTAAGCCGACGGCACGGGAGCAGTGTTGGGAGGTACGCTTCAGATTCATGGTATGTCTGTTAGTGTTCTATTTGATACTGGTGCATCACATTCTTTTATATCTCGTTGTTTGGTAGATAAGCTTAACCTAGAACCCTCACACATAGTTACTTCCTTATGGGTTGCAAATCAGATAGGAGGGCATGCAACGCTTGGGATGAGATGTGACCACCTAGAGTTTGACTTGCTAGGTCATACTTTTGTTTGCAGTTTTCATGTGTTTGATTCGTAGGGTTCAGAATTATTTTGGGTATGGATTGGTTAAGTAAATACGATGCTAGGATATTTTGCCACGATAGGGAAATATCGCTAAGACACCCTAGCCGTAGTGAATGGATTGTATATACCATAGAAAGTCCTAGTTGTGAGGTGAATGCTTTGTTGGGTGTTATGGAGTTAGAAGAAGAGCTGAGCCAATTTTTCATGGTTAGAGAATTCACATATATTTTTGAGCCGGTAGTAGGATTGCCACCGAAACATGCCATTGAGTTTCAGATAGATTTGGTGCCTAGAGCAGAATGAGTGAGTAGGCCGCCAAGTAGGATGACACCTACAGAGATGAGAGAGTTAAGGTGCAGCTGGTAGATTTGGAAGGCAAGAGTTTTATTAGACCTAGCAATTTGCCTTGGGGAGCAACTGAAGTGTTTTCTAAGAAGCCAGACGGATCGTTATGGTTGTGTATCGATTATCGGAAGTTGAAAGAGAGGATGATAAAGAATCTATATCCATTGCCAAGGATTGAGGATTTGTTCGATCAATTGAGTGGAGCTAAGATATTTTCTCAGTTGGATTTGGCTATAGGTTTCCATCAGCTTAGAGTGGGTAGAGGATAGTATACCTTTGACGGCATTTAGGACCAAATATGGATTGTACGAATGGTTGGTGATGCCGTTCGGACTGACTAATGCACCAGCTTTCTTTGTAGATTTTATGAACCGAGTTTTCCGAGAGCACTTGGATAGATTCATGTTGGTGTTCATAGATGATATTTTGGTGTACTCTAAGGATGAAAGAGAGCTGAAGTTTATCTTAGAGTGGTGCTTAAGACTTTGTGGGAACATCAGCTGAAGGTGAAGTTTTCGAAGTGTCATTTCTGGAAGAAGGAAGTGAAGTTTCTTGGTCATATAGTTTCAGAGAGAGGATTAGCAGTAGATCCGACTAAGATCGAGGCCGTGAATAATTGGAAGAGAGCAGAAACAGTGACCGAGATAAGTAGTTTTCTGGGATTGGCTGGATATTATCGGAGGTTCATAAATGATTTTTCGCGGATAGTAGCACCGATGACCAAGCTAACGTCAAAGGACGTAAAGTTTGTTTGGACCGATAAGTGTGAGGAAGCATTCCAGAGCTTGAAACACTTATTGACCCATGCACCTGTGTTAGTTGTTCCGGAAGGGAATCAAGATTTGGTAGTTTATACAGATGTGTGGGTACTGGATTAGGAGCAGTGTTAATGTAGAAAGGTAAAGTGATTGCCTATGCTTCTAGACAGCTTAGACCACATGAGGTTAGGTATCCGACTCATGACTTGGAGTTAGCTGCAGTTATTTTTGCTTTGAAGATGTGGAGACATTACCTTTTAGGGGAGAGGTTTGAGCTTTATACGGATCATAAGTCGTTGAGGTACTTGTTCTCTCAAAAGGAGCTGAACATGAGACAACAAAGGTGATTAGAGTTTATAGCTACTTATGATTTTAGAATTGAGTACACACCAGGGAAAGGCAATAAGGTTGCTGATGCGCTTAGTAGAAAACTTCAGAATGTAGTTTTGGACATGATAGCAGAATAGAAGGATTTGGAAGCAAAGTCGACTTGTAGAGTGCAGTGGAGATCAGAAGCAAGATCTAGTGGGGAGAGTGTTGTGTTATCTTGTTTAGAAGTCTGACCGGTATTGATTCAGAAGATTGCTTTAAGCAAGAAGAAGATCTAGTATTGGCTGATAGGATTAGAAGGTTAAGAGATGGAACAGAGAGCGATGACTTAAAGGATTTCAGTCTTGACCAGAATAGGTGGTTGAGAAAGAAAGGTAGGTTAGGTGTTCCAAATGTGGGAGACATAAGGAAAGAGGTTTCGGTGGAATGCCATTGTTCGAAGTTCACTATTCATCCAGGAGGAATGAAGATGTATCAAGACATGAAGAGAAGTTTCTTCTAAGAAGGTATGAAGATGGATGTAAGCTTATGGGTGAAATAGTATTTGAACTGTCAACAGGTGAAAGCCGAACATCAGAAGCCAAGTGCTTCAGCCAATGGATATTCCAGTTTGGAAGTGGGATTCTATTTCTATGGATTTTATAGATGGGTTGCTGAGATCTAATTGAGGAAATGAAAGCATATGGGTCATTGTGGACATGTTGACCAAGAGTGCCTATTTCATTCCAATTAAATCAACCAAAACGGCACTTGTGTTAAGGAAGTTGTTTATCAGAAATATGGTTAGATTGCACAAAATTCCTAGTAGTATTTTAGTGACAGAGATTCCTTATTCACTAGTGAGTTCTGGAAGAGTCTACTGGAGAGTCTAGGTACCAAGCTCAAGATGAGTACCGCTTACCACCCATAGACAGATGGGCAAACAGAAAGAGTTAACAAGATCTTGGAAGGCTTGTTAAGAGCTTGTGTATTAGATTTGGAGGATCATGGGAAGACCATCTCAACTTAGTCGAGTTTGCATATAACAACAGTTATCAGACGAGTATAGGGATGGCACCATTTGAAGCTTTGTATGGAAATCCATGCAAATCTCCAGTTTGTTGGTTAGAGATCGGGGATAGGTTGGTTCTTGGTCCGGATTTGATTAGAGAAGTTGCATAAAAAATTGAGTTGATTCAGGCTAGAACGAAGGAAGCTCAATCTAGGCAGAAGAGCTATGCAGATAGGAGACGGAAAGATTTAGAGTTCTCTGTCGGAGATCAGGTTTTCGTCAAAGTATCGCCGATGAAAGGTGTTATCAGGTTCGGGAAGACGGGGAAGTTAGCACCGAGATTCGTAGGACCGTTTCCTATTATTGATAGGATTGGGAAACTCGCATATAGAGTAGGGTTACCGAGTAGTTTGGCAGGTATCCACGATGTTTTCCATGTATCTGATCTGAGAAAGTGTGTTAGGGATCCAGACACTACTATAGCACCGACTGTGTTAGAGGATTTAGTAGTGGAACCAGACTTGACTATAGTTAGGAAGCCCGTCCGTATAGTCATGAGAGATGAGAAGAAATTGAGGAACAAGACAGTCAGATTAGTGAAAGTCCAGTGGAGTGACGATGATAGAGACTTCACATCGAAGACTGAGAGCAGGATTAGAGATGCTTATCCTAATTTGTTTGATGGTATATTTTACCTTTGATTGTTTTGATGTGTACCTTATCGTAATTTCGATGACGAAATTCTTTAAGGAGGGGAGTCTGTAACACCCCATATTTTTAGTAACATTATTTAGAAAATTTAATTGGTTAAATAAAATAAAATAATGTAAGTTGATTGATGGATTGAGATTTGTGATAAATAAGGGGTAACAGTGCCCATCTTAACCAATGAATAAAAATGAACTAAGGAATTAAAGTGTTAGGAAATAGGTGGGGGAAAAATAGGAATAGCGCAATGTTCTTATACCCTAAACCCTTCACCCCTCATGCCATATGTTCATTTCATATTCACAGATTTAGGCCAGCCACCATTAGGAAGAAAAGAGAAGCTAAACAAGATTTCAAGAGGAAGAAACTTAAGCTATTTAAATCAAGAACAAATCTCACATCCAAAATCACAAAGCTAAGGTGAATAATGACTACATCCTTTGTTTTCTTAATGATTTTCGGTTTTAAGGATAAACTAAATTTATTTGCTATAGTTATGCCATGTTTTTGAATGATTGAATGTTTATATATGCTTGTTGATGATTTATGCTTATTCATATAATTTTATGATATGTTTTGATGTGAAAATCCTATTTAATGACATCCAAATGCCTTGCGATTTTAGATATAGATCAGAAATGATATTTTAGAGATGGGTTTCAATTTTCATAATTTTTTGAATTTATGTGGATTTCATATGAATTTTCTAGTTAAGAAAATGCTATTTGGGTTTAAAATTAATTACGGTCAAATTATATAGCCTTAGGGTCTGAAATTTATATATGTTAGAAAACATATTAAAAATGATTTTCTAAAATTTTTGTGGAATTTTCCTAAGTGTTTTGATGGATATATGAAATTATTTAAGGTATGGGACTTAAATATTTTTATATATTTATAATAAAGGAGAAGGGGTATTTTGTAAATAATTCAAATTGTTATTTCTGAAATTGGCAGTACTTTGGGAAAGAAAATTTGCAACCATTCATAATTTGACACATAAGGTTGGTTAGGTGAAAAGAACTATTTGTCCACATGTTTTTTATTGTTTCGTTACTTTTGCCACCCTACTTCCATCTTGATTGGCTTCAGACTTAGTAGCTCCACCTCCATGCTATCGAAAGCAATGCACATAGTATCAATAACTTGGTACATAGTGAATTGGACAAAGGCGGAAGGAACTGGGTCGAAACCAGGGGTTCCGAAGAGGTCGAAGCGCTACTTTGCTTTTAAATGAAAATACGCCTGCTTGCTTTCGAGAAATATTCTTTTGACTTGGTTGGCTACCGACTAGGTTAAATTATTTAAAGAATGGTTTCAAAATTGTTGCACCTTTGTTTTTATGTAAATGCTTTCATCGGGGTCGAAACCTCTAGCTGCCACTTTTCTACTTTTCGAATTTAATGGCTTCGAAAGGTATACTTTGTTTTAAAATAACTGCTTTTGACTAGGTCGAAGTCTTTAGCTGCCGCTTTATACCTTCCAATGCAATGCCTTCAAAAGGGTTGTTTTGCTTTATAAAACACTGCCGCTTCCCTAATGCTGTCGGAAGGTAGGTTTCGATCCCATCTTTTTTTTATTTAGGAAATACCTTTCGAAAGAGTTGCTTTCGACCCTGTTGTTTTGTGACCCTTAAAGGTTTTTAAAGATTAACCCAAAGGTTTCGAAAGATATGGTTTTGAATGGTTTCGAAAGGTGTTTCCACATGTTTTAAATTGAACCCAATTCTTTCTAAAGGTTTAAGGTTTTGATTTTTTCAAAAGGTTTCGAATGAATGGTTTCGAAGGTGTGGTTCCCCAGCATTTTCGAAAGGTCTAAAAGGAAAGGTTTTCTAGCTGTTTCGAAAGGTTTAAAAGGAAAGGTTTTCCAATGGTTTCAAAAAGCAATGTTTAATAGTTTTAAAGAAGGATGTCTAAGGTTTTATAGCTTTTGAAGGAAAAGGTATTCCAATGGTTTCGATGAGTTTATAGTAATGGCTTCGAAAGGATGGTTTTGGCCTTTCGGCCTAGATAAAAGAAAGGGGTTTACTTGGTTACAAAAGGGATACTTTCAATGGGATCAAAAGGGGTACTTTCAATGATTTAAATGTTTTCATCAACAAAGATTAGAGTAAAGTATATATATAACATGGCAAGGTGATTTTGAGTAAAGCATAGAGTATATGTATTTTCCTTGTTTAAGTTTGATTTAAAGGTTTTAAATCAAGTTGAGATGAAAAGGTTTTCAAGGAAAATTTTAGGAAGATTACCCTAAGTAAAATGACTCAGATATTAGAATAACAAATGAGACTGGTATAGGGTCACGCTCTATACATTAGCTATTAGTCCCAGCTAATATAGTCCAAAATTCCAATATGTAGAACTTTCTCACAGGTAAGACTAACAGAAGGGGAATATATATTTGTATACAGATAGGTTATTGGTGAGCCTGCAAAACTATTAGGATCAGATGACCCTGGGAGAAGATAAGTTAGGGACAAACCATCCAGAAGAGGAGTATCTAACAGATGTTAGATCATTTTTATTATATTGTCTGGTAGGCCCAAGTCAGCCAAAGGTTAGTAGTTAGCCAAACAAAATTATAATGTTCGAACAAATAGTCCATTTATTACCTAAGGTTATGTATGTTTACATAATAATGCTTTACAGTTTTTAACAAGTTTTGTTTGCAGGATATGATTTGCAACAGATATGTTTCAAAAGGATATTAGTGAGGGGAAACCCGTTCCGCTAAGCGGCGTGGTCTCAGTTAATATCAAATAACCAAGATGTTTAGTATTATTCACACCAGGCTTTACATCTGACTCAAAGTTTATGTTTTTTTCCTTAAACTCTCGACTGATCAAAATTGATTTGAGTAGGCCGAGGGTTGAGGATTTACAGGTTTTTAGTAGGTTGGCGAACAAAGCTTCCGGAGATGAGCAGGTGGCTGACGGATAGCTATTTAAGGAGTAGCAGTTTATTTTGTTTGATGTTTTCCGCTGAGTATTAAGTCAGTTATGACTATTTAGTGACTCTGGTCAACCAAGGGGACATCTTCATATGTCGCTCCTGACGTATTTATGTAATAGTTATTTTATCCGAACCTGGGAAAGTTATGAGATTATGTAGTCTGAGTACGGAACATGTTTTGAAAATGTAATGTGAAAAGTTGTTTTTTTATATGTGATTTTATTTCATATTCATGTGATGCTGATATTGAATACCATTAACATTACCGTACTTGGTCACCAGAAGTTAATACTATGGATGAATGCAGCATTTGTAGCGCTTAGCTTCGGGCCTCCAGATAGGAGATGTTACAGGCTTTTTAAAGGAAAGTAAATAGGCCATGGATTTAACAACATCCTCCTTTAATATTTACAAACTTTTCTCTTTAGTGGCTCTTTAAAGGAAAGGTAAGTGGGCCATGGATTTAACAACATCCTCCTTTGATTTTTACAAACTTTTCTTTTTAGTGACTCACAACCTACTACTTCAAACACCTAGATGTTTATACTCAAAAGAATGGAAAATGATGTTCCAGACATGAGGGAAAAAGCCTCAAGCCTTAATTCTATCATATGCAAAAGTTAGCTGTCTATGTTATTTTTCAAATAGCTCCCAATATATGACTCAAAACGCGATGTCCAAAACATGTTATTGTTTATACTCAAAAAGGTTGAAAATGACATTCCAAAAATAATAGAATAGTCTTAAACATTGATTTTATTGTCTCTAAAATCTGATTTGTTTCAGTCATCGATTATATTAACTTTTAATATTCAAATCAATCATTTAAAAATCTAGAAATTCAAAAATACGGGTTGTTACATTCTTCCCCCCTTAAGGATTTCATCCCCGAAATCCGATGGAGCGGAATAATATAACCTGGCCTCTGCCAACCCAAAGCTACACTATATTAAACAAAAAGAAAGCACAAGAAATGATAACAACAACATACATACAACAACAACATTAACAACAATTCATAAAACAAACCATCAATTAACAATCCACGGGCCTAAGTCGTGCATTCCTTCTATGTATGATACATGGTAAACCAGGTGCACTCCTCCCGTGTATGATACATGGTAAACCAGGTGAACTCCAGCTATTAGATAGGTAAGCTGGTGATATATCTGATTACCGATTCGCACATCATCAGATAAATACCATAATCTCCCTATCCTCCTAAATAGAACTTTGTGAGAAGCCCTCCTCCAATTATACCTAAGTTGACCAAAATATAACTTTAATAATTCATCCTTAATGAGAACTATTTTAGGTTGGTTGTGTTTGACTGTTAGCATTGTAAAGATTGATCACTAACTCTTATGCATTGATCCACATGGACCATGTAGCTCTAAACTCTAAAGTTAGAGTCATATCTCCTATCTTGCCTTAGTACCGCATTGGTAGACTACTAATTGAGGATGATCACAAAGACATCCCAGTTAGAGTACTACCTACTACAGTACAGTGTCACCCAAAATGAAACCTGACTAATCCACTTATCTATAGTTCAAGAAATCACAACCAAGTTCCTTAATTAGACCAACTATATCAAGATAAAATCAAGAGAAACATACTCATTCATTATTCTCCGTCGAGAAACTGGCGGTCCTTATTTCAAATTTAACAACAAGCTACCCCACACGGACAATACCACTTGACTCAAGTGCTCATGCAAAAAACATGAATTGTATGATCTTACGGTTCACTCATCTTAGGGCAAAGAAACGAAATGAGAAAGCAAGAGAAAAAGAAAGAAAAAGAACAGAAAAAATCAAATGATCTCCTAAAAGGCAACCTGCTCACATTGACATTTCAATAACTATAATAACAACTATGACTCCATCACCCGGTTAATATGACCTAACGCTCTTCCAGAAGCTACTACTCCCCTCCGGAAGCCACTACTCCCTTCCAATCGTTACATAACCACTATACTTTAGCTATCGACTAAAGCTTACTTCCAATACTCCTACTCTACCTTGTTTAAGACGACTAGAGATCCAAAGTAGCTTTGCATCTTGCTTCAGACTAGCTCTTAGAGATCTATAAAATAGTTTCTTCTCTAAGGACGCTAACACCTTTGGTCAATTTCTCATTGAAGCTGAAGACTATCTAGACAGTACACTAACTACGATTGTGCAGTGAACTCAACGCCTACCATAGCCTTTCAGAACTGAGTGCTTTCATTTTAGCTTTGCTAACCAAAAAATAAAAACCATATTCATTGAAAGAAAGAAAATTAAATGACAACCGTTGTGCAGTTCAAATTCCTTTTCAAAGTAATAGTACCTCATAATTCCTCGAGAAAAATACTTTGCCAATTCTAAATCGTGAATTGACCCTTCCATCCATGCACCTATTTTGCTTATATTGGTGATAAAAGCTCTTACTGAAACCCATGCAAATTCAAACGTAGCACCACATGAATCGACATATTGATTCCAATTGGTGTTTAACCAAAATTTTGAACATATTTATCCAACACATCACCTTGTCTAGTGGACCCTACACTCATGGCTTATAAGACCACTTTGAAAAACTCCTAGAACATATGGTTAGCCCAAACGACACAACCAAATATGTGTGGAACTCAACCGGAGTCCTATCAGAACCCCATCTGAAATAACCCAAAAGTTGATACCAATTGCAAATCACATTTACACTACAAAAAAATTCACAGCACCACTCTGACCGAACAATCCACCCCAGGCAGAATCATGGATGTTTACTCTTCCGAACTTACCAACATAATGAATATGAAATGTTATAACCAATTAGCATTTATAGTAATGAGATAAACTAGAAACCATGGAAAGATATTTCACTATCCTCCCATCTAAAGTCAACACACATTGACTGTACATAAGTTAAGATTTTTAATAAGATCGATCAATCCCTCACTGGACTTGACACTACTAGGGGTCTCACAATACAATAATAATCACACCCTTTCAAGCTCTTCCAAAGTCTTCTCGATGCGATCTCCTTTCTATACCTCGTTTAAACCCAAATATCAAATGGTACAATCACATTCTTAGGTAACACTTCGTATACATATAAGACTTCCCTCCGTTATATGGCTTTCCTTAAGATTTGAAAGGTCTTTGCCCAACTCCATAAATTTGTTTCCTGGCACGGGACTTCAGTAGATCATGCATCCATCCTTATGGATTTTGGAACATTTACATTGCATCTCCTAGCATTACACTACAAAAAAGAGGGCTGTTTTTCAACCCAGAATTACCTACGCCATCCCTACGCCGCGTAGGCGCGGCGTAGGGAAAACGTGGAAACATAGGGAAGGGGTAGGGACGGCGTAGAGAATTCCCTACACATTTCCTACGCGCACCAGGTTCTCCAACAATTGACTACGACGTAGGGATGTGTAGGGAATTGCCTACCCATTCCATACACCTTATTGTTCTCCCTACGCAATCCCTACGCCCTTGGAGGAAAGAGGTTGGAATTTCTCTACGCTTTACCTACGCCGGACAATTATTAACTTTTGTAGTTTAACTTGAAATTATATTATAAAAATATATAATTTAATTTTTCAGTAAATCGTATTAACTTTCGAAACTAAAATAAAATTATATGTATATATATATATATTAAATTTAAATTATAATAATGAACTTTTAGATGTTTAATTAACTAAAAAAGAATAATAATTAAATTTAATAAGTTGAAATACCAAATTAATAGTCCGAAAGATGAAAATT
Source organism: Allium fistulosum (assembly GCA_030737815.1). Lineage (NCBI taxonomy): Eukaryota > Viridiplantae > Streptophyta > Magnoliopsida > Asparagales > Amaryllidaceae > Allium > Allium fistulosum. Next base: position 1,305,359,645 of record CM060903.1, on the reverse strand, counting down.
ATGATTCAAGAAAAGTAAGCAAGAAATTTACATTATATAAAAAAAATTTAAATTCAGTTAAACTTAAAAATAAAACTGATTAAACTTTGCGGAAAATCTGCTTTTGTTAGAAATGTGACATTTTTTAATGAGTTATTGTTTTTCTATATTATGGTAAAAGTCCTTTTTTTCTTTTGATAATTGATTATACTTGGTTTAAATTTTAACCTGGTTAACATAAATTTGCAAAATATAAGCATTGAGATATATCTGTTCAACTTTTGCATCCAAATCAACTATTTTTTGTCTTTTTAACATATTAAACATATTAAACGTTAAAGAACACCGAACACACACGCTACGCACTCTTTTCATTGAAACTTCCTTTTTCAAACGCGCTGTTTCAGTTTATACTTTATAATCCCCCAATTCTTCTTCCTTCTATTTTCATCTTCACTATTAAATTTCATTTTTAGATCTCCAACTCGATCTCCATTCTTCCTACTTATTAATGTCTGCCTCATCCAATTCCTCCTACTGGTGCTACCGTTGCGCCCAATTTGTCCGCGCCGTTGACCAACCAAATTCCCCCACTTGCCCTAACTACAGTTCTGGCTTCCTTGAGCAGATCCACTCCCCTCCGCCTCCCTCCGTTGACCTCCACCGCTCCCACCTCCGTCAGCGCCACCGTTCGTCGACCACCGCAAATCAATCTCCCTTCAACCCCGTCATCCTCCTCCGCAACAACCCCTCGGATCCGGTACCTGAAACCCGCTTCGATCTGTACTACGATGATGGCTCAGGTTCCGGCCTCCGCCCCTTGCCTGCCAGCATGTCGGAGTTTCTAATGGGATCTAGATTCGATAGGTTGTTGGATCAGCTTTCAACCATTGGTTCAACTACCATCTGCCGGAGAAATCCTCCTGCTTCTAAAGAAGCGATTGAGTCTTTACCTCTAGTGGAAATCAAATTCAGCAACAACAGTGACAATGATTTGAACTGTGCAGTATGCATTGAAAAATTGGAAGCTGGTACAGAGGCCAGAGAGATGCCCTGCAAGCATTTGTACCATGCATAATGCATTTTTCCGTGGCTTTCGGTTAGGAACACATGTCCTGTGTGTAGACATGAGGTTCCACCCGAGAGTCCACAAGCTGTATCCCAGGAAGAAGGGGAGGCTGCGGGGATGACAATATGGAGGTTGCCAGGTGGCGGGTATGCAGTTGGGCGGTTTGCGGGTGGAAGGGAGGTTACAAGTAAAATATCCAAATCGAGGGCTATCTGGACATATGTCACAGACTTCCTCAGTTGGCACCATGTATATCTATTATAGGGAGAATGGCGAGTAAGTAAAATTTATGAACTTTCGAATTATTGTATATTTAAATAATGCATTACAGACTTTAATATAATTTGTTCATTAACAGCTGGGAATTCGCGAATAGTGCCTCGACGTCTCGTACTATATTTGCTATGCTTAAGGCCCGTTTGACATCATTTTGGCCTTGTTTCGGTATGATTCCTGCTAATATTAAGGATCATTGGTTTGAAGAGTTTAAGGTGAAATAATTTGAAATTCAGGATGTTGCAATATTTAGTCCATTCATGATTAAGTTTTTCAGTTTATTTATTCGATTCCCAAATTCTTGTGTAGGCATTGTACTCTTGGGATCCCACCACTTCTTTTGCTGATGTCAAACGATTATGGGATCAAAAGTGTTCTTTGAAGTATAGGTGGATTATTGGAGACATGAAAAGGTATAAAAAGAAGAATGCTTGTATAACAGATGAGGTATGGCAACAGTTTTTAGCCTACTGGGAGAGGGAGGATGTGAAGGAGCTTTCTCAAAAGAACTCAATCGCTCGCAATAACAATCCAAGGCCACATAGATGTGGTTCTAAATCAATGGCACAATGGATGAACGATATGGTAATTGTTTAAATTATTAACTATTAATAGTGTACAATCCAAATAAACACATGATAAATTATTTTTATTTTTTTAGCAGATAGAACAAGGTCGAAAACCGACATACATGCAGGTGTACATTCGAACACATTTTGTTGAGAAACCGAACGGTTCTATAGATGGGGGATGGGTTGATGAGTACTCGGAACAGTTTGTGGTATGTAATCAACAAAAGTTTTGAATTATAATTTACAAATTCCTAATTATGTTAAACAATACAATACCTAACTTTTTATGTAAATTACAGGCCAAATACAATGAGCGAGTTGCTCAAATGACCGAGAGTCAGGGTAGGGAGCTCTCTCACGATGAGCTAAACCTTCTTTACATGCAGCTTATTGGAGAAGGTGAGACGTTCGCTTCCTCAAGAAGCACACGAAGGCCTAGTACTGGTAATATTCCTGGGGTAATGTCTCAAAAGTTGAATTTCTTTTCCAAAACTGCTTTGATGTGTTTGTTTCTAATATTCCAAAACTGCTTTGATGTGTGAAAACAGTTTTAATTAATTAAAATTTTGTTTTAATTTTGTTTTAATTAATTAGTGTGTGTGCGCACTGCATTACTTTGTTTAGGAAATTATTAGATAAGGCTAATTTTGGTGTAGAAAATGTTAATAGAAATTACTATTGATTTCTAAAGGAAAAACAAAATTAGGTGGTTAGACAGAAGCAAAGTTTGCAAAAAGAAAACTATCTTCCATTAATCAAGATGATATTTAAATGTATGTTTAATAGCAATACTAGATAGGCTGTTACTAGCAAAAAGGCAACTCTATGTACGAATTCCTAGAGATGAAAATAATGCCATATACTTTTCTAATATGTTAATCAGTTTAAGAATACAGCATTTATGCCACACCGATGATCCATCTTGTTAGTTCTACTAATTTTAACTTATTTGTGGATACGTTTGTTGTATATGGTTCATAGTTTATTTTATTTTTGGAATCCAATTATTATACCATATTCGGTGTTCTACTAATCATCTATCTTGTTTAATGCATTTTTGTGGTGATGTTGGAAACTTGATGTTAGCGTTATCTGTAATAAATCTCGTTTTTTTTTCCGGTTATTTGGTAAATGTTGGCTTGTTGTTTCTCTTGTTTACTGTCTTTTGCTTCTTTAATGCTGGACTGTGCTTTTTTTTGGTGATACAACTACTTGTTGAGCGTGTTTCAAGTCTTTAAGCGCTAACTTGGGTTTTTAGAATTATTCTACAATGTGCATTTCGTGATTGTCATGGATATCCTGCTTGTCTGCATTGTTGTATGTTATCTACAACGTGCATTATTTTCTATCATGCGAAATACATCAGTTTTCACAACAAAAAGCAAACTGATTTAAAACAAATTCTTTCCGCCGGATGAAAGTAGCCTTTTGATACTCTTTTGCTCATTTGACTGCTCCCATACCATGTTGTAGAAGCCATATGCTTCTTTGTCAATGATCTGGTTTAAAAAATTATGACAGAATTTAAAAAGGGAATTAGAGATGTCATTGAATCAATTCGTTGCGTACATTCTAATTAATTCATATCTATATTTATACTAGTTTTTCATGCTTAACTGTATTGATAGACATGCATGTAACAGAAAATCTCAATGCCATGCTATGTTTGTGCCATCTGGATCATGTGTAAGATTTTTTTATTTTCGTTGTACTAATTTGATCAAATAATTTATATGTAGATATATAGAGACAATACATACACTGCTAGGTTTGGAGTTTCAGATGACAGAAAGAAACTAGTAGAGGAAGTAGAAGAGATAATTAGTAAAAATCAAGAAATGGATGTTACAATTAACAAACTACAAGGGGATTTATCTTCCATGCAGGAAGAGATGAATTCTGTGCAAGAGTTTATACGGGGGTTGAGGCGAGAGCAAGGATGAGAGATATGACATACTTCGTGAGTTAGTCTTGTTTTGACTGTGGGTTTGATGTTCTATTTTTATAAGGTACATTGTATGATGTTTGAATTAGATGAAACAACTATGTTTGAGTTATGTAGCAACTTTATTTTATTATTGGACGTGATTTTTTTAAATACATTTTGTAGCAATTTTATGGTAATTTGACAATGATATGCATTCTACATTAATGTTTTGTAATGATATATATTGTTACGATTTTGAATGTGGTTATATATTATATTTAATGCTTTCTGTTGTTGATGTTCGGGTTTATTATATTTTATTATGATATGTGGTAGATGAAGATAAATAAAGTAGAATCATATTGAATTTTGGTGTACGGTGGCATAAGGAAGGCGTATGGAACTCGTAAGGAAAATCCGATTTCTGCACTTTAAAAGGAAGAAGGCTAGGCGTAGGGAAGACGTATGGAATTAGGCGTAGGGAACGCGTATGGAAATAGGCGTAGGGAATGCGTATGTAATGCGGCGTAGGGAAGGCGTAGGGAAGGCGGCGTAGGGAAGGCGTATGGAATGCGGCGTAGGAAAGGCGTATGGAATGGGGCGTAGGGAAGGCGTATGGAAGGAGGCGTAGGGAACCCGTAGGGATTTTTTTGCGACACATTGTTTTCCAACCTCTTCTTTGGCGTAGGGATGGCGTAGGTAAAATCTTTTCCCTACGCCGCACCTACGCCAAACTGGCGTAGGGAATCCAAAATTCTTTTGTAGTGTTACTCTTTCTAAAGTGGGTGGAGCAACATTCAAATTTCAATGGCTCTTCCCTTAGAGGCAGAGGTATTACCATCATACCCCATCTTCTATGTTCCTTGCTATAACACTTGGATTATATCTCTTTCGCTCCTTGATGCTACCCTTCCTAACTGACCGGCAGCGCTGCCGAAAGTAAATCGGGACCACATGGATGTATGCTTAAAAAATATAATTATCAAAATATAAATACATACTCTCAGCATTCCATCTACCTTGGAGTATCTCTCCCTTAAGTGACCTCACTATTTATTGTACTATGCTTCCTCGAGTGTCACTACACTTCTCGCAGAAACATTTCTACTTTTAGCTCTATCGGTCCACCCAAATGCTTTTATGACATAATGATATTACGCAACCACTAATTCTAATTAGGTATCCTTAAGCTTTGATACTAAGTGTACCAACCCACCTTTTACGATGCCTTGAATATATGCTGATCCACACATATATTCCTAATACCGGAGTAGATGTACCATTAGATAATTTAAACAAAACTAAACTCTAAATTCCGGCATGACCTCTGCGCCACTCATAGGGTAAAGAATAATAAATAATACACCAAATGTATATGGGTGCACAAAGGCATGAAATATATCAGATATATATAAGAGACAAGATATGTAACTCTCCTATTTTAGTTTAACATCATTCAGGATATTTAATTGGATATATTAAATAGAATAATGTAAATAGTTAAGGAGAATGAGATTTGGTCATTAATAAAGTCGGTCTAATATTAATAAACTAAGTAAGATTGTCTTAAACTTAATATATAAGAGAAGATATGAGGAGGGGTAAATTAGGAAATAGACCTATACTTTACCTTAAATCCTCTCCCCCTCATTTCATTTTGATTTCATTCACTACATAAAACAATAAAAAAAGAATACATACCAAGGTTGGCTGTTAACAAGCTATAAGAGATCGAAACAAGGGGATTCAAAGAGAAGGAGCTTAGGGAAACTAAAGCGCTAATTAAATCCAAATTCCAATAATTAAATCTAAGGTGAATAATAAATGAACTATCTCTATTTTTGTTCTTGAATTCGGCTATGGATAATATCCAAATGGTTTTTAGGATTTTTGCCAAGTTATAGTTGTTCAATCATTGTTTGGATAGAATAACGATTTATGGAATTATTTAAGTGGGTTTTAAGGCTAAAACCTAAGTTTTTATTCTCCAAATGATTCTAATTTTTGATATGATATGTAAAATGGTATTTTGGAGAGAAGTTTTTAGTTTCATAATGTTATCCCGTCTTTAGGTAAGGCCGTGATATCATCGACGTGGCTAAGAACAGATGGTTATCAACCTTGGGAATTGATTATATGCAATACTATGGACAATGGTCGAGCAGATTCGGATCGGGTCCCGATCATGGTGCAATTAGCATGAAGTGACTGGCATAGCCCTACGAAGTTACATTTCAAATATGGAGTCGATCGGAGTTCTTATGCTCGAGTTACGGACAAAGCAAGGATTTATATGGATCGATATCTCAAAATCCACAAGGCCAATTCACTTGAAACTTTCAGAGCCTTAGTGTTTTAAAGAGTGGAGCCTAAAAAAATGACCGTGCATTAAGATCTTGAGATATGAAGATAGCCGATCATTTTTGGCCGATCGATATTTGCCGATCCTTCATAACGGCCGGTGAGCATTCTAAGTGTATCAAAGGTTGATCAAAATCTCATAATCTACAACTCAAATTGACTTCATATTTTAGAGGCAAGTCCAAGATGCATGTAGGATACCCCAAAAACGATCGCACGTGAATTGAAAGCAAGAATATCGATCGAAGGAACTTTTTCCGATCGTTCCAAATTGTCAAGTTAAGGCCATCGATCGTTTTGGTGGGCCCTTGTGGATCTAGAGAGCCTTCTGCCGAGGTCTTAGCAAAATATCTCATCATCTCTCCCTAAAAATTCATGCCTCTTGGTTCATTTTTAGGATCTTTATGTTGCTTGTTACGTTAGATTTTACTATAATCAAGTATTTGCTATTCCTTACTACTTTAATCGGATTTATAAGTGATCAATAAAGGATAATAATCAAAATGGACGTAGGCATACAACGCCGAACCACTATAAATCCTTGTGTCTTTGATTTTTGCTCTTTATCTGTTATTAGCTTAATCATTTCCTCCGTTTAATTTTGTTTTTCTTCATTTACTTCTTTACATAAATCTATTCTTGGGTGTTTGTGACCAAATTAGTTGCAAACACATAAGTTTCCAACCCGAGATAAATATTTTATGAATTTACTAATGAGGAAATTTGAGTATTTTGGGTTTTAATTAATTAAAATAATTAAATAGGGTTTTTGTCTTTGAAATTTTATGTGGTAAATAGAAGGATATTCTCGAATTTCTATGAATTTCTGGGATTTTTCCCATATGAAGATGATTTATTATGAATTTAATATACTAGATAAGCATTTAAATTAATAATTAGTTAAGGATATTAGTTAATTAAAGTTGAGAAATATTTTGGAACTTGTAACTCTTATGCGACGGAAATTTCTGAAAAAATTGTTAAAGTATTGTTGTATCCAATAGAAATTAGACAAGAATTGAGATTTTGTAAAAAGCAATTACTTTTAATAGGAAAAAATTATTTTTTCAAGTTAATTACTGTCGTGCCATTAAAGTCGGCGACCCTGTGTCAGATGTCAATGATGAAAGGTGGCACCCATATAGGTCAACGTATGGGATACTTTTATTAGAGTAAGTATGTGATGCGCTGAACCATAAGTGCAATGAGAACATCGTATACCATCAGTGTCGCTAATCTTATTACTAAATACCATCGTCGCATTTCATTGCCTCATGTTTTCCCCACTATTTAATCGAAACTGCATATTACCAATTTGAATACTTTCGATGCTAATCATATAAGGGGCTGTGTTGCCGCCTGTATTGACTTCGAGTTAACAAAAATATCATCATAGCAGCCGAAGTGAGTTAAGTATAAAACTTTATTGACTTCGCTAGTCTTGCTATCGCCATTTATCTAGTTCAACGACTGTATATGTTTGGTTTTCGACATTAGCCGATTGTTTTATAATATCCTTGTGCTTTGTTAAAGAGGGTGGGTAACCCATATATTATTTATGTCGATGACATTATCTTTGACATGGAAATTTATACTTAAAAGAATTTAAGCTTGGTTTACCATGGACAGAGGTTCGAAGAGGCATAGCGCGGCTTGAATGTCGCCTATCCTCTTTAAGGGTAGAGAGCTTTAAGTTTCTTTTCAACGTGGTTGTTGGGGGTACCAAAGTTCTACATTATCATTGGGGACATCAATAGAGATAAGCTGTGGCATGCTAAATGTTTTTACCTCAACATTGATCTAAATTAAACTATTTAATGGCGGTGAGCCATGTATCTTTGACTATGACTTTAAAACCTTAGGGATACCTATAAATATTTTAATGAGTTCGACATAGATCATTTGGGGATACCAATGTATGTCACCTTGAGATGTTATAACTTTAAAGGGGAGATAACCTAATTGGGGACACCAATAAAAGTGTGGGCTAAATATGTGGGTAACATGTAAATTGTTAAGTTATAGGTTTATAGTCATCCTAGGAAAACTATAGGATGTAAGATGGATAGTCCATATCATGTCGAAGATGGATAGTCTATATGAGGTTAATGAAGGGTTCATAGTCATCCTAGAAAAACTGTGGGATGTGTGATGGAAAGTCCACATAATTTTAAATTAAATGGAATATGTGTGATGGGTAGTCCACATAATTTAAACGATTGAACTATATGTGATGGGTAGTTAATATGGTAAGGGATGGGTAACCCAAGTGATAATTACATGTGAGATGGATAACCCATGTAATTTTGAATATGTTTACATGTGAGATGGGTTGTCCGCATAATTATAAGATGGGTAGTCAGATTAAATAAGACAGATAGTCAGTTTAAATTGTGATAGAAAGTCATTTAAAATTAAGATGGATAGTCTAATAAATTGGGATAGGTAATCCGGTATATGTTGCATTATTGTAAATGATGTTCTCTATGTTTTAACTATTGTGGATGCAGGAGCATAGTATATGGTTATTATGTTTTGATTAAGATACCAGTGAGCAGAAAACTCATTCCGCTCAATGGTGTTGTCTCACCAGATATCTATTTTGGTTTGACATTGTAGGTTATTATTCACACCAGACTTTTTGTCTGACCCAAAGTTTTTGTTTTTCCCCTTAAACTATCGGGTGCTCATTTGAGTAGGTCGGGAGTAAGGGATTTCAGGTCATCCAGTTTGACGAATAAGCTTTTGAAGTCGTGCATGAGGCAATCTAGCTATTTAGGAGTGTCTATTTATCCGTTGTGTTATTTGGATGTAAATGCAAAGTTTTAATAGTTGCCTAGTATTTGCTTCTAATCAATCAATGTGGCATCTTCATATGTCGCTCTTGGAGTATTTTATAATAATTATATTTTCTTTGAACGTGGGATTACAAATGGGATTGTATAATGAATATGAAATATCATTTGTGAAATGAAATGTGAAAATTTGTTATTAAATTATGCTTGAAATTTTTTCATATTCATATGCTTCTGATTATTGATATGATCAACATAGCCGCATTTTATCACCGAGAATTAATAACTATGGATGATTGCAGCATCCATAGTAGTTAGTTTCGAACCTCAAAATTGGGGATGTTACAAATTGGTATCAGAGCATAGGTTTATGATTAGAAGCATTTTAAACCAAAAGAGTTTTTGAAAACATAATCCTAATGAATTAGAGAATAAGATAGGGGTTATAGGATAACGCAATAGTAACGTACTTATATTTTCTATATATAAGCATGTATTCTCCCCTCTTTTTTAGACCATTCTTCGATATCTTACTAAGGTTCGTATGTAGATTACGAGAAAGAAAGGTACAGAAGTAGGAAACGTATGAGTGAATCTAGGCGGTGGATGCACCACAACCAATGTAAATGCTCGGCATAATACCGGTAAGAACCAAGGTCGACATGCAAATGCTAATCAAAATGCAAATGCCAATGTAGATGCTATGATCCCACCAGTAGATATAAGGACTATATATCAGTTTTTCGACAATCTAATGCAAGCTGGAGTAACTGCAGGAGAAGTTGGAGAAAATGTTGCTAATGCGGGAGTTAATCCCGTAGTGTCAGTTGGTAATAACTATGCCAAACTTAGCCAAGATTACACCAGTCTGGGTAGGAAGCCTTTTCAAGGAACTAAGGATGCAATTGAAGTAGGGAACTAGTTGTTGCATTGTGAAAGGATTTTTTTCTGATTTGGGTCTAAATGACGAGTCGAAAAGGAGATTGGCGTCGAGACAGTTGCAAGGAGCCTCTTTATTCTAGTGGAATCGGGTAACCATGGGAGTACTAGAAGATGAGTTGATGTAACAACCCGAAATTTTACCCGTAATAATTAATTAGTTAATTAATTAAATTATAAAATAACTTTGTGAAATTATCAGAATTAAGCCATGGAAGTTGCGCCATTGTGTCCATGGTAATTTTCTGGCCAGTTTCCATATACAGAACGTCAGAAACCGAGCTAATATGACCAAGTTATAAAATAAATAAAATAAACAGAAATAAAATGAATATTTTTTTTTGAAAATGGGTAAGAAATTTATTAAGGCATGAAAGCCCATATCAAGACCCAAAAGCAGGCCCAGAGATTATCTACATAGCAAGAGTTATACGACAATCCGACATAACTCACATACTTTCCAAAAAGAAAGCCACAGACAGAAAGTAAAAAAAAGTAAAAAAAAAAACGAAACACTTCTTCCTCCTCAATCATGGCAGTCGGTCATGAACAAGGTAACTCGTACTTGGGATTTCTACCGATGAATAGCTCAGATCCCCTGCTCCAGTATGCTCTTCGTCTCTTCCCTGTGAGGTAAGACCCCAACTTTTGCATCTTCTCTGAACCATTCGCATGTCAGTAATCGCGAGTTTACTGACCTCTTCATGTTTCCTTTGTTTGTTTTGAAATACTATGCGATTCCTCTCCTTCCACAAACTCCAAATCGTGACAGTGATAGCAATTCCGCCCAATTTGGCTTCCATGTTTTCGCCTCTCCTATTATGAGCCAGGTAATTAATCGCATCGGTTAGCAGGTGAGTCTGTATTGTTGAGTTGATAGCTTTTGTACATAAATTCCACACTTTTTCCGAGAAATTGCAGGAAAAAAATAGATGTTCATGCGTTTCCTCAGCTTGATTACATAGTACACACATCTTTTCAGTTATAATACCCCATTTTAAGAGTCTATCCTTAGTAGGAAGTCTCTTGAGTATCGCTTTATATGCTGTGAAAGCCATTTTGGGGCAATTCTCATGATTCCAGATAATCTTGCTCCAATCAACCTTGAAATAAAATGAATATATATATATATATGGTCAGGTCGACCTAGGCATGGGGGAGGTCGACCGCCTGGTCGACCCACCTTGCATTTTGGCAAGCGAACGAACGTTAATTTATTCGAACGCATTAGCGGCCACCGAACATGTCATTTGCATCCTTTATTTCGATCTGGTCCCTCCGTTTCTACATCCGATGGCCCCTATTCTGCCTATGACGTGGTTGCATCCTATTCAATCTCCAAATCCAACTGTCCGAGATCCACTTCTACACCTATAAATAGACCCCTAGACCTAACACTTTTTCTCATTCTAGGTTTTCTCCAATTGGGTTCACCTTTCTAAAATAGACCCTACACAGAATACTTTTTCCAAAGGAGAAAATCATTATAAATTAAATTATTTTACAACTCCAAGTGGATCCGGGAAAACCAAAGGAAAAGCTTAGACCCGGAGGTGGGTGATTGTAATTATTTTAAGATTTCTTTAAGTAATTTAAAATAATAGGGTTTCCAATAGTTATAGTTTTACTATGATTTTTGGAATAGCCTTTTCAGTAATTTATTTACCGTTTTCAGAATTATTTTCAGTCTATTTCCTTTTAGCTATTTTTTCAGTAATTTTAATTTATTTATATTAATTATAGCTTTTCCGTTTATTTACAATTATTTACAGTATTTTAGTTTATTTACTATTATTTATATGTCATTTACATCTTCTTTTTACGCTTTGGATTTTCTTTTATTTCCATTTTTCTTTTATTCCTCCTTCTTCTTCGCGTATGGATTGGAATAGGATTAACACGAATATGGATTAAATAGTAAGAAAACAGAAATAACGGAATATAAGATGTAAATTTCAAAGACTGTAATATAAATGGAATTGGACCGAAATTACGCCTAATTATGACATTAATTAAAGTGAATTAAAAAGATTGGCCTAGTTATAACTTAGAATTATAACTAAAAAGAATAAAAAATGAAAGAAGCTTATTTTCACACTTAGACTTTGGGTTAAGTAATAAGCATGATTATAATGTAGATTATAATAAGAAAAAGAACGGAATAAGGCTTATTTTAAGACTTAGGATAAATTAATAAGCGCAGATAGTAGAGAAAAATGTAAAGGCTTATTTGAATAATTTACCTAAGTTAATAAGCAAAGAGGAAAGTAGGATCTATACCAAATAGCATTCCCTATTAGATAAAGCGGTGAGTCTAGGGAACGCTTATGCTAATAATGGTAGTAATTGGTCAAATAGGAGTCCAAATCACGGGGGATTTGGATAAGGAGCGCAACTAGATATTGTTTGGATGAAGGGCCAGTACCAACAGAATTTCCCCTATAGATTCTATGGACACGCGGTGATCTCACATTAGCCTGAAGTGAGATGAGGGTTACGCTTATGCTGGAAGTGGAGGTAATAAGAAGACCCAATAGGTGGAGCAAAAGGTAGCATGGGCATAATGGCAGTTACGCATGCGGCTTCCATTGTGGGTGCTCAGTAATAGCTATGAGTTCCAAGCGCTTAGTATGAGTGTCTTTCGTAGACACCATTGCCTTATGTGTAAGGAGCTATATATGTCGTTCGGATCCATAGTAGTTGCTCTATGCATCTTTCGTAGATACCATTGGCTGCTGTGTAGGGAGTTATATAGCGGCTGGTCCACAGTAAGGTCTATGAAGTATCAGGTCGATCAAAAATGGTAGAATTAGGGTTACATCCTAATTATAGGATTAGGAATTCAGCCTAATCAAAGCAGAAGTCAAGGACAAGTGCAAGCTATCAAAGTTAACTTATCTTATAAACTGAGCAATAACTAATCGTACTTATTTCCATTTTATCCCTTTCCTATTTCCTTTATTATCCTTATGTATGCTAGAACTGTTGTAGAGTCTATTACTTTTATCTTGTTTAAAGACTCTGGTAATTACAATCATTCACCAAACTTTTAGCCTGACCCACTCCTATATTTCCCTTTTTCCCCCCTTAGGCAATCAAAGGAGAAGCCAGTAGATTGCTGCAGCTTGGAGTTCTTCTTGGAGGAGATTTCTTCTATGTAATTCTTTTATTTTCCACTTTTGTTCTTCTATGTACTGGCTTATTCTGAGGGATATTACATACTCTGATTTTGAGACTATGAATTTTTATTTCATAAGGCATGATGGGTTTTGAGATATGGATGTTGTATTTGGTATTTGCCTTATTTATGAAGTAATTATGAAGCTTTGTTTTAATTAAGTTATTATATAGTTTCCCTGTTTTTACCTATTTTTGTCTTGTGAATCTTAGTCTCTGTTAGTTTCAGTTATACCTACAACGCACCACGCCTTTTAATGTGTCCTTTTGGGTATATTAAGGGGTATGGGGGTGTTTCACTTAGTATCAAAGCCTAAGGTTACAGGATTCCTAAAAATTTATTTTTGAAAGTAAAGTATTTTTCAAGATAACTTGTTTAAAAGTATTTTTCAGAAAGTACTTTTAGGAATGATTTGAAGTATAAAAGAATTTTTATAAAAATCCCCTCATAAGTCCAGTTCAATCTCCCTTTGACTCTTTCCTAAACTATCCTTTTCTTTTTGTAGAATGGCCGATGCCCCAAACCTTTCCGAGGGCATTCCAGTCCCAACCTGGTTTCGTAGGTACTTACAAGCCACAAATCTAGAGGTGCACAGTCTTGCACCCAATCTTGCACCAGCGGGTGGGAATCCCATCAACCCACCTTCCACCATTAATTTCTCTAAGCTTTGTAAAGATTTTGCGAGTTTGGGCGGGAAGACATTTTCTGGCTAGGAGACTTTTGTAGAGGCGAGAGCATGGCTTAGGGACATAGAGTGGATTTTTGGTCTTTTGGGATTGGATGGTCAGCAGCGAGTTCAGCTAGCCGCTTGGCAGCTAAAGGAGGAGGCATCTTATTAGTGGGAGGTGATCGAGTTGGAGGGAAGGAATATTACTTGGGATGAATTCCGGGAGCGATTCGATAGGAAGTTTCTATCTCAGGCAGAAGATAGTATTCAGCTAGAGAGGTTTATCAATTTGATGCAAGGGAGTTTGTCTATTAAGGAGTACATCAATAAATTCAATGAGTTGTCATGGTTTGGTATGGATTTGGTGAACACACAACATAAGAAAGCTATAAAGGTTGTGAAGGGATTGAATCAACCCCTTCAGGGATTATTACTGACTCATGTATCGATGGGAGCTACTTATGAGTCTATGGTCGAGATGCCACTTATGTCGGATATAGTTAAAGAGGGAGAGTCTAAACAGGAGGTTAAGTCAGAAGATTCAAAGAAGAAGTGGTGGGAAAAGAATAAGAAGAAGAAGAAAGGTGATGGTCCTTAGAAGCAGATTAAGAAAGGAATAAAGTGCCATGGTTGTGGGAAGGTTGGACATATGGCCAAGGATTGCTGGAAGGAGAAGATGAAGGGTAAGTGCTATACTTGCGGGCAGCCCGGTCATACGAGTAGGAGTTGTCCTCAGGGAACAAGTGCACCAGTTGCGCAGATTCATACGTTAGACGCAATACCTTCTGATAGCATTCCAGATAGAGGTAGGAAAGTCATAGTCAAAGGTTTGATTTCTATATTTTATTTTCCCATTCAGACTTTATTTGATTATGGAGCATCACATTCTTTTATCTCTAGTTCTCTAGTAGATTGTTTGCACTTGGACATATCATTAGTAGTAGACCCCATTATTGTCTCAAACCCCATAGGAGGATCGATACACTTATCTATGGTTTGTAGGGGTTTGAAAATCTTTATCCTAGGCGTAGAGTTTGACTGCGACGTCTATGTTTTGGGATTCTTGGGGTATGGGATGATCTTAGGGATGGATTGGCCATCCACATACGAAGCTATCTTAGACTGCGAGAGGAGAGTCGTTAGACTTAAGACTTGCAGTAGTAGGACTCTAGAGGTATCTTGCGACCCGCAAGGGTCAGTCATGTTGAGTTTTCTCTATTCCCTTGATTCATCATCATCAGAGTTGCATTTGGTTCCCGTTGTCAGAGATTTTTCAGATGTCTTTGAGGAGGTTAGGGGACTACCCTCTAAGAGAGAGATTGACTTTAGGATTTATTTGACCGAGAATGCTAAGCCAGTAGAATTACCTGTGAGGCACATGGCACCTAGGGAGAGGAAAGAATTGAGCATGTAGATTCGTGAGCTGTTGGAGAAGGTATTCATAAGAAGGAGCATATCGAAGTGGGGAGCGCCAGTCGTCTTTGCCACTAAGGCGGATGGTTCTCTATGACTTTGCGTAGATTATAGAGAATTAAATAAGCTCACCAAGAAGAACTGATATCCACTCCCTAGGATTGATGATCTTTTTGACCAGTTGGCAGGTTCTTCGGTTTTCTCTCAGCTTGATTTAGCCATGGGATTCCATCAGCTTAGAGTCACTGATGACAGCATAGATAAGACTGCCTTTAGGACACCGGACAGATTCTTCGAGTTATTGGTTATGCCTTTTGGGCTAACCAATGCTCCAGCCTATTTCGTTGATTTGATGAGCCACGTCTTTAGGGATGTCCTAAATAAGTTTGTGGTGGTATTCGTGGATGATATCTTGGTATTTTCCAAGAATATGGAGGATCATGCTATTCATTTGGAAGTTCTTCGCACACTTCGTAGTCATCATTTGAGAGCTAAGTTTTCGAAGTGTCATTTTTGGAGAAAGGAAGTTCGTTTCTTGGGGCACGTAGTCTCGAAGGAAGGTTTGGCTGTTGACCTCACCAAGGTTATTGCAGTGCAAGATTGGAAGGCCCCCAAGAATGTTACCGAGGTTAGGAGCTTCCTAGGATTGGTTGGTTACTATAGGAAGTTCATTAGAGACTTTGCCAAGATTACGGCACTACTCACGTGCCTTACTAAGAAGAATAAAGCTTTCGTGTGGGACGTGGATTGTGAGGATTCCTTCGCGAAGCTTAAGAGAGCCCTTACTAGTGCACCAGTGTTAGTTTTACCCGATGGAGCTAAGCCTTTCACTGTATACACTGATGCATGCGGAACGGGTCTTGGAGCAGTGTTGATGCAAGAAGGGAGGGTAGTGTGTTATGCTAGTAGGCAGTTGAGGACGCATGAGAAGAACTACCCTACCCATGATTTAGAGTTGTCTGCCATAGTTTTTGCACTTAAGTTTTGGAGGCACTATTTGCTTGGAGAGAGGTTTGAGCTTTTTACCGACCATAAGTATTTGAACTACCTATTCTCATAAAAGGACTTGAACTTGAGGCAACAGAGGTGGATGTAGATTTTAGCCTCGTATGATTTTAAGATAGCTTATACCCCTGGCAAGGGTAATGTGGTTGTGGATGCATTGAGTAGAAAGAAGGCAACCCTTAGTCCTTTGTTCGTAAAGTGGAGGAGCTTGGAGTTTATTTCTACTTTTGATTTTAAGCCCTCTACGGACATTACTCCCAGATTATAGGCAACATTAGAGGTGAGGCCTACCTTTATGGATCAGATTGGCTAGAGGCAGCGGGAGGATTCAGAGCTCATGGATATTATGGATAGGATTAGCCAAGGAGAGGTTTCGAGACATCTCCAACGCTATTCCATTGATAGCAAAGGGTGGCTTAGGAGAGATGGGAGGCTTTGTGTTCCACGTGCTAGTGACTTGTTGAGAGCAGTTTTGAAGGAGGCGCACCATTCCCGTATGACTATTCATCCAGGTAGTGACAAAATGTATCGGGATATGAAGAGGATGTTCTATTGGGGTGGTATGAAGAAGGACGTGGCTGAATTCGTAGCTAAGTGTCTCATATGCCAAAGGGTAAAAGTAGAGCAGCAGAAGCCCAGTGGATTACTTCAGCCTTAGATGTGCTAGAGTGGAAGTGGGACAGTATTTCTATGGGTTTCATTGATGGTTTACCCCATTCTAGGAAATGGAACACTAGCATTTAGGTGATTGTTGATAGATTAACCAAGTGTGCTCACTTCAATCCAGTTAAGATTAAGTGTATGGTTTCATATTTGGCATCCTTGTATATTCGAGAGATAGTCCATCTACACGGAGTTCCCTCTAGAGTTGTTAGTGATAGAGATCCCATTTTCACTAGTGAGTTTTGGAGAACCTTACAAGAGGCGTTAGGGACGCAACTTAGGTTGATTATGACCTATCACCCCCAGATAGATGGCCAAACGGAGAGGGTAAATAGGGTGCTTGAGGATTTGCCGTGGATGTGCATTTTGGACTTTGGAGGAACTTGGGAGGAGCATCTTCCATTGGTTGAGTTTTCGTACAATAATAGTTACCAAACAAGTATAGGAATGGAACCATTTGAGGCTTTATATGGGAGACCTTGTAAGTCCCCATCATGTTGGGTATAGTCTACGGAGAAGTTATTACTTGGACCCGATATAGTTAGGGAGACCTCTGATAGGTTGGATTTGATTCGACAAAGGATGAAGATCGCTCAATACAGACATAAGTCGTATGCGGACAAGCGGAGGAGAGACTTAGAGTTTGAGGTTGGAGACTTAGTTTTTATCAAAGTATCACCACTTAGGAAAGTGGTAAGATTCGGATCAAATGGAAACTTAGCCCCTAGATTTGTTGGACCATTTCCTATTACAAAGAGAGTTGGGAAGATGGCTTACCGAGTGAAGCTACCAAAGAGGCTCGCAGGAGTGCACGATGTCTTCCATGTTTCGCACTTGCGAAAGTGCTTGCATGACTCGGCAGAGGTTGTAGAGCCTAGTCAGTTGGAGGAGGTGGAGGTAGAAAGGGAAGCTTCTGTTCGGCGTATCCCCACGAGGATTGTTGGAAGAGACATCAAGCGATTAAGGAATAAGGAGGTTCCACTGGTGAAGGTGCAATGGGGAGATGATGTTGCATACGCCACTTGGGAAGCAGAAGAGAAGGTTCGTACTTCCTATCCTCATCTTTTTGATGGTAAGCTTTAGAATTCCTTTTTACATCTTTAGATTTGAATAGGTTCTTTCCTTTATTATCCTTTGGAAAGGTAGAACTTAGGATTTAACCAATGAATGGTAGGATTTGATGTAAACATGTTAATAGAGCTTGTTATGAATGATGTATGCTAGTGGTTGCAAGTGTTTGCTAGTGGATGCCATGGACGCATATAGGTACACTATGCACTATTATTCCTTAGAGATCGGCCTAACTAGGACACTAGAGCATATGCATACGAATGTGAGCGCATTTTTATTTTATTTCCATGGTTTCTATAAATGGATGTTTATCACTTGATTGTTGCATTTGGGTGATGTTTGTAGCACGCAAATAGAACTAACAGTTATCATTAGGAAATTTTTGCATTCATTTGGATACATGGCACAGACATGATTGCATAAAAGGAGGTCAACTGAATCAGTAGACCGCCTAATCTTTTGCATTAGTTAGGAACATTTCCACTACACTAATTTCATAAGTATCATAAATTGCATTAGAAAAACTTAAGGACAATGGATGAATGGTTGATGATTGAGTAGTTGGTTGTAGAATGGGATGAAAATAATTAGTACATTTTTTTATCCTTAGAGATTTCGGGGACGAAATCCCTTAAGGGTGGGAGAATGTAACAACCCAAAATTTAACCCGTAATAATTAATTTGTTAATTAATTAAATAATAAAATTACTTTGTAAAATTATCAGAATTAACCATGAAAGTTGCGCCATTGTGTTCGTGGTAATATTATGGTCAATTTCCATATATAGAACGTCAGTAACCGAGCTAATATGACCAAGTTGTAAAATAAACAAAATAAGCATAAACAAATAAAAAATATGGTCAGGTCGACCTAGGCATGGGGGTGGTCGACCGCCCGGTCGACTCGCCTTGCATTTTGGCAAGCGAACGAACGTTAATTCATTCGAACAAATTAGCGACCACCGAACACGTCATTTGCATCCTTTATTTCGATCTGGTCCCTCCGTTTCGGCATCCGATGGCCCCTATTCAGCCTATGACGCGCTTGCATCCTATTCAATCTCCAAATTCAACGGTCCGAGATCCACTTCTACACCTATAAATAGACCCCTAGACCTAACACTTTTTCTCATTCTAGGTTTTCTCCAATTGGGTTCACCTTTCTAGGAAAGACCCTAAATGGAATAATTTTTCCAAAGGAGAACTCATTATAAATTAAATTATTTTACAACTCCAAGTGGATTCGGGAAAACCAAAGGAAAAGCTTAGGACCGGAGGTGAGTGATTGTAATTATTCTATGATTTTTTAAGTAATTTAAAATAATAGGGTTTTCAATAGTTGTAGTTTTACTACGATTTTTGGAATAGCCCTTTCAGTAATTTATTTACCGTTTTTAAAATTATTTTCAGTCTATTTCCTTGCAGCTATTTTTTCAGTGATTTTAATTTATTTCTGTTAATTATAGCATTTCCATTTATTTACAGTTATTTACAATATTTTAGTTCATTTATTGTTATTTATATGTCATTTACATCTTCTTTTTACGCTTTGGATTTTCTTCTATTTTCAGATTTCTTTTATTCCTCCTTCTTCTTCGCGTATGGATTAGAATAGGATTAACTCGAATATGGATTAAATTGTAAGAAAACTGAAATAACGGAATATAAGATGAAATTTCAAAGACTGTAATATAAATTGAATTGGACTGAAATTACACCTAATTATGACAATAATCGGACTGAATTAAAAAGATTGGCCTAGTTATAACTTAGAATTATAACTAAAAAGAATAAAAAATGAAAGAAGCTTATTTTCACATTTAGACCTTGGGTTAAGTAATAAGCATGATTATAACATAGGTTATAATAAGAAAAAGAACGAAATAAGGCTTATTTTAAGACTTAGGATAAATTAATAAGTGCAGATAGTAGAGAAAAATGTAAAGGCTTATTTAAATAATTTACCTAAGTTAATAAGCAAAGATGAAAGTAGGACCTGTACCAAATAGCATTCCCTATTAGATAAAGCGATGAGTCTAGGGCATGCTTATGCTAAGAATGGTAGCAATTGGTCAAATAGGAGTCCAAATCACGGGGGATTTGGATAAGGGGCGCAACTAGATATTGTTTGGATGAAGGGCTAGTACCAACAGCATTTCCCCTATAGATTCTATGGACACGCGGTGATCTCACATTAGCCTGAAGTGAGACGAGGGGCATGCTTATGCTAGAAGTGGAGGTAATAAGAAGACCCAATAGGTGGAGCAAAAGGTAGCATGGGCATGATGGCAGTTACACGTGCGACTTTCATTGCGGGTGCTCAGTAATAACTATGAGTTCCAAGCACTTAGTATGGGTGTCTTTTGTAGACACCATTGCCTTCTGTGTAGGTAGCTATATATGTCGTCTGTAGATACCATTGGCTGCTGTGTAGGTAGTTACATAGCGGTTGGTCCACAGTAAGTTCTGTGGAGTAGCAGGTCGATCAAAAAGGGTATAATTAGGGTTACATCCTAATTATAAGGTTAGGAATTCAGCCTAATCAAAGCAGAAGTCAAGGAAAAGTGCAAGCAATCAAAGTTAACCTATCTTATAAACTGAGCAATATTTAATCGTACTTATTTCTAGTTTATCTCTTTCCTATTTCCTTTATTATCCTTATGTATGCTAGAACTGTTGTAGAGTCTATTACTTTTATCTTGCTTAAAGACTCTAGTAATTACTATAATTCACCAGACTTTTAGTCTGACCCACTCCTCTATTTCTCTTTCACCCCCCCTTAGGCAATCAAGAGAGAAGCTAGTAGATTGTTGTAGCTTGGAGTTCTTCTTAGAGGAGATTTCTTCTATGTACTTCTTTTATTTTCAGCTTTTGTTCTTCTATGTACTGGCTTATTATGAGGGATATTACGTACTCTGATTTTGATACTATGAATTTTTATTTCATAAGACATGATGGGTTTTGAGATATGGATGTTGTATTTGGTATTTGACTTATTTATGAAGTAATTATGAAGCTTTGTTTTAATTAAGTTATTATTTAGTTTCCGCCGTTTTTACCTATTTTTGTCTTGTGAATCTTAGTCTCTGTTAGTTTCAGTTATACCTACAATGCACCACGCCTTTTAAAATATCCTTTTGGGTATATTAAAGGGTGTAGGGTGTTTCACTTGACTTGGGCATAATTTCAAAGGAGATTCAATGATAGATTTTTGTCTGATTTTGGTCTTCTGGAATATTTTTCTAAGTTTGATGAGCTGTCCAGATATGTTTCCTGGGAAGACAATCATCCTACTTTTCCTTGTTCACCTTAAAAGTCTCCAACTCCAAAACATTGCCGATCGTTTGTAGACGATCGTTGAACACTCAAGCCTAAACGTCCCAAAGTTTTGTCGATCGTCCAAGAACGATCGTGATGGATTGATCGAACAACTTCCCCAACTCCACTGCTTCATCCTCCTTAACAAACGATCGGTTAAGGCATCAATCTCCTTCAATTTTTGTCTCCTGCAATCTTAAACCGATCCACTGTTTAATTATAGCATCAAGAAATTAATGAAACCTAAAGTCTCATGCTCGAATCGTAAAGAAAATTCGAATCAAGCTACCTAAGTTAGAATCTAAAAAGGGAAATGGAGTTGAGTTCGAAGCAAGGCATGATCTGGAGGAGTGCTTGAATGATGATTAACTTAAAGAAATGCAGTTTTGTTTTGAGAAACTTGGATCGTTTCTTTTATCGGCGAAGGAAGGAAGTGGAATGGTTTCTTCTTTTCTTCTCAACTGGAAATGATACAAAATAAAGGATGAAGGAAACCTGGCTAAGTAAAGGTGCTTATATAAGTAGGGTCTATGTCACTCGTTCGTGACACTGAAGTTATGCCAATCGTTCTACAAGCAGGCTAGATACTGATCATTTTAAAGCAAAGGTTTCAGACCGATCGTTGCATAACGAGGAATGATCCAAAGTTTCTTTCTGAGAAGTGAACATCGGCAAAATAATAATAATAATAATATATGTGAATGGGGAAATAATGATCGGTAATGAAAATTTGTTAAGATATAAATGTAAATAAGAATAATCATCAGTAGAGATTGTTTATAAAAATTTCAAAACTTAACAACAACCCATGAACGTGTGACCGTGATCGGGAGTCAGGTACGAAAACGTATACGTGTTAGTATACATCTCGAAATCAAAATT
Source organism: Allium fistulosum (assembly GCA_030737815.1). NCBI lineage: Eukaryota > Viridiplantae > Streptophyta > Magnoliopsida > Asparagales > Amaryllidaceae > Allium > Allium fistulosum. Next base: position 1,305,337,530 of record CM060903.1, on the reverse strand, counting down.
TTGAAATCAAAAAAAATTGAATGATCACTTGAAATCGACCAAAGTAAAATTAAAGCTAAGTTGATGAGCTTAGAAATTGCTAGGAACAAAACAGGATGATCGCTAACAAGTTATGATCATGCATTTATACTATTGGAAATCAACCAATCATCATGACAAATAAGGATAATACGACCCTCAACAAGAAAGCAACTCAATGGAAGGATAACTACTATTCGATGAACCAGATGGATTGCTCTCCGACGATTCTAGCTTGCGATGATTCAAAGCATGTCATGTTTGAAACAAGACATACTTTAGGAGGCAAATGTCATCCCGCCTTTTGGCAAGACCGTGATATCATCGACTTGGCTAAGAACGGATGGTTATCAATGGGAATCGATTATATCCAATACTATGGACAATGGTCGAGCAGATTCAGATCGGGTCCCAATCGTGGTGCAATCAGCATGAAGTGACTGGCATAGCCCTGCAAAGTTACATTTCAAAAATGGAGTCGATCGGAGCTCTTATCCTCGAGTTATGGAAAAAGCAAGGATTTATATTGATCGATCAGGAACGATCCACAAAATAGCTCAAATTAGCGGAGATCAATTGATATCTCAAAATCCACAAGGCCAAGTCAGTAGAAACTTTCAAAGCCTTAGTACTTTGAAGAGTGGAGCCTACGAAAACGATTGTGCATCAAGATCTTGAGATATGAAGATAGCCGATCATTATTTGTCGATCCTTCATAACTATCGGTGAGCATTCCAAGTGTGGCAAAGGTTGATCCATATCTCGTAATCTACAAATTAGATTGACTTCATATTTTAGAGTAAGTTCAAGAGCCATGTGGGACCCCCAAAAAATGATCGCACGTGAATTGGAAGCAAGAATATTGATTGGTGAAACTTTAGCCGGTCATTCCAAATTGTCAAGTTAAGGTCACCGATCGTTATGGTTGGCCCCTGTGGACCTAGAGAGCCTTCTGCCAAGATCTTAGAGAAATATCTCATCATCTCTCCCTACAAATACAGGCCTTTTCGTTCATTTTTAGGATCTTTATGCTGCTTATTACGTTAGACTTTACTATAATCAAGTATTTTCTATTCCTTACAACTATAATCAGATTTATAAGTGATCAATAAAGGGTAATCTTCAAAGTGGACCTAGGCATACAACGCCAAACCACTATAAATCCTTATGTCTTTGATTATTGCTCTTTATCCATTATTAGCTTAATCATTTCCTCAGTTAAATTTTGTTTTTCTTCATTTACTTCTCTATATAAATCTATTCTTAGGTGTTTATGACCAAATTAGTTGTAAACATTTTGGTGCTTTTTGTTATCTTGCCTTTTGGCAAGGCCGTGATACCAAGGACTTGACTGGCAACCAAGGACAATCTGTCCCGAAGATCGATTATACACAGGTTCACTATGGATACTGGTAAATTTTGTCCAAGTCCGGGTCGAGCTACAATCGATATGGTATGACAAGCAAAGCTATAAAGCCAACGTCTCAAATTTCAAGTCAATCAGAGTCCGTGTGCTCAAGATACTGACCGATCAAATTCAAGGGAAAGAGCTACAATTCGTATCCATCGAGGAAGCAACATCACGTTTGTATCCATAGAAGAATTGCCTCATTCGTATTCGCCTCACTCTTATACTTCATATCCATCAGACGTCCCTCACTTCGTATCCATCACGTCACCCATGTTTCGTATCCATACCTAAAAATATGTCGTATCGCTCCCACCTATTGCCCAAGGCGTATCGATCATTTCTGGAACAATTCATATCGATCAGTGAGGTATCGATACAAATCCACCCATCAACTACATAAAGCAACGTTCAAGACATCGATACGAAAGCAGAGGACTGGAACGATACGAAAGAGATTGTATCGTATCGATACGAAAGATGTGGACGAGCATCGATACGAAAAGAGTTGCCCAGACCGATACGAAGAGTAATTCCAGGTTGATACGAACAAAGCACGATTCAAATGGAAGAAACAGTCACTCGGCATGAAAAGTGGATCGATCCTAAATTATAGCGCCACGTCATCTGATCGACACGTGATGCATGGATACGAATTAGAATGATATGAATCGTATCGATACGAGTTTGACAGCACATTGAAAATCCAAACTTGCATCGATCATAACTCGTGATCTACAAGTCCAAATGCCACCAAATTTTCACAAGAGCTTGCCTACAACGTCAAGAATGTACCAGATCAATTTCAACCAAAAAGGATCTGGAATTCATATCACTCTGATATCGAGTTAAAATCATTTGAACTCGATCTCGTGGGGCCACCCACGTGAGAGAAGAAGTCCTCGAGATCTGGGCGAGATATTAACTGCCTACGCATATAAATAGTGACCCTGGACCTACAGAAAATGGACTTTTTGGCTTCTCTACGTTGATACTCTGCTGAAATTGCTATCGCACTTTGATTGTACTGTTGTAATTCACTTGTAACCAGCGAGTTATAATCAATAAACATCAATCATTCCATAGTGGACGTAGGCCATACGTCGAACCACTCTAAAATTGTGTGTTTATGTACTTTTTCTTATCAGTTGATTTGTGTGTTTGTTAGATCTGCCTCATTTTGCATTTACTTTCTTAATTTTATCTCTTCAAATACATTCGAAGAGTGTTGTGCCCAATTTTGGTACAAACACTTTGGTGCTTTCACTGAGAAAACCCAGCTTTTCTCCTGCTCGTTGGATCTACTGCTGATATTAGATTGCAAGAATCTAAGGAGAAGATCTAGATCTCAAGCCTAGAAGTTCTTCCATCCTATTCATATTTGCATCAAGTCTAGGAGAGAACTTCGCTATTCCCTATGGTCGCTACTAGGACTACCTCAACCGCTGCAGATCCAGAAGGACGGGATAGGCAGAACCCCGCACAACTTCCCTCTGCAGACCAGAACGGTGTTGGACCTTCGGATCCACAAGGCCCTATCACCAGGGAAGAGTTCCAACTACTCATGCAAGAGCTGACTCAAAGCCGCTAGCATCTTACCTAGCAGCTCTGTGCCAACACGGAGTTAACCATCCGACTGAACCGAGAAAGACGAAGGAGGTCCAGAAGGGATAAGCTTCCTACTCATCTACCGAAAGCTCAGCTTCCTCTAATTACAATCATAGATCCACCCGCCCACGGCTGGATGGAAACTATGCGCAGGCTACCGGACATCAGCGCACTCTGAGCCTTGAACAAGCGGGAGTCGGTCCATCCACGAGCCGCCAAACCGAACCCTCCTTCCGAGGAGGGACGACCCCTTATCACGCTACTAACAACCGTGCTACTACCGCTGCCATCAAGTTGGAAGCTGAAACTCGAAATCGAATGGATCCGAACAATCACCAACGTGATTATACTCCTAAACCTTATGTCCCCGAAGACCTAGAACCAAGGAGGCAAGGTATGGACCGTCGACCGTGCCCGGTCCATCCTTGCATTGTGGAACTCGACCACACCTTGGCCCAGCATGCCTATAATTTCCAGATGCCAGACATCCCGACAATGATCCACCAGATGATCTTTGAGAGCCAAGGCCTCACCAATGACGACTGGGTAATCTCCCGTAGTCATACCCCTTTCACCGATGACATCCTCTATGCAGAAACGCCTCGACGATTTAGAATGCCAACTCTACCTGTTTATGAAGGGAGCTCTGGCCCTAACCAGCACATTTTAAAATATGTATGGTTGATGAATGCCGCATGGGCTGATGATGCGGTCAAATGCCGAAGTTTCCCAATTTTCCTAGGGGTCATCATGACCATGTGCTATACTCGCCTGCCACCCCGATCTATTTAATGTTTCGACTAGTTAGCTACGAAGTTTGTCAACCAGTTTCGCATGCATGTCACAAGGCCCAAAGATGTTAACACCTTGTACAGCATGACTCAAGCTCCCGGAGAGACACTCAGACATTACTTGGAAAGGTTCCACGCTGCATGCGCCGAGATTAGTAACCCTAATGACAATTCCATTCTTATGGCACTGACTAAGGGGATCGATCCTGATTTCGAATTTGGCAACTAGCTGGCTGGAAACCCCCCTGCGTAATTGGACCGTTTCTATTCCAAGGCAGCTCAGTTCTTGAGGAGAGAGGTTGCAAAACAGTCTAGGAAAAAGGATGATGTAGAGCCTAATGTGGGTGGAATCCATAGCAATGTCGCTGTGAAGCAAACCGGGGAGAGTTCCGGAAAGGTGCAGTTAAATATACAGAATAAGCAGAATCAGCAGAAAGGCGATGGAAATCCGGGTAAGAAGTGGGATCAGAATCGCGGACCGCAACGTAGAGCTCCCATGTTTGACACCTATACTCCATTAAATATATCCTTGGAGAATGTGTACTTGCAAACTTGTAATGCTATCCAATATAAGAAACCTGCTCCGAAGCAATCATCAGAGAAACAGATTCAAACTAGGAAGTTTTGTAGATTTCACGATAGTTATAGCCATAACACGAACAAGTGTCGTCATCTACAGGATATTATTGAGAAGTTGATCCGAGAAAGAAAGTTGGAGCAATTCGTTCGGGCGCCGCAGGCAGGAGGTGCGGGACCATCGAATTAAAATCAAATACCGAATCAGGTTAGATCGGAGGAACCCGCATGTACTAGCGGGAGGTTGGTGATTAACACTGTTAGTGGTGGTCCTCATCCAGCAGATCGGAGCTGGAGGGAAATGGAGTCGTATGCTAGCTCTATTAGGCATGCGAGCTTCGAATGTTGTAGTAACTTAGAAGACGAGGCTCCGGCCAAACAACAGAAGACGATGACAAACGACATTGTTTTCCAAGACAGGGATGCCGATAGAATCGAAGCCCCTACCATTGATCCACTAGTCATTTCAGCTCAGATAGGTTCTGCTTGGATGAAGAGGATCTTAGTAGACAGTGGAAATTCAGTGAACATACTCTTTAAGCGAGCCTATGATCAAATGAAGATGGAAGTGAAAGATTTGAATCCTTGTCAGTCTCGTATTCATGGCTTCAATAGAAGTGCGACTATACCCACTAGGATGGTGGAGTTACCAGTGGAGTTGGGAGTTGGAGAGCGCCGGAAAGTCTGGATACTGCAGTTTATTGTATTGGATATTGATTCACCGTACAACGCTTTCTTGAGCCAACCGGACCTAGCTAAGTTCAAGGCTGCTATCGCCCCTTGGTTTTTGACTTTAAAATTCCCTATCGACAATGAAGTCGGAGTTGTTCAGGGAGACCGGGCTACTGGGCGGGCCTGTTATGTTGCTGAGTTGTGGGAGGCGCAGTGAAAAGAGAAAGGAAATGGCGTAGAGGAATCTCTCTATGTACGGTTTGCATATAATTGACAGTTAACGCCTGGATCTAGGCCCGGGCACCACAACCAATTCCTGAGAGATCTTGACCCAAGAGATAATGAAAGCGAGGATGAAGTCAAAGATAGTCAGGCTTCACTGGCAAAGCTGACGATCGATGTTCTGATCGATAACGACGACGACTCTAGAATGATAAAGATTGGATCTTAGTTAAGCCAATAGACGAAGGAGGAATTGGTTTAATTTCTCTAGGCAAACCTCGACGTGTTTGCCTGGACGCACTCTGACATGTGTGGGATCTCACCGTACATAGCAAGCCACACCTTGAATATTGACCGGTGGCATGTCCCGGTCAAGCAAAAAAGGCGTGGTATGGATCCAAAGAGATCTGCCGCCCTAAAGGAAGAGGTAGATAAACTCAAGTCGAATGGGTTTATCCGAGATGCGCTATATCTGGAATGGGTGTCTAACCCTGTACTTGTCAAAAAACCTAACGGGAAATGGAAGACTTGCGTTGACTACTCAGACTTGAATAAAGCTTGCCCTAAAGACAGTTTTCCACTTCCCCGGATTGATCAACTTATAGATTCAACATCCGGACATGAGCTCTTATCCTTCATAGATGCATATTCTGGCTACAATCAGATTCCCATGCACCTGCCCGATCAGGAACACACCAGCTTCATCACTGACTTGGGACTTTACTGCTATAAAGTCATGCCGTTTGGACTCAAAAATGCTGGAGCAACTTACCAATGGCTAGTTAATCGAATGTTTGCTAACCGGATCGGAAAAACTATGGAGGTATATGTGGACGACATGCTTGTAAAGTCACGATTCTCCACCAGTCATATCAAAGACCTAGAAATGATGTTCAACATCCTTCGAGAGTATAGAATGAAGCTCAACCCGTTGTAGTGTCACTTTGGGGTTGCGTCCGGAAAGTTCCTTGGATTCATCGTTAATGCTCGGGGAATCGAAGCCAATCCCGAAAAGATCTGGGAAATTAGGAATCTTGAGACTCCAAGGACCATAAAGCAAGTTTAGAGCCTCAACGGAAGGTAGCAGCGCTGAGCAGGTTCATCTCAAAGTCCACCGACAAATGCATCCCCTTCTTTGACCTAATCAAGAAAGGCAAACAAAACTTTGAATGGACTACAGAATGTGAAGGTGCATTCCGAGCACTGGTTCAACACCTATCCACACCACCAATTCTGTCAATGCCTATTGATCACGAGAGATTGTACATCTACTTGACGGTGTTAGAAAACGCAATCAGTGCTACTTTGATTCGGGAGGAGAATCGAATAAAACGGCCCGTCTATTATATCAGCAAACGACTGACCGGAGCAGAGAGAAATTATCCAAAGTTGCAGAAGTTAGCTTACTGTCTTATCATTGCCTCGAGGAAGCTTCGCCCGTAATTCTAGGCTCATCCTATCACTGTCTACACCGACCAGCCATTACGATAGGTCCTTATGCGGCCTGAGATGTTTGGTAGGTTACTCAAATGGAATATCGAGTTGAGTCAGTACGGCATCACTTACACACCGAGGCGAGCTATTCAAGGACAAGTCCTAGCGGACTTCATCACCGAATTCACTATCCCAGATGACTTGCCCGAAGCTAATGAATCTCCTAAATATGTCTGGAAGCTACATATTGATGGTGCATCAAATGACCGTTGCTCAGGCACTGGAATTGTGCTCGAAACTCCTGAAGCCCGATCTATATGTTATGCTTTGTAGTTTGATTTCCGTGCGACCAGCAACGAGGCCGAACATGAAGCTTTACTTGCCCTATTCAGACTCACCAGAGACTTGAAAATTATTGCTGTGGAGATTTACTGCGATTCATAATTGGTCGTGTGCCAAGTTTGGGGGGACTACCAGGCCAGAGACCGGAGATTGGCTGCTTATCTTGCTTGGGTCCATGAAATATTGAATCAGTTCGATTATTATGCCATCTATTTCATACCCCGAGAACACAATTTGAAGGCTGATTCCTAGGCAAAGTTAGCCAGCACCAGTGAGGCACAGCAAATGGGACTCATTCCCGTTGAGACACTATCTTCACCGAGTATTGATCAAATGGAGACCGACTGGGTACATGAAGTCATACCCGATAAGGAATCATGGATGACTCCGTTCAGGAACTATCTCGAGCATGGACCCTACCAGAGCGCAGGAGTTAGAAAATACAAGTTCTCCGGAAGGCTTCACGATTTACTATTCAGAATTGAGTCACGTATAGAAGAGGATACTCTATTCCTTTACTCCGGTGTATCGCTCACGACGAAATTAAGCGAGTATTACATGATGTGCACGAAGGAGAATGTGGCGATCACATCGGGGGGCAAGCTCTTGCTAAGAAAGTGCTCCGATATGATTATTATTGGCCGACTGTAAATAGCGACACATCAGATTATGCCAGGAATTGTG